>JALPQD010000181.1:854736-2054736 GCA_023101885.1 Typhlomys cinereus
AAAAGAAAGCAAGAAGAAAGAAAGAAGAAAGAAAGAAACAAAAAAGCAAAAGAAAAAGAAGAAAGAAAAAAAAGAAACGAAAGAAAAAGAAAGAAAAAAACAAGAAAAGAAAAGAAAAAAAAAGAAAAAAAAAAGGAAAGACAAAAGAAAAGAAAGAAAAAGAAAAGAAAAAGAAAAGAACGAAAGAAAGAAAAGAAAGAAAAGACCGAAAGAAAGAAAGAAGAAAGAAAGAAAGAAAGAAAAGAAAGAGAAGAAAGGAAGAGACTAAGAAAAAGAAAGAAAGGAAAAGAAAAGAAGAAAAGAGAAAGACAGAAAAGATAAAAGAAAAGAACAAGAAAAGAAAGAAAGACAGAAGAAAGAGAACGAACGAAGAAAGAAAGAAGGGAAAGAAGAAAGAAAGAAAGAAAAGAAAGAAGACAAAAGAAAGAGAAAAAGAAGAAAGAAGAAAGAAAGAAAGAAGAAAGAAAGAAAGACAGAAAGAAAGAACAAGAAGAACAGAAGAAGAAAGAAAGAAAGAAAGAAAAGATAAGAAAGAAAGAGAAAGGAAAAGAAAAGGAAAGAAAGAAAGAAGAAAACAGAAAGAAAAGAAAGAAAGAAAGAAAGAAAGAAAGAAAGAAAGAAAGAAAGAAAGAAAGAAAGAACAGAAGAAAGAAAGAAAGAAAGAAAGAAAGAAAAAGAAAAGAAAGAAGCCAGTGGAATAGAACATAGAGTCCAGAAATAAATTCACACATAATATGGTCAAACAATCTTGTACCAGGATATCAAAAATTCAGAGTGGAAAAACACACAAAAAAACTAGATGTCCATATGCAAAAAGCATGAACTAGCTCAAAATGTATTAAAGACCCAAACATAAGACCTGAAACCAAATCCATCCCAAGAGGAAAATACATGGAAACATCTCCTTAACATTGGTCTTCACACTGATTTTTGTGAAGACCATCAAAACTATAGGTAGCAAAATATAAATATGTAAATAAATAAAAAGGGCTTCATCAACTTAAAGTAATTTTGCATACAGAAGAAACTAACAAATAAAGTGGTAACTTTCAGAAAAGGAATATATTGTAAACTATATGCCCATTAAGAGTTTGATAGCCATATTTTATCAAGAATTTATGTAACAATAGAAAAACAGCATCTTTAAAAATTGGCAAAAGAGGGCTGGAGAGATGGCTCAGAGGTTAAAATTCTGCCTACCAGCATTCCTTCCTGAGTTCGGAACCCTGGTCCCACATAAAAACTCTGGTGAAATCATACCCCCTCAGTTGAAAATGATCAGGAACGAACGTCTGTGAACTTAACCAGGTGTCACATTACTTACTTGCCAGAAGGGGAGGGCATATAGTCTGGCAGATAAAAAGTAACCATTTTGCAAATGGGTGATTGACACCTCCCTTACTGAGGCTTCCTACTTTTATTACATCTACCCTTGAATGTGCTCTTATAACAAGACTCCAGTTTAACAGCTTTTTGTCTCTGGCCAGGGGGTGACATACAGTGCCCATCAGGATGGAGTGAAGGGCATTGCAGGAGCAGAAAACTGCACCAAAGAAAATCAACAAACCACAATCCAGAACTTCAGAGACTCTATATCAACCACCTAGAACTAGGCCAGACTAATCTCTCCCCATCCTGAAACTCAGGGACATTTGTGGAGGAGAGGGCGGTAAGATTGTAAGAGCAAATGGATGGGAGGAGCAATGATTTGCAAGATACTCCACACAGTTAGGGCCGAAGCAATCACTAATTGGACTTTGCATGCCCAGCGCAATGTCCAACACACTATGGACCTCACAAAGTCTAGCATTTGCTAAAGGCACCAAGATCCTTGAAGGCAAGGAATGACAGCCACAGTTAGTGTTCCTATGCTTAAGGGAAACACGGAAAGGGTTCAGGGAATGCCACTGGGTCCTTGTACGTCATCGGAGAGGAGGGCCCAGAGGAGAGTCAGGCATGCACTAAAGGACTCTCTGGGAATTGGGGCAGGAGGCAATGGGGCATGGGGGGGAGGGGTGAGGGGCAGGGGGAGCAGAGGGGTTGGCGGAGGCAGGCATGGAGGGAGGGCAGGCAGGGGGTTGGGGAGGAGGAGGGACTTTTCCCAAATGACTCTTCCCTTTTCCTTCCTGTAGTCTTTTATGTTTAGATGCTGCAAGGTTTCATAGTTTTGTACCTTCCGCCTTCCTTTAGTCTCTTATCCACTACTACTCTGATTCTTTTCAATTCTTAAGTATGGATTTGTTTTTGCAATTCCCTTTCTGGAGTGGTTCCCTATTAGTATGTCTGTGTATCTCAGTATAAGTCTCCAATTTCATTTTACATAGAATCTATTGAGCTTCTCAGGTGTATGCCAGAGTGCTAATCCTTCTACCTGCTCATATTGGCCAGTGCCCACTTCAAATGTGGTTCTCATTTCAGATAGTGTACTTTCCTATTGCAGTGTTTTTTCTGCATTCATGTTTATTCACATACTGTTTTCTTGACCTTCTCTATGTCTTTCTTCAATTCTTTTTGTATACCTAGAACAGGTGTTTTAAAGTTCTTGTTTAGTATATTTTCCATGATCTCATCTGCCAAAGGTGGTTTCTATTGAATTTAATAATGTAGAAATGACTGAAAATCAAATTCCCTTTCTCCTTATGGTTTTTGTTATTTTTTACATTATTTTAGTGATTTGTTCTTTTTGTTTTTCTTTAGGTTATTGTTTTGGGCTATTCCTATACTAAGGATAAACTGGATTGTAAAAATTTAATTCTTCTCTTTTCTTTGAGCATGTTTTTCAATTTCATGCAATTGCTTTGGATGTCTAAGTTATTCAGGTTCATTTTATTCCTAGAGGGGAAAAAAGTAACATAAACGTGCTTGAGCATCCTCTCCATTGGAGTCCTCTAGAAGTCACTTCAGCAGGTGGAGGAGGGGGATGCAGAGCTAAGGAAGGGGCTGTTTATAGCAAGAGTCATTGTGCTTTGCAGTCCTGTGTTCAGCAATCAGAGAACCTGGCCTTGCATCATTACTTCCTCCCTAGTTCTTGAAAGTTGTGTGCCTGCACAGCATCTGTAGAGGCATGCACGGTACTACAGACTTTTGTCTTTAGCTAAGGATGGGATGAGTAACTGGTAGTGTGTTAAGAGCTGAAAATGAATAAAATTAACTGTAATTTAATGTTCAAACCTATCACAGATTCTGAAGACCCCAAATAGTTCCATCTAGCATATCCTGCCTGGATTATTGTTATCAAGTGGGAGAGAGACTTCTGACGTTTTTATGCTGAAGTATTCCTTTTTAAAGGTTCTTTAATATTTATTTATTTATTTATTTATTTATTTATTTATTTGTGTGTGTGTGTGTGTGTGTGTGTGTGTGTGTGTGTGCATGTGCACTCGATGGAAAATGTGTAGAGATCAGGAAACAAGTTGAAGAGCTGGTCTATTTTCCATACCAGGGTTCTGGGATCAAACTGAGATTACCAGGCCGGGTGGCAAACATCTTTACCCACCAACCATCTTGTCAGTCCAATTACTCTTTTTATTTTTCTCATTCAAGTTCCCCAAGCTTAATGTAAGACTTTATTTTGGAATGGTTTAGCTTTAAAGTAGGACCCTGTTAAATAAGATTCACAATTTTGGCCATTTAGGGTACTTGTATAGAGGTAGAGACAGATACAGATTACAGGTGGACTATTTAAACTCTTTTTCCAGTTTCTAGTGCAATATGTAGGATGTATTTCTCTAAACTCTGAACTATATGGAATCCGAAATAAGTACAAGTGAATGCATAAATTTTAAAAAATTTTTTATTATTTATTCAAATTGTGCGTGGTGTGCGTGTGTGTATGTATGTGTGTGTGTGTGTGTGTAGAACCATGGGCAGAATTCAGGAACCACCATGGACCGCATATCTACCTCCTTGTTTACTCTGCCCCAGGATTCACAGGCTCCACCCTACCTGGACTAGAACCACAGGCTGCCCCGGCTTCCGCCCCGCATCTATCCGTGGGGTCTAGGATCTGAACTCAGGACTTCTGCCTGCAAGGCAGAGGCTAACCCGAGCCACCTCTCCAGCCCCATGTATAAATTTTTTTAAAGAAAAGAAAGCTACAAAGCAATAAATATATCAAGTCATTAAATTGATTTGGTCATTTCAGCCACTATGAGGATTGATGAGGGTTGTTCTAGGATTGACTCAGCTGTAGCAAATGGTATTGATCATCACAACAGCAAAGGAGGTTAGATCTCTGTGTCACAGGGTAAAATGAAGTAGAGATTTGTCCAATTATTCTGTTTAACGTGGATCTATATGCTACTGCCCTTGTTTCCCTTTAGGTCAGCCTTGCTAAGCCTCCTCGGACTGAAAAAGGTTGTTTTCTGATCTCAGACACTTATAAGCTGTCCCTACAGTGAGATCTGCTCAAACTCACATCACTTTCAGTTGATCAGATCATAATAAGGAAGACATAATAATGTACATGTCATATGCTCAAAGAGTGGGAAAGGGACAGAAATCTGTTGCGAAGAAGCACAGAATGGAAAATCATAGGGATTTTCAATGTTATTCCCATTACTTGGAACGAGTGAAATATATTCATATGAAATAGTTTGATCAAATAGCTCCTAGCCAGTTACTAAATTACCATTATTTGAGAAGTGAGGGGTATATTTATGTGAAGTTCCATGTTCAGTTTCATTCTATTTAGTTGACTAGGCTGATCATACAGTTGCTCACATAGGCTGTTAACATGTCAAACCACATCATTTCTTCCTGATGTTCCCAGTCATCACCAAATACATCCTAATTGGGATCAAATATCCCTGATTGGGAGCAAGTGATTTTAAAATCTAAGGATTAACTATCATGACTGTCATAGATACAGGTATAAACTTGGGAGTTGAGAGCTTGGGCTTTGAAAACATTTGTGGAGAATCACTAGTTGAATTCAGCCCAGAATGAACTTGCAAGGGATTGTCTAGTTGATGGGAAGGCCTACACCTTTGTGTAGGTGGATGGGACTAGTCCCCTGGGACAAGATGGAGGGAACTGTTTGAGAAAGTTGGCTTCCCTTTGTGTATTTGGCCAGTTGTTCCTGATAAATCTGGTAATTTGACTTTAATGGGATTTCAAATGGTTTTGTTGGAGGAAACTTGGAAATGTTTGATGATTTTGGTATTATGGATCACAAATTCAATTCTTCAGAGTTTAATGACCCATTTGGAGAATAGAGATGCTGAGAGATTTGTGGATTGTTTGGGCTCATTTTGTGATGAAGGGAACAAGGACTTCTGTGAGGCTGATAGAAGACAAATGTATTGGCAGCTCTGAATTTTTGGATGTGGAAAAGAGACAGAAGAACAGCTGCAACTGTTGGAGACATGAACATCTTTGAAGGAAAACTGGGATGGTGGAAGAAATGAATAGCACTATATAGGTTTCCATGGTTTGAAAGCCCTGATATCTTCATGGGTTGGAAACCCTGGCCAAGTTCATTCTTCCCCTTTGAAAGTTTTTTGTTGCCTAAAAAGGGGCTTTTCCAGAGTCGGCATTCAGAAATTGGTACAGCTGTGGTTTGAGTGGACCAAGCTATGCTTCATCCTCACTGTGGAATTCTTCAACATTACCCAAGCGGTGCTGGTTTTAATGTAAGATTGAAGGTTTTATGGAGAGAAGCTAAAACTTATTACCAACTGGCAGGTTTGGAATTCCCAGCAAGGAAGGTGAAGCTTTTGCTTCAGACATGAACCCGAGTGTTGTTGGAGATGACATAACTATGGGATTTACTCTGGGGATGATTGTGATTAAGTATTTTACCTGTTCCAGAGGAACTCTACTTGTACATCTTTGAGCTGCTAAGAGGGACTGGGATTGCCCTAGATTCTTTGAGTTACCATGACTACATGATGAATAACAGAAGATGGACATTGAAATGCATGATTCAGAATTTGATTTGCTGGCCTTAGATTTAGTTTGATATTTTCTTATTGGTTCATGATGCTTCTGTTTTGATGTTTTATCTGTATTTAACTTATTTGGTTTAATATGCTCTTATGGTTAAGAATCTTTGAAATTTTAAAATGTTGGAACTGAAGTTTTAATGACAGAATATTTTAAAATTTGCTTGTGAGAACTTTTAAAGTTTTAGAATTAATAAATGAAATGTATTTAAATTATAAGATAGATGTTAATTCTGTGGGGACAAGGATTGAAGATTATAGTTTATAAATGATATGGTTTTGTATCAACTTGGCAAGGGGTAAAGTGTCATAATTAAATACAGATATCAGCTTGACAGTTTCAGGTTTGAGCTCTGGCATATTTGTAGAGAATTAGTAGTTAAGCTGAGAAGAAACCTGCTGAAGATTATCTAGTTGATGGGAAAGGCTTAGCACATTATAGATGGAACTAGCACCCTAGCAGGTGAATAAAATGGAGAGAACTGGGGGCTGGAGAGGTGGCTCAGGGGTTAAGCCTCTGCCTTGCAGGCGGAAGTCCTGAGTTTGGATCCCAGATCCCACGTAGAGACGCCAGGCGGAAGCGGGGACAGCCTGCGCTTCTGGTCCTGGTAAGGCGGAGCCTGTGAATCCCGGGGCAGAGTAAACAAGGAGGAGGCAGTCCATGGTGGTTCCCGAATTCGTCTGTGGTTCTACACACACACACAGACACACACATACACACGCGTGCACATACATACGCACACATGAACAATTGAATAAATAATAAAAAAAATAAAAAAATAAAAAAAATGGAGGGAATTGGTAGGGAACATTAGCACATTTCTGTGTACTTGGCTAGATATGCTGGTCTGGTAAGTAAGGCTCATCCCTCTCTCAGCTGTTATGTGGATATGGTGTGGCCAATTCCCACAGCCCTTGGTGTTGTGAGCTCTCTGGCCAAGCTGGACAAGCAACTGTAACCAGACTATCAAAAGAGAGAATAAACCTCTTGTTCCTTTAAGCTGTTTTGTTATGATTTTATAGGCAACAATGTAGGTGGATTGCAACAATGACTCAAAGTATTTTAAGAGCACCACACATCAGTTACCTATCTGTTCCCTTATGTATTAATACTTTTATTTGTATGCTAACCATAAAATTAAACTAAACTCTTCAGGACTTTATAGATTCTAGCATCATTTTTGATTTTCAAGGAATTTTTGATCAATTAGAAAAATCATCATTTTGATAAGCCAACACTTCTTTTTTTAAATTTTTTTTTATTATTTATTCAACTGTGCGCATGTGTCTGTGTGTCTGTGTGTCTGTGTGTCTGTGTGTCTGTGTGTCTGTGTCGAACCACGGACGAATTCGCGAACCACCATGGACGCCTCCACCTCCTTCTGCCCCGGGATTCACAGGCTCCGCCCTACCAGGGCCAGAAGCGCAGGCCGCCCCCACTTCTGCCTGGCGTCTATACGTGGGATCTGGGATCCAAACTCAGGACCTTCTCCCTGCAAGGCGGAGGCTTAACCCCTGAGCCACCTCTCCAGCCCAAGCCAACACTTCTTAAAGTAGGCCAAGTTATGTTCCAAAGTATATCTACTTCTATGTCCTGGTAATCAAGGCTCCTTGGTGATGATGCATATTGACTGTTAATATGACAAGTCTAGAATCCCCTAGGAGGCACGCCTCTGAACATGTATATGATGGAGTTTCTAGACTGATTTAATCGTGGAAAGACATAGCCTTAATGTAGGTAGCACCATCCCGTGGGCTAATGTTTTAGACTGAATAAAAAGGAGAAGATGAGCTAATGACCAGCATTCCCTTCTCCCTGTTTCCTGACTGTGGGTTCGGCCTGATCAACTACTGCAGGTTTTTAATGCCATGACTTGACCACAATGAACTGTTCTCCTGTCTTGTATACCCTAAAGAACCATCTCGTCCTTAAGATTTCCTCTTATGCTTTTCCAACCAGAAGTCTAAAGTTTCTTTCCAATGCATCACTCTGGTAGGTGATATATATCACACAGTTGGTAGATATTCAAATGTAAAGATCATCCATGATGGAAAAGTCGATGTTTTGTTACATAAAACCCAATCTATTTATCAGATTAGATATTAGAGAACAGAGCCCAAAGCAATGGAAACTCTTTTTCTTTTTCTTCACTTCTTCAGGAGGAAGAAGATGGAGAAGGCTGTACCAGGAGTCTCAAAGAGGCACAAAACAGCCTGCAAAGAACAAAAAGTAGCAGAATTGGCTGTGTGCACACATACAGTCAAAGCATGAAGTGATGCAGAATCTAATTTCTGTATTGTTTTTAAGAATTGTTTGTTCATTTCTTCTATTTCCATGTGTTTGTGAGACGTAGAGATGGGATCCATGTTTAGAAGACTGATGTGCGGTAAACTACAACCTCTTTCTTCCAGGAGGAGGTAAACCTTCCAAATATCATTATAGTTTTCCATTCTTCTGGAGATAAGCATTCGCCTGATGTCCCCTGTCCCAGCTTCCAAAGGGGTATAAGTATCAGTGAAAACTTCCATCAGTATTGCAAGGGAGGCTGTCTTTTCTGTCTTAGTACTTAAGTGGAAATTGTTGGATAATTAGTACTGAGACTTCCTGGGGATTCTGTGGCCCTCCCAAAGCCACTTGGCTAAATGAAAAGGTTGATGTTTGAAGCTAATGCTACAGGCTGAATTTCAAATAAGATACTGGAAATTACCTCAAGCTTTCAAATGTCACAGACTGTAAAAATACAAATTAGGCTGTAAATGCAGTCCAGCCATAATTAACACTATGATATGTTCATATAACCCAGTTCTCCTCTGTGGAATCCATTGAAGATTATTGTGAGCGATCCTCCACTAATCAGTAAGTGACAACTAAGGGTGGCACATTGATCTCCACTGCCCAAACTGTGCTGTTGGGTGCTGCTCCCACATTCTACAAAGGTGATATTTCTCCCCATACAGAGACAGTTTCTTGCTAGAGCTACAATTGATGTCACCTTAGCTTGTAGCTATCATCTGCACACAGCCAAGCTTCACTGTAAATCAGAGAAGCATGGGGAAAATAAAACTGGATGGCTTTCAGTTCCAATCATGTCTCGTTTGACTCAGCTTCAGCCAATACGTTATCAGGAAATAATGGATTTTTATCTGTGAAAGTGAAAGAACAGGTGGAAGATTTTTTTTTCAAATTTAAAAATGATCTCCTTCTTGCATTTCAGGCTGTAAGTGGAAGGTCTCTTTGATGGAAAAGGAAAAGTTTCATTTTATTTTAATGTAAAAGAGTTCTTTCAAAGAAAATCCATTTTTTTTTTTTAATCCTAAGAAGAAGGTCTTGCTCTCATGGACAGTTTTACGGCAAAACTTGGATATGCACTCCTAAATATGTTACTTGAAAGAAATATGGTCATTGCACCTCTTGCTTAAGCAGAATGTTTTGTACAGAATGTGCATGTATACCCCAAAACTTGCTCATGGATTGCCTCAGAGCTCTTTCTGTGTGCAAGGGCACTGGACTCACAAGCAGTTTCTGGGGCTCATGTGTGTGAGCACAAACAACTTTACATTTGCACAACTAAAGTCTCTTTCTGTATCAACTGTCACCAAAGAATGAGACCTTTGCTTAAACCTTGCTTTCAATGGGACACTTGTTCCCTGATTGTGAATCTTGCAAGTTTCAGGGGGTTCCTGAATTTTATTATCTTCCCAAATCTTAAGAAGCCTTTCACCAGAGTGGAAAGTTTCAATTTGGAATTTTCTGAAACTTAACAAGCTTTCCTCCAAGATAGAAATGTTTCAGCTCAGAGACAGTTACTATTCAATGGAGTTGCCCCTCTCAAAGTTGATCTGTCACCACAACATAATTCAGTACATCAACTTTACCTATTCACATCATACATCTTTCCTATTATCATAAAAATAATTTCTACCTATACCTTGAAAATACTTGCCACACACTCTCAAAAAAGACCTATAATTAGTGAGATATTTGATCCAATCCATAGCAGTCTCCTTCCTAATCACTGGTGTTTGTATTGGTTTGAAGCACTGGTCATGTGTTCCCTGTCACGGGGGGGGGGTAGCGATTAGTTGATAGCCAGATGATATCCTAGAGGTTGACCCCACTTACTACTGTACCCTACTCCTGATCCTCTCTCCCCTTCAATCCTTCTCTTATATAAAGGCCTCTCTTTAACAGTTTCTGTGTTGTTGGATAGGAGAGGATCTCAACACACAGATAGGATTCAGCCTTGTGCAGTGCAAGAATAGCAAAATGGACAACAATGAAGAACCTGGATACAGAACACTGGCAACCCTACAATGATCACCTGGAACCAGACCAGCCAAATCTCTCCCCATCCTGAAGAAACTTAGGGAACTTTGTGGAAGAGGGGACAGTAAGATTGTGAGAACCCAAACATGGAGAGTTCTGTTGCTGGACAGGTCACTCCACTTGAGACAGGGTAGCGCACCGGCAATGGGACTTGATCTCATCAGACCTGCACAGTGATGGAGACTCAGGAGAAATAGTTTCAGGCAGTAAGGTCCTTAGGGGCGAGGAGTCAGGCAGTGGTAGGGGGTACTCACATTAGTAGGTCACCCAGGAAGGGCCTCTCTGTCTGCCACAGAGGACTGAACCCCCATGAGAACAGATGATACAGAGGGAACCCCAGGACCTATAGAACCAAAGGACGGGAGAATAAGAGGGAGTAGACTAGGCCCAGGTAGAGACTGGAGAGAGGGTAAGATGGGATGGGAAAGGGAGGGAAGTGAGGGAGGAAAGGAGGGGAGAATGAGGGAGGCAAGGAGCATGTATATAAAAATGTTAATTTAATAAACATTAAAAAATTTTAAAAATGGTTACTTTTTATCTGCCAGACTATATGCCCTCCCCTTCTGGTGAGATCATACCCCCTTAGTTGTAAATGATCAGGAACGAACGTCTGTGAACTTAACCAGGTGTCACATTAGTTACTTGCAGTCCTTGCTGGAGGCCTATTTTCTCTGTTGTAACATCGTCACTTCTCTCCTTGTTTCTGGTGTGGCCCTCCAACCCCATCCCTCCTGTTCATAATCTTTGCAATTACTGTAGGTAATACATAGATTTACCTATGAGTGTCTCTAGGTGGGCTGGGTGGGTTTGGTACTAGGAGTCACCTAAAAAAGTAACCATTTTGCAAATGGGTGATTGACCCCTGCCTCACTGAGGTTTCTGACTTTTATTACATCTACCCTTGAATGTGCTCTTGTAATAAGACTCCAGTTTAACAGCTTTTTGTCTCTGGCCAGGGGGTGACATACAGTGCCCAGCAGGATGGAGTGAAGGACATTGCAGGAGCAACAAAACTGCAAAAGAAAATCAACAAACCACAATCCAGAACTTCAGAGACTCTATATCAACCACCTAGAACTAGGCCAGCCTAATCTCTTCCCATCCTGAAGCTCAGGGACATTTGCGGAAGAGGGGGCAGTAAGAGTGTAAGAGCAAAAGGATGGGAGGAGCAATGATTTGCAAGATACTCCACACAAGTTAGGGCCGAAGCAATCATAATTGGACTTTGCATGCCCTGCGCATTGTCCAACACACTATTGACCTCACAAAGTCTAGCATCTGCTAAAGGCACCAAGATCCTTGGAGGCAAGGGATTGGCAGCCACAGTAGTGTTCCTATGCTTAAGGGGAACATGAGAAAGGGTTCAGGGAAATGCCACTGGGTCTTTGTTCGTCATCGGAGAGAAGGGCCCAGAGGAGAGTCAGGCATGGACAAGAAAGGACTCTCTGGGAATTGGGGCGGGAGGCATGGGGGGATGGGGAGGAAGGGGTGAGGGGAGGGGAGGCAGGGGGTTCGGGGGGATGGAGGAGGGAGGGAGGGAACTGGTATACCTATTAAGTTTGTATGAGCTGAAATAATAATAAAAATGTATAAAAAGTGTCTGAGGAAGACGCTATTTCCCTTTGAATGTCTAACCTTCCTAAAAAAAAAAAATTAAAAAAGAAAATCATGGCCAGAGTGGGTAACAACAGCTGTTCAAAAAACTAAACACCAAGGAAACCAATGGCCCAATTAAAAAATGGGCTCTGGAACTTAAAAGAAACTTTACCAAGGACGAAATTAAAATGTCTAACAAATATCTTAAAAAATGCTCCACATCCTTAGCCATCAGGGAAATGCAAATCAAAACCTCCCTGAGATATCATCTCACCCCAGTCAAGATGGCAAAAATTCACAATACAAACAACACCAAGTGCTGGAGAGGATGTGGAGAGAGGGGAACTCTCTTACATTGCTGGTGGGAGTGCAGGCTCCTACAACCACTCTGGCGAGCTGTCTGGTGATTCTTAAAGAAATTAAAGATTGAAATGCCATATGACCCTGCTATTCCGCTTCTGGGAATAACCCCCCATACAGCAGAGGTTCACCTCAATAGCACAAGCACAACCATGTTCATAGCAGCACTGTTTACAATAGCAAAGTCATGGAATCAGCCCAAATGTCCAACAGTTGACGAGTGGATAAGGAAAATGTGGTACATTTATACAATGGAATACTACTCAGCCATCAAAAATGATGATTTAATGCAATTTGCTGGGAAATGGATGGAATTAGAAACAATTATATTGAGTGAAGTATCACAGTCACGGAAAATTAAGCACTGTATATACTCCCTAATAGGTGGATCCTAGTACCAAACTCACTTAGAGATACTCCAAGACAAATCTCTGTAATACCTACAGTAATTGTAAAAATTATAAACAGGAAGGATGGGGAAGGAGGGCCCACCAGAAACAGAGGGGACCATGTTACAGCAGAGAAAATAGGCTACCATCAAGGACTGCGAGGGGTGACATCCAATACCCATCAGGATGGAGTGAAGGGCATTGCAGGAGCAGCAAAACTGAAAAAAAAAATCAACAAACCATATTCCAGAACATCAGAGACTCTATATCAACTGCCTGAAACTAGGCCAGTCTAATCTCTCCCCATCCTGAAGCTCAGGGAAATTTGTGGAAGAGGGGGCGGTAAGATTGTAAGAGCACAAGGATGGGAGGAGTCATGATATGCAAGATACTCCACACAAGTTAGGACCGAAGCAATTATAACAGGACTCCGCATGATCTGCGCAATGACCAACATATCGTTGACCCCTCAAATTCTAGCATGGACTAAAGGCACTAGGATCCTTAGAAGCAAGGGATTAACAGTCACAATAGTGTTCCTATACTTAAGGGGAACACAAGAAAGAGTTCTAGGATATGCCACTGAGTCCTTACACCTCATCAGAGAAAAGGACCCAGAGGAAAGTTTGATATACTCATTAAAGGATGCTTCAGAGATGGGGGAAGGGGGCACTGGGAGAAAGGGAAGGAGGGGGGAAAGGAAGGGATAAAGCGGAGAGGGAACAGGGAGGGGTGGAGGGAGGGAGGGGACAAGGGTTCCTATTATGTTTGTATGAGCAGAAAAAAATTAAAAAATTTTAAAAAAGTTGTGTAGTGTTTTGTGAATTCTGTTACAGTTTATCTTCTTTTGTTGCTACAAGACAATAGATGTATACAACCAGTTTAAAGGAGAAATGGTTTTTGTTTGACTTAAAGTTCCAGAGGGAATACACTTTACTGTGTCGGGATCTCATAGCCACAAGTATATCTGGATGGAGAAGCAGGAAGTCTGTGCATGTCACAGCAGCCATCAGGAGGCAGAGAGAATAAGAACAAACAAGTCTGGCTACCAAACCTCTAATTAGGCGTCCTGTGACATGCGTTCTTCAGAAAGTCTTCACTTCTTAAATGTACCACAACTTGGCCAAATATTAACACTGGTAAGATTCAAACACACTACCCTATGAGGGTCAATTCACATTCAAACAATGACATATGGTAAGCTCTAAATTTTAATTTGACTATAATTTCATTATTAAAATTTGTGGACTTCAAGATCTGAATGATTCATCAGGGATAATGCTCACAAACTGTACTATTAATATAGTTAAATACAGTTGTCAATTTGATGGTTGAGGATTCGAGCTCCGGGCACCTTTGTAAAGAACTGATAGTTGAACTGAGCTTTAAGCAAGCCTGTAAGAGATTGTCTGATGGATGGGGAGGAACAGCCTATTGTGGGTGGAGTCAGTCCCTGGGCAGGTGATTAAGATGGATGGAGCTGGTTGAGGAAGCTGGCATCCTTCGTGATGCTTTTTAGCAGTCTTGTGGATATGGTGCGATCAGTCCCCTCAGCCCTTGTTTTTTGTGTAGGTTCTCCTGCCAAGATGAATGAAGAATTTTAACAAGATAATTGTAAGCTAAAATAAAACCCCTTGTTCCCTTAAGACATTTGGTCATGAATTTATCAGCAACAATGAAGAAAAAAATGGTTGCAGAATTTGGTACCAGAGAAGTGGGGTATCATTAATTAATATAGCTTTTGGACTTTGTGGATTTTGAACAGTTTTGTTGGAGAAATTTGGAAATGTTTGAAGAGTTTATGTCAAATAACAGTGTAAAACCAAAATATGTAACAAAAGGAAAAGGATGAATCCCAAATGGCAGAGATATAAGCATGCAACTGATGCTAGAAAATATCTTCTATCACATGGTTATTAGATTTCCCACAATTAAAAATATGGCTTAGAAGAGGAAGATAGTAAATGGTATCCAATTTCTTAATGGAAAATCTAGAGGTCAGAAGAGTATGAATGGTGTAGTTCAAACTATCAAAGAAAATAACAGAACATCTAGAATATCTAACTGTAGCTATCCTTCATAATCAAAAGAGAAAGAAAAGCTGTCCATGATAAATGCAGACCAAAAGAATTCATAATCACTAAGTCAAAAAGAAGAAGATACTTGAAGGAATCTTGCACACTTAAAAGAAAGAACAAAAAAATACGCAGGGTCATAGGTAACACTAAACTATGCTCAAAGAGTAGATAATACAAATTAGGATTAGGAAAGTACCCAGTATTATAAAAATAAAATGATAGGAATTAATATATATCTCTATCTAGTAGCTATGTATGGTCTCAATTTCCCAGTCAAAGGTTGCAAACTAGCAGAGCTGGAGAGTCAGAGTTGTTCACAACCTTTGATGTTCAGGTAATCTTTTCATGAGCCCTGGATGCTTGACACAGAGCTATTAGAATTGATCTTTGCCCTGATGAGTTTTCTTCTTGCTTTGGTCCAATCTCTCCCTTTTGGAATGGTAATGATTTTTCTGTGCTATTGCACATTGTAAATATGTAGCTTGCTTTTGCTTTTAAAAGGTTCCTAGTTAAGTGATTACCTCAAGACTAAGAAAGGATATTTAGGTTCTGGATATTTGAATAGTGTTGTGACTCTGAGAGACCACAGATGAATCTTGCAATTAACATGTATACAGTTTCCATGATGAGATAATCCTGAATTTATGAGAGTCAACGGCAGAATGCAGTGGCTTAAATGTGAAATATGCCCTGTACTCTCATGTACTTGAACACTTAATGTCCATCTGTTGGTGCTGTATCAGAATGTTCAGAAATCTTCTTGAGGTACTATTTGGTTACCTGAAATACAAAGAAAGAATGGCCAATACTTGAATTTTTCTCAAAACTTCAGACAAATCTTTGGTTCTGACAACTTTCAAAAGTAATGTTTATGATTTGGGGGGGGGGCAGGGATTGGAATTACTTAACTCACAGCTTTGAATCCAACGGGAATCTATATTATTACGTGTGTGTGTGTGTGTGTGTGTGTGTGTGCGTGTGTAGTTGTGTGTGTGCCAGAAGGTACTTGCACTTGAGCGTGTGTGTCTGTGGAGGCCCAAGGGTAACATTGGAAATCATCCTAGATTCCTCTACCTTCTGCTCTGGGCTTTTCCCAGACTCTATTTTCCAGGGTTAGAAGTATTACCCATCATAATTTTTACCCCATGGTTTTACATAGGATCTGGGATCCAAACTCAGGAACTTCTGATTTCTAGGGAGAGGTCTCTTCACACCCATATTTTACATATTTTAATTATTTTTAAGAATACATGAAATAATTTGCATGCACACATATAATGTACTTGGAACATGTTTCTCCCCATACTCCAACCATTTCTTCCAATTTTTTTCTGATCTCCCTCAAATCAGTCTCCCTTACTGAGCAGAGTTTTGCTTCTACTTTTTTGTCACCAATAATTAAAGTCTAGGATCTGCAAATTAGAGAAAACATGCAGTACTTCTCTTTCTGAGACTGATTTAACTGATTTAACTGATTTAAGTATCTCTTATTGCATCCATTTTACTACAAGTTCACTAATATGGTTAAAAAATTCACTGTGTAAATATACCATGTCTGCTCCATCCATTCCTCTCCTGTTGGGCAACCTAAATTTGTTTCATTTCTTGACTGTCATAAATAGTGTTGCAATGAACATTTAAATACAAGTATCTCAGTGATATGTTGGTATGGCGTCTTCTTTGTGGATATCTAGAGGTAGTATAGCTTGGTCACATTGCAGTCTGGTCTTATCTGCTGCTGCAATTCTCTTCCTGATGTATAAGTTATTATGTATAAGTTGTATTTCTGCCCAGTTTGATCCACATCAAGGTGGTGTATCTATCCTTTTGACTTGGCCTCTGTGGTGTTTGACAGAATTCTGGATTTAAGCACCATAAAGGACCATAGCCTTGTTTTGTCTCAAACCTGAAAACATTGTGTTTCTTTATAGAGTTCTGGTTCTTTAACAGTGGGAGTAATATTCAGTGACCACTGTCTAGCCATCAGAACTAGTGCTATGGAGTGGTTTTTTATAACACACATGAATATGCTACATATGAGAATCCTATATGCATTTTTTGAAATATACATTTAGATTTCATAAAGAACTAGTCAATTCAAACTAAGTATCACCAGCATTTTCTTAACTTCTTTGAGTTTGCATTAAAGTTTACCTCCTAATATAGAAAGAAAATATATCCAAACATTTTCAAAATTACTCATTTGCTTATCTTAACAATTTTTAATAAAATTTATGATATACTCAAAATAACCTTGCTACCATGACCACTTCTTTTTGTTCTTTATTCACATGGGGGAATGTAAAATCAGAATGCTCCTTTATGTTAGCTAAAGTGTTTTTATTTCCTTCTTGTTAATATTCCTACTTGAAATGCATTATTAATTTATTTCAATCTGTGTTTGACTTTAAAGATCTTTCTAAGGTGTGTTATTTCTTTCTTTGATTTAATTTGATTTTGTATGAAGTTGAAACTTTCACACTCAAAGCATACAATTTGATGAGTATCAAGAGGATGTAGTTCGCTTTCACACTCTTCTGTTCCCCTATAGGCAATCTTTGTGAGTTCATTTCAGTGTTTCTTTTTCTTATTGTGTCTGTTGGTAAACTGATTAATATTTTGAGGACAAAGAATAGGAGCTAGGTAGTAGCTAGCTGCTATAGCCCTCTTATAGTACACAGGGTCTAGCAAAGCAGGGTATGTTTCCCAGAATCCTCTGGGCATCTAGCCCAGTGAAGCTCTGACTCCCTTTGCATCTTTGAGTTTTCAGGCTGCTCCACACATGTGTTGCTGTAGACTTTCTTCTGCCAATAGTGGAAGAGCTATGTGCTTCTCTGTACTCCTCCTGATCACAGCAATCCAACATTCCCTGCTATATTCTCAATGCAAACCTCTATGATTTCTGTGACAGGTAATGAGACAGTAAAGCTTTTCTGGAATGTCCTATTTCATATATATTTGATATGTAGAAATGAGAGTGAGAATTGCTCTGAACCAAGTTCAAGCTTGGAAATTGGTCATTTCTGACAGTTGAGTTAACTTCAGCTCACCACTTTGGCTAATAAATCCTCTTCAACTCTTGACAGACAGGAGAAAGCCGGCGTCGCACTGCATAACAACCTTTGGTAATTGCGTTTTCCTACCTGCAGTAAGTCTGTTCTCACCGGTATGTGGGGGAAAAAAGATAATGCTTGATATTGCTTTTCCAGTCTCTCCACAGGGCAAGGTGACCTTCTTTAAAGAAATGATGTCCAAATTAATTTCATAGTTATATGACAGCATCACAAGAACCCTTTATTTTCCTTTATTTCTTTTTCCTATTTTTTCTCCTTTGTCTCAAAATTAATAAATGTCATAAATGCATATTTGTAGCTAACATTTTTTTCCTGTAATATAGACAAACTCACTAAATTTGTATATAACTCCCAGATTCATCCTCTGAAGCTTTAATCCATTTGAATTTTACAAAGTGAAGTAGAATAAATATGTTTCTGGAAACTGGAAGTTACAACTCAGTCACAAGCACAGAGTTGTGTCTACGTGATGCTTTCTTCCTTCCTCTCTTCATCTTTTTCAGAGTGCTTATCAAATCCATGAATCTTCACTGCTATTCATTGCTCACATTACTATATGTGGCTCAGTTTATTCATGATTTCATATTGCATTGAGTTTACTTCTCTTAGCCTTCTGTTCAGGAATGTGGACTTCATTTAGATTTACGGCACTCTATATTTTCTCTTGGGAACTCATAGTTTCTCTTTCTAGTGCTATTTTCTTATTGTCCATTTTATTCTTATTATTTTTAACTTAGTATGCACATAGAGGCCAGGACATTGTTCCTTTCTGGATGTCCTAAGGAATGCATGTTGCAAGAGCTCTTGGCTTGTGCATAGTGTAGGTTTGGAGAAGGGGTGTGGCACAAATGGCTGGGAGGTCATTAGGAATTTGGATTAATTCTTTTGCCTCAGGACATTATACTTCACAAATCCCATGTATAATATCCTGCCATTTCTATGACATGCACATGCCCTGTCTTAACATCCATTCATTACTTTCTATATGCAGTGGTATCAGCCAAGAGGCCACTGTGATGTCTCCATAGATCATGCTAATTAACTGCATCTTCACCTCCTCTCCTCTATTTGTTAATTCCATCAGTATTATTCTTCTAAATGCAAATAAACACATCATCCTCCAATTTAAAATTGTCTCAATGTTTCTGGAGCCTCAGGGTTCAGTCCAAATGTCTCAAACTGACCTTAAAGACTCTTTGGTTTTTTGTACGACTGATTCTCTAAAGTCACTTGTCATTTCTCCATTTTATTTCAAAAAAGCCTCTATCTTTGTCTAATGATGTTATTCAGTTATTTCAAACTCTATGCTTCTTTGGATCATAGGCTTTTAAAATTATATTTGAAAGAGAGAAGAGAGAGAGAGAGCACTAACAAGCCATGGTTCAGGAGTGGAAGTACCGAGGACAGTTCTAGGATGTGAGCTTCCAGGGGTTGCTCAGACCACCAGGTTTTTATCAGACACCTTCCATGCTGAGTTATCTTGTAAGCCCCCAGACCACTGGCTTCTGTGCATTCTATTGGTCAGGAAAAATTTGCAGCCCTCATTTCTCCTACTTCATCATCCTTCAGAAAACAGATGTTACTTCTGTAGGAAGAATTATTTGGTATAATCACAATTTCTCTTATACACGTCCACTTCCCCTATTACTGATCAAAGTATAGTGTAACAACTTATTTGATTTATCTGACATGTTAGAGAAGTTTGGTGAAGAACAGGTGCATAGACTTTCTATAAGTAAACACACTTTTACGCTTGTTCCAACATTGTACATTGGCCAAACCTCAAATTTGAAACAGCTTCCTTGAAGTCAGAACTACCATTACAAACATGAACATTTTCCCGTGTGTGTGTGCCACGCTGTGGAAATAAGTTCTCTCATTATGTCCCACTAACTTTGCTGCATACCAAAGCCATCTGCATATCTGGCCAGGGAAGAAATAAACACAAGTGTGAAAGTGCCAGCCAGGAAAATAAGTTGTGGTCACCTGGGAATTTTTCCAAAAGCCTAAATCAATGTTTTATAGCCAATTTAATAATGACTATGTTGAGACTTTTCCTGAATTGCTTTTTGGCAGTCTTCTCCTGACTTTAAGGGAGCGAAATGTGTTTCATTAATCAATAACTATGCTTTCAAATCCTGGTCTGTCAAATAAAATGAATAGATAGGATTGATAAAATGAGTCATTTTTTATTTGAAAATTTAAAATATCTACCTTATGGTAATTTCTATTTGAGGAATTGACTTAGCTATTTTTTTCTCAAATGGAGTCTTAAAAAACTGATTAGAACTGCTAATAAAATTGTGAAATTTGGGGGATGGAGAGGTGGCTCAGGGGTTTAGCCTCTGCCTTGCAAGTGGAAGGTCCTGAGTTCGGATCCTAGACCCCACTTATAGTCGCTGGGCAGAAGCGGGGGCGGCCTGCTTTTCTGGTCCTGGTAGGGCGGAGCCTGTGATTCCCTGGGCAGAGTAAACAAGGAGGAGGTGGAGGCGGTTCATGGTGGTTCCCGAATTCGTCTGTGGTTCTATACACACACATACATACACACACGTGCACACATGCATACATGCACAATTGAATAAATAATAAATATTAAAAAATTGTGAAATTTGGTGCGTTGAATTATCAGAGAAAAAAGTGCCTAGAATCTGACAATTATTAAACATAAGGTTGGAGTTATCATTTAACTTTTTCTATCATAAAATAAGTAAGTATATTTATATGGTAGTTAAAGCCCGTCCTAGTGTCCTGGTATAGTTCTAGGAAAATAAATATCAATGCTGTTTGTATATAAAGAGTAGATCAGTCTCTACTACATTGCTACTTTTAGGGCATGCCTCATTAAGTATGAAACAAGTAGATTTAAAGAAAAAAGTACTCATTTACGAGGTGACAAATGACCTTTTCAAACTCATTATTCCCACATGCTGCCCTGTTTATTCCCCTATCTCTTTCAGAATACCCACTAAAATAATATCAATACAATAGATACAAATACAACACAATAATGGTTAGTTTCAGCAAGTCCAAGGAAGATAAAGAGTTATATTTGCAAATAGAAGAAAATTAAAACCCAAAACTTCAGCAAAATGGAGATACTGAAGGAAGTTGAGACAACTCACCACAGTAATTCCAAGTTACTCCCCCCCCAATAAAATAGGGTATTAGGCTTTAGAGAAGTTGAAACATTCTCTGTGTTTGGAATCTTCAAGAAACATCACGGAGGAGTAAAGTGGAAATTTGTGAAATGAATGCTAAGACCTTTAACCCCCTTTCCAGAAACTTATTTCAGCCAAGGAAATGTTCTCCATGGAAATGATTGTAGAGATTTTTCTTGGTAGAAAAACAATCAAGTGGGCACCATCTTTTAAAGTGCCCCAGTTTACTCACATGCATCAACCGTGGAGCCCACAATTAAAAGCTGGGCCCACTTATCAGTATTGACTATCCATCTCAACAATGGTAGCGCTTCAGCTAACTTAATGTTAAGTAGATGTCTCAGAGTCAACGGAAATGAGGAGGAAGCTTCTGTACATGCAAAAGAAAACTAAATTAATGTGATAAAGAAACTCACAAGAAACAGATTGTAAAGAGATGAGAAACCTAGTTATTTTATTTTTAGGTAATCTCATAATCTCATAATTTTATCTAATACACTTAATTTTGCTAACTCCTCTCTTATCTTTTATTGTACTCTATCCCTTCATCTTTCCCTCTTAACCCTTCCAGATTTTGTCCCCTCTCAACCTTCGTATCATTTGCATTCTTGTACCCCCCCCCCACTCCTTTAATGCTCTTCCCTGCCTCCCCTTCATCCCACTTTATGGTCCCTTTCTAGTTTTCTGTTTGATGCAGAAAGTCCTCAATATACTCCAATCTGAAGGCTCAATGCCAATATCCATATATAAGAGAGTATTTGGCTTTCTACGTCTGAAACACTGCACAGGTTCCCTCCATTTACCAGCAACTTTTATATTTTCATCTTTCCTTATAGCTGAATAGTATTCAATTGTGTATATATTCCACATTTTCATCACCCATTTATCAGCTGATGGACATCTATATTGAACCCTAAATTTTTTTTTAATTTTTAAAAAAATATTTGTTATTTATTACTTATTCAATTGTGCCTGTATGCGTGTGTGTGCGTGTGTGTATGCATGTGTGCATGTGTGTGTGTGTGTGTGTAGAACCACGGGCGAATTTGGGAACCACCATGGACGCTTCCACCTCCTCCTTGTTTACTCTGCCCCGGGATTCACAGGCTCCGCCCTACCAGGACCAGAAACGCAGGCCGCCCCTGCTTCCGCCTGGCGTCTATACGTGGGGTCTAGGATCCGAACTCAGGACCTTCCTCCTGCAAGGCAGAGGCTTAACCCCTGAGCCACCTCTCCAGCCCTGAACCCTAAAATGTTTATAGTTTCTAAAATGAAATAAACATGAAGCCTTAAAAGAAAAGGTCACACCTTTTGCAAAAATAAATAAATAAATGAAAGGTCTTAGAAAGTAAGAAGCATCCCTTGGGAATTTCAAATGTTATAGAGGAAATAAGGGAGTCTGCAGAAGCTTAGGACACATGCAAGGCCATCTCTCACAGAGTTTATACAAGTGTTGAAAAATAGAAAAATTCATGAGAAACAGAAAGACAAGCATAAGTCTAACTGTGGAGGGTCCAGAAAGGGTTCAACGGAAAAAGACTAGAAGTGAACTCAGCAAAGCAATGTAAGTACTGCATAACAAGAGCCTACGTTTGTATCTGAAATAATTGCTTGGCATGCCATGGGTGAAAGAGACAAAATGAAGGCACAGAATTATAAAATTGTAACTTTTTATAAAATTATAAAAACTTGAACTTTCCCTAGAGATGACAGCATTAGAGAACATTCCACACAGAGGAGCAAGCATCAAATAGGATTTAGCAAGTCAGAAGTAATTTTGAATGTTACAAACAAGTTGTATTTATTTATTTATTTTGTGTGTGTTGGGTGGGCACACACATGCCATGAGATGAATGTGATCAGAAAACAACTTGCAGGAATTGATTCTCTCCTTCCATCCTGTGAACTCTAGAAATTGAACTCAGGTTGTCAGTCTTGACAAAAAGTTGCTTTACTGTTTAAGCCATCTTGATGGTCCCAAATGATGAAATTTCATGAGAACTCTGAATTATAATATTATTATTTAAGCGTGAAAATGAAAAAGATATTTTAATGTTGTGAAGACTAATCAAATAACTTTGTCATTTACATTTTCTTAATGTGGGTTTATCAATGTAAAACGTTCCTCACAGGATCATATGTTTGAACCAGTAGTAGCACCATTTGGGAAAGAGCATCTGGAAGAAGGGGCAGTAAGACTGTAAGAGACTGAAACAGAGGAAGGGTGCAGCAAGACAGGAGCATTGGGACACGGTGGAGCTACTTCCACAAACTCACAGCAGTGTGTCAACTTCTGTAAGATCTGTGCAAGATTTAGTTTATTAACATTTCACCACAGAGAAGGAAAGGTTTCAGGAGGCTTCACACTCTCTGAGAGACTATTGATGGTTAATTGTGGATGGAGACATATAAGGGGAGCTACTTTCCTCAGTGGTATACCCATTGATACGTCATCCATATCCTAGTAAGTGCCCAGGCATGTGCCATTAAAGGAAATCTGATGACACTCAGTTGGCCACATGCAGAAAGGGATGGAAATACAGGGGGTCGGGTGGGAGGCTCACTAGGAAGAAGAAACTTTGAAGTGAGAAAAGAAGGAAAGATGGGTAAGAGATAAAATGACATAAATTCATTGAATTTATGTCTAAAACTCTAGATGAATAAAAGTGAACTTTAAAAATAACAATGAAATTTATTGAAGATTAGCAAGATAATTATCAGAATAAAAAGTAAAAGTAGGCTTTTAGTTTTTATCTCATTCTCTCCTTTCTTTCCTTTATTTCTCTGTCCTTCTCTCTTTCCTTGCTTCCTACCTTCTTTCATTTCCTTTGCATTTGAGCTGCTTTATTTCTCTTCCCTCTGTAGTATTTGGGTTGTGTGGGTTCGTTCTCCTTTATACTGTTTGGAGTAGCTTCAAACACATTATGAATCAGTTTAAATCTCATTTTTCTTATTAAACCTTCCCTGTTGTTTCAGCAGAGAGGTTCTGTTCACACATTTCTATCTGTACAAATAAATTGACATTTTTAATGAGAATCTAGAATATAGCACAGTTCTGTTGTTCTTTTGTGCAGTTATTAAAACCTTTTACCTTTCTCATGTATGAATGCGTTAACATTTCCATGTGTTGTAAGCTATTTGGAGGGAAAGCTCTGTTCTTTACTGCCCTCTGCCTACTATTACTGTATGTAGGCTTCCTGCCACCTTCTCCTGTTCCTCCAAGGTTTCACCCACATGTGGAATATGAGTAGCTTAAGAGATACTCCAAACAACTGCTTTAGGGATGAAATCCCTAGACTGCAGAGTTGGCACATGGACAGAAGTATTCTAGAATATAACACCCATGCCATGCCTGATTACTTCTGCATAACCAGGACTGGACTGAAGAACATAACTAGGACTGGACTGGAGAACTTATAACTAAACGCACTGGGTTAAATGTCTCCATCTTTAAAACCAAACATAATGGGCAAAGCTCTCACACCACTCTTCTTAAACTCCTCTTTCTCCCTTGCCTGTCCCTTTGTCATAACACGGGGCCACCTGGCTAAAGCCAATATACCCTTTTTTATTTTATGGTGTGGTTAGTAACCTTATATGTCTCTGCATCTTCACTTCTGATTTGCTGTGGCATCTGTCCAGTCACAGGCTCTAGGGATTAAAATATGGAGGTCTTTAGAGAATCATTTTTCAGTCCATGAAAGTATGTTATTCAGGTACCTACAGTTTAATGGATTTCTTGAAAAACTATTATTCTCCTAGCTGTGTTCTCTGCTCACTAACCATGGTGAACAAGACAGACTTGCTTTACAAGGCTAAGGGAGGTGCCTCTGATATAAAAAATTCTGTGTGTTCTCATTTTCCTTAAATTATGACAGACATGATGTGGTTACCATTTATACAGCACTTGATTAATCTTCCCATGCAGCAGTGATGTGTATAATACCTTCCATCTATTAGATTTCCTGCCTCATTTACTTCTAGCTTTTTTTTAATTGAAACGTACAATTATTAGATAGCATGAAGATAGCCTTTTCCTTTTTGGAGGAAGATTTAATATTATTATCATTTGCCTATTTGATGTGCCAGACTATACATTAAACATGAAAATACTTACATAGGCATATAATATTTTGACTAATAACCACACATATTACAATTCACATATGGAATAACTGAAAGCAGAAATGTTTCTGATTTTGGATTTTATTGGATTTGGGAAGATTTGCATATTTTTTATTTGAGAGAGATAGTGAGAATGAGAAAGGGATTGAAAAGGTGAGCACATGCATGAAATGGTACAGAGGACAACTTTTGGAAACCAGTTCTCTTCTTTGACCATGCTTTCCTCATGGGGATCAAACTCAAGATGCCAGGCTTGCAAGCATGCAGACACCTTACCCATTCAGCTATCTTGCCAGCTGTCACATTAACCCAGAATTTTAAAGTGAGGACTATGGACAGAACTAAGGCAATCAGACTTGCATGATGAGCACTTTTTCTGCTGAGCTGTTTCCCTAGTTTGGATGACAAAACACTTGTAATGATTTGTGCATGAAACAAAGCTTGATGGTGTTGAATTTTCCACTTGTGGCATTTTATCAGTTCAAAGACTTGGACTGTGGAGTTGCATGGATTTGTGATTTTTTAAATGAGGTGAGCTCAATCTGTGTTTATGTAAATTACGCATGTATACATGAATGTATGAATGAAATGAACCTATATTGTTCTAATAATTTCTATTGTTTTCAGAAAGGTATTTGCAGAGAGGTTGTGACTAATTATTCTTTTTTATTTGATTATAGTTCATGACCAAGAGCTGACTTAAACATATTGTGATTATATTTGGAGACAATTTGACGGGGAATTCAGAAGATTATAGATTAAAAAAAATTGAAAAACAAGTCTCCAGCCCCTGCATTTGCTCCTCTGTGGGAGCTCCGGCCTCTCTACAGGCCAGGTTACCCCTATTAACCTTAGTATGTTGCATGGCAACCATATTATGCACAGGGCAATTTGTGAAGCAGCTGTGTACTACCAGGGACTTTCAATTGGGCTTGTTCTCTGTCTCTGTGGCTAGAGCCATAAGTTTTTAACAGATAAGATGAAAGGGGTGAGAATATTGAATTATTTCATTTGTTTGCTGGTGACTTAATGGAGTCGTACATTTAAGGTAGTATTCTCATAACTGGCTAAAATTCCTACCTTTGCTTGAGTGAGAATTTGCATCATTATTGAGATGCCCTTGCTCTTTTGTTTTTCTTATGTTGTTTGGAGACAGAGTTGCAGGATATGGTCTATGCTATATCTGGAATTGGCTCTATAGCCTAAGCTGCCCTTGAACTTACTGTTCTTCTTCCTTGGCCTCCTCAGTGCTGAGATTGCAGGTGGATACCACCAGACACAAGTACTATCCGCTTTTTAGATAATGTTATAATCAAAGTTTATTTTCTATTTGGGGAAGTTAGAACATTTTATAGATGTCTAATGTCTATCAACTGAGGTTTTGAATACCCCTAGATACCTATACATCATATTTTAGAGTGAATTTTCATAGGTTAGTTATTTTTTTAACTTGGTTACTTTGATTTACTATGTGTGTAACAGAAAGATCTAGCCAATGAGTATATTGTCTGAGATATTTTAGAAAATTAGCTTTAAATGGTGACTAATAAAATCAGGAGGAAGACCAGTATAATCTTTGCAGCCTGTCATCCTCTTTCTCTGACAAGGATTGCCATGGCAGCTTAAAGGGAGGCTGGAATTCTTTTTAATGTTCTCTCAAATGACCTGTCTCTGTCCTGTTTTGATTTTATTCAATGAAGAAAAGGTATAAAAAGACTCCTCTAATGGCTCTGATTTGCTAATAATGGGTTTTGCTCAAAACAGAAATTGGTCCTGCAAAGGGGGTGACCCCTTTTACTGTTCACACCGTGCACACTGTGTTGTAATGCTGACTTCACTTCCAACTCCTGCCTGCTTCTCCCGTGAAGGTAATTACAGTTAGAATTAAACTCTATGGACTGTGTCTCACTGCCTTTCTCCTACGAGAGGCGGAGGGGAGGATAATGCCTGCGTGTTCCCTCCTTGTTTAGAAGATTCATGTTTATCTAATGTGAAGTCAATATTATTGTCCGGGAAGAGTTAGGGGATTGCTAACGATCTATCAGGGAGTGCTCCTGAGCAGCCCCGACCCACGCTCCAGTGACTCAGAAACCTCTTAGTGCACCCCCAGGCCCATCTCTCTTCACACATCAGCACAACCCATCATGCACCTCATCTGAAAATGATCTGCAGTAAAATGTCTCTCAGGGTTCTTACAATGGGAAGAGCTGAGACATGCAAGGAAGGAGAGTGACAAGTGACAGCCCCCATCCCAGGTATCACCGCCCAGGCATCAAGCCGAGAGTCACAGCTCTTCAAGTACAGAGCTGGGAATCTCCGAAGTGCGGAGGGGAGCTGGGGTGCTGGACAGTCACTCCTTCCTAGGGACAAATGAAGCTGATTAGTAACCCTCAGAACCAGGTCTCAGCCCGCACATCCAGGGGCTCTTTCTTCCGAACTTCAAATACTACAAATCTATTAGTGTAATCCCATTTTATACTGATGCATCAAGGCAAAGAAACACTTAAGAGGCTTGACAAAATTTTTACATCTATATTGTCTTGGTCAAGTTTCCAGAGAAACAGAATGTGTACATATATATATATATGTGTGTGTGTGTGCGTGTGTGTGTATCACAAATCCCTAGTAATTTACATATAAACAATGGTTATTTGATTATGGAAGCTGAAAATTCATAAAATCTGTCACCTGCAAGCTACTGACTCAGGAGAGTTTATATTTTGGTTTAAGTCCAATCAAGAAAAATGGCAAAGCTCCACATCCTCTAACACTAAGACCATCTAACTCAAAAATGGGGTCAGCCTAGTGTTATGCTCAGACTTATGACTCAATGATGTCCACTCACTCTGGGGAATCAAATCTGCTTCACTCAGTCAACTAATTCAAGTATTAATTCCATTCCAAAACACCTACCCAATAACACTTAAGAAGATGTCTAGCCAGATATGAGGGTACTTTACTCAGTCAAATATGCACATAAAATTAATTGATATACACACAAAAATACATATGAGTATGTATGTATTTATAGCCACACATATGTACCTGTGTGTGTGTGTGTGTGTGTGTGTGTGTGTGTGTGCGCACATTAATGTGTAAATGTGAGTGTGTATATCATGTCATATGTGTGGAGGTCAAAAGATAATTTTCGGAGTCAGTCCTCACCTTATAGCTCATTTGAGGCTGGGTTCCTTTGCTGCCTTTTCATTGCATATCTCAGGCTAGATGGTCCATGAGTTTCCAGGAATCCTTTTTTGCATTAATCATACACTCTTCCCTATCTCTGCCTCCCATCTTCTCACAGTAACCCTGGGATTATATGAGTCGACTCTACTTTGCTTCCTGAGATTTGAAGTCAGATCCTCACATTTGAGTGGCAAGCACTTTAACCCACTTGGTATATTCTACTTCCCCTAATTTTTTAGTAATAAGGAATAGTCCTCTCCTACCATTGAGAAATTCTGCATTTTTAAGAGCAGTTAATTTTCTCAATTCTTTTCTTGTCAGAACCTGAATAGAGTCAAGAAGGAAAGTTACCAGTTGGTTCTGTCCTGTAAGTTCTCTGATTTTTTTTAACTCCTTGTTGCAACACTGAAATCTTAAGAACTGGGGATCAAAATGAATGTAGGAACTAAGCATCCTCACTTGGATTTAGAATTGTGGTAGCAGAGGCAGAAAGAAATGATGTAGCTGAGATGCCTTGAGGAGCGCCTAGTAGAGCCAGGTGGTAGTTGTAAAGCCCAGAAGCAGAGCTGTCAGTTTTACATGTGAACAGTTATGCACCTAGTAAAATCATTACCTTCAAGGTTATGTCTTAGAGAAAGTTTGGGGTTGGGATGGTGTAGCCTGAGGCTTACATTGTGTACATTCCTGGAGACACTACCAGTACATTAAATATGAATTTAAGTTCTACATTATTAAGCTGACTTTTTTCACAAGTCTCAATTAACTCAAAGACAAATTCAGTCTATCTTTTCAAGTGGTCTTCCTCAATGCCCCTCACCAAGGTTTACATTTAGAAGATTGCAGAATCTTTAGGAGGTGATATCTAATTATTAGAAGCAGAGCATTTAGGCTCAGGCCTTCAAAGAACAAACCTATTTCTGGTTCCAGCCCACATTTTCTATTTCCTAGTGTGCCACCATGTGAACGGCTCCATCTCCTGCTCACACAACCACTGAAAAAGTCACCCCCGCCACTGTAATCTTACAAATCCTGAAAACCATGAGCACCAAATAGACTTGCATCTTTTGTGCTATTTCCATCTGGGAACTTTGTCACAGCAACATAATAGTAACTAATACGCCCACTCATCAGTACCCACAGCTAACTCCTAGACACCCTTTTCCATTTCTAGCTTAAAGGTAGCTTTTAAGTTCTGGAAGTTGTGATTTTTTTTGGAACAGAAACACCATATGTTGGACAATTAACAACTAGAGTTCTGAGACTCTGATAGAAGAAGGTTCTGATTCTGATGTCCCTGAATAGGTAAATAGATCTCCAGTTTTAGGGAATTTTAGTTCATCATTTGTTCTAACTACTGCTTCTGAACCTACTGTGTGTGTCTTATGAGCTTTTATAGGGACTGTGTATAAAATGATGGCCTCCTTTGTAAGGACTCAACATGACCTATCTCTGGAGAACTTCTACATATACCAGACCTTGGGAATTGAGGTATCACTGTGAAGCAGACTTATACAGGTTTTTCAACTGTGCTTATTCTCTATGAATCAGAGAACATGGGAGCTTGAGCATTGACAGCAGGTGTCAGAACCTTGATGTATGCAGTAATGATCCAAAGGTATTCCTGGATCCATGGGTCATCTTCAAGGTAAAAGGATATACATGATTTACTGACATAAGAAATCTGTAAGAAGAAATGATTGACAGACAGATTAGTAAAAACATCCATGGAAGAACAATAGCCAGAAGTTCTTCTTTCTTTCTCTAGTAAATAACATAGCAAGAGCTCCAAGCAGGAAACATCTCTTAAGGACCAAAGTAAGAAGAACAGTAAGAATAGAAAATGCTGGGGATAAAACAAAAGCAGCTATTACCAGACTTGTGCCTGGCACAGGGGAAATTCCAGCTCACTCCCTGGCTAGTTCTCCCCAGTGTCTATCTGCACATTTTTGCATTAATCATACACGCTTGGCACTTCCCGTTTAATCACTTGGCAATTATCTGGTTTATATCTTCTGTTTTCATCTCCTAAACAAGATTTGCCTCATCAGATCCTAAAATTGCATTTGACATGGTAACGAACAGTTGAATTATTTGTTCCCTACAAATGTAATTATTTACCATGTAATTTTCAGGAAGACACAGCTTCCAAGTATTCATATAGGATTTACTATGCAATTATCAGACTTGCAGCCATCCTGCCTCACAAATGAAATGGCCGACACGGACAGCTGTAAGGAAAAGCAGTGCTGAGGGAGCTAATGTCCACTGCAGGAACTGGTCTTAGACACACAGGTGACTTCCTTTGAGCTGAAACTATGCTTTAGGGGCATCTAGGGAGATGACTTAATCTTTTTTTTAATGTCAAGTTGTCATGTGGAGTATGAAGTAACAAGAGAAGAGAAATGTTGCAGTGAATAATTAGAGCCAACAAAAGTGAATTAAAATAAGATATAGGTGCAGTTACAAAAGATTTCTGCCTTTTTGGGTGAGCTCCTTTGGCTCACACGAGGGAAGAGACTGGATTCTCATGTGAGTTAATAAGTTGGTAAATAAGACCCTGTGCTATATCTTCGGAATATAACACTGAGATGGTCCTGCCTTTGGAGTCAGGGAGACATAACTTTCAGAGAGTGAGGAATCAACTGAATGGTTTCTCACTTGCATGGATAGGCATAATCCAGAACATGGATTATGAAGTGATTCATCAATGCCTGGAGCCCCACCTGATTCCAGTATTTGCCAGTTCTAATTGGACAACAGCTCAGTCTCCCTACAGCTTCTATATCCATTCGAAAACATCATTTTTGCAATAAAAGGTTCATTAGGTAAAGAGGACATTGCAGTATGTATCACTAAATGTTCTAAATTCATCCTTGTCTTACATTTGCCTTGCAATATTTTATAAGAAGATGTGATGATGTTTATAGCCTGAAATCAGCAGGAAGAGATGTTGGGCTCCCACTGATTTAGAATTTATTTATTTATTTGTTTCTTTATTTACTTTGTGTGTGTGTGTGTATGTGTGTATCAGAGGACACTATGCGTCCCTATGGAGGACTAAGGATGACTTCAGAAATCTTCCTGGATTGCTTCTACCTTCTTTTTGTTTCACTCTCTGATTTCCTAGGCTGCACCTACCAAGGCTGGAAATGCAGGCTGTGCCATTTCCTCTGGCATTTTAATTTCTTTTCATTTTCTTTAGTGTAATTCAAACACAACATGAAAACATCTGTCAGATTAAATATGCTTTTGGTTTTTTCCTCCCCCCAAAATAATACCTAGCTAGCTGACTCCTTTTGTATCTCTTTTCCCTCAATCCTCATCATTTCTTGCTCGGTCATGAATACACAAAAAAATTTCTTAACCAGTCTTGCTGATTAGTGGGTTAAAGAATTTCCATTTTATGAGATGAAAATTTAGTGGAGATCCATTTCACAAAAATGTGTATAATATTAACCTGACTGGAATATGTCCCTAAATGTAGTTGTGACAGTACATTTTAGGTTGTAGTTTTTCTTTTAATTAAACCATAGCTAGAGAATTTTTAAAAGAAATAAAGTAGTTTCATTACATTTTTCTTCTGTATGTGCTCTGGACACTCTTTTCCATTAGTCCTCTTACAAAACTTGGTGTCTGTATGTGAATGTGAGGCGGGAAACTGTAAACTGTTAGTTGCTGCTAAGCAAAAGTTGGGATGGAAAATTGCTGAAATACCAAAGGCAGGCAAGTGAGGGCATTTCAGGGACACCACCCCATCCCTACAACCTGCACCTATGCTTCTCCCTTGATAAGAGTCACCCTGCCTACTGACACTTAGTGACCTTAGCTTCTGCTTTTGGAAAGTCCTACTTTGCTTGCGCCACCTCTGCCCTGCTTCAGTATAAAATGAAAGTAGAAGCTAAACTCATAGTTAGAGTTCTTAGGAAGCGGTCTTGACTCTAGACTGCTGATGAATTAAACTCCCTTCTTCCACCCTAATTGGTGCCTGGGAAATTATTCCAGAGTAACTTCTGCAGCAAGTGCATATGTAGGCATGGCCATGTATGCATATCCTTGCATGTCATATCCATGTGTGTACACATGCATGTGGAGGTGAGAGGACAACCCTGGTGTTGTTCTTCAGGTCCTATCCAAACTGCTTATTGAGGTAATTTTTCTTACTGGCCTAGAACTCACTGGTTAAACTATGCTGGCTGTCAGGTGAGCCCTGTGGATCTACCTTTCCCATTCTCCTCTTTACTGGGATTATGAGTATGTGCCATGCTATAATCATCTAAATCTTTTGATTGTCTAAAGAGCTTCTTATTGTGCCTTAAAGACATGCTTAAAGCTAGCATCTCCCTTCTCTGCAGTACTTTGCCAGCCTTGGCAAACTACCTTCTTCTCTTGTTAGTGAGAGTTTTTCATTAAAGACCTAAATGGGTCCTTCTCCAAATCACCTATCATTTGTTATTCTGTGAGCAACAGGCAGACTTCTTTTTTTTTTATTCAATTGTGCGTGTATGCGTGTTTGTGTGTGTGTGTGTGTGTGTGTGTGTGTGTGTGTGTGTGTAGAACCACGGACAAATTCGGGAACCACTACGGAGGCCTCCACTTCCTCTTTACTCTGCCCCGGGATTCACAGGCTCCGCCCTACCAGGACCAGAAGCGCAGGCCACCCCCACTTCTGTCCGGCGTCTGTACGTGGGATCTAGGATCCGAACTCAGGACCTTCCTCCTGCAAGGAAAGAAGCTTAACCCCTGAGCCACCTCTCCAACCCCCAAGCAGACTTAACTGAGATATTCCCCCAGTAGTTTCCTTTTACCCCTCCCCATTTCCCTTGCTCCCAGAATTTCAAACACCTAGCCAGGCTTCCTTTAAGGCTTTCACAACCAGTCTCTCCATTGAGAATGCTTTTTCTAACAATCTTCATGGCTTTCCATCTTGAAGACTTTGCTCAATTCTGAACTATCTCAATGTGACTTTCCCTGTTTCCTGATTTAAGAGTGCAGACCAGTCCAAGAAGTCCCTGTCTCCTGTGTTTGCCTTTCACTCTTGAGATTTCTTTTTCTTTTCTTTTTCTCTTTCTTTTACTTCCCTCCCTTCCTCTTTCCGCATTCCTTCATGCCTTCCTCCTTGCCTCTTTCTTCCTTTCCTTCCTTCCTTCCTTCCTTCCTTCCTTCCTTCCTTCCTTCCTTCCTTCCTTCCTTCCTTCCTTCCTTCCTTCCTTCCTTCCTTCCTTCTTTCCATCTTTCTTTCTTTCCTTCCTTTCTTCCTTCCTTCCTTTCTTTTTCTTTCTTTTTTCTTTTTTCTTTCTGCCTTTTTAATACTCCCTTCATTCCTTATCTCTTTTTCATTCTTTCTTTCCTACTAGAAATAAAACTCTCCCTAGAACAGATCATTTTGGGATTATATTTACTGCTGTCTCCTGGTGCCTAGAATTACCCTAATTCTATGTCCATTTTTCCAGTGAATAAATTGAAAGTGTTTTTAAAAATGAAAACTTAATCAATCATTACATGAACATAAATTTTTTTTAGAATGTGATAAGCTAGAAAACTTGCCCTTGGCTTCTAAAAAGCAATTAAAATCCTTCCCCCCTGCCCTTCTCCTTCAGTGAGAAGGACTGAACAGTCCTTAATTAATTTATTAAGGGGCTGCTCTAAGATGAGGTGGCAGAGATTCCTTTTATCAGATTTTTTCCAAAAAAGATTATTCATAGTGGAATGGCAAAATTAGGACAAAATGTGTAAGGGTCAAACTATTTATTTACTCTGTGTGCCCAGTAAATACTGTGGAACTCAAACTTCTGTGTCTTCGTTTTTAACACATACATTTTCTCAAGGTGGAAATACTTGCTTCAGACAAGAACTTGGATGAGTAAATAACTAGCCAATCTGTTCATCCAATAATACTAATGAATACAAAGCAAACACATGTAGTTTTTAAAAATATTTTATTTATTTATTTGAGAGATGGTTATCACAGTTAGATACATGTGTCAACTTGATGGTTGAGGATTTGAGTTCTGGGCACATTTGAAGATAGTTGGTAGTTAAGTTAAGCCCAGAATGAACCTGCAGGAAACTGTCTAGTTGATGGGGACGCCTCAACCTATGGTGGGTGGGATTTGGACCAGGACTGGTGAATAAAATGCAGAGAGATGGTTGAGGAAATTTACATTCTTGTGTATACTTGGCCAGACATACAGGTTTTGCAAGTAAGGATCTTCTCGCTTTCAGTTGTTCCATGGTGCATGCTCTCCTGCCAATTGGACTAAGAACTGTAACCAGACTACTGTAAGAAAATAAACCCTTTTTTCCTTTAATCTATTTGGTAGTAATTTATCAGCAACAATGCAGATGAACTATATTTTTTGTTATGATTTTATCAGCAACGTGCAGGATAACGGCAACAGATGGAGATAGAGGAAAAGGTATGTATGTGGAGGGAGGGAGCATGCACATGCATACCATAGCATATGGGTGGAGGTCTGAAGAAAATTTTTGGAACTAAATTCTCTGTTTCCACCATGTGGGCTTCTAGGGATTGAACTCAGGTTGCCAGGCTTACCCAGTGACTTCTCTCTCTAGCCCCCTAGTTAAAGTTTGCAAGCTTCAGATGATGGAGAAATAAACAGGACTCTTTCCCTTTGCATTTATGTACTCGCCACACCATTTTTTTTTAATTCCACTAGCAGCCATAACTGTTATACACGTCTGATTTTTTAACAATGTCACATTCAGGAAGACAAAGTCTTCAAACATATTATATTTGGTTAGCAAACATAAAAAACTGTGAGATAGCATATAATGCAAACTATTTTCAAATTGGATTTAGGAATTAGAGTGACAGAAGGAATGGATTCCAGATTTGAAGAGCAAACATTACACATGGCTTACCTCATCCATGGCCAAGCTGATTAGATTAAATGCCATAATTTTTATGCACAGTTTAAATATTGGACCTCAGCTTTATACTTTTGATTAAAGTTGTTTGCTTGGCTGCAATGATTAAATAAGGGTTAATAAATGTGACCTTTGTTGAATATAGTGTAACCAAATTTTCCTCTCTTCCTATACCAGGGAACAGGCAGCTCAAGATGGGAAGAGAAGGGAAGAAGAGAAGGAAGGGAAGGGAAAGGAAAGGGTCTGTTAAATTTCTGTGGAGGAGGTGGTGGCTGTTTAACTTATGGTAGCCAGGAAGCAAAAATCAAGATAAAAAGGCTGTTGTGGACAAGATCTAATCCCAACATTTCAAAGACCTATTTCTTTCAACTAGATTACACTCCATGAATTTTCCTCTGCTCCCTATAAACTATCAAATTATGCACTGATTAATCCATTGATGATGCCAAAGACCCCAAAACCCCATCACTTTCCCAAAGTCCCTCTCTCTGTGAATGTTGCTTTTTTGGAAATCAGACCTCCAACACCTAAGTCTGGGATGAGACGCATTTCAACTACAATTGCCTTAAAATGCTTTCTTTTATTCTGTGTCTTTGTTTTCAGTAGACTATGGTATCTGTTTTCTTAATAAATGAAAAAACTATATTGCAGAAGCCACCACAAAGCTGGCATCAGACAAGCAAAAACAAAGACAGTAGTTGATGTTCTGGGCATCAGACTTAGGGAATGATTCCACACCATTCCTGTGTTTAAACAACACGTACAAAAATATTCTGGGTCCGCAAAGTATAACTATTGATTTTTTAGAAAATGAGATAAAATGGGAAAATAATGGAAGCTGAAACAGTGGCATTCATCTAGAGAAATCCAATGCTCCTTCATATTTTAGCTATTATATCTTCCATCCTCTGTTTGGTGGCGGTGATTGTATGATTGATGATGAACGAGAAAGGAGAGAACTGAGTTAGTGCCCAAACTCTTCTGCTCTGCAGTGTGCTGTATGGCAGATGGCCCACAAGAAGGTGGGCAGGGAGCAATGTATGTTTACAGTGCATTCACAGCTCAGGTCTAGGGGAGCTCTTGGAGATGGGAAACAGGGTCTTCTCTGTTGGCCTGCATCCTTAGCGCTTCTTTAGGGCGTGGGAAACTGGATCTACTCCAAAGGCAGTGGCTATGGAACTATTTCCTCTGAGAGGAATATTAAAAATTCACTATATTCATATATGCAACACAAAAAATAAAATGCACAGTTTTTAAAATGAAATATGCTTTTCTGAGGTGAGGGAGAAATACCATAAGGCTGGCCCAAGCAAGGACTCAGCTCAGGAAATTTAGAAAGATTTGCAGGGCACCCTTGACACAGTTAATTTCTCTTTTGCTGTGACTCAAGAAACTTATGGGAGAAATGCAGTAGTTACTTGGCTTACTGTTCCAGAAGAAATATAGTACATTATGGTGGGAATTGCATAGGAAGAAGGTGTGATCAGAGGTAGAAGCAGAAGGCTGTTTCAGGTTGCTGAAGTCATCAGGAGGCAGAGAGAGTAAGAGCCAGAGGAAGCAGAATCAGGCTATCAAACCTCAAGCCCAGCCCTGTGACATGCCTTCCTAAGAGACAGAGCAGGTAATGGCTCCATAACATTCCCAAACATGAACTTCAGCTAAAGATTCAAACACACGGGCCTGTGGTGGGCAACGCACACACAAACCACGAGAACAGCAAAGTAACGAAAGCAAATACTGATTTGGTATGAAGAGGAGACAGTCTCTGGTTGAAGTTGGATTCATGTTGGGGATGGGGTTCCCGGGATGAAGTTTTTGTGAACTGTTGCCCTTTCTTAGGTGAACTTAGCAGTGATGTGCTTGTCTTGGAGTCTCTGTGCACATGTATGTAATGCTTCATCTATGGTTCCATGAGTAACTCTGACAGACTTATGGGCTCACCAAGCTCTACATGTCTGGAATCTTCTTTGGTCTGTCACCAGTGTGTTTTCTCAGATCTTATTGAAGGTCGCCCCAGGAAAAGCCAAAGCACAACAATGCTTGCATGTATCTACCACATGCACTGCCATCTGGTTATGTTCATAAAATGATGTCAGTGTACATGCATATGAGCATATGGGTAGGAGCATTTCTTTCTCTCTGAACAAGGAGAGTGGGCTTTTAACCAAACCCATATGGATTCCCGATCGAGTACAAATGATGATTCACTGTGATTCTGATTCTGTTACCATCCTTTGAGAATTATTTTAGTAAAACAAATAACAATGAACGAGCTTCTTTCTGTAAAGCAAAGGACAAGCAAAAAACAGTATGATGGATACAATAACAAAATTCAATAAGAACATAACAAATGGCCCATGAGGAAAATTATCCTATTTGTAATGGGAATACAGTACTTTGCTGGTGGGAGGTTTGAGCCATGAAAGGCATTCACAGATGGCATAGTTAGGTAGAATAACATTGTGGGCAGAAGCTAGTATGAAGAAAAAACTTATGAAAAACTGAAAATAGGAAGCATGATGCATGTTATCAAATAGGATCAGAAAACAGGTGGGAGCTTCTATATACATATGCACACACAACAGCATATGAGCTATGTATGCACATAGGAATGCACACACATTTTAGGGTTATGTGTGAGCATATGTAAATATTTTAGTCTTCATAATAGATAGTTGGCATGGTTCTATTGGCAGAAAATGCTTCCTGGTGCTTGTGGAGTTGCAGAAAAACACCATAAAGCAAACAACTAACATAATAAGGCTGAAGCTTGGCAGCTTCCTTGGCCCCTCATGGCATCCGTGTTGGGAACCCAAGGAGTACCAAAATTCCACAAGACCCACCTCTCGTCTTTCTTTTCTCTGTGTGTGCTGTAATATCACACAGCCTCTACTGTTGTGACTTTGCCCACAGCTTGCATTTGAGTGGTTGGCCTGGAAAACGTGGCCAATCTGTGGCAATTGTTGCCCATGGATGTAAGGGCAACCCTAGTTCCTCTCTCATGTCCTTGGTAGAAATAAGAAAGAAAGAAAAAATCTAAGCCATTGCTCATATTTTCTTATCCCCCCTGATGATTTGTACTTGAATGGACACCTTTGAAGATGTTCCACTGCTAAATCTCTAAGGAATTACTGGGTGGTTTGCTATAAGATGGATCAAAGGTGGGAGATAGGTTAGGAGGCTCCTGGAATATATTCCTTCAATGCAATGTGCTGTCCTCTTCACAGGATGCCCTCCAGGATGGCCCAGCAGGATGAGGTCAGAGTCCCTAGACTGGGTTTGTTCCATCCTTTCGCATGCAAATGGCTTTAGGTTATTGTGATCTGAGTTTGAGCCTGGCTGTTCTTTCCAGAGTACGATTCTAATTCTGATTGTTCATACTGTCCTAAATTAGAGTAAATGCTCCCCAGAGATGGAGGCTGTAACGCTTGTCAAAGAGTCTGCACCTGATTCATTGTCTGACCTTATAGTTCTTCCTGCCAAGCTGAGCACCCTATGGGTTCTCAGTAAATATTAATTGGATGGAATCAAATTTACACTTTATTCATTTCACAAATAGGTTAAGAGAAGATTAACCACATCACAGGACTACTGTCTGGCTGAGTTAAAGAACATCTTTGTATTTGTAACTCCTTGAATTACTACAATAAGTGTTCTATTCTGGAAAAATCTATATTCTAGGTGTGGGGGAGGGATTGTTCTCTAGGTTTTACCTGCCACTGCTCCTAGAAACAGCTGTGTTCTTCTGCACTATGACTCTGCATCCTCCTTCACAGCAAATGACTGCCAATAGAGAACCCAAAAGATTTAATGTAATTTCTTAATAAAAAAAAAAAAAGAAAACAACTTGGCAAGTTGTTGCCAAATCCCTGCCGGGCCAGGTGGGGAAAGGAGGGGGAATTTGGTGGGGGCTTCGCAGGCTCAAGGTAAGGGGGCGAGCAGAGCAGGCTCGGGGTCACCACCCAGATCCCAGGAGTCAGGCGAGAAGCAGCAGGCAGAGGGTGAGTTTGCTGCAGATTCATTTATTTCAGGAAGTGTTTGAGCTTATATAGGGTCAGGGGTCCAATCAGGTGTTGCCACCTCTCTGCTAGGGGGAAGGGGGAGAGCAGGCACCAATCATTTAGCTGTTTACTAGATGTCCATTATAGAGTCAAGTTAGATGGCCACTTTTCATTGGTTGTTCACCCCTCCTTCCCATTGGTTGTTCATCCCTCCTTCTCATTAGTTGTTCATCCCTCCACCTGTATGGTTCCTCTATTGGGACATGTCCAGGGCATGTCCGTACTTATCGGGCTTGTCTGTAACCAGACCTCCTGGGAGCCGGGGCTAGGGCCTCCCTGAATTGATAGTGCCACAGCAAATAGGAAATGTAAGTCTCTGTCTCCACATGAGGCTCTTCCAGGAAACAGCCCACCAAATACTCTCTTAGCTCAGAGTGTTTTGTGTAAAATATATGTCCAAGGATATTTTGGCCCTGTTTCTTTTTCTTACTTTGATGTAAGCCTTTCTTAAAAGGAAGCACAAGGTGAAACATAGTCATTTCTGACTTTTGTTCATCCAAATTTTATAAAGATAGTTTTCAATCTGGAGCTACTGAAACTTCCTTATGTCTTTGAAAAGAAATTGACTTGCTCACAATAGCAGGACACATGAGAGTACTATGGAAATGTGGCATTAAGAACAGACTCATGATTTCAAGTTTCTTAATATGTTTGTTTCAGATACTCCTATGCTGCTGTGATAAACTACTTTCTGACCTGAATAATTTAAGGGCTTCTTATTTAGCTTATGGTTCCAGAAGGGATAGAGTCTATCATGGCAGGGAGCATAGTGGAAGGCATGCAATAGAAGCAGGAAACTGGGAAATATTGCAGCAGCTATGAGACAGAGAGGGAGAGAGAGAGAGACAGAGAGAGTTATCACATATCATATCCCCCAAAGCCCACCCCTAATGAGCTACTTCCTCCAGCAAGTTCAGCCTCCTAAAAATTCCATGACCTTCCAAACTGCGACTTCCTGTTGGATAACCAGTTACTCAGACACAGGAACCAATGGGAGGTCTTCACATTCAAATCATGGCAAAACCATTATTAAATTCCTTCATTTGCTTTTTCTGTTTTAACAATGCCAAACCTATTAGTCATCAGACTCCCCAGATTTCTAACCTGAATTAAACATTTTTTCGCTTATTTGCAGACATATCTTGTCAAAGCTGTTTGTGATTAAGTAAGAGTTGGAAAAAATGTATTATTTGATATTTTGTGGCTTTAGAAGACATATATACACAGTGCACATTTTAACATTTAAAGTGAAGAGTTGCCAGAAAAAGTGAAATTGTTTCTCTGACACATAATAAAGGGAGTGTTTTAGTATGAAGCATCTATTACCATTTTTGTAAACCTGTGATCTGTCAGTTTGAGAAATGTCTTTGAATTAGAAACAGTCCTTCCTCTTTAATGGCCACATTTCTGCGGGAGCATTGAGTCATTTTTCAACTGCTCTCTGGTTTTTACCTGGGAGATTAATAAACCCAAAATTTCAATCTAGCGATTTTGCCTGACCATATCCTATTTATTCTTTAAAAACATTCTGTTTTGACTTCATGTATAAGTTGTAAAAACTACAAGGAACCAGTGCATTATTGAACACCTGTATACCATGGACACTGATCAGACTGACTTGTCTCTTTCTTTATCCAGCCCACAATTTCCCAGACTCTAGGAAAACACTTCTGCTTTGAAGACAAACTTTTGTCAGTTTCCACATATAACAATGAACATGTGGTACCTGTTTGCTTCTTCCTTTGTTTATTTATTTATTTGATAAAGTTTTACTTTGTGGCAGCTTATGTCTGTGTGTATCAGATGGCATTGTATATGCCTGTGGGGGCCCAAGAGCAACTTTGGGAATCATCCTGGATTGCTCTACCTCCTTTTGGCTTTGCCCTGGAGTTTTCCAGGTTCCACCTTTAAGAACTGGAAATAGGTGTTGCTACCATTTCCTTGTCCAGTGTTTTTACACAGACTTTAGGGCGGCCTGCGTTTCCGGTCCTGGTAGGGCGGAGCCTGTGAATCCCGGGGCAGAGTAAACAAGGAGGAGGCGGTCCATGGTGGTTCCCGAATTCGTCCGTGGTTCTACACACACATACACGCATACATGCACACACACACATACACGCGCACAATTGAATAAAAAATAAAAAAAAATTGAGCTTTGCATTTGGTTGCCTAACTGTGACACATGATAAAAAGGATCTTTTAAAATTTCATGTAGTTCTTTAAAATATGAAATTTGAGTTTGGTAACTTTTGACTCTTAGAAGATAAAGTTGACTGTAACCAAATTCTCCATGGATTCCTGAGTAAGTAGTATTAATTAGGAAGTATCATACATTGATTTCTAAAATCCTTGTCCTGGTGAAAATGAACATATATGATTTCTTTCAGAAACAGAGTAATGTAGCACTCTCCTGTGGTGTCTCCTTCTAGATGCATCATTGAAAGACAAAGGAATATACAAAATGCACATCAATCCTAACAATTATATTTTATAAATATTTATGAGAGAGAGAGAGAGACCATTAAAAGGAGGGGCCAGTTTTATTGGGTTGTCACGTCTCAAAGACTGCATCCAGAGATGTACTTTCCTAGCAAGACTACATTTCTTAAAGGTCCCATAACCTTTTCAAACAGCTCCATCAGGTGGGACAACCAAATATTCAAACATATGTGGCTGTGGGGATACTTCACATTCAATCAATGACAATACTATTATTAATGTTCATATATTGTCTTCAAAGTACAATCAAAAGAAACACCATCTAGTTTCCATTTATTCTGCCATTGTGTGGATATTATTTGAGTTTGCTCTTTAAAATTATATCTCTAGTATAGTTAAGTAACTTCGGGATAAGCTTTGATAAAGAAGTAGGGAAGGAACTGAATAAAATAAAGAAGAAGGAGAGAGAGGTCAGCTATTGACTGAAGGCAACATTTTTTCATATCAGGAATAAAGAGTTGAAGGAAATTAATCTTCTTCCTGAAGAAGTTTATTAAAATCCTGAACATGTTTGCAGCATCTTAAACAATTTCAAATAGTGATTCTGGCTAAGGGGAACCAACTTCAGTACATGCTCACTGACACATTCAGAACTGGCTTCCACTTTTAAGGAAACTATTTTAAATGACACTATAACAGTTTCAATGATATCTGGGATTGTTGTTCTTAGGGAAGATAATAGAAAAATAAATCAGGTGTAAATCTCCATCTCCATTTCTTCTTGATGAAATTGACTATAAAACATAGTGCTAGATTATCAATGAATGATTAATTGCTATGTCTCTCCAACAAAATGTATTTTTAAAAAAATTATACACATAAATTTACATAATGTAATTTGAGCATATTCCTGTTAACATTTTTTATTCCTTCCTCCTCCCATAGGAACCCTTTTTTTTCCCAAAAAGTCCCCTTCCTAATTTCCTGTCTTTTTTTTGTGTCTCAATGGATTTACTTAGAATTGCATGCTCATAGATCTTGGAGCTGGAGAGCTATAAATAGGTGTCAGTTTGACATGTGAAGTCTGAGCTTTGGGCACATTCTGCGAAGAACTACTAGTTGAGGTAATCCTTAAGAAATATGAAGGATCACATCTAATTGATGTGAGAAAACCCTGTGCATGGCCTCTAAGGTAGGTGTTTAAAAAGGAGGGAGCTGGTTCAGTAGTCTAGCATACTTTGGCATACCTTGGAAGATGTGCAGTCTCACAGGTGATTTTGTTGCTTCTCAGCAACCCCTGTGGATATAGTGTAGCTAGTTTCCTTGGCTCCTGGTAATAGTATAAAGTTCTCCTTCCAATCTGGACTAAGAACTTTTGTGGCACTATCGATTCAGGGAGGCCCTAGCCCAGGCTCACGAATCCAGGAAGTCCGGCTATGGACAAGTCTAACACATACAGACATGCCCTGGACATGTCCCAATAGAGGAACCATGCAGGTAGAGGGATGAACAACCAATGAGAGGCAGCCATCTAACCAGCCTCTGCAATGGACACCTAGTAAACAGCTAAATGATTAGTGGCTGTCCCTCAGAGCAGAGAGATGGTAACACCTGATTGTACTCCTGACCCTCTATAAGCTCAAATACTTCCTTAAATAAAATGAGTCTGTTGCAGCTCATCCTCTGCTCGCTTCTCACCTGATTCCCAGAGTCTGCGTGATGACTCCGTGCCACTCACCCCCTCACCTCGAGCCTTGAGGCTCCTGCCGACTTTCCCTCTCCTTTCCCTGGCTGGCCCGGAAGGGATTGAGCAGCAAACTTTCATGCAGAATCATAGACAAGAATAAAACCCTTTGCTCCCTTAAGCTTTTTGGAGGTGAACTTATGGGCAACAGGCAGGCCAAACACAACAGGGGATTATAGACTCAAGTAGGGGCAACTTGCTTGTGGCTATACCACTGAGGAATATGAGACTCCCCCCTATGTCCTAGCAGCCATCAAATGCCTGTAGCTACTCAGGGAGGTATAGGGTCCTATAAGCCTCCCCTCCACCCATGGTGAAATATTTCTGGGGCCTATCCTGTGCAGGTAGATACTGTTCTGGTGAGTTTACGGATGCAACAGCCATGCCATCTCCAGAAGAGAGCATTTCATGACACTCACTCCCATCCTCCAGCTTTTACATTTTCCATTCCTTTTTCTGCTATATCCTTTGAGCTTTGGAAGGGGCGATATGCTCTGTTTAAGGTTAATCACTCAACAGTCACATATTTTCAGCACTTTGACCAGGGATGAATCTCTACATTAATTGTCACTTGCAGCAGATAGAAGCGTCTTTGATAAAGGCTGAGTACTATAAGTCTATAATTACATATATACATTTAGAAGGCAGTTTGAATGCTGTGTCTATTTAACAAAATACTAATGGTAGAATTCCTCCCCAGGCTTGTGGCTTCCCTAGCCATGGATTTCCACCAGCTTTAACAGGAATAGATATGAGCTCCTCTTTTGGAGTGACCCTTCCTCTGGTCCAATCAGAAAGCTGTTGGTTGCCCATAACTGGCTTGCCACCATTGTACTAGTTGCTTGGCAAATGAGTATTGTAAATCAGCTGTAAGACAGTCCACTGATGACTTTCTTTCCTCAGCAGCCTACTCGGTTCCTTCCGACATTGTGAAGCCTAGCCAATGGGAAGGAGGCTACCAGCTCAGTTCTAACTTGAACACTCTGCATCCTGAAACCAAAAAATATAGTATCTTCAGTGACAGGATCATATCATCCAGTTCTGGTGGGCAACCAAGTTCATTGGCAATACCTACTTTGGTCTGGGGACGTGTGGAGCCTCTGTTGCCAACAACTCATAAAGAGGTATCATATCTGTCACTGGGATTTTTTTAAAATAACTTGTGGCTTCTGGAAACAATATCACCTTCCCATGTAAGAGAATGATTCCTGGTCTGAATATTTCTTAAAATAATTTACAAAATTTCAGATAGTGATTTTAAAAATAGAATCAATGAGGAAAAGTTTTCAGTAATGTTAAAGACATATGGATTGCAAATTTAATAGGCAATTTTTATTTAAAACTGTGGCTTCCAAAGGCTTGGTCCTCTACTAGCAAGTCTTTCAGATTGTTTACCTGAAGGGAGCCCTGTGGTTCACATGAGAGAAGAAGGAACAAGGGTGGATTGGGGAAGGTTTGGGAGAAGAGGGTGAGTGGGCATAGACAGCTACTGATTTTGTTTGTAAAAAAATCAAAAATTTCTTAAGTAAAAAAAATGTGGCTTCATATTATCTCTGTATATCTAAGCCTAGACCCACAATGAGGATACTGTAAGTTTCCTTTGCTCATCTAATAAGTGGAGATGACTTATGGACATGCAGAACCCATCCATGTGCAGAAGATTGCTACCTCTCTTGCTCTGCCCAGTGCTGGATGACATTTTTTTCCCCTCTAGACAAAGCACAATGCTATCTTGGACTTTGCTCCCAGTCTAATCTGAGGAGGATGTTGTGTCACAATTAGAAATACTCTTGGAGTGTTTTCTTGGAGGAAAGATCATGAGATTGAGAAAGAAGACAGTTATTATGCTCAGAAAGTCCCTGAAACTAATAAGATTCAGGGGAGGGGCTAGTATAACCATGGTATAGAAAAGTAGTAAACAATTGTTGGGGTAGGCCATGGCCAGCCCAGAGGTCTGGAGGAGACTCTGAGCCTGGAAGAGACCCTGCTGGTCAAGTCAAGAGGAGATCTCCAGCAGTATTGCAGCTGCCATGAGTCTCTCCCAGGGTAGGGTGGATTTTTTGATGCTGTAGCTGCCTTTGACACATACCTGCTCCTCTAAGTAAGTCTCACACCTTTTCTAGTTACTAACCTCCAATGAACTCCTTGATTAACGAAGTTGGAGTAATCATACTTTAGTCTGTCATTGAATCCCTTTTTGGGGTGAATAGATGTTTGTGAGGCATCTTCTTAGGAAAAGTGTCACACAACACCCAGGAATTATTCTTATTGGTGCTTTTGCTCATCTTTGGAGAAAGACTTTAACCCAGAGGCTTCTGGTTTTTTAGGAATAAAATCTTGCCAGAGTCCCAAGAACACTAGTAAAATAGATATTTGTCAACATTCTCTTAGCTTATCAAGGCTTGTTTGACTGCCTACTTCATGTCAGAAGCTTATTTTATGACCACAATACTTACAAACAAAATATAAAATACCAAGAATTGTAACAAATTACTCCATTTCCCACATTCTATAAGGCTTTGGAGAACCTCACTGTCAAGGCCTCACTGTGCTTGCCTATGGTGCACAGAAGCAAAATTTTTTTCAGAATTATTTTCAGTAAATATGATTGCTCCATCAGTCTCAAACAGAGAGTTTTCTGACACTGGTAACCACTTATGTCTTATCAAATTTCTAAATCCATAAATTATTTTATGACAAACATTTTATAAATAAAGTAATCATTATTCTGAAGGAAAGAACCTGGTTCTAGCATCTGCGGTGAACAAGTACTAGAAAAGGATCTAAAGGAGGGGCTAGGGGTATGCTAATTAGAAATGGGTGTCAACTTGACAATTGAAGGCTGAGTTCTGGGCACATTTGTGAAGAGTTAATAGTTAGAGCAAGTCATTGAGCAAACCCTGCGGTGGCTGTGTAATTGATGTGAAAGACCTAGTCTCAGTGGGTGGGACCATTCATTCCTTGGCAAGAAGATAAGATGGGGGAAGCTGGTTCAGTAAGCTGCCATTCTTCAGCATACTTTGACAGTCTTATTGTCTGGCAAGTGGGGTTTGCCCGTATCTTGGCAATCCTGTAGAGATGGTGAGGCCAGTTCACTCCGTTCTTGATGTTGATATGAACTCTCTTCCCAACTTATACTATGAATGGTAACAGAGAATTGCAAGAAAGAATAAAACTCCTTTAAACTCTTTGATTGTGAATTTATAAGCAACATACAGACAAATTGCAATAAGCACTATGCAGGAAGACTCTTGTCTCTGCTTGATAATGAATTGGGAAATAAGACACAAAGGTGGAAGTTTTTAAGCAAGCAGAATCTTTAATCAAGAGAGTGAAAAAGAAATCTCAAAAGCTTCTCAAGGGAGAAAGAGAATACAGGAGCCTGTCATTCATAAAAGAGCCAGCAGAACTGTTTTTATTAATTATTAGTTTACCTATTTTTATTTTTTAATCTTGTGCTTCATAAACAAATAGTGAATTTATGATCCTTTCATACCTTAATTCCTAATCCCATCTCCCCTTCTCTTCTCATTACAACCCTTGATCTCCTCTGCCAGACTCCCTCCTATTTTGAAGTCTTTTCTTATTTGCCACCCACTGGATATCAACATTTCATCATGGAAGGAGAAAGATCTCAAGACATGCCATACCTCCCTGAGAGACTAATGAGGATTAATGCTGATGGGGAGGTATACTTACTGATGTACGATTCCCGGCTCAAGTCATTTAAGGTAAACCAGGCTGGGGTTTTATGGGGTCCCATCTATTGATTAGCTTCTCTAAGTTCTGGATGGCTCCTGTAGCTGGTTAGGGTTTTCTTTCTTCTGATTTGTGAGGCACCTTGCTTGACTAGGATCTTTAATTACTACCCTTCAATTTTAAAGAGATTTTCTCTTGTGCTAGTTCTCAGTACACAAGCAGGACAATTTATCATTTCCTCCCTGTCAGCAGAAGATCCTGTGGCACACATCATGCTGCTCTTCCCAGGGGCCCTCTGTCCCTCTCTGACTGCCTGGCTTTTTCTAGCTTTAAAAATTTGGTGACTTTGACACAGCGAGTTTTCAGTGAAAGGAGTGATAGAGGCTTTAATGAGTTGGTGATTTTCTCTTAGAGTTAATATGCTTTGAAACACAGTTAAAGAGCTCAGAAATTTCCCTGTGATCTGCCAACCTTATTGAGCTCTATGATTAAATCGCATTACTGAAGGGACTGCAGAGAAGCCCTACACCCTTGAAAGTATATTCCCAACGTCCTCAGACACAGTTGCAAGGTAGTCATAAATTGAAATGATCGTCCCTTTTCTCTGATCTAAAATGATACATAATGTACCAATTTTCCCTTAAATTTTAAGCCAGCTTTATTCTTAGTCATGATAATCCTTTGTCAAAGACCTTACATGAAACAAGAAAGATTTAGCCAAAACTTTCCCATTCTTTTTTATCATCACGATATTTTTTGAGACAATGGCAAAGAAAACAATTTAAAGCTGCTTTTTGTATTTATTAGGCTAATAATGATGCCTTTCTCTTGCATTTTAGGGACATTGCAGCCCAATGTACTAAACAGAATTTCCATGTTCTTTGTGAGTTGAAAGCTAACATTACATTTAGAATCAGAAAGTGATTGACTAGACTCTTGACAGAGCAATTTTGAATCCTAAACTTTGAGGGCAAAATTCATCTTGCATTCTCATTAAGATATAAGCTTACTTTGTGCAGAGAGATTCACCTAAACTGACTTTTCTGGCCCCATCTCTAGAAGGATAGATCTCTGTTTTATAAACACAATACCTGGCAAATTGTCTCCATTTCCAGGGTCTTTCCAGATTGAATGTGTGCTGTTCTAACCCCATTCCCAATGACTGACAGAAAGATATGTCACTGAAAGAAAGCAGAACAAGATCATTAATATTTTCTGAGTCCTGAAGCCTGAAAATACCTGCTGGATTGCTTAAATATATTGGAGCAAAGAGTCTTGGCACTGGGATTAGTGTGTTCACTTTTAGACACCACCTTCTCATGAAGACAGGAAGAGAAGTAGACAGAAAACAAAAGAACCAGAGACAACTGGCTTCACTGAGAGAGATCAAGACAGAGTAACTGCCTCAGGGTGGGATAGCTTGGCAGTCCCCAGTGCAGCCTTCCCACAACGGGAGTCTTGGTCAGCTCAGTCCTGCATTGGCTGGTATTGCATAGTTTCTTAGTCTTCAAAATCATGAGACATCTCTCTGTGTTAATTGGATCTTAGTTTTGCTTTTCAGGAGAAACCTCAAGAAGTATTTGAAGTTGTTAGCCAAACACATCCATAAAGATAAGTATATAGCCTATGAAGTCTGACAGTATGATGCATGTTACAGTTTGCTCATGAACTGGAATCTCTGAAGATGAATTTCTATTAACATTGAAATTCCAGAGGAACCTGTTTTGTAAATCTTTAGCTAATTAGTGACTTTGTCATGGTAGCAGGTAAATCCTATCTCTTTTCAGAAAAATTCTTAATATATGGATGGGTAACTAGCCTAACAGGAGTTAGAAAATAATTCAATGAGCAAAAGCAATAGTTCTTTTTATTTGGGGGCTTTATGTTGAAAGAAAATTGTAATACATATCAGAAACTTCAACATTTTCATCTGATTTTATTCAGACTTTCAATTAATCTAATTCAATACAAGAGCACATTTTTCAATTCAAAACACAAATTATCTATAACTGATTCATTGTGAAATTGTTATGGTGATGAGGAAAGGCTCCTCAGCCAAACATGGGATTCTGTTAGCTAGTCACCTAGGTTCACACTTGCAATCCTAGCATGAGGGTGGTCGAAACAGGACAGTTGCCATGAAATCAAGGCCAGCCTCGACTACACATTAACTTCTAGACTAGCCAGGGCTACTGTGTCATATAATCTTTCAAAAAATACAAATAAAACAAAAAATTAGCATATGATTCCACATTATATAATTTGAATGGTTACATCGAAGGTTTTCTTGTCACATGTGATAATGACTATAATTATTGCATAAATGGTGGCTTCATTTACAATATTTTTAGGTGGGGAGTTTTGAAAGTATCACATTAGCAAACTGAATTTTGAGGTTACAGAATAAATTAATTTTCCCATATATGCACATATACATATTAAAGATACATTTACAATACAATCATTTCAAGATTCGGAAACAAAACATGTAGTTTAAAAATGAAAGCATGCATGTGACATATATATGGAAGTGTATATACTGATATGTACCCATCTATTATCTGTTGTCTGTCTGCATATCATCTAAACATCATCTCTTTCATTAAATTAAGTTCATTACTACCATTAATATCATCAGGACTCTATTCTTTGACCTAACATTTATGCAAACATAGGACTAGACCTTAAGATTTTATATTTTTCTTTGTGTAGACCCTTGGCTTTGTCTACAGATTCTCTGGCATAATGTCAGCATGAAAGTGAAGAAAGAATTTCATCTGAACAAAGGAAGAGTCTAGCTTGCCCTTGCCAATCACAAATAGTAAATTATTGTTCATTAGAAATGTCAAATATTTGGAATATATACTTTTTCAATAAGTTTAATATAACATTTGTCATAATCAACTTCAACTTTGTTTTTTCTTTTATTTTCTCCCAATCATACAAGTTCAATAGGTACCCCAGTCTTCTCCTTCCCTCCACCCCTCCCCAGTCCCCACTTGCACTCTTCCCCCCTTCTTCCCCATTCTTTTACTCCCTTCCTCCCCTTCTCTCAGTGCCTCCCCCTTTCCCCTTCCCATTCCCTGGGGCATCCCTCTGTGTAAATTCCAAACCTCCCTCTGAGTCCTCAACCCTAGTGAGATGTAAGAACTCAGTGGCATAGCCCAGAGCCCTTTCTTGGGCTCTCTTTTAGTAAGAGAACACTATTATGACTATTAATCCCTTGCCTCTAAGGATCCTACTGCCTGTGATCCAATGCTAAACTTTTGGGGGTAGTTGACATGTCAGTCATTGTGCAAGTCATACAAAGTCCGATTATGGCTACTGCAGCCCGAACTTGTGTGGAGTATCTTGCATATCATTGGTCCTCCCCATCGTTAGGTGCTTACAATCTTGCTGCTCCCTCTTCTGCAAGTTTCCCTGAACTTTAGGATGGGGAGAGATTTGGCTGGTCTGGTTTCAGGTGATTAATGTAGGATCTTTGGTGTTCTAGATTATGGTTTGTTGTTTTCAGTTTTGCTTTTCCTGTACTGGCTTTGGCTCCATCCTTATTGGTATTGAAGGTCACCTCCTAACAAAGATAAAAGGCTGTTTAAATGGAGATCTTAATATAAGAGGAGACTCAAAAGTAGATGGTATAGGAGTAGGACACCATGGTGAGGGAGGATGTCACTGTCCCATTTGCAGGATGGTTACCATCTATCTGCCAGTCCCGATACCCTCCCTGACTGGTGAGATCAAACCTCTTTGATCAGGCGACCAGGAAGGGAAGTGAGAGTGAGCTTCGCCAGATGTCTCACTACTTACATGCAATACTGGATGGTGACCTATTTTCTCTACTGAAGCCTGATCCCCTTTCTCCTTTTTGCTGGGGGGACCCTCCTTCCCCTTCCCTCATGTTTATAATCTTTGTGAATACAGTAGGTATTACAGAGATTTATCTTTGAATATGTCATTAAGTGGATTTAGAACTAAGATCTATCAATTAGGGAGTCCATACAGTGTCTAATTTTCTGTGTCTGGTATACTTCACTCAATATAATTTTCCAGAAAATTTCATTAATAGGAAGGAATGTATTTTCCTTATCCACTTGTCAACTGTTGGGCATTTGAGTTGATTCCATGACTTTGCTATTGTAAATACTGCTGCTATGAATATGATTGTGCTTGTATCACTGTAGTGAATTTATGCATTGTGGGGGAATTATTCCCAGAAGTGGTATATCAGGGTCATATGGCATTTCAATCTTTAACTTTTTAAGAAATCACCAAACTAATTGCAAGAGTGGTTGTATAAGCCTGCATTTCCACCAGCAATGTAGGAGAGTTCCCTTCTCTCCACATCCTCTCCAGCAATTGGTATTGTTTGTATTGTGGATTTTTGCCATCTTGACCAGGGTAAAATGATATCTCAGGGAAGTTTTGATTTGAATTTCCCTGATGGCTAAGAATGTGGAACATTTTTAGAGATATTTGTTAGACATTTCAATTTTGTCCCTAGAAAAGTGTCTTCTGAGTTTCCAGGCCCATTTTTAATTGGGCCATTTATCTCCTTGGTGTTAAGTTTTCTAAGTTCATTGTGCACTCTGGATAATAGAGCTTTATCAGATATGTGATTAGTGAAGATTTTCTCCCATTCTGTGGGGTGCCTTTTTGCTTGGATTACAATCTCTTTATCTGAACAGAAGCTCTTTAATTGCATAAGATCCCATTTGTTGAGTGTTGGTTCAAGTGATTGTGCTATTAGAGTTCTATATAGGAACTGTTGGCCTAACCCAGTCAGCTCCAGTGAGTTCCCTACCCTTTCAACTAGGGTTTTTATAGTGTTTGACCTAATATTAAGGATCAATTTGATCAATTTGGAATTGATTTTTGTGCATGGTGACAAGTACAGGTCCAGTTTTAATCTTCTGCATGTGGACATCCAGTTTTGCCAGCACCATTTGTTGAAGATGTTCTTTTTTTTAAGATACAAAAATGTATTTAAGAATAGTAGCATTTAAAACATTATGATACAAGTCAAAGGTAAATTTCTATCCAGACATATACATTTTCACATATATGTAATACATGTAATATATTATATATGTATTAGATCCTTTTTCTTTTTTTTACACATTTTTTATTATTATTGCTCATACAAACTTAATAGGTAGACCAGTTCCCTCCCTCCCTCCTCCTCCCCCCGAATCCCCTGCTCCCCCTCCCCTCCCTCTCCATCCCCCAGTGCCCCCCCCCAATTCCCAGAGAGTCCTTTATTGTGTATGCCTAAGTCTCTTCTGGGTCCTCCTCTCCGATAACGTACAAGGACCCAGTGGCATTTCCCTGAACCCTTTCTCATGTTCCCCTTAAGCATAGGAACACTACTGTGGCTGTCAATCCCTTGTCTCCAAGGATCTATATGCCTTTAGCTGATGCTAGACTTTGTGAGGTCAATAGTGTGTTGGACATTGCGCAGGGCAAGCAAATTCCTATTATGATTGCTTCGGCACAATACAAACAATACCAAAGGCTGGAGAGGATGTGGAGAGAAGGGAACTCTCCTACATTGCTGGTGGAAATGCAGGCTTATACAACCACTCTTGCAATCAGTTTGGTGATTTCTTAAAAAGTTAAAGATTGAAATGCCATATGACCCTGATATACCATTTCTGGGAATAATTCCCCCACTAGTGTGGAGAATCTTGCAAATCATTGCTCCTCCCATCCTTTTGCTCTTACAATCTTACCGCCCCCTCTTCCGCAAATGTCCCTGAGCTTCAGGATGGGGAGAGATTAGGCTGGCCTAGTTTTATGTGGTTGATGTAGAGTCTCTGAGGTTCTGGATTGTGATTTGTTGATTTTCTTTTGCAGTTTTGCTGCTCCTGCAATGTCCTTCACTCCATCCTGATGGGCACTGTATGTCACCCCCTGGTCAGAGACAAAAAGCTGTAAAACTGGAGTCTTGTTGTAATAGTACATTCAAGGGTAGATGTAATAAAAGTAGGAAACCTCAGGGAGGGAGGTGTCAATCATCCATTTGCAAAATGACTACTTTTTATCTGCCAGACTATATGCCCTCCCCTTCTGGTGAGATCATACCCCCTCAGTTGTACATGATCAGGCACAAACGTGTGTGAACTTAACCAGGTGTTACATTACTTACTTGCATTCCTTGATTGAGGCCTATTTTCTCTGCATTAAAATGGTCACTTCTCTCCTTGTGTCTGGTGTGGCCCTACAACCCCATCCCTCCTGTTCATAATCCTTGCAATTACTGTATTGCATAGGTTTACCTTTGCATGTCTCAATGTGGGCTGGGTGAGTTTGGTACTAGGAGCCACCTATTAGGGAGTACATACGGTGCTTAATTTTCTGGGTTTGGGATAATTCACTTAATATAATTGTTTCTAATGACATCCATTTCCCAGCAAATTCCAGTAATTCATGATTTTTGATGGCTGAGTAGTACTCCATTGTATAGCTGTACTACTTTTCCTTATCCACTTGTCAACTGTTGGACATTTGGGTTGATTCCATGACTTTGCTATTGTAAACAGTGCTGCTATGAACATGGTCGTGCTTATGCTATCGAGGTGAACCTCTGCTGCATGGGGGGTTATTCCCAAAAGTGGAATAGCAGGGTCATACAGCATTTCAATCTTTAATTTCTTTAAGAATCTCCAGATGGCTCACCAGAGTGGCTGTATGAGCCGGCATTCCCACCAGCAATGTAGGAGAGTTCCCCTCACTCTACATCCTCTCCAGCATTTGTAGTTGTTTATATTGTAGATTTTTGCCATTCTGACCGGGGTGAGATGATATCACAGGGAAGTTTTGATTTGCATTTCCCTGATGGCTAAAGAAGTGGAGCATATTTTAAGATACTTGTTAGACATTTTAATGTCATCCCTGGTAAAATTTCTTTTAAGTTCCAGGGCCCATTTTTTAATTGGGCCATTGGTTTCCTTGGAGTTTAGTTTTCTAAGTTCATTGTGTACTCTGGACAGTAGAGCTTTATCAGATATGTGGTTAGTGAAGATTTTCTCCCATTCTGTGGGTTGCCTTTGAGCTCGCGTTACAATCTCTTTATCTGAACAGAAGCTCTTTAATTTCACAAGATCCCAACTGTTGAGAGTTGGTAGCAGTGACTGTGCCATTGGATGTCTGTTTAGGAAGTGTTGGCCTAGTCCAATCAGCTCGAGGGAGTTCCCTATCCTTTCAACTATGGTTTTTAAAGTCTCTGGCCTGATATCAAGGTCCTTGATCCATTTGGAATTAAGTCTTGTACATGGTGACAAGTACGGGTCCAGCTTTAATCTTCAGCATGTGGAGATCCCGTTTTGCCAGCACCATTTGTTGAAGATGCTGTTCTTTTTCCATTGGATTCTTTGGGCCCCTTTGTCAAAGATTAAATGGCTGTATTTTTGTGGGCTTATATCTGGGTCTTCAACCCTTATCCATTGATCTATCTATTTTTGAGCCAGTACCAAGCTGTTTTTATAACTATGGATTTGTAGTATAGACTAAGGTTTGGTATGGTGATACCTCCAGCAGTGTTTTTGTTACTCAGGATTGTCTTTGCTATCCTGGGTCTTTTGTGCCTCCATATGAACTTTGAGATTATTTGGTCAATGTCTTTAAAGAATTGCTTTGGGATTTTAATTGGTATAGCATTGAATTTGTATATTGCCTTTGGTAGGATGGTCATTTTTACGATGTTGATTCTGCAAATCCAGGAGCATGGGAGGTCTTTCCACCTTCTGGTGTCTTCTGCTATTTCTTTCTTTAGGGTTTTAAAGTTTTCATTGTAAAGGTCTTTTACCTCCTTGGTTAGGTTTATACCAAGGTATTTCATTTTTTTAGGGGCTATAGTAAATGGGATTGTTTCTCTCAAGGCTTTTTCACTTCTTTCATTCTGGGCATATAGGAAGGCCTCTGATTTTTGCACATTTATTTTGTATCCTGCCACCCTGCTGAACTTCTCAATTAGTTCCAGGAGCTTCCTGGTGGAATTTTTGGGATCATTCAGGTATAAGATCATGTCGTCTGCAAATAGGGATAGCTCAAATTCTTCCTTGCCGATTTGAATCCCTTTTATGTCCCTTTCTTGTCTTATGGCTTCAGCTAAGACTTCAAGTACAATATTGAATAGAAGTGGGGAGAGAGGACAGCCTTCTCTAGTTCCTGATCGAATTGTTCCCCATTGAGCATAATCCTTGCTGTGGGCTTGTTGTATACAGCTTTTATTATATTGATAAAGGATCCTTCCATTCCTACTGTCTCTAGAGTTTTGATCATAAAAGGCTGTTGGATCTTGTCAAAAGTTTTTTCTGCATCTATTGAGAGTATCATGTGGTCTTGGACTTTGGACTGGTTTACATGATGAATTACATTTATTGATTTGCGTATGTTGAACCAACCTTGTGTTCCGGGGATGAAGCCTACTTGGTCCCCGTGAATGATCTTTTTAATATGTTTTTGAATCCGATTTGCTAAGACTTTGTTGAGAATCTTTGCACCTGTGTTCATCAGAAAGATCGGCCTATAGTTTTCTTTTTTAAGTGAATATTTATTAGGTTTTGGGAGTAAGACAATATTAGCTTCATAGAAGGAATTTCGTAGTGTTCCTTCCTTTGCTATTTGATGGAACAGTTTAAGGAGTATTGGTGTTATTAACTCCTTAAATGTCTGGTAGAACTCTGTGCTGAATCCATCTAGTCCAGGACATTTTATGGTGGGAAGGTTTGAGATTACTTCTTCAATTTCCTTATGTGTTATAGGACTATTTATATAATTCACAACTTCCTGATTCAATTTAGGTAGGTTGTGTTTACTTAGAAATTTATCCATCTCTTTTGTGTTGTCAAACTTCACAGAGTATAATTTTTGAAATATGATGTTATAATTCTCTCGATTTCTTGCATACCAGTAGTGATAACTCCATGTTCATTTTTGATTTTGTTAATTTGGATTTTCTCTGTCTTGCTTTTGGTTAATTTAGCTAGGGGTGTATCAATCTTATTGATTTTTTCAAAGAACCAGCTTTTTGACTGGTTGATTTTTTCTATCGTTTTCTTAGTCTCGATTTCAGATATTTCTCCCCTTATTTTGCTAATCTCCTCTCTTCTATTACTTTTGGGATCAGATTGCTCAAGTTTCTCTAAAGCCTTAAGCTGATTCATTAAATTGTTTATTTCTGATGTTTCCATTTTTTTGATGTAGGCATTAAGAGCTATGAACTTACCTCTTAGAACAGCTTTCATTGTGTCCCAGAGATTTTGGTAAGTTGTATTTTCGTTATCATTCACTTTCAGGAAATCTTGAATTTCCTTTTTAATTTCTTCCTGAATCCAGTTCTCATTCAGCATCATATTGTTAAGTTTCCAGGAGTTAGTGTATTTTCTCTTGTTAGTTGTGTTGTGGATGTCCAGCTTTAGGCCATGGTGGTCTGATAGGGCATAGGTTAGAATTTCACCTTTTTTGTATATGTGTAGATTCGTTTTGTGGCCCAGTATGTGATCTATTTTGGAGAAAGTTCCTTGTGCTGCTGAGAAAAATGTGTATTCTTTGGTGCGTGGGCGAAAAGTTCAATAGAGATCTGTGAGGTCCATTTCTTTCAGGATTTGATTAAGTTCCAAAGTGTGTCTGTTAAGCTTTTGATCTGTTGATCTATCCCATGTTGAGAGGGCGGTGTTGAAGTCCCCAAGAATTGTCATTCGGGGGCTGATTTCTTGCTTTAGATGCTGTAGGGTTTTCTTAATGAATGTGGAGGGGCCCGTATTGGGTGCATATATGTTCAGTATTGTGAAGTCTTTCTGGTGAATTGTACCTGTGACTAAAATGTAATATCCATCTGTGTCTCTTATGATTTTCTTTGGTTTGAAGTCCACTTTGTCTGAAAGCATAATGGCTACCCCTGCCTGTTTCCTGGTTCCATTAGCTTGCAAGATTTTGGACCAGCCTTTCATTCTTAGGATGTTTCTATCTTTTGTGGTGAGATGAGTTTCCTGAAGGCAGCAGATTGTTGGATTGTGGTTTTTAATCCAAGTTTGTAATCTGTGTCTCTTAATCAGTGAGTTAATACCATTGACATTTAATGTTATAATGGAGAAATTATTTTTAATTCTGGACTTTTTTATGTTTAATAGATTTTGTAAGCATGTTGTTTGATATTTATGTTTTGGTGGTATTATACTTCCCTTCTGTCCTCCTGGATACGCTTGTTCTTTTCTTCAATCTTGATTATCATTTCTAAATGAACATGGAGTAATCAGTATTGATACCCAAGAAATCCAGAGAATTATAACATCATATTTCAAAAACTTATACTCTGTGAAGTTTAACAACACAAAAGAGATGGATGAATTTCTAGATAAACACAATTTACCTGAATTGAATCAGGAAGTTGTGAATAATTTAAATAGTCCTATAACATATAAGGAAATTGAGGAAGTAATCTCGAATCTTCCCACCAAAAAATGTCCTGGACCAGATGGATTCAGCACAGAGTTCTACCAGACATTTAAGGAGTTACTAACACCAATACTCTCCTTAAACTATTCCATCAAATAGCAAAGGAAGGAACACTACGAAATTCCTTCTATGAAGCTAATATTGTCTTACTCCCAAAACCTAATAAATATTCACTTAAAAAAGAAAACTATAGGCCGATCTCTGTGATGAACACAGGTGCAAAGATTCTCAACAAAGTCTTAGCAAATCGGATTCAAAAACATATTAAAAAGATCATTCATGGGGACCAAGTAGGCTTCATCCCCAGAACACAAGGTTGGTTCAACATACGCAAATCAATAAATGTAATTCATCATGTAAACCAGTCCAAAGTCCAAGACCACATGATACTCTCAATAGATGCAGAAAAAGCTTTTGACAAGATCCAACAGCCTTTTATGATCAAAACGCTAGAGACAGTAGGAATGGAAGGATCCTTTATCAATATAATAAAAACTGTATACAACAAGCCCACAGCAAGGATTATGCTCAATGGGGAACAACTGGAAGCATTCCCACTTCGATCAGGAACTAGAGAAGGCTGTCCACTCTCCCCACTTCTACTCAATATTGTACTTGAAGTCTTAGCTGAAGCCATAAGACAAGAAAGGGACATAAGATGGATTCAAATCAGGAAGGAAGAAGTCAAGCTATCCCTATTTGCAGACGACATGATCTTATACCTGAGTGATCCCAAAAACTCCACCAGGAAGCTCCTGGAACTAATTGAGAAGTTCAGCAGGGTGGCAGGATACAAAATAAATGTGCAAAAATCAGAGGCCTTCCTATATGCCCAGAATGAAAGAAGTGAAAAAGCCTTGAGAGAAATAATCCCATTTACTATAGCCTCTAAAAAAATGAAATACCTTGGTATAAACCTAACTAAGGAGGTAAAAGATCTTTACAATGAAAACTTTAAAACCCTAAAGAAAGAAATAGCAGAAGACACCAGAAGGTGGAAAGTCCTCCCATGTTCCTGGATTTGCAGAATCAACATCGTAAAAATGACCATCCTACCAAAGGCAATATACAAATTCAATGCTATACCAATTACAATCCCAAAGCAATTCTTCAAAGAAGTTGACCAAACAATCTAATTTCTAGCATTTTTTGAAGGCCTGGTTTGGTAGACATGTATCCCTTCAAGTTGTCTTTGTGTTAGAAAACTTTGCTTTCTCCCTCAATTATGACAGATGGTTTTGCCGGATATATCAGTCTGGGTTGGCATTTTTGCTCATTTAATACTTGGAGTATGTCTCTCCAAGCTCTTCTTGCTTTTACTGTTTCCATTGAGTAGTCATTTGTTATTCTAATAGGTTTACCTTTAAAAGTGAGTTGCTTTTTTTCTCTTGAAGCTTTCAGCACCTTTTCTTTGTCTTGAATGTGGAGTGTTTTGACTATTATTTGCTGCGGCGATTTCTATTTTGGTCATATCTGTTTGGAGTGCAAAATGCCTCTTGTATTTGGATAAGCCTCTCAATTCTTTAGTTGTGGGAAATTTTCCTTTATGATGATTTGAAATATTTCCTCAGGTGTGGTATTTTGGGATTCTTGTTCTGGTATTCCATGAATGCGCATGTTAGGTTTCTTCAGGGTGTCCCATATTTCTTTTTTTCTTTTTTTTTTATAATCAATTATTAATTTATTACCTAAAACCAAGTATTCAAATATCAAGTTCTTTGTTTTGTTTGTTCAGCTGTATTTTTTTCTCTTTTTTCTTCTTGTATTTTTTTTCTTTTTTTTTATTAAAATTTTAATTATACATTTTAAAATTTTTTACCAGTTCCCTCCCTGCCCCCTCCTCTCCCTCTCCTTCCCCCAGTGCCTCCCCCCCAATTCCCAGAGAGTCCTTTATTGTGTACGCCTAACTCTCCACTGGGTCCTCCTCTCCGATGACATATAAGGACCCAGTGGCATTTCCATAAGCCCTTACTCTTGTTCCCCTTAAGCATAAGATCACTACTATGGCTGTCAATCCCTTGCCTCCAGGGGTCTCGGTGCCCTTAACAGATGCTAGACTTTATGAGGGCAACAGCGCGCTGGACATTGCGCAGGGCATGCAAAGTCCCATTATGATTGCTTTGGCCCCAACTATTGTTGAGAATCTTGCAAATCGTTGCTCCTCCCATCCTTTTGCTCTTACAATCTTACTGCCCCCTCTTCCGCAAATGTCCCTGAGCTCCAGGATGGGGAGAGATTAGGCTGGCCTAGTTCTATGTGGTTGATATAGAGTCTCTGAAGTTCTGGATTGTGGTTTGTTGATTTTCTTTTGCAGTTTTGCTGCTCCTGCAATTCCCTTCACTCCATTCTGTTGGGCACTGTATGTCACCCCCTGGCCAGAGACAAAAAGCTGTTAAACTGGAGTCTTGTTGTAATAGCACATTCAAGGGTAGATGTAATAAGAGTAGGAAACCTCACTGAGGGAGGGGTCCATCACCCATTTGCAAAATGATTACTTTTTATCTGCTAGACTATATGCCCTCCCCTTCTGGTGAGATCAGGAAAGAACGTCTGTGAACTTAACCAGGTTTCTCATTACTTACTTGCAGACCTTGATGGAGGCCTATTTTCTCTGCTGTAACATGGTCTCCTCTCTCCTTGTTTCTGGTGTGGCCCTCCTAACCCATCTCTCTTGTTCATAATCCTTGCAATTACTGTGTTACATAGGTTTACTTTTGAGTGTCTCAATGTGGGCTGGGTGAGTTTGGTACTAGGAGCCACCTATTAGGGAGTACATACAGCGCTTAATTTTCTGGGTTTGGGATACTTCACTTAATATAATTCTTTCTAATGACATCCATTTCCCAGCAAATTCCAGTAATTCATCATTTTTGATGGCTGAGTATAACTCCATTGTATAGATGTACCACAGTTTCCTTATCCACTCGTCAACTGTTGGACATTTAGGTTGATTCCTTGACTTTGCTATTGTAAACAGTGCTGCTATGAACATGGTCGAGCTTGTGCTATCGAGGTGAACCTCTGCTGCATGGGGGGTTATTCCCAAAAGTGGGATAGCAGGGTCATACAGCATTTCAATCTTTAATTTCTTTAAGAATCTCCAGACGGCTCGCCAGAGTGGCTGTATGAGCCTGCATTCCCACCAACAATGTAGGAGAGTTCCCCTCTCTCCACATCCTCTCCAGCATTTGTCGTTGTTTGTATTGTGGATTTTTGCCATCCTGACCGGGGTGAGATGATATCTCAGGGAAGTTTTGATTTGCATTTCCCTGATGGCGAAGGAAGTGGAGCATTTTTTAAGATAATTGTTAGACATTTTAATTTCATCCCTGGTAAAGTTTCTTTGAAGTTCCAGGGCCCATTTTTTAATTGGGCCAGTGTTTTCCTTGGAGTTTAATTTTCTAAGTTCATTGTGTACTCTGGACAGTAGAGCTTTATCAGATATGTGGTTAGTGAAGATTTTCTCCCATTGTGTGGGTTGCCTTTGAGCTCGTGTGACAATCTCTTTATCTGAACAGAAGCTCTTTAATTTCACAAGATCCCAACTGTTGAGAGTTGGTAGCAGTGACTGTGCCATTGGATGTCTGTTTAGGAAGTGTTGGCCTAGTCCAATCAGCTTGAGGGAGTTCCCTATCCTTTCAACTATGGTTTTTAAAGTCTCTGGCCTGATATCAAGGTCTTTGATCCATTTGGAATTAAGTCTTATACATGGTGACAAGTACGAGTCCAGCTTTAATCTTCTGCATGTGGAGATCCAGTTTTGCCAGCACCATTTGTTGACGATGCTGTTCTTTTTCCATTGGATTCTTTGGGCCCCTTTGTCAAAGACCAAATGGCTGTAACTTTGTGGGCTTATATCTGGGTCTTCAACCCTTATCCATTGATCTGTGTGTCTATTTTGGAGCCAGTACCAGGCTGTCTTTATAACTATGGATTTGTAGTATAGACTTAGGTTTGGTATGGTAATACCTCCAGCTGTGTTTTTGTTACTCAGGATTGTCTTTGCTATCCTGGGTCTTTTGTGCCTCCATATGAACTTTGAGATTGTTTGGTCAACTTCTTTGAAGAATTGCTTTGGGATTTTGATTGGTATAGCATTGAATCTGTATATTGCCTTTGGTAGGATGGTCATTTTTACAATGTTGATTCTGCCAATCCAGGAACAAGGGAGGTCTTTCCACCTTCTGGTGTCTTCTGCAATTTCTTTCTTTAGGGTTTTAAAATTTTCATTGTAAAGGTCTTTTACCTCCTTAGTTAGGTTTATACCAAGGTATTTCATTTTTTTAGGGGTTATATTAAATGGCATGGTTTCTCTCAAGGCTTTTTCACTTCTTTCATTCTGGGCATATAGGAAGGCCTCTGATTTTTGCACATTTATTTTGTATCCTGCCACCCTGCTGAACTTCTCAATTAGTTCCAGGAGCTTCCTGGTGGGGGATCCCTCAGGTATAAGATCATGTCATCTGCAAATAGGGATAGCTTGATTTCTTCCTTGCCGATTTGAATCCCTCTTATGTCCCTTTCTTGTCTTATGGCTTCAGCTAAGACTTCAAGTACAATATTAAATAGAAGTGGTGAGAGTGGACAGCCTTGTCTAGTTCCTGAACGAAGTGGGAATGCTTCCATTTGTTCCCCATTGAGCATAATCCTTGCTGTGGGCTTGTTGTATACAGCTTTTATTATATTGATAAAGGTTCCTTCCATTCCTACTGTCTCTAGCATTTTGATCATAAAAGGCTGTTGGATCTTGTCAAAAGCTTTTTCTGCATCTATCGAGAGTATCATGTGGTCTTGGACTTTGGACTGGTTTACATGATGAATTACATTTATTGATTTGCGTATGTTGAACCAACCTTGTGTGCCGGGGATGAAGCCTACTTGGTCCCCATGAATGATCTTTTTAATATGTTTTTTAATCCGATTTGGTAAGACTTTGTTGAGAATCTTTGCGTCTGTGTTCATCAGGGAGATCGGCCTATAGTTTTCTTTTTTAAGTGAATCTTTATTAGGTTTTGGGATTAAAACGATATTAGCTTCATAGAAGGAATTTGGTAGTGTTCCTTCCTTTGCTATTTGATGGAACAGTTTAAGGAGTATTGGTGTTATTAACTCCTTAAATGTCTGGTAGAACTCTGTGCTGAATCCATCTGGTCCAGGACATTTTTTGGTGGGAAGATTCGAGATTACTTCCTCAATTTCCTTATATGTTATAGGACTATTTAAATAATTCACAACTTCCTGATTCAATTTAGGTAAGTTGTGTTTACTTAGAAATTCATCCATCTCTTTTGTGTTGTCAAACTTCACAGAGTATAAGTTTTTGAAATATGATGTTATAATTCTCTGGATTTCTTGGGTATCAGTAGTGATAACTCCATGTTCATTTCTAATTTTGTTAATTTGGGTTTTCTCTCTCTTGCTTTTGGTTAGTTTAGCTAGGGGTGTATCAATCTTGTTGATTTTTTCAAAGAACCAGCTTTTTGATTGGTTGATTTTTTTCTATCGTTTTCTTAGTCTCGATTTCAGATATTTCTCCCCTTATTTTGCTAATCTCTTCTCTTCTACTGCTTTTGGGATCAGATTGCTCTAGTTTCTCTAAAGCTTTAAGCTGCATTGTTAAGTTGTTTATTTCTGATGTTTCCATTTTTTTGACGTGGGCATTAAGAGCTATGAACTTACCTCTTAGAACAGCTTTCATTGTGTCCCAGAGATTTTGGTAAGTTGTATTTTCGTTATCATTCACTTTCAGGAAATCTTGAATTTCCTTTTTAATTTCTTCCTGAATCCAGTTCTCATTCAGCATCATAGTGTTAAGTTTCCAGGAGTTAGTGTATTTTCTCTTGTTTGATGTGTTGTGGATGTCCAGCTTTAGGCCGTGGTGGTCTGATAGGCACAGGTTAGAATTTCAACTTTCTTGTATATGTGTAGATTCATTTTGTGGCCCAATATGTGATCTATTTTGGAGAAAGTTCCTTGTGCTGCTGAGAAAAATGTGTATTCTTTGGTGCGTGGGTGAAAAGTTCGATAGAGATCTGTGAGGTCCATTTCTTTCAGGGTTTGATTAAGTTCCAAAGTGTCTCTGTTAAGCTTTTGACCTGTTGATCTATCCCATGTAGAGAGGGCGGTGTTGAAGTCCCCAAGAATTATGGTTTGGGGGTTGATTTCTTGCTTTAGACGCTGTAGGGTTTTCTTAATGAATGTGGAGGGGCCCATATTGGGTGCATATATGTTCAGTATTGTGAAATCTTCCTGGTGAATTGTACCTGTGACTAAAATGTAGTATCCATCCGTGTCTCTTATAATTTTTTTTGGTTTGAAATCCACTTTGTCTGATAGCATAATGGCTACCCCTGCCTGTTTTCTGCTTCCATTTGCTTGTAGAATTGTTGACCAGCCTTTTATTTTTAGAGCGTGCCTATCTTTTGTGGTGAGATGGGTTTCCTGCAGGCAACAGATTGATGGATTGTGATTTTTAATCCAAGTTTGTTATCTGTGTCTCTTGATCGGTGAATTAAGTCCATTAACATTTAGTGTTATAATGGAGAAACTATTGTTAATTCCAGACATTTATTATGTTTAGTAGCTTTTATAAGTATATTGCTTCGCTTTTAATGGTGTTATATTTGCCTTCTGTTCTCCTGGATATGCCTGTTTTTTTCTTCACGCTTGAGTATCATTTCTAGCAGTTTTTGAAGGCCTGGTTTGGTGGCCATGTATCCCTTAAAGTTGTCTTTGTGCTGGAAAATTTTTCTTTCTCCCTCGATCATGACTGATAGTTTTGCAGGGTAAATCAGCCTGGGTTGACATTTTTGCTCATTCAATACTTGAAGTATGTCTCTCCAAGCTCTTCTTGCTTTTACTGTTTCGACTGAGAAGTCATTTGTTATTTTAATAGGTTTGCCTTTAAAAGTGACTTGTTTTTTCTCCCTTGAAGCTCTCAGCACCAGTTCTTTATCTTGAATGTGGAGTGTTTTGACTATTATTTGCCGCGGCGTGCTTCTATTTTGGTCGTATGTGTTTGGGGTGCGGAATGCCTCTTGTATATGAATGGGCCTCTCTTTTTTTAGATGAGGAAAGTTTTCCTTGATGATCGTTTGAAAAATTTCCTCAGGGGTGGTATTTTGAGATTCTTGCTCCGGTATTCCATGAATACGCATGTTAGGCTTCTTCAGGGTGTCCCATATCTCTTGGATATTTCTCTCAAGTATCTTTTTGGCTTTAACAACCTCTTCCATTGAGCTGGTTAGTACTCCCACTTTATCTACTCCCACTTTATCTTCAAGGTCTGAAATTCTGTTTTCTGCTTCATTAGTTCTGTTGATAAGACTCTCTGTGGCGTTCTGGGTTGAAGATAACTTGTCTTTTAGCTCAGTTTTAAACTCTGCTTGAGTTTGTTTTAACTGCTCTATGCCACTTTTTGTTTCTTGCACTGTTTTTCTCAACTCCTCCAGATGTCTGTTGTGTTCCTCTTCAAAGTGATTGATTCGATTATGTAATTCCTCCCGGATTTCCTCTTTCATAGTATTGAACATGGTAGTGATCATATTTTGAAAGTCGTTATCCTGGGTCAGGCTTTCTTGGCCTTTTTCCACGGGTTTGTTCTTGTTGGAGTCTAACATTATGGGATTAATTTCTTCAGTGGGAAATTTGTTTACTTGAGTTTTGCTTCTCATGGATTTGCACTTTGACTTTGGCATTGTCATTTTAACTCTTAAGATCTCTCAATTTCACTAAAGTGAATTATTTGGCCTGGGGTACTGGTGGGGGGGGCCGAACGGGGACTTACCTAGGGCGCGGGGTGAGGCCCGGGTGGACCGCGGGGTGGGGTGAAAAGGGACGATGGGCGCATCGCCGTGGAGCTATTTAACCCGATGGCAGCTGGGGCGGGCCTGGGCGCAGGGGGAGGTCCTCCTCGTCCCTCGGCCCCCCGCGCGGCTCCGGCTGGATGGTGGGAGTCGGAGCGGGTCCCTGTGGGCTGACCTGGGGTCCTAGAGTGCGCGGTGAGGCCCGGCTGGATCTCGAGTACGCGTCCCGACCGGCGGAGCGGGGTGGGGTGAAAAGGGGTGTCCCATATTTCTTGAATATTCCTCTCCAGTATCTTTTTGGCTTTAACAATCTCTTCCATTGAGCTGGTTAATTCTCCCACTTTGTCTTCAAGATCTGAAATTCTATTTTCTGCCTCATTTATTCTGCTGATAAGAGTCTCTGTTGAATTTTGGGTTGAAGATAACTTGTCTTTTAGTTCAATTTTAAACTTTGCCTGAGACTGTTTTAACTGCTCTATACCTATTTTTTTTTTCTTGAACTGTTTTTCTCAACTCCTCTAGGTGCCTGTTTTGTTCCTGTTCAAAGTGGTTGATATGGTTGTTTAACTCTTCTCGGATTTCCTCTTTCATAGTATTAATCATGGTGATGAGCATACTCTTAAAGTAGTTATGTTGGGTCTGGCTTTCATGGCTATTTTCTGTGGATTTGTTCTGGTCGGAATCCATCGTTATGGGATTGATTCTTTCGGTGGGAGATTGATCTTCTTGGGTTTTGTTTTTCGTGGATCTGCACTTTGACTTGGACATTGTTGTTTTGTTTTTTTAGGACCTTTCAGTTTCTGTGTGTTTTTCACTGAACCTATGTAGTTGGTATTGTTACACTTGCCAAGTATTGCTTGCCTTGGATTGAGTATGTTTTGTATTGTTATTGTTATATCTTAGATGAGGCTACTAGACTGTTAGTACATCAGTTAAGTAACCAGGGGGTGAATATTAGTATGGTAGTGCACTTTTACGATTTAGTGTTTTGGTGAAATGTGAGGGTGAGTGGTGTACTCCCAGGAGTTGTATGTTTTTTGGGGTGGCTGTATGAGGAAGTAGATCTACAGCATTGATACTAGAAAGGATCAGTAAGGTGAAAGAAAAGAAAAAAAAAGTTTACTTATCTTTGGGCAGGATGTGAAGAATCTCGCCCATGTGATATAATGGTTGTAGTGGAGTCCAGATGTATGGCCTGTGTTCCCTTTGTTCCTTAGAGTTTTGCTTGAGTTTCCTTTGGACTCTATTGAATTCTGAGTAGCAGTGTGTTTTCCATTGACCATGTGCGTAGGTCCCCGGTGGGCCAGAGAGGCACAGGGTCTGATGTAGATGGCAGAATTCTTCACCTGCGACCTGGGGGGGAGCGGAGGCGCGCAGGGCGGGAGGGCTTTAGGGGCTGAGGTCTGGGGCGGGGCCCCGGGGGCTAAGCTGGGGGCCATGGGTGCTGCTGGTCGGGTGGCTCCGGGGTGGGGGGCGGGGCTGGGTCGGGCTGGGCTGGGAGGGACTCTCTCGCTCTCTCACTCGCCTGGGAAGCTTGGCTGGAGGTCGGCGCCGAAGATGTTCTTTTTTCATTGGATTTTTTGGGTCCCTTTGTTGAAGATCAATGGCTGTAATTTTGTGGGCTTATATCTGGGTCTTCAACTCTTATCCATTGATCTATATGTCTATTTTGGAGCCAGTACCAAGTTGCTTTTTTTATTATGGATTTGTAAAATAGATTAAGGTTTGGTATGGTAATACCTCCAGCCATGTTTTTATTACTCAGGATTGTTTGTGCTATCCTGGGCCTTTTGTGCTTCCATATGAATTTTGAGATTGTTGGTCAATTTCTTTTTCTTTTTTTAAAGTTACAGAGAGATCTTTATTTGAAAAATCTGACCTTCCAATTTAGCATTTTCCACCAACTCGGAGAGCAGAAACCTTCATAGGCTTCACAATTTTTTCTTAGGTGCTGCCTTTGTGGGAGCCTTAGCAGCATCCATTGCTGTCTTCTTAGATGCCTGCTTAGCCTTTTTTTGCTTCTTTGACAGTCCTGATAGCTTGTTCTCGCTGCGCTTTTCTAACTTTTGGCTCTGGTTCCTCTTGGCCATTATGTCAGCAAGGGATGCACCAGTGATGGCTCTCTGGAATTTGACTGCTTATCGGGTTCTTTTCTTTCAAATTTCTTTTGACTGTCCCTTTTTGTACTTTCTTCTGTAGAGCACCAACCAGTTTATTTGTCGAAAATTCCTCTTGGAAAGGAATGCGGACTTGCATTTTGCATTAAGAAACTGGAACACCTTCCCGTCGGTCCTAGCATAGCGCCGCCGGTGCCTGGAGTAGATCTTGTACCCGCTGAAACTATACAGCTCAACCTTCATGATGAGGCTGGGTGCCCGGGTGCCTGTTTGGTCAATTTCTTTAAAGAATTGCTTGGGGATTTTGATTGATATAACATTGAATCTATGTATTGCTTTTGGTAGGATGGTCATTTTTATGATGTTGGTTCTGCCAATCCAGGAGCATAGGAGATCTTTCCACCTTCTGGTATTTTCTGTAATTTTTTTCTTTAGGGTTTTAAAGTTTTCATTATAAAGGCCTCTCACTTCTTTGATTAGGTTTACACCAAATTATTTCATTTTTTTAGGGGCTATAGTAAATGGGATTATTTCTCTTAAGACTTTTTCACTTTTTTAATCCTTGGTGTATAAAAAGGCCACTGACTTTTTGCATGTTTATTTTGTTACCTCCACCCTTCTAAACTTATGTATTAGTTCAAAGAGTTTCCTGGTAGAATTTTTAGGATCACACAGGTATACAATCATGTCATCTGCAAATAGAGATATCTTGACTTCTTCCTTGCTTCCATTTTTTTTTTAGCTCCCTTTCATGTCTTATGGCTCCAGCTAAGACCTCAAGTACAATATTGAATAAACGTGAGACTGGACAGCCTTCTCTTGTTCCTGATTGAAGTGGGAATGTTTCAAGTTTTTCCCCATTGAGTATATTGTATACAGCTTTTATTATATTGATAAGGGTTCCCTCAATTCCAACCGTCTCTAGGGCTTTGATCATTTTTGTCAATATCTTTTTCTGCATTTATTGACAGTATCATGTGGTCTTGGACTTTGGATTGGTTTATATGATAGATTACATTTATTGATTTGGGTATGTTGAACCAACCTGTGTGCCTAGAGTAAAGCCTACTTGATCACAGTGAATAATCTTTTTTATATGTTTTTTAATCCAATTTGCTAAGATTTTTGAGAATCTTTGCATCTGTGTTCATCAAAGAGATTGACCTATAACTTTCTTTTTTAAGTGTATCTTTATTAGGTTTTGGGATTAAAATGATATTAGCTTTATAGAAAGTATTTGGAAATGTTCCTTCCTTCGCAATTTGATGGAAAAGTTTAAGGAATATTGATGTTAGTTGTTCCTTAAATGTCTGGTAGAATTCTGTGCTGAATCCATCTGGTCCAGGATGGACATATTTTGGTGAGAAGATTCGTGATTACTTCATTGATTTCCTCATAGATTATAGGACTATTTAATAATTCAAAACTTCCTGATTCAATTTATGTAAGTTGTGCTTACTCAGAAATTCATCCATTTCTTTTGTGTTATCAAATTTCACTGAGCATAAGTTTTTGAAATATGACCTTACAATTTATGAATTTCTTGGGTGTCAGTTGTGATAACTCCATTTTCATTTCTAATTTTGTTAAGTTGGTTTTTCTTTCTTTTGATTTTGGTTAATTTACCTTGGGGTGTATCAATCTTTTTGATTTTTTTTAAAGAACCAGCTTTTTGACTGGTTGATTCTTTGTATCATTTTCCTTATCTCAGTTTTGGATATTTCTCCCCTGATTTTGCTAATCTCCTTTCTTCTGTTGCTTTTGGGATTGGATTACTCTTGTGTCTCTCAAGCTTTTTGTGATGTTTCTGTATTTTTTGATATAGTCATTAAGAGCTATAAACTTATCTCTTAGGATGGCTTTTGTTGTGTCCCAAAGATTTTGATAATTTGTATTTTCATTATTGTTTGCTTCTAGGAAATCTTGAATTTCTTTTTTGATTTCTTCCTGAACATAATTCTCATTTAGCATTATGTTTAGTTTCCAAGAGTTAGTGTATTTTTTGCTGTTTGTTGTGTTATGGATGTCAAGCTTTAGACCATGGTGGTCTGATAGGGTACAGGCTACATTTTCAACTTTCCTGTATATGTGGAGATTTGTTTTGTGGCCCAATATGTGGTCTGTTTTGGCGAAAGTTCCATGGCTCGCTGAGAAAAATGTGTGTTCCTTGATGTTTGGATGGAAAGTTCAATAGAGATCTGCAAGGTCCATTTCAGCAAGGGTTTGATTTAGTTTCAATGTGTCTCTGTTAAGTTTTTGGCCTGTTGATCTATCCCACGTTGAGAGTGCAGTATTGAAATCCCCATGTATTATTGTTTTTGGATTGATTTCTTGCTTTAGATATTGTAGCATTTGCTTAATGAATATGCAGGAGCCCATATTATGTGCATATATGTTTAGTATTGTGAAGTCTTCCTGGCAAATTGTACCTGTGACTAAAATGTAGTATCCTTCTGTGTCTCTTAAGATTTTTTTTTTGGTTTGAAGTCCACTTGTCAGGTAGCATACTTGCTATCTCTGCTTGTTTCCTGGTTCCATTAGCTTGAAGACTTTTTCACCAGCCTTTTACTTTTAGAATGTGCCTATCTTTTGTGGTGAGATGTGTTTCCTGAAGGCAACAGATGGATGAGTTGTGATTTCTAATCCATGTTTATAATTGGTGTCTTTTGACTAGTGAATTAATTCCATTAATGTTTAGTGTTATAATGGAGAAATTACTTTTAATTCCTGACACTTTTTGTGTTTATTGGCTTTCATAACTGTATTATTTAGCTTGTAGGTAGTGGTGGTATTATACTTCCCTTCTGTCTTCCTGGATATGCCTGTTCTTTTCTTCAAGCTTGAATATCTTTTCTAGCATTTTTTTTGTAGGCCTGGTTTGGTGGTCATGTAAGCCTTCAACTTGTCTTTATGGTGTAAAATTTTTATTTCATCCCTATTATGACTGATAGTGTTGTTGGATATAGCAGTGTGGCCTGGGTTGACATTTTTGCTTATACAATATTTCAAGTATGTCTCTCCAAGCTCTTCTGGCTTTTACCTTTACTGTTTCCATTGAAAAATCATTCGTAATTTTAATAAGTTTACCTTTAAAAGTGACTTTGTTTTTCTCTTGAAGCTCTCAGCATATTCTCTTTGTCTTATATGTGTAGATGTGTAGTGTTTTGACTATTATTTGCCTTGGTGAGTTTCTATTTTGGTCATATCTGTTTGGAGTGCAGAATGCCTCTCGTATTTGGATGGGCCTCTCTATCTTTAGATATGGAAAGTTTTTGTTTATGATAATTTGAAAAATTTCCTTGGGTGTAGTGTTTGGGGATTCTTATTCTGATATTCCATGAATGCACATGTTAGGCTTCTTCAGGGTGTCCCATAACTCTTGAATATTCCTCTCAAGTATCTTTTTGGCTTTAATAACCTCTTCCATTGAACTGGTTAATTTCTTCTACTTTATCTTCAAGGTCTGAAATTCTGTTTTCTGCTTCGTTAGTTTTGCTGATAAGACTCTCTGTTGATTCTAAGTTGAAGATAACTTGTCTTTTAGTTCAACTTTAACTCTGCTTGATATTGTTTTAACTGCTCTATGCTTATTTTTGTTTCTTCAACTGCTTTTCTCATTTCCTCCAAGTGCCTGTTGTGTTCCTTTTCAAAATGGTTGATGTGGTTATTTAACTCCTCCCGGATTTCCTCTTTCATTGTTTTCATCATAGTAAAGATCAGGCCTCAGAAATTATTATCTTAGGTTTGGCTTTCTTGGCTATTTTCTGTGAGTTTGTTCTGGTTGGAATCTATCATTATGGGGTTAATTCTTTTGGTAGGAGATTTGTTGTCTTGGTTTTTATTTCTCATGGATTTGCACTATTACCTAGGCATTTTTGTTTTATCTCTTATGACCTTCTTTTTTGTTTCTGTGTGTTTTTGACTGAACTGAATTAAATAGTGTTACTACACTTGAGCAGTTATTACTAATGTTTGCCTTGGAGATGGGTACTCTTCTCTGGTATTGGTGTTATTTCCTAATGAGACTATTCGACTGTTAGTACATCAATTAAGTCAGATTTAGTGGACAGGGAATGAAGATTAGTATGGTAGTGCACTTTTTCTGTTTACTTCCTTGGTGATATGTGAGGGTAAATGGTATAGACCCTGAAGTTGCATGGGTTTTTGGATGGCTATATGGAAATATTAAACTACAGTGACCATAATTGAGAGGAACAGGATCGTTAAAAAGATTTACTTATCTTTGATCTGGATGTGAAGATTCTCTCCCATGTTTTGGGATGATTTTAGAGGACTTCAGATGAATGGTGTTTGTTCCCTAGAGTTTTGCTTGGGCTTTCTCTTGACTTTGTTGAATTCTGAGGAACAGTGAGTTGGCCCTGGTCCAGTCTGGGGCTAGTGGTGCATGTAGATCACCTGGGACCTAAGGCATGGCCTAGGGGCCTTCCCCAGTGCCAGAAAGGAAGACTGGCTTCTGGTGGGACTCACAGGTAACCTGGGGTCTGGGGTGTGGTCGGGGCTTTACCTGAAGAGCAGGGAGTCCACCCTTGTCCCGATCAGGGGCAGAAAATCAACTTCAACATTGTGAGGGACCTTAAAGGAGGGATCCTTGTTCATGTTTACAAATTCTCCAACTTTTTTATATTTAAATTCATTTATTTATTTATTCACTCATTTGTTTTAAAAGGGTAGAGGTGTTCACACACGCACAATGTGGGCTTCCAGTGATTGAACTCAGTTTGCCAGGTATCCAAGGATGTGCCTTATTACCCTGGCCCCAAGTTCTCCAAGTTGTAGAGTAACTTTACTGTTTCAAATCTGAAAATCAAGTAGCCAAGTATATTAGTTTCTTGAATAAATATTTCCATCTCTAAACTACTAGTCTATATAGTTCATATTTTTTATTAAATAAATATTGCTATATGGAATAATTCTTAGAAAAATCATTTCAGCTTATTGTCAAAGAACTTTTGAAGACTTCCTGCATTTTGATTTTTAATGTTCTTTAGGTTGAGAATAGTGAACTTCTTGAGGAGTCAGGATGACCATTGTCAAGTCCAACTTGATTGTTTTCATTCAGTAGTAAAGCACATTATGCAGACCCTTTCCTTTTTCACTATTCCCTGAGAAGCAAAGAAAACCAGTTACCTTAAAAAATCTCCTGAAGACAGTTTCAGACAATAATGATTGAAAATAAGAAAATTTCAGGGCTAGGGTTGTGGCTCAGAGGAAGTTTGCTTTCTTTGCATTCACAGGGCTCTGGGTTATAGTGCCCAGCATTACGAAAGAAAGAAATGAATTTTTTTCAGACCATAGGGAATCATCTTCATATGAAGCTAATTTACATATTCCTGAACAATTATTATTTGCTTCTATTAACTGATAAAGACTATAACTTATAGGAATAATTGAATAATATTTAACAACCATCAGTTTGAAAAATTAGATGTCTCTGGATGAATAGCTTTAAAAAATCCCACCATTCCATGATATGTTAAAGGGTATTGGACATGTTATAATACATTTCTTCCTGTACCTAAATAAATATTATTGCTGGAGGCAACATAGAAAAAGCCTCCTTATGTATCCATTTTTTAGAAGCACTGTTTTACAATGGCTGGGTGCTTGAATAATGGTCAAGCATTGCAGACGTCCTCCCTTGTTAGCCTTAAATGCATGTGGAGGCATGTGTGGATCCTGAAAAGAGATTATAAATTACTTTCATTAATTTGTCATGTGTGATGTGTCTCTCTAGCCAAACCTCAACTGTCACATCCTAATTGTTACCTGGAGTTATTTCTTTCCTTAAGACAAGTCACAAATATTCTTATTGTCCTCCTCTTATACTCAGGAACTTGCACAGAATAACAAGGCTTTGTTGTCACAGAAATTTATTTAATCACATATTTTTATTCTTATGTTAAGAAAAAAATATAAAAAAAGAAAAAATATATATTAATATGTCAGCAAAAAGTGGAATTAAATCCTGGAAGCATATTGGCTGATCATTAGAACTTGGTGCTTCTGATTGAAAGTTGAGAGATTGTTGTAAAGAATCCGCATAGATCTTCCAGGCAGAATTCTTATTTTGCCTGAAGACTTAAATTGCAAAATTTTCTATAATGTAATGTCATCTGCTGCATATTACTTCATGAGAGAACCTTGGAAATATCACTGGAAATCACAAGAGGCTGTGAGTTCTGACTAAATTACAGTTGTAATCCTGCTCTGATCTTTGAGGAACCTGTACTACATTATTAAGGAGCCTCTTAAATATACAACAGGTTAATAAGGAACTTTTCATTATACATACCCTCATTGAGAAGATGAAAGTTCCTCAGGGATGGATGGGGGCATGAGTCCTTTACTCATCTGTGGAGGAAAGTGGATGAGCTACTGTGGGTGTGAGTTCATGGGTGTAATAACCGTGGACTTCATTAAGTAAATAACACCTCACTGCTGCTCATATGGAATTCTAAGTAAATGCAGTGGGTGCATGAGCACGCGCACACACACACGCACGTGACATTAAAGTAGGAGGGAGACTCAGGAAGAAGGGGTTTGATGGGAAGAAATGTGGGGGAGGACTTTGATCAAAGGACATTATTATGCATGAACCTGTGAAAGCAAACACTGACTACATAAAGTGCAAAGCACACAAAAGAAAATGTAAGTTAAAATTGTTTAATGTATCTGTTTTCAAAATGATGTTATGTGTGTGTGTCTTCTGAAAATCATTCGTGCTTTTCATTTTCTTTTGTGGCTTTTGAGTTTTTTGTCTTATTAAAATGTAATATTGTAAAAATGTTGTATTTTTTAACTTTAGAAAGCATAGGGATTTCAAAGCATAACCCATAGTAGATCCACTGCAAATATGTTTTCTATTATTTATATAAAACTTGGAATCATTAACAAGACTATATATTTTTTGGAAAGCAAGAGCCATATTCTATCCTGAGCTTTGCTGATATAATCTTTTTTTTCTTTCTGAAAATTCATGGCACACACACATATACACATGCATACACATGATCATGTAAACACACATGCACACATATGCACACATATATACTGTAATGATCTCCCATGTGAGAAAGACATGATTTATTCAGAATACTCTTAAATTAAGTTTTATTTAATGTCAGTAGACCTAGAGGAGTAATTTTCAAATTCTGAGTAATTACTTTCAGTCTTTCACATGTTTTACAGGTGAACTTATGTCACCCTATATCCATTTCACACTTGTTGGGTTACTTAGTGGTCTTTGCCAAGAAGCATGTTTACAGAAGCAGAAAAGCAGTTAGGGCAGCCCGTCCCTGTGAAAGTCCCTGTTTTCCTTATGTTCTTGATTCTATGGATATTGCAATCGTTTTTTAAAAATCATTGTCCAGATTTTCTCACTCATTAATTTGCATGTATGGAACAACTTATGGTGCAGGCTATTCTATTCAAGGGCAAGTAAACAATAAGAATGAGAAAATGCTTAATAAATCATATTTGTGAAGAAAAACTCTTAACAAATGGAAACACCTTTACAAACTTCAAGCTCGAGTAAAAGGCATAAGCAACAGCAAAGCAAGGTTTAATATATTCTCACTTGAACAGCACATTAATATACACATGTACATGAACACATTCACATATATACACACATGCACATAAACATGCATGCATGTACACACAAATGCATTCATACATGCATACACATACCCTTACACATATAAATGCTCATTTATACATGGACACATGCACATATATGTATTCACTTTTATGTATACACATACATGCATAAACATTCACCTACATAAGCACATGCATATATATATACATGTGCACCTATACACAAATGCATATATACATGTACATACATTTACCTATATATGCACATACACATACATACACACATGCATACACATATACACACTTGCATATATACACATTTTTGGTATCAAATAAATTTGGTTATCGTCACTATTACTCTGATTTCTAAATCTCATTTAGTGCCATGCAGCCGTCTACCTGGGAAGATGTGCTATGTCTCAGAGTTCCACTGTCTCGCCTGCTACAGGTTGGGTTTCTGGGGATATCCTTACTCTCTTAGGCACCTTTTTCTGGAGTTATCTACACAACTGCATTGGAAGGAATTATGCAGTCATCCCTTTTGCTTTAGTGAGAGGTTCCAATGGAGGCCCAACTGTATTTGAGCCACTTTGTAGGTGAAAACTTCTAGAATCCTTGAATAACAATCTAACCAAAGATATTGAATCAGATTGTTTACGAATGCTGAGGTGACATAGAATATTAGGACTGCAGCCTTTACTCCTACTGGCTTTCTTGCTTTGTTTGTTCCATTATTCTTACAGCAATTAAGAGGTGGAGTAAAAGATAGTCACATGACTCCTATGAGATATATAGGATACAGTGAACTCTCAGACACCTGAAAGCCACAATTGGGATGGGAATCATGGGATATATCTTCTTTTCTTGCCCCATTTTCATGTGTATGAGGAGTCTGATATCTATGTAACATGTGTGCATGTGACAGACTGAGACTGATACCAAGAATCATCCTTTCTAACTCTCCCACCTTATCCTTTTAGGAGACATTCTCTAATCAAACCCAGAGTTCACTGAAAGGAATTTCTGGCTGGCTAGCTTGTGAAGGGATTCCTAATCCTTGCCTGCTGAGGCCTGGAATTACAGGCAGGCTGCCCCATCCACCCACCATTTTACTTGGGATCTGGGCTCCAATTATTTTGCTTGCAACCTAGGTTCTGTCTTCTTTGAAGCAGAAATAACCATGGAGAACATAGACATTCTTGGTCTGTGTCCAGCCCTCCTCTATGCTTGGCACATACCATTCATCATGAATTACTTAATCCTCTGAGCAATTCTTCTGAATTGGGCATCAGTACTGCCTCCTGCTTACAAAATACTGTTGAGTATCAGAGTTGTAGTTTCCCCGTGGCAGGTAGTGGAATTAGAATCCAATTCCAAATGGCACCTTGATAAACAAGTCACAATGACTCACTTGGCTCTGTGGTTTCATTGAATATATTATGCCGTTCTACCATCAGTAGTCTGTTTCACCACACAGAGCTAGGTTTCTGTAAAGGATACCTAGTTTTGTTGATTGCAAACATTAGCAATATCAATATTTCATGACATTTTTCCTTTGAGCATAACATGATACTTTTTGGACTTAGCCCCCAATCTGACCCAAGAGCAGGGGAAGTTGGATCCTGCCTCTGTGGTACAGCAATTTTCAGTATTCTGTCTTGAAGGGAGACTCATAAAGGGTCAGGAGATTCTTGAAAACTAAGAAGTGTGTGTGTGGGGGGGTGGGGGAGCAGTGGAGACTTGTTGCCCCAAGGTAAGAAAAGCTGGAAACAACTGCAAGGGGGAGGAGACTTTCCAGCCTGTCCGTCTAGAGGAGACTCTCATAGGAGCAAATCAAGCAGCAGATAGCTCCAGGGTTGCAGCTTCTGTGAGTCTCCCCCAGGCTGGGGTGGGCTTTCTGGTCATGTAGCTGCCTTTGAGACATATCTGCTCCTGTAAGTGACTCTCACCTCTACTCCTGTAAGTAGCCCTAGTAAACTCATTGGTTCTTCATGTCAGACTTGGCATCAGTATACTTTGGTCTGTAGTTCAATCCTATAGTTAAATATTGGGTGAATAAATGTTTGTGTAGCCTCTCTGCAGGAAAAGTGTCATACAACACATGGTGATTTCACAATCCAGCACTGAGATACACATGTTTCTTAATGATCATGCAATTTTAGGTAATTTGTAACAGTAATTCAAGGTACTTCCTTTACTAAATTATTATGATGGCTATTCTCTGTACATAATTTTTTATATATTTTAATTATATATATTATTCTTTTAGTATTATACCCATGAATATAGTGAATCTATGATATTTTTGTCTCTTAATCCCCAATACCACTCCCTCTCCTTTCCCCTTACAACCCTTCATCTCCTTTGCCAGACTCTTTCCTATTTTCAAGTCTCTTCAAATGTTTGCCCTACTGGGTTTCATATGTTTTGCCTTTGATGACATCTTGTGCATAATTTTTAATCCTCAGAATAAACTTGAATTAGTTACTTTTCTAATTATTGGATATTGGATATTGGATAAAAGCAATTTAAGTGTTGAGAAGTTTATTTTGGCTCAGGGTCTACAAGATACAGCGTATCATAGCAGGGAGAGTATAGTGGAGGAACAGGCTCTGTGGAATTCACAGAGGGTTTCTTGCTTATTACAGCTCTAAGGATTAGGAAGCAAAAGTGGGAAACCCTCCAAACACATTACTGGAGACCCTCCTCTGCCAGTCATCTGTGCCTCCTAACATAGTAGTTCCCCACTTTCAAAACCAGTGTCCCCAATCTGAGGGATAAGTGTCCAAAACACAGTATCTGGAAAGGGACATTTTAATTCAAACCATAACAATATGTCAAAGCAAACACTATTATTCTCATGGAAAGTGGCCTGAAGCAATTAAAAGCTGTTAAAATTTATTATTTTCAGTGCTGCTTGTCATCATATAAGAGGTCAAAGACAAGACTTTTGATACAGGTTTATAGGAAGGAGAAAATGAGAACCTTATTGGAAAGAGCCCTTCTATGGCAGACCCTGAACTGAAGGTCTACTGACAGGCAGTTGTGAAAAAGCACAGGATAAAAAGAACAGCAGGTTTAAAGAAAGGAAGGAGGGAAGACAGAGGGAAGGAAGAAAAGGAAGGAAGGAAGGAATCTAGGATAAAAGGAAGGGAGAGAAAGGAAAGAAAGGAGTAGATGGAGGGAATAAGGGAAGAAAGCAAGGCAAGAGCAGAAGACTACACCTGCAGTTTTAGAATGCAGGTCATCACTGGATAGGACAACCTTTGCTATTTTCCATCAATGCTACAAAACAATGAAGGATCGAAGGATGTCTGAGAATGTCTGGAGGCTGCCTGCACTAATCAGCAGTCTTGAGCGGAGATAAGATAGCTCACGGTAAGGAACAAATGAACAGCATGTCATGCACATGTCTCAAGTAATTAATATCACAGGGATGTGAGTGCCAGCATCATCGCCTACCCTGCTTCCTCTCTTTATTTTCTGACTACGCTATTAAAAAATGAATCACGCACACCTACACTGCATTTTGTCAGGATAATGATAAGCCTTTTTAAAATTATTCACTGTGACTCTGGGTCAGCCACATAGATTGCCCTGAGTACTATGGAGGAGGAAAAAAATGTTCTTGTCACATCCTCATTGTGCTGAGAGACATGTGGGGTGGATAGATGGTCTGCTTTTTGCAAAAGGTAGCACTTTCCTGAAATCAGTAACTGCACCTAATGCACTAACAGCTTCCATTTTATTTCAGATTCAACATAGCTTTACCTGTAGTTAAATAATATAGCTCAGGATACATATTATTTGATTATTGGGGGGTGATGCCATAAGCCGTAAAGACTTACCTAGATCACTTAATAAGATTCACTTTCAAAATTACCTATGCCAATGATGTGATTGATTTAACAATGGGTAGGGAAGGGCGATGGAGACATAGGAGAAATTTTAGGTAAAATGCTCAGATTATATGTTCATATAAAAAAGCATGCAGGCTTTCTCAGAGTTTTGGGAATACAGATTTGTAGTTCTTATTTTAAATTCACAATAGGATTTACTAACATGCATTCATGCAGAGGGAAATAAGTAGAATGAGGGAGATAACTGTATTTGTAATTCTCTGTCCTAATTGGAAAATTGCATTCTTATCCATCAAAACTCAGAATTGAAGCACCCATCACTATTCTGTCTTTTCAGCTATCTAGCCACTGCCAAATATGTACATTAACAAAACAAAAGGGAAATAGGGCTATTATTAGTTATGAATTTTATATGCAATTTATATACATGAGCTTACATACAGTATAGATAATACTAGTGTATACAATGCAATAGTAGGGTCATTTCCAAATCATTTTCTAAACCTAATGACTGTGGTCAGGCATCATCAACAAAGGGGTCAGGTCTGAAATGTAATTATATTAATAGAAAGATTTCCTCCTGGTTTTAGGAAATTCAGCCTGTTCACTGTATCTCCTCCCATTATTTCTTATGGGACCCTGTCTAAGACCTGTGCTGGATGCTGGTGTGAAAGCATGGAATAGAAATGACAGGTTGAATTATAATATCCTGCCTGGGTTGGATATGTGAAAACCAACCATAACTCCACAGAAATGAGATAAGTACTAGTGTGGAAATGCCAACCCACAGCTGCAAAAGGAAGGGAGGTATAATTAAATCAGATCAGAAAGTACGGAAAGACCTCAGAAAAGAAAGGAGAATTGATCTGAAGCCCTTTTCTCTTTTTTTAATTAGTTTCTCTATAAGACCAATTGCCAAGGGAAAAAATCTGAGGATCTTTCTGGAAGCATCACTTTCTTGTTGTCCCCTTACTTGAGTACCCATATGTACCAATGTCCTCAAAACCCTTCTCCTCAAGAAATGTGCTTGGTCTAACCCACATCTAGTCCTCTGTACCTAGTACAATGATCATTAATAAATCTTAAATGTACTCAATTCTCTGCCCTTTAGAATGTGATCCTCAGGACTGGGGAGATGGTCAGTTGTTAAAGCATTTGCTACACAAGCAAAATGTAGCGTTCAGACCCTATAAACCTCATGTAAAACGCTCAATGGATATTGAAGTCTGACTGTAATTCCAGCCTCAGAAAGTGGAGACCGGGAACCCACAAAGCAAGACATCTAGTCAAACGAGCATAGGGGAGCTCTGAATTTGAAAGACTGTCACAAATGAATAAAGGAGAAATCACCGATTCCTAATTTCAAACTTGGGTTTCCACAATCACGTGTACACAAGCACATCATACACACATAAAGAGAAAGAGAAGGAAAGAAAAGAAGAAATGAAAACAGAAAAAAGAGAGAAAGCAAAGGAGTAAGAATGAAAGGAAAGGAGGAAGGAAAGAGAAAGGAAGAAGGAAGAATGAAGAAACAGAGAGGAAGGAAGGAAGGAAAGAAGGAAGGAAGGAAGGACGAAAGGAAGGAAGGAAGGAAGGAAGGAAGAAAGAAAGAGAAAAAGAAAGAAAGAAAAGAAACAGAGAAAGAAAAAGAAAAAAGTGAGAAAAGAATATGACCCTTATTCTATGGGACAGAGAATGAATCTACAGGTAGGAGGATAGTACATCAAATTGCTCTGTAAATAGCTAGTATTATATTCATAGATTTGAAGAGCACTTAGCACTCAGCCTAGAAATCTTCTACAAGAGAGGTAAAGAATTTCAGTACCCTGACAGGATTCAGTCTAGGGCAGCAGAGGAGCAGTGAAGTGGACAGTGGTGGTTGGCCATAATACAGAGTGCAGGTGACTGAGCAGAGTCACCCCAAATCAGACCAAATCAATCTCCCGATTCTAAGGCTTTGGGAACTTCACAAAAGATGGACAGTGAGAACATAAGAACCTAAACATGAGAAGGTTCACCTTTGGACAAGACATTCTACTCATGCTACACCTAGGAATTCACTACAATGAGACTTGTCCTTACCAGACCTGCATAATGACTGATATACCAACATAATCCCATAGAACAGTGAGGAACTCAAGAGAGATAAGAATATACAGTGGAAATCTTGGGGACTGAAGCTAGATGAGTAAAGGGAAATGCCTCTATCAGTGGGTGGTCCAAGGAGAAGTAACCTGGTATGCCACAGAGACCTGAACTCCTATAGGAGTAGATGGTCCAGGGGAAACCCTGGAATCTATAGAAGCAGACAAGCAGGAAGGTGAGATTGATGGACGAATAGGAAGGAGAAACTATGGAGAGAAGCAGGGATAAGGGACTTGATATGCTTGAAAAAATAGAAAAATTAAAAAAAATAGACAGGCCTGAGGTCCATGAAGGTGAACAGGTGGGAGTATGGGAGAGAGTGGGATAGATTGCAGAAGGGAGGGGAAGGGGGATGGGTGGGAGGGAGATGGAGGGAAGCAGGGATGAATATTCAATATGCTTATAAAACCAGAAAAATAAAATAACTTAAATAAAAAAAAGAATATGTGACCTTAACCTACAAGACAGAGATTCATATTCTCCTGACTGAGGCCTTCCATGACTCTTATAAGTAATGGGCTATATTTTGTACTTTTCTTGGTGCAGCAGGAGCAAGCAACTTAAGAGGAAATTTGAATGTGGTTCAGTTTAAGAAGGGTTCTAGTGCATCATGCTGGAGATGGCTTGGTGTTGGAACTATAAGGCAGCTAATCATGTTGCATTTTCATGAAACATAGATGATATTGGGGCTCAGCTGGAGTCTCCTTTTATCCATTGTTATTCAGTTTAGGTCCAAGTCCATGGGATACAAAACAACTTTGCCAAGTTCTATTATAACCTCCAGGTGGAAATTGGCATCCTTGAATCACAGCTGATTCAGTGTCACTGTGCTGGACAGAATCTCTCTTGGACAGTTGCTTCAGAGAAGAAACATACCTTTCCTTTGAAATTCTGCCCTCAGCTCTTTTCTTCCAAATGAATTTGTAATCTTATAGGTGGGATCTTTTCCTGATGAATTTACCCTCAAGGTAGGGCTTCTATTATTCCAAGGAAGAGCAGTTTTAATTCACTAAGGAAGCTTTAACAATAGCTACCATCTTTATGTCTGGTCCTCTTTAAACTTGCCTTCGCATTTTCCATTATCGAATTTTAAAGTTTTTGTCTCCTTCTGCCAGTTTCCTTACTCTTATTTCCTAATAATCTGAAAATAGGGCTAAAAACAGCCATGCCACACTACCAAGAGTACATTGCCTTGAATCTTCCTCCACCAAACACTCAAACCTAACTTCAGAAAAGTTTTCAAGATGAGGACAAAACTTTGCTAAGTTCTCCAACAAAGTAGCAGTCCATTTGCCCCTAGTACAGGTCCTAATACAGTCTAGGCTTCACTCTGAACTATCAGAAGCTGGGCTACCACTTTCTATGTCTCTAACAGCTTTGTTCTCTTGAAAATTTCACAAGCATGACCCTTTTGGCCCTGTCACAAGACACAAAAGCATTCCTAGCACCAAGCAAGTCCCAGTGTTCTCCACATTTCTCCCAACAGATAACTCCAAAGTCATAGCAACCTCATCACAGCAATGATCATACATCCAACTCATTACCAACTTCTCTTAGCACTTTCTGGCACTAGATCCACAGGCTCACAACACCCCACTCCTGGTACCAAGTTCTGTACTGGTTATTCTTCTGTTGCTGTGAGACAGCACTTAGACTCAAACAACTTAAAGGAAGAAAAGGGAGATTTATTCATCTTACCATTCCAGAAGGGAAATATAATCCTTCATAACAGGAAAAGCATGGCTGGCTGGCAGAAGCTGGAAGTGGCCTGAGTCACATCCATCATGGAAGCTCAGAATAACAAAATTGTAAAAGGTGCTTTCTCCCAAAAGCAGGGTGGAGCTAATCACCTTCAAGGCTCACCCCCTATGATCACCTTCCTCCAGCAAAGCTCCATCTCCTAAAGGTACCATGACCTTCCCAAACAACTAAAGATTTAAGCACATGAGTCTATGGGGGACAACTCACATTTCAAAAGACAGAAAGAGACAAAATGTGTTTAAAGATGAGTAGGTATGGCTGGGGAGATGGTTCATTCTGTAGATGTTCAATAAATAAACATGAGGAACTATGTTCAGATTCTAGTACTCATCCAAACAAATGAGCAAACAAAAATGTAAGTATGTCAGAGTGCCTATAACACTAGTGTTGGGGGAGTGGAAATAGAAGTCTCCCTGGTGCTTAGTGACAGCCCATCTAGCCAATCGTTAGCTCCAGGTTCAGTGAGAGTCCCTGTCTCAAAAAATAAAGTGAGTCTGAAGAGATAAAAGTTCTTGACTTGTGAGCAGGAGGACTGGTGTCCAGATTCCACATCCCAGCTAAAATACTTTGTGGGTGTGATATTCCACTTGTGTTTCTAGCCCAAGAAGGTAAATAATGGGGAATCCCCAGATTCAGCTGGTTAATGAATCTAGCCTTAGCAGTGAACTGTAGGCTTGACCGAAGGCTTGGTCTTAAGAAATAAGGTGGCAGTATAGTTGAGGGTGATGCCAGATACCAATCTAGGGAGTCAGTTCTCTCCTCTCATCATGTGATTTCTGGGGATCTAACTCAGGTCATTTGGCTTGGCAGCATGAGAATTTCCCTGCTGTGCTACTTGCTGACACTGGCTATATTACTCTGGATTTAGTTTCATCTTCCAAATGGTGCACAGCAGAACCATTCCACATCTCTGTGCACCATGCAAATTTCTCCTTCCCCAGGAGAAGCCTCTATCCCTGCTGGGCTTTGGCTCCTGACTCCATGAGCCCTGCTGTACCCTGAAAACCTTACCTGTTTATTCATGGGGACAAAAGAAACTAGAAAGGATATTCTTCAACCACCTGGCATCATACCTACCCACTTAGCAGCATTTAGATTGCTTTCCTAAGACACATCCCCAGGGACAAGGGGGGAAGGCATCAGGGAAGACCCTGGCATTCTATGGTGTCAGGAATCCCTACAAAGTTCAAGTGCCACTATGAAGAAGGAAAAAGGATGGGTGGTCCGACTTCCTGGTTTTACTCAGGGTTAGATTCAACTACTTGGAAGGAACACACCATTTAGTTAAGATATGATCATTTAGTCAAAATATGATCGGTTCACTGTGTGGATTAGATGCTGTCTGGAAACATCTCCTTTGCTATTACAGTCATCTTATCAAGTTCCCTTTTTTGACCTCAGATTTAACCTGCAGTAATCATCACTTCTTAACTGCTTTGGACAGAACAAAACCTAAAATGTAATTTACTCTAGGAATATAATCACTTATTGATTGATCTTTTTTTTTTTTTCAGGGGCGATGAAATCAGTGCATAAAAGCATTTACAAAGGAAACCCAAGGATGATTTTTATCCCCTGTATTTAGTTCAAATCCATTCCAACTGTCTTTATAAAACTAGCATTTCAGGCATTGTGCTGTAGATAATCATTACTTTTAGAAAGGATTCATCATACTGCTTGTGTGAAAAATTCACACTAGGCAGACAATATTTAATAACTAAATCAATAATGTTCATTTCAGGGAAAAATTAGGTATAGAATATAGCTGGGGAAGATAATAAAACAAGGTCCAATACTAAATCTCAGAGCTGATGAACCATTAGGGATAATACAGTTCGCTGCGGTGCTGGGCTGTGGTGTGTTGAAGAAGGTGGTGTTAGAAAGTACTGTGCAGATGCAAGTTAACTGACTTTGTCATAGGATTAAAAGGCAAGGGAGCAAAAATGGTAGAGTCAAATGTTTTAATGGTTCCTCAAGTGAAATATCGCTGGGGCTGAGAACTCCCTCAGCTCAGAAAAGTTCTTTGTGGGAGAATGTGGCCACATAGCAGAAAAATTAGCTTCTCCGAGGACTGTGAAGGTTCACATTAATGGTGGATTTGGACTTGTCAGGACCTAGAACTCTTGGGAAACTAACCTTTCATCATGTCTATGAGGAAGTTTCTTCACTGGGATATTAAGTTGAGAGAACTCACTGTAAGTGTAGGTGGCACCAAGTCATGGTCTGGAGTCTCAGACTGAATGAAAAGGAGAAAGCAAGCTAAACACTAGTCCTCCCTTCTCTTTGCTGCTTACACAGTGAGTCAAAATAAATCTTTCTTCCCTTGCTTTGCTGCTCCTCAAGTGTTTGATTATCGAGATGAGAAAAGTTACCACAAGAAGTGCCAAACTTACTAACTCCAAGTTACTCTAACTACTTACAAAATTCAATTTAAAAAAAATCTTAAAATTTGGAGAACTTCTCATATCACCTACCTCCATCTCTCCTCTTTCTGTATCAGGACATTACATGAGGTACTGCTGGTGGTAGATAAATGTATTTCTTCTTATTCAGACAAGGTTTTGGGATGCACAGGCTAACCTCAAAATGTTTAAGTGGGTAAAGCTAGCCTTTGACCCCTGATTCTTCTGTTTCACTTCACAAGTACTGGGATTACAGACATGAGCCACCCTATTTATTTCTTCTTAAATTGGGGTGGCCATGTCTCCAGCTTCAGAGTTGATATTGTCCCAAATGCTTTGTACTTTTGTGCATCTGAACACAGTTTTACATAGTACCAATGTTTGTATTTTCTGACCATATAGAAGACCATGATCCTTGCTGTGTATATCATAAACCTTTTAAATGTATTTTATTATAATTTTAGATTCTATATGTTAAATACAGGTTAAGTGTGTAGGTTAAGTAACTTGGATACATAATCTAACTTGTATTCTTAAAATAAAAACTAGCATATGCATTCATTGGAAAGATACTCAGAACATATTGCCAAAATTTGAAATAGTTGCAAAGTATCATTATATTAACTTCATATTTGTTTATAAAAGAACTGATAGATATGTATATAATGAATTTATATATATATAAAATTTATTAAGAAGGTGTTGCAGTTCACCTGCATGGTTGCTGATGAATCACCATCAAACAGCTTACAGGAACAAGGAAATCATTTTCTCTTACGATTACTGGTTATGGTTCTTAGTCCAGCTTGACGGGAGAGCATGCACTAACACCAGGGCCAAGGGAACTGGCCACACCATCACCACATAATGGCTGAGAGAGGGACGATCCTTACTTGCCAGACCAGCATGTATGGCCCACCCACCATAGGCTGGGCCCTCCTCATCAGCTAGATAATCTCCTGCAGGCCTGCTCTGGGCCCAACTCAACCACTAATTCTCCATAAATGTGCCCAGAGCTCAAACCCTCAACCATCAAGTTGACACCTATGCCTAACTATGATAGAAGCTATTGAAGATGCAGTCACTCCTGAGTTTCTCAGGAAGAAGCTGGAAAGAAACCTAAAATATTTGGAAGCGCCCACATACTGCTTAATGCTTTCTGTATTATTTTAGTATTTTCATTTTTTTGTTTACTCTGGAAGTAATTATCTCTAGAGATTCCTTCAAAAAAAATAGAAATAGAACTATCTTATTACCCAACTGTACCACTTCTTGACATATTCCCAAGGAACTCTATATCAAACCATAGAGAAACATGCATACATATGTTTCTTGGGCCCCTAGTCATAGTAACAAATAAATGTAACCAGACTAGATGCCCATCAACTGGAGGTGAATGGATAAGGAAAAAGTGACACACATACACAACAGACTGTTAAAAAGATGAAATTTTGAAATTCACAGACAAATAGATGTTATGAACTTTGAAATGTTTGAAGGTACCTATCTTATCTCTCTTTTGAATTTCCTCTTAAGATAACTATGTCTGGGTCTTTCACTGGTTATTCAATTAAACTGATTGCCAGAGTGTCATATTTTTTTTCTGGGAACTGTGAACCATCAGTAAATGCACTCTTAGTCTTCACATGTTCTAGAAGTCTATGTCCATTGTAACCCCAGTGTTTTCTCCATGTGATCGGCCAGTGCATAATTAGTATATTTGAGGCTAGCAATATACCTCTTATACATTTGACTATACTCTGATGTGGAGGGTTAATAAAAAGTAAAAACAATCAAGCATTAGAGGTGATTTTAGTAGTTAAATGGGAGGCTACATGGCATTCAGCAAAGGTAATTTCAGAGAAAGTAACATGAATAAAATGCAAGGGATATGCACTAAATGCCTTGGTAAGTGATTGAATATAAAGAGTCCAGAAAGAGTAGAAAAGTGATTTGGATACTCCTGGCTGTAGAGATGAAATTGATTGATATTATGAGCTTGGAAATATAATAGGATTAGACTATTTTGGATGAGGTTTTGCATGTGAAAAATAAAACCAGGGCTAGGGAAATAGCTCAGTTGATAAAATACTTACCTTACAAGCATTAGGACCTAAGATAGATACCCCAACTCTTTGTAAAATAGCAGGATCTAAGGTGCATAATTGGAATCTCAGCATTGGTTAAGATGGGAGGTGAAGACAAGTATATCCTTGAAAGCTCATTGGCCAGCCTCTCTAGACTACTTGGGAAAGTTTCAAACCAACAAGAGATTCTCTCAAATAATAAATATAAGGTGCTTGAGGATGGACACCTCATTTTACTTATTGGTCCAAATGCATGGCCTACATGTTTGTTTGTTATGTGCAACCACATACACACACACACACACACACATGAACATACATATGAATATACACATATACAAGTAAGCATATGGTAAATAAATATATTCATTAAAAAATAGAAAAACAGCTAAGGGGTTATTCAAGTTAGAGAAATGGGTGAGATGCTTCCCAAGAGACTGGGGATGAGGACATGGAGGTGCTGATCAAACTACAGACAATTATGAAAGTCTGGAAAGCATGAGTGCAGCCCTTAAAGTCTAACAAGATGAAAGGCAGAGAAAGCTAAGGAGGAAAGATTGAGTCACATCAGTATTTCTAAAGAGACAATGGCAGAGAGGACTAAAGGTAGAAGCTCATGAATGCTTTGAGCACTTATGGCAACTAACCTAACTTTTTCAATAAACAATAAGGAAAAGGCATGAGACATGGCCTTCAAAAAAATTTTTTTTTGTGACTTGAGAACCAATCTTGTCTGGACAAAGCTGAAGCTATCTTAATGTCAGCATTAAAGTTTTATATCCAACTTCCAATCAAGATATGACCCTATAGTTGGGTGGCTTGTCTAGGCTGAACCTTTACATCACCTGATCTTTGACCTCTTTTCTATTTCTTCAGGACCAACCCCTCTAATATGACTTGAGGGTCAAAGCAAAATAGATGAGCTACAATGAGCAGGTTTCAGACACAGATTCCTTTCCTCTCCCTACAAGGAGACAGATCTCCCATCAAATTTCTGTTTCAAATTGTAAACAGTAATCACTGCCACTCTAAGCAGACTGACTTCATTTTTCACATATTTAGTAGGTGACAGTCATCATCACTGCCCTGCATGACAGGATTAAAGAAGCTGTCATCTCTCTCAACTCATGGCTGTGACAACCATTGTTACTTTGTTCTCTGCTCTTTATTACTATCTGCTGAATGGGGTCTTATTGCTCTATGGGAATGGAAACCACCAATAGGCAAGGACAGATTCCTCAGTGTCAATATTTCCAGGTCTTTGAGTATCGATGACCTGTGGTCCTGTACTGGTTATTCTTCTTTGTTGCTATGAGACACCACTCAAAGTCAATGACTTAAGGAAGAAAAGGGGAATTTATTCAGTTTACAGTTTCAGAAGGGAGCTAGAGTCCCTTAAGGTAAGAAAGACATGATTGGCTGGAAGAAGCTGGAGGAGGCCTACGTCATGGAAGACATCATGAAAGCTGAAAGCCGCTGCTGCAAACTCGAGAGCTAACTGAAGGAGGGTGGGGCTAACCAACCTCAAGGCCTACCCTCTGTGAATACTTTCCTTTATCAAGGCTCTACTTTCTAACATATCTATAACATTCTTAAACATTCTTAAACAACTAAAAATTCAAATGCATGAGCCTGTAAGGGGACAGCTCACATTTCAAACCATGACAGGCCTGAAGCTGCAGATTCACAAGCTGAAGACTTAGGACACTGATATCTACACATTTATGACTCCAAATTCTAGAAGCTAGGACCAATAGGTGCTTATGACTCTGACCTGTCAGCTCGTCACACATGTAACCACGTTTATGGCAGCAGTTAATACTGACAACAGTTGGAGATAACCAGTCAACTGGCTGTGAAGTCTTTGGTGTAGAGACAATCTTAACAACCCCCAGTTTTGGTTGTGAAGACCCTCCGAGGCTTTGGCAGGTTTCAGAAACCCCTTAGGTGACCTCAGTAATTTCTGCTCTTTGGATCTTTAGATCTTCCCTAGACTCAGCTCTCCACCTTTTTTTTTTTCATCCTTGTCTTATGGTTTCCACTATGGTCACTCTCTAGGTCTCTACATGTTGCTTTCTTATTACCACTTTATTCATGGCTGCAGTGGTCTCTACTGCTACCCCTAGTTCTTCCATGTTATCAGCTTGGCATCATCTACCACCATAAAAAAAGAAAAACACAGGCAGACAAGCAGCACTCAGGAGTCTAACTGAAGGACAGTTAGAAGCCAGCAGAAAATGGAAACTGTCTCCACCTTTTTTTTCAATATGGATTTCTCTTTTGCTTCTTTTATGTTGAGTTCCTATTTTATGTTGAGTCACTTGCTATTTGATGGATTTCAGCCCAATCACAATCATAAACATATAACTAAATTTGAGACTGGGAGGGAGACAGCCTTTAAGAGAAAATACCATCAAGGCCAGACACCATCTCCCCTCAGCAGAGTCTCCTCCCTACCCAAAAGGAGCTTTGTTACCCACTCAGAAATATATCTTTGAAACCTTTGTTTCCTCTGAGAAACGATCTGCTCTTTTGTCAGGGAAGGCAAAGATGATTTGCCTTAGTAAATGATCACATGTGTCACAACGACATAAGGTCTTAGCACCAATAAACATTGGAGAAGATCAAACTAACCTGAAAATTGAGCCAAACAGCTTGACTATGTAGCCAGATGGAGGTGCAGCAAGGATGAGTGGTATGTGATGGTTTTCTGGTAAGACAGAACACAAATATCTATTCTCCTCAGATAGGGAATCAATATCAAAGTGATGGATTACACCAGAATCATACTTGACAAAACAATGAGCTCTGTTGATCCAGAGCATCTCCTTCCCCATATCTATAAACTTGAGAAGGGCGTCTTGTGAAACTAGTAAATTTCAAGAACTTCCCATGATTGTGAGTGATTAATTTGCTGAGTCTCATGAGCCTCCCTTTCCCCCCTATAGCAATTGCTTCAATTCAGAGGAAATTGGTACAAAACAATGAAAGTATAGTTCTAACTCACACCGACAGCAAAACTTTCTGTTTCATCAGTATTAATCATAGCTAAACATAGCTACAAACTTCCCATCTGTCAATCACAAGCTTTATTTTAAGTTATAGTGAAGTAACCTTCCATGTACCTTTATTCCTCCTTCCCACTCAATAAAAGAGTGTCACCAAGACCAGGCAGCCATTGATGGAACTCTTTGGGGGAAGTGAAGGTAAGGTTATTTAAAGCACACAGAAGTGTAGATTTCTAGGCTGTGTCATAAATCCAGGAGGAACCATGGCCCCTGAGACAGGAGTCTTTTCTTCTACAAAGATGACTATGGCATCTCTTGCAGCTAGAATGTAGTTCTTTCTGGACAGCTCCCACTAAAGGCTACTAAGCCTAAGACAAACACCTGTCTGGTGACCTTCTCTCTCCTAACTTCTTTATTGATTCCTAAGAAAACACTAAAGGATGCTTATAGAAAGGCATAACAATTACTCTCAATGACATTTAATAGTGTTTCTTTATTTTATTTTCTCTCAGTGTCAAAGATTGAACCAAGGATTTTGCATATACTAAGCAAGTACTCTTTACTGAATAACGTCTTAGCTATTTTGATACTATTTTGAGGTAGGTTTTTTTTTTTTAAGTAGCCTACACATGTGAACATGAGTCCTCTTACCTCAGTTTCCCAAATATCTAAGGGTTTCAGACTTGCATGCTGTCATGCATGGCAATAGTGTTTGACACTGCTTAATGTCTGCCCCCAATGTCATAGGATAGCTGGCTCTAATGTTCTGCCTCATATCCATACTGAAAGATGTTAATAGTGGAGCTAAAATTAAGATACTGGTGAGACTAGAATAAGACTTTGATGCCTATTCCTTATTACTAAAGGAATAATATGGACAGGAAAAACTACAGACTAATAATTGATTCTAAGAGATCAAAAACACATATTTACAGTTAGGTCTACTTTAGAATGGATGGCATGTACAGAACATATACATTTTACGAGGACACAATACAGATATGTAAATATGGAGAGCACATGTGAAGTAACCCAGGTCATTAAGGATGCTCTACTCTAGCTTTCTACTGACACCACAAATCATGTACCTTCAGTGAATCTGAACAGACTTAACTTCAGTGTAAGAACAGAACAAAGCATTATGACTCATCTGCCTGCTTTGCTCAATGTTCATATTTCAATTGCCTTTGAGCAGAGCTCGTTTCCTCTTATTCCAAGTCACTCTTTCTCCCCTGGAGAACACACATGGCTGATTCTCAATTACTTTGGGGGGTTGAATCTGCCCACTTTGCAATTTCAAAAGCTTACAAGACAATTCTCATATACAGCCAAGATACAGAATCTCTATTACATGTAAACATGCAGTTCTGGTTTTTAAAAATACTCAGTGCCTTCCTACTACTCATAAAATCATAAAACATTGCCCCAAAGAAAAGAGGAGACAGAGTTCATATAATAGGAGTTCCTTGTATAACATAAGGGGCTTGTGCTGTCTCTGCCTTTCTTTCTTCTGAGGCTGTAGTAGTTGCTGCATTTTATGGATAATTTATCTACTAGATGATATGCTATGGAGATATTTTGTTGCTTCTGAGTAATTTAAGTTTCCATAAGAATTTTAATTGCCCAACTTTTTCTGCATACTTTAGAAAGATCCCCCTTTTTAACCTGTTAAAGTGGAAACAGAAACATGTCAATTAAGTGTTTGGCCTGATTGCAGGAGGTTTTATAAGCGGTAAGCACTTCACATTGATGAAAATTTTAATGATGGGCATATATTAACTGATTTAAAGTTGTGCTTAACTATAAAAAATCCTGGAAATTTGCATATTTTTTCTTTTAGGGCTCAGAATCTTAGGGAATAAGTAGTTTAGGTTTATGTAAATTTCGATTTAAATTAGTGTATCAACTCTTTAATGCACTAGTATCTACAGTACCATAGAATCTTAGAGCTGGAATTTCTCTAATAAACTCCCCTAAGTTACTGTATTGTGTGAAATAGTTAACAATGCACTTATTTATGCATCGTACATTCTTAGGCACAAGCTAAATAATTTTTTAATAGTCGAAGGAAGCTATATTTTAAAACTCATCTCATTGTTTCACTGTTTTTGTGTATTTTCTTTATCATGCTTGGTTTTAAGTTCTTCTCAAATTCTTAAATTCTAAAGAATATGATTTCTGTGAGAGAAAGGACTTTCCTAGTTTGACCATTACTCAAGACCTAGGTTAGTGATTAACCTAGATTATTCCATCAACTTGTAATTGTAATTGGTTGACTATTAGAGAATTAAAGACCATTTCTGGAGACTCTATGGTATGATGTCATGACCTACATATCAGTTCAGCTTGTTTGTAATATGATGTGCCCTGCATAATTGTGATCTTTTAGAACCAGGAATGCTAGTTGGTTTTTGCTACATAGTAAAGTTAAAGTCAAGGCTCTGTCACATGCTGCATTGGTACATCTATAAAGGAGAAACATTGCATGATGCCTTTCCTTACCTTGTGGTGTAGCTATTTCCTCCTAATTAAAGCTTTTCCTCTTGGTCAGAGGCCTGAAATACTCAGGAAGTAACTAAAACTTACAAGATTCACAAAGCCCCTCCCCAAGATTTTTTTTTTATCAATTTACAATTGCTATAGGGAAAAGACTAAGCTGCCCACAGTTGGTGTGAGAAACTCCAGGGACACAGATGTGTGAGTTGTTACCTATGTTGGGGTGGGATTCTCAGCTGCCATAGAGTCATCTGTGACCCTGTAAATGACCTTTTACTTATGTTCCTGTAAACCAGACTTGCTAAGATCATTTATTTTCTTTTTTTTTTAATTCAATTGTGCATGTGTGTGCTTGTGTGTGTTTGTGTGTGTGTGTGTGTGTGTATGTGTGTGTGTGTGTAGAACCACAGGCCAATTCGGGAACCACCATGGACGCCTCCACCTCCTCCTTGTTTATTCTGTATGGGATTCACAGGCTCTGCCTTACCAGGACCAGAACGCAGGTCGCCCCCACTTCTGCTCTGCATCTATACGTGGAGTCTAGGGTCCGAATTCAGGACCTTCCACCTGCAAGGCAGAGGCTTAACCCTTGAGCCACCTCTCCAGCCCCAGGATCATTTCTTTGATTTCTCATCAGTCCCCTACCATGAATGAGCATCTGTTTTTGTTTCTCCAGAAACAGTCCTTTTGCTAAGATACTTTGCTTGCTTTGGGGAGCAACTAAGTCACTCTGAAACCAAGTTGAATTACGTCATAAAGTGAAGTTAAAGCCAAAGCAATTCAACTAGTCTATCCTTTATTAGGATGGTGTTTTAGTTTGGATCAACAGACTGATTATTCTCTGGATAACAGAGCCAGTTTGTCTCCAGGTATTTGTATTCACATGGCCATTTCCATGGTCTCATAGACATGTCTCGATTTTGGCTGCCTGGGTGACCTTAGACTAGTTACTCAACTTCTCCAACTGTCTGTTGCTTTTTGTTGCAGAATAGATGCTGTGCTTACCTACCCAATACAGCAGTAAGCAACAATGCTATATATGAACAGCACTGAATACAGATATATACCTCAGCACTCACTTCATTGCATCTGTTAAAGCAACGATAAGCCTACTACATTGGATGCTTTTCAGAAAGTAGAGAAATGTATTATTTTCTACCTCCACACCTCATACAATGCCTTGATGTGAGAGCTGTTCATTCCATGCTCCTTCAATCAAGCCAAGCCATTCTCTATTTCCCGTTTTCCACATCTTTATATTACCAATAAAGCACTTATACCTATGCTACTTCCTCTCAGGCATTCCCTAAAGTACCTACGCACTGAAATAAATAAAACAGTCCTCCTCACATATACGTGTTACAGATCATTTAAGAGGAGCAGAGTGGACTTCATGCAGTGAGCCATTGTAGATTGCTGATGCGTCCCCACTCTTTATTTTAATCTGATTTTGTCTGATGTCTGATGCTGCTCACCATCAAAAGCAATGTGATTAGAGAGGGCAAACCTACTTTTTCACTCACGAAAGAATAGCTTCCAGAGCACTAAGTGGGAAAATAAGATGGAAAAACTTTCTGTGTACTAACCACACAACTGTCTTATTAGATCTAAGAAAAAACCCTTTCACACAGAAATTCTTTATATACTAATTTTACTGAAAGCTATACTTTCTTCAAAGATTTTTAAAGAAAATTGGTTGGCTATCTCATTTCAGTTCAAATTCAGTGACATGCAGATGGTAAGACATTCTTATTTAAACTACCTATTTTAGTGCAACAAATTTAAATATAATTTTCCATGTGTTTATATTTTCAGGTTTGATTGGCGAAACTTCTAATATGTTCTTAAAGTAAAGAGAATGTACATATGAAGTGTTTTTTATTACTTTAGCTGAGCAGCTTAGAAGAGTTACTTAACTTCTCCAACCTTCTACTCCTTTATATTATAAAATAGATACTACTATTTTGTTTAAGTTTTCAGAAAGTTTATTACCCTAATAAATTCTATGGCCAATGGTAATACTCACTTTTCATGTTACATGAGGGATGTGGCTTCTCTTTGGCTCTGCTTATATATTTGTTTTTATTTGGAGACTGTGATGAATAATATTCATTGTCAACATCACTGGACTTAGAATCACCTAGGAGACACACTTGTGTACACCTAGGAGGGTGTTTCCAGAGACAGTTGACTGGGGAGACACATCCTGAGTGGGAGGAATGCCATCCCATGGGATGGGATCCTGAACTGAATGAGAAGGATAAACAAAGGGACCATCAGCATTCATTTCTCTCTCTGCTTCCTGACTTCAGATGCAGTGTGACCCTTATCTCCTGCTCCTACAGCCATGCTTTCCCTGCCATGATGGATTACTTCTGAAACCAAGAACCAAAATAAACCTTTCTTTCATTGGGTTACTTTTGTCAGGTATTTTGTTGTAGCAACAAGAAAAGTAATTAGTACAGTGACTCTAACTTACAAAGTGACCCTACTCTAGAACAGATCCAAATCCTTGACAGAGACGGAAAAAAAAGTCAAAGGCAGAACACACTTTCTCATATCATAATCGTCCTGTACTGCTAAAATGAAAATATGATATGACTAAGCCATAGACAGATATGCAATCCTGGCTGTCTTGGGGCAGCTGAGTTACATAGTGAATAAGCTGGATTTTATTGCTTAAAATCAATTTCTTGATTGCAAACAATTCAAGAACTAACATTCTTCAGGTTACAAGTTTTGCTAAGATAATTATTCTCTGTGTGACACCAGCCATCTCCACCATTGTGTTTATATTCAATGTTCCCAAATGATCTCACTGACTTGTATTATCTTTTGCATGACTTTTGGCTACAAGAGTGTTACCAGTCCTAGAGATTCTCCATCACCCAGCAGTCTGGCTTGATTTTTTTCCCCGTGAGAACAGATGTAAAGAGAACATCAGAAGGTGATTGAATTTCCCTTTGGCATTTCAATCATGCCTTAATTATTAATGTTCTAATGAACAGAGGAAACCATTGGTTCCAAATCAAAGGAAGTCTGACTGAACTTCTGAATAAAAGACACTACCAACTCCAGCAAGGATTGGGATGAATATAAGGAAGGAAAATGCTTAGGTCATTATTTCTAACCTAGTGTCCAACAGTTTTCCAAAAATAGGAAGTAAAATCCCCTTGAAACCAAGGACTGAAATCAACAGTGACCTTCTGTCTTGATCACAAATATTTACTACTTTCCATGATAAAGTAAAATCCACTTCTTCAAGGAAGAAAGAAAGAACTCTGAAGGTCTCATACAATTTCAGCTTCAGGCTCAAAGTATAAGTTTCATGATCAGGGCTACATTGGGTCCAGTTGTGACATCAGTTCATAAGATCTTTAGCCTCAGTGTACTAGCTCTTCCTTATCTCATCTTAATTCTCTTTGAGCATGTGAGCATACAATAATGGAAGGCAGGCAATGATGGATGACCACCATGAAGGCACTTCTTGAAAGAGGGAAGAATCAATGCATAAATGGTCCATAAAGGTTTCATGAATGATACATGGGCCAATATAAATAGTGTTGTTACTTGATGATGGAGAAAAGAAGCCCTTTGGTGGTCTAGTGGTCATCATTTTTCCATGGACCCATGTGAGAGGGTGTGGTAGCACCAGCCATCCTTAGATGCTGAGAAACTTCTTTGATCTGTTTCCTGTCCAAGAAAGTTGAGGATCCAGACGTTGCTTTAGAGTTCAGTAAAGATAACATGTAGCTTAATCAAGGTGGTAGTTCTTGATTGAATTCCTTGTCCTCCACTCCACCCACATACCAGAGAGTCAGCTTGGTGGTCATGGCCCCCTATTGGCCAGTTGGGTTTTGCAAACGCCTGTGTTTACCTGCTCCTTAGCAACAGGGGTCAAAATCAGGAAGTGACCAAGCTTCTTGGTCTAGGCAAGAGTCTAGGATATCACCTTAAAAAGGGAGCAGCTTCTTCCACCTGACCACCTCAGCCTACCTATAAAATCCCCCATTCCCCTCATCCACGCCTTTCTCCCCCTTTTCCCTATGAGTTGCATGGACGTTCTGGAATGCCATCTAGTCCTTGATGTGGCGTGTTTTGGGAGCAAAACTTTACAATCCTGACAATACGACTTGCTCTCTATCTCTGATTAGAGTCAGATTTATGTGCCACTACAATTCTTTGTAAGATCTACCATCACTCATTCTTTCTCTCTTAAGTTCCTGTAGGATCTTACTGTTTTTCCCCAAGCTATTTTTCTATAGAAGTGCATTTTCTAAAAGTCGCATTAAATGCAGATGTTCAAGAACAGGGATAAATCCATCCATGCTTTTTGCTTTAATCTAATGACTTCATTTAAATCTTAGGGGCTAGAGAGATGGCTTAGGGATTAAGCCTCTGCCTTGCAAGCAGTAGGTCCTGAGTTCAGATCCTGAATGCCATATAAAACTCCAGACAGAAATGACAGTGACCTCCACTTCTGGTCCTGTAAGGCAGAGACTAAGAAACACTAGAGCAAAACAAAGAGGAGGCAGAGCAATACAGGATGTTTCCCGAAGTCATCCTTGGGCCTTCAGAGGTACACATAGTACCCACTAGTATACAGCCACATACACACACACACACACACACACACACACGCAAAAATAAAAAGAAATTAAATCAATAAAAATTTCTAGCTCAATGACTTTCTTTATTTTACTTTTTATATAAGAGATGGAAAGATTTAAAATTTCCAGTTCTCAAATTCCCTAAATTTCCAAATAATCTAAGTTCTTTCCCGTTTATCTCTTCTTCAACAACAGTGTTGTTTTGGGTGAGTCCCTATTTTTATGTAGTTCTACAACTATGAAAGCTAACACCTCCAATCATACGTGTAACATTTGATTCAGAAATCTCAACCAAAACTGTCAATCAAGTGAGCAGGTCATCTACTTCTCCAGTAACCACATGAAAGGTTTACCAAATATTCCACTGTTGAGTGGTGATAAGGAGATCAGATCTTTAGATAAAAGCATAGTTTACTTTTGCCAACCTTCCATGATCCCCAGGCCAATATCAGGATTTTTAACTTCTTAGTTTCATCAACGTCCTACCCTTGGTACTAATTTTGATGCTAGATTTCTTTGCTCTGCCTCCTAATGATGCCCAGCCATGAATGGCATCCCATAACTTGTATTTATTTCTCAGTTATTTCTCAGAAAGATTGTGAGTTGGCTGAGTCTGCTTTGGACTGGAGTTCTTCTATGGTTTATTGGTTTCCTCTGTACATCTGTTCTTAGCTCTCAATCTGTCTTCTTTTTCTGGGATGCAGGCTGAAGGAATAACCCTGATCTGAGACACATCTGTCTCATGGCAGGAGGAGAGAACAGGAAGTATACCAAATAGGCTCATACCATCAAATCTGTGACTTTTACAAGGATATAACTTCATTACATATACTGTCATTTCAATGGCCAAAGTAGTCATGTGACCAAGTACTACATCAACATGATTGCAGATATTTCCTCACAGAAATCAGGAAAAAAACAGGTGAACTTATTATATGAAATGCAAGGCATGAGAATAATAAAATCTCCTATGGTTATCATGGGAATGATCATAAGAAATTAATGCTAGAATTTTTTTAATGTACCACAATGAACTTAAAATTTTTATTATCATTTCATGTTTCCTTCTATAAAATAAAGGTTAAATAATGTTCAGACATTTTCTAGCATATGTCCTCAAAATAAAAATATCAAGTAAAGTAATTCGTCCCAGAAAGGCAAATACTTCACTGTTCTGTCTCATATACATTAAATCTCAGATTTGTGCAGCTAGCAATCTTTAGCCAGAAGCTTTGCTTAGCAGTAGTTGGTGGTCAGCAGAAAATGGATGACTGTGGATCACTCTGTTACAGGTGAGACACCTATCCTTTCCTACTAAATGACAGTCAATTTAAAGTTGAAAAAATAGATGAAGACACCATAAAGTTATGAAAACATGAAATGGTGAGCGAATATTTGCAAGCCTTTTAAGTGCCTTTTTGGCCTCTACCTGAAAAACTCATGAGTATCTTCATCAGGAATATATTTCTGAATGTCAAAAATAAAAATATATAATCAAGTGCGTGCTGGTTCTGTTTCTAACTCTTTGACTGTTTTAAATATAAATTCAATGAATTCATGTGTTTCATCATTTACTACCCAGTCCCATCCTCCTGCCTGTTTCACTTCATGCTTTCTTCTTTCTGTCCAGTCCCACTTCCACAGTCAGGTCTTTTTGTATGTGTGGCCACTGGGTTTCATCTGAGATGCCTGTACTGCCAAGTGCCTACATACTTGTTGAGTCATGGATGGCTAATTACTGGGTAAATCCTTGAATAAAGAAGCTTCCCTTCTTCTGAGTGGCATGTGTTTCTTGAGAGCTTTGTGCTGGATTTTTTATAATTGTTACTAAGTTATGGGTTAAATAAAATTTACTTTCTTAATTCTCACAAAGTTTTGCTGTCCAATATTTCTAAAATTAATAGAGGCAGTTGTAGTACATTTTAAAAAATATTTCACTTATTTATTTTGTGTGTGTGTGTGTGTGTGTGTGTGTGTGTGTGTGTGTGTGTGAATCAGAGGGCACTGTGTGTCCCTGTGGAGGACCAAAGGTGACTTCAGAAATCATCCCACATTGCTTCTACTTCCTTCTTGCTTCACTCTGGGATTTCCAAAGTTCCACCCACCAGAGCTGTAATTACAGGCCTTGGCAGTTCTCTGCCTGGCATTTTTACATGGGACTTGGGATCTGAACTAGGGACCTTCTGCTTAGGAGACGGACTCATAACCCCTGAGCCATCTCTGTAGCCCCATAACACATTTTTATTAAATATTACCACAAATTAAATTCAAATAAAATATTATTAATCAATATTTTTTAAATCTAGAATAAGCAGTTGCAATTTATTTTTACTAAATATTACCCCAAATTAAATTTCATTGTGAATTCAGAAATATCTATTATCTTAGAATTGGTAGAATCTATCCGAAATATTTTGTTTTCAATACAAAAAATATAAAAATGTCATATCTTGTTTTTTTTTCTTTTTGCCTTTGCTCTTTTGCGTCCAGAGTGCATTAAAGCAAGTATCTGAAAGTATTTTCAGTGAAGCCCAATTTAATGATTTTTACTGAGCATAGCTTCTGACTCCATAGTTCTCAGAAAAAACATGAGGCCAAATGTGTATTACACTCTCTGGTCACAACCTTGGTCTTCCCTCTAGCTAATGTCAGTTCTAATCAAATTGGACTCATAGCAATGTCTTTTATCTACAATTACTTCTTCAGAAAGCTTAAAGTTTTCATTTTTTTTTTGCCCTAAGACAAACCCAGTAAAAGCACACCCTTTTTGTTTTTAAAACAAGCTGAAACTTGCATTCACTGTTAAATAATTATATCTCTGACATACCAAATGTGATGTTTCAAAAACTGTAATCTGGTAAACACTAGATTGCAGCAAGTTCTGTCATAGTGGGAAATAAGGACCAGGACGATAGTGACAGTGATCACCATAGCAACAATTAATTTTGAGTGATGACACTATGCTAAGCATCCAACTAGTAGAATGTGGTCTCACTCTTCAAGAATCTATACTATTGAGTACTTTGGAACAATTTCAGATAAGCATGGTGAAAGAAAAGATATGAATATTCTTAGCATCTTTGAAAGGTATATTGCTGGAGGCTCAGAACCTCATCTACTCATGATTAGTGTTAAGTGAATTCTCTCCCTACTCTCACCCCTGCCCTGATATTTGTTCCCCCTATGCATTGGCTGAAGACACTGAGTAATACCAGCCTAGGAAAATTACTTAAGGCAATCTTGAATCACAGGAAGAAAGGTACCTGGAAATGCTCTTGAAAGATTATCCTGAGCACATTCTTTGGGACCCATCCACTGTGAGTGGCACCATTCTCTGGGCTGGGTTGCTGGGCTGAATATAATGGAGAAGGTGAGTTCAGTACAAGCATCATCCCTTCTTTGTTTCTTGACTATGGATGTGATGGACCAGCTGCTTCAAGTTTCTGCTGCTATGAGATTCCCTATACTGAGAGGCTGTAACTTTGAACCATGAACCGAAATGAAACCTTCCTCATTTAAGTTGTTTTTGTCAGGATATTGACCATGTCAATAAGAAAATAAATGAAACAGGTAAAATTATGAGGAAAAATGTTAAAGGTATATGAAAGACATTTCTTACATCTTGCAACACTGAATTTGCAACATTGTTCTGAATCTTTGGGTTCTAGGACAGAATCACATAGAATGACTTCTTTCAAGCTGGAGTGTAGGATAAGAGAATTTTTTTATTATTATTTTATTTTTCTAGTTTTACAAGCACATTGAGTATTTATCCCTGCTTCCTCCACCCCATCTCCTTCCCTTTATCAATCCATCCCACTCCCTCCCACCCTTCTGCCTGGCTGCTTCTATAGACCCCAGGGTTCTCTCTGGTTTGTCTACTTCTGTGGGGTTTGAGGCTTTTTGTAGCATACCAAGTTGCCTTTCTTCAGGTCACCCCACACATAGAGGCATTTCTCTTCACTCATCCAGCTTTAATCCCCAAGGTTTCCATTGTATGTCCATATCTTTCTTAAGTTCTATGGGGGCATGTTGGTATGTCAGCCATTATGCATGTCACAGCAATTATTTTCTAGATATACCAGTCTTGCCTTGATTTGTTCAATAGTGAATCTTCCCATCTTTAGGTTTTTACAAAAGAAAATTTTTGAGTATCAAGGAAACAAACAAGTGGAGTTTTTGTTCACGCTAGCAACTTTTCAATTAAGCTGTCATTTATACACCAGAACCATTAAATCCATGCTTATTGTGTTTATGACATATTGACTCTATAATCCCCTTGTAAGATTTTTAGTTAAAAATTACCTTTATACATACAGTACGACCCTTCACATTTCTGCTCATTAGAATGAGGTTGAATGGTGGATTTTGTGAGAGACCTAGCTCCATATTAGGAGTTATTCTCTTTGCATAATGGATTTTCAAATATGCTCACACAGAACATGGTCAATTCTTTGTTCTTAAGCAGATAATGCAGGAACAGCATTCAGTAAAATATTAGACAAAAATATTTTAGGATTGAAATGCCAAGAGACAAGCCTAAGGGATTACAGAGAAGCGTATAAAACTCCTGACAACTTTAAAAATAACTCAGTATTAATTACAGCGGTGCTTTCCGTGGTGATAGTCAAAGACCATATTTGTGATTGAGAAACTCTAAAGCAAGAAAACAGGAAGGTTGCCCGTGTTCAACAAAGTGGTAAAATCAGTGGACCACTTCAGTTGCACGGAATACCTCAGTAGCCAAGAAAGTCATTGACCCACTGAATCAGCTGGGATGTTATCATTTCTGTATCTCCAGGTGACAGTATCTTTTTGGAAAACTGACATGCACATTCTAGGGCAGAAGAGCTTCACAGGAAGAAGCCTGCCATGTTCATATTCTTTATCCCCATATGCAGTGTGTGTGTGTGTGTGTGTGTGTGTGTGTGTGTGTGTGTGTGTGTGATAAATTGTCTGGGCACTTTAATAACAAACATCCAAATTAAAGAAGAAAGGTCATGGCACATAGGGAGGTGTGACTCTGTGACAATCTGTTGGGATTCTTTGCTTTTCCTTTTATGCAAATGAGCCTCATGCTTTCTCCCCTGTTTGTCAGCTAGGGAGGCTGGCATTGTTATGGAGATTATGCTTCCTCTACTTGTCTCTTAACCAGAAGAGCTGAAGCTAATTCAGTGCATTGATGTAAGATTATTATCGGGCTGAGCACTTATCTGACAAAATTTATGATGATGAGCCTAGCCCACATTGGCTATGCCAGGGCTCCCCATCATGGGTTTTATACCATTCCCACCAGCTGGTGACAGCTGTCAAAAACATGGTTGTTATCGTTTTATTTACTTCTGACATTTGAAGGTCACTTATAGTTTTAATTAAATTTTCCCTTTGTCAACTCAGAAATACCACTCAATTTAGCTCTCGATTGGTCTTGAAGCTGAAATGGCATTCCATTCCGGGAGCCCGTCATGTCAAGATTATGGCGCTAAACTAGTTATAGTGGTGATAATGATCATTGAATGCCACAAACAGATTGGGAACTGCTTATAGTGGAGAGATAGATAAGGCTCAGTGGGTAGACCTTATGACTGGGCAGGAGGCACATCCTCTTCTTTCTAACTCTTGCTCCTGTAACCTACAGGTTGATGAAATCACGCTGCTGCCTCTCCAGGCGATGAGCACACTGCATTCTTTCCAGTATGTGCTTACCATCTATGCAGCAGCCTCTTTTGTTAGGAGGAACACAGCTTTGCTCCACCCCTATATTTGTTCCCCTTATGCATTGACTAAGAACACTAAGCAATGACAGTCTAGGAAAACAACTTAAAACCTGAAGGGCTAAGCTTTATTGAGGCCACCGCATTTTGATCTCATGGTTGACCGTGAACAGCATGTACATTATTGATTCATAGCCATAGCTTTGGATCACAAGGGCTTGGCCACTAAGAGTTTTCATCTTGGGCAATGTTGCAGTTTGTTGGAACTTTGAGCATGTAGAAGTGATTCCTGGTAGTCTTAAAATAGGATTGCAGATCTTAGGAACATTCATATGGGAGTAAATGGGCTTCTCTTCTCTTAAGCAAATTAATGAAGGCGAGATTTGAGGATGGTGAAGGGGAAGGGAAGGCTTCCCAATGATAGGACTGAAACAATCTTGTTTGGTTTTAAATTGTAAGACTATTGAATTCCCTAGTTTTCTGCATTGGTTACTTTTGTTTCACTTGTTTGAAACTAAGTCAAGTTGTTCATGCTACACGAGTTGCCACAAATGGCATTCTCCATTCTGAGGCAAGGAAAGAAGAAGGAGGAAGATTTAGCATTTAATTCTTGTGATCAAGTGTCTGCAATCATGAGGACCCAAGCAGATGCTGGATTAGGTGATAGCAGATGAAGAACTGTTATTTGAGGAACAGCTTCTCCTGGCCTGAGCGATTCCATGTGAGATAAAAGGTGGTGGAGGCGGGGCTGGAGAGGTGGCTCAGGGGTTAAGCCTCCGCCTTGCAGGCGGAAGGTCCTGAGTTCGGATCCCAGATCCCACGTATAGACGCCAGGCGGAAGCGGGGGCGGCCTGCGCTTCTGGTCCTGGTAGGGCGGAGCCTGTGAATCCCGGGGCAGAAGGAGGTGGAGGCGTCCATGGTGGTTCGCGAATTCGTCCGTGGTTCTACACACACGCACATACACACGCACATGCGCACAGTTGAATAAATAATAATAAAAAAAAATTAAAAAAAAAAAAAAAAAAAAGGTGGTGGAGGCCACAGCAGAAAATGCTTGCTTTAGGGTGGTTGCAGCACCGGACAAAAGTCCACCAACTGTTGTGTGCACGTTGCCTCACCAGATATGGGAACTCTCAGAGCTTAATAGGATGTTTTAGATTTCTGAGAGGGTCACAGTCGAGATACCTCAGACTGCTCTGCCTTGCTCAGACTAAAGTCACTTCTTCACCCACCTCTGCTATAGTTGCCCTTCATTTGCTGTGATAATTCCCAGATTCATGCAACTTAGGAGAAAAAGAAGTATTTATTTGACTTGTGGTCCAGAGGGGATATAGTCATATAATGGTAGGAGTCGCAGCAGAATTCACAGCTAGAGTCACAAACAGGAATCTGGCTCAAGTCACCTTACCTATCAAGAGGTAGAAACAGCAAGCTAGCCAAGAGGAAACAAGGGCCACTCCTATGACTTTCCTACCTCTATTCCCTTCCTCTAGCAAGGCTCTATCTCTTAAAGGTGACACAACTTTGCCAAGCATTAACACCATCCAAGGATTCAAACACATGAGTCTGTGGGTACAAACTCATATTCAAACGGTGGCAACCTTTTTCTGACCCTATGTTGGACAGGTCCTTTGGATTAGAACTCTAGGCTCTGTTCTACCACATCCCATGCTTCTTCCTTCTCCTGAGAATATTAGCTTGATAAGGAATGAGCTGTCCCCTGGGGAAAAGGTGTGATTTTGGTCATCAAAGGTATGAAATATTTGGGAACTCTAGACACCATTTGAAAAATCATACTTACAGCTGGCACAGGGGTTAGGACTCTTCCTTGCAAACAGAAGGTGCTGAGTTTTGGATCCCAAATCCCATGTAAAAACACTAGGCAGAAATGGCAGCAGCAGCCTTCATTTCATATCTGGTGGGTAGAGTCTGGGAAATCCCACAGCAAAGCAAAAAGGAGGTAGAAGCAGTGAAGAATGATTCCCAAAGTCACTGTTGGTCCTCCATAGGGACAGTCAATGCCCTCTCTCTCTCTCTCTCTCTCTCTCTCTACTCTCACACACACACGTCCATGCATACATGCTAAATAAGTTAATTAATTGAAAAATAAGATACTCTATTCTTAAAAAAACATACTTAGTGGTAAACAAGTAAAAGCTTTTTCTCTAATATGAAGAACATGACAAGATATTTACTTTCACTGTTTCTACTCGGCACAATAGCAGTTAAGCCTCATGGAATTAAATGTCTCCCCACCGAAGCACTCATTAAGATGTGCATGTGTCATCACATAGGGCACCTTTTCCATACTGACCCTGTTGGTATCATGTTCTCATCTGGTGATTTATAACTTAAAAAAATCCCTTACTGTTTTAATCAATATCAAAGGAGTACCATGTCCCACATGGTAACTTTCAAAGGGCCTTTATATGGAGAAAATTAGAGGTATAGGGAGAAAAAAATCATTCCAGACACAAAATCCAGGGAGAAATAAAAGGTGGGCTTGGCAGGCAGGAAATAATTCACAGCTTTCTGGTAGGAGAACCGTGATGTAATCCATGTCCCATGTCCCCATCCTGCCAGACTTTATAGAGACATGATAAATAGGGATTTAGAATCAGCCTCCATATTCAGGTGAGTCCTGATTTGTGGAAAGAGACAGGGCAATGAGAGTGAACTATCATTGTTTCCAGTGCATACATGATCAACTTGAGATAACAGAATTACCATTCTGTGGTCTGAGTCTAATATCATTGCCTTATGATTTCATTTCCATGAAGAATTCATGATCTTAACTGCTTCCATCCTTTACAATTTTCATAATGGAATGAGATCTCTTTTCATCATAGACAGTGTCCTACACATCACATTCCACTAGGTAATGGTCTACATTAATGCAATTATTTCCCCAAACTTTGTTCAGACAGAGCACCGATACTACTTTGATTTGCTGACATGTAAACAGATAGACTTTGTGACTTAATACTATGTCAACTCAAAGAAAATGGCAGAATAGAATCTGAATTTCCATAATATGACCATGATCTCTCAAGTTACAATGCACTGTCATCTCTCTTTATCACTCTTCGCTCGGAAGATTTTGGATGAGTCAATAAGCTAATATTGGTAGGTTAAAATTAAGTGAGGCTAAAGGGAGAAAGGAAAGTCAGGACAGTTTATACTTTATTTGACTGTCTGATTAGACTTCAGTCTCACACCACAATGAAGACAAAACCCACAGAATGGGCCCATGTATTATAAAATAGTTGGGCAGGTATTTAGTTCAGTGGCTGAGCATTTTGTAGTCATGTATGAGGGCCTGAGTTCAATTCTTAAGGCTAAAATGTTAATTGAATTCAAGAGAATGAAATAATACAGGTGGTCTGAAAGAGATTTTCTTGGCCAGAGTTTTGGGAAAGGTACCAAGACTCTTATTCACAACAAAAAGTTAGCAGTTGTGGCCCCCAATACATAACCATCTCCTGGAGTGGTTGGTGGTAAGAAAGAAGTGATGGAAGAAACTCAGTGAATCAGAATGGAGGATATGAAACAACGACTGAAAATGATTACAGGAAAAAGATATAAAAGTCTCATAACAGAAATTTAACTTTGGGGCTGTAGAGATGGCTTATGGGTTAAGCCTCTGTCTTGTAAGCAGAATGTCCTGAGTTCGGATCCTAGGTCCCATATAAAAACACCAGGCAGAAACCCCGACAGCCTATGAATCCCAGAACAAAGCAAAAAGGAGATAGAAGCAATCCAGGATGATTCCCGAAGTCACCCGTGGTTCTACACACACACACACACACACACACACACACACACACACACAGAGACAACTGAGTAAATAATAAAAAAGAGTCATTTAAAAATAAAGAAATTTAACTTTGTATGTTAAGAAAATAGCAAAATGATGCAATGAAACAGCCCCCAATACAGTTATCAGAAAAGAGGAAATAGCAGAGAAGAGAGCAGAGGTAAAGAAAAATAAACATTACTAGAAAAAAATCAGTGAAAATAGGAGTATGTTAGGAAAAAATAATTAGCCTAAAACTATTAGCTATACTAAGAAGAAATAAAAGATAGCTCAAAAACTAAAGCTCAACAATTAAAGTAAAAATATAAAAATGGTCATTGTTAGTAATTTTCTAGAAAAAAAGTAGATCTTAAAGTACCATGATGTTCCCAAAAATGGAATTGGACAATCTTAATGGAATAAGCAAATTATCAGAATACTCAGAATGAATGGTGTATGCTCAGAAAATCCATATAGACCTATAAACAACTTGAATATAGAGTCAGTAATTGAAAGTGTCCGAAGAAGAAAACTCTGACTGGATGGCTTCACTGGTGAATTCTACCAAACATTAAATAAGATTTAACACCAATCCTTCTGAAACTCTTCCAAAAACCTATTGAGAAGTAAAACCATCCTGAGTCTATTTCTAAGGCTTGTGACTTCAGGCTATAAAGCTAGAAAGACATAGGAAAGGAAACCTACCCACCCACTTCTATTATCAACGTTATTGCAAAGATGTTTCATGGAAGGCTAAGGTTATTAAGTTATTACGCTTTATTTGCAATACGTTAAAAGTGTTGCGAATCATAAACACATGAGATTTATTTCTAGGATACAAGGATGGTTCAGTGTGTTATGGTTGCATTTTTGGTGTCAACTTGACAGTTGGAGACTGTTTGGGGACAGCTGTGGAAGGTACTTGATTGATTGCTGTGGAGTACCCAGCCCATAGTGGGTAGTACTTTCCAGTGGTGGAACAGATAATGGAGGTGCAAGGAGGAAGGACTTGCTTTTCCCTTATCTGGTGTCTGACTGTCCGGTTACAGTTCTCAGTCCACTCTGTGGAGTCTACTCTGTGTGGGTCATTTGCTTTTAGAGCATTGTGGCCTTCATTGTTGCTGCTGCTACTGCTTCTGTCCTTGCTGACTTGGAGCTTCACCTTTTCCACCATGCTGTTGCTGTTCCCACTGCCTTTGGAGCTTGGCCTCTAGGCCTTGCTGCTGTTCACTATTTATTGCTGATGTTGGAGTCCAGCTGTTCTTCACTGAAGTCAGAACCTAGCATCTTTGACCCTCCAGAGAAGTAGGGCTTGAGACCTTCTCAGGATCTTTTGGCTTTGTGGAACATTCTGGTCAAGAATAAGGCTTCTGTGCATGGCTACTTTGAAGGACACTATTTTTATTGTGAGTTATTTTAATAAACTTATTTATACATATTACATTGGGATTTATTCTCTTACTACTGTCCAGTTACAGTTCTCAGTCCAGCTTGACAAGATAGCACGCACCAACACTAGGACCGAGAGAACTGCCTACACCATCACTACATAACGGCTGAACAATGGACAATCCTTATTTGTCATACCAACATGTCTGGCCAAGTGTATAGAGAATGCCAACTTCTTCAACCAGCTCTCAGTATTTTATTCACCTGTTCAGGACCTAGTCCTATCCACCATGGACTGGACTTTCCCCATCAGCTATACAATCTCTTGCAGGTTTGCTCTGTACGTAACTCAACCATTAATTCTCTACAAATGTGCCTGGAATTCAAACCCTCAATTTTCAAGTTGACACCTGTACCTAACTATGACACTCAACCCCTCGTCAATTTGACACAAAAACATAGCACTTTTGAACTGTAACCTTCAATCCTTGTCCCCGTAGGTGTTAAAAGTTACCTTAAAAATATAAATACATTAATTTTATTAATTCTAAATCTCTAAAAATTCTCATTGACAAATTTTAAGAAGTTCTGTCATTAAAAGTTCAATTACTAAAATGTTGGAATTGAAAGTCCTAAAAAAAATTCAAATCTTTTAACTATAAGAGTCTATCAAATCAAATATGCTAAATAGTTCAACAAGATAAAACATCAAAATAGAAGTATCATAACACAATAAGAAAACATTGCATTAAAATCAAGTCTAGCAAATCAATTACTGCATCCTGTATTTCAATGTCCATCTTCTGTTGCTCATCATGTTGTCACAGTGGCTTGAAGATTCTAGGTAATCCCAGTCCCTGTTTGCAGCTCAAAGTTATAGAAGCAGAGTTCCTCTGAACCAGGCTGAATCTCCACTCGCAGCCATCCTCAGGATACATCCCATGGTTCTGGCATCTCAAACAATACTCTGGGTTCACCTCTGCAGCTATAAGCTTCACCTTCTCTTGCAGGAGCTCTACACCTGCCATTCAATGCCAAGCTTTTGCTGCTCTCCAGAAACCCCTCAGTAGTACACCAAAACCAGTATCACCTGAGGGACACTGCCAGATTCTGAAGCAAGTTTGAAATGTACCTTGGTCTATTCAAGCTACAGCTCTACCAACTTTAGCATGCTGACTCTGGAAAGGCTTCTTTCTAGGTAGCTGAAACCACCAAAGGGCAAGAAATGGCCTCAATTTGGACTTTTGGTCTCTGAAGAATCTTGCTTTTCAAACCATGGAATCACCATATGTCTTCCACCAACCCAATGCAAAGCACTAGGTTTTCTTTCAATGAAACCTCATTTCTCTAACAATGGCAGATATTTGGCTGCCTGCCCTTTCCTCATGCAGATCTTCAAGGCTGCCAACACAGCTCTCCTCCATCAAGCAAATAAGTCCATTGTCTTTAAAATTGACTTCACCAAAGTACTTGTTCCCTTCATCACAAACTGAGCCAAAACAATCCATGACACTCTCTGCATCTCTATTTTCCAAATGGCTCACCAAACTCTGTTTGAATGTTTTGGAATCCACAAAAGTCCAAATTTCTCCAACAAAAACATTCAAAATCCACAAAAGCCACATAGCCAGATTTATCAGCAACACCCTACTTCCCAGGTATCAAATTCAGTTGCAGTCCTTCTGCATGGTTGCTGATAAATAACCATCAAATGGCTTAAGGGAACAAGGGATTTATTCTCTTATGACTGTCCGGTTACAGTTCTCAGTCCAGCTTGACAAGAGAGCATGCACCAACACTAGGACCGAGGGAACTGCCCACACCATCACCACATAAAGGCTGAGAGATTGACAATCCTTACTTGCCAGACCAGCATGTCCGGCCAAGTACACAGAAGGATGCCAACTTCTTCAACCATCTTTCAGTACTTTATTCACTTTTTCAGGACCTAGTCCCATCCACCATGGACTAGGCCTTCCCCATCAGCTATACAATCTCTTGCAGGTTTGCTATGGGCTTAACTCAACCATTAATTCTCTACAAATGTGCCCAGAGTTCAAACCCTTAATTGTCAAGTTGACATGCTGCCTGGCTCCTGCCCATAAGAATGCAAATCCTTTCAGAAGACAGAGCTAGAATCAGTTTTTTCTACAAAGCAACTGCCCAGGAGTGAAAGAGACAGTCAGCATAAAGAAGCAGAATCAGCTATGGTTCAAGGGAGCCAGTCTTGGCAAAGTCATCTACATGGTTCTGGTTTTAGAGGCTCCAATGCTACAAGAGGGAGGACATTGTGGAGTCCTCCTCCAAGATTTCAAAAATGATGGAAGCCAGGCAGCATGTGGCAGAAAGTCTGCAGTTTAAAGGCCCAAGAAGGGCAATTTGTGCTGTGGAGTTAAAGCCTGGTTTGCCATTGAGAAGTAAAGATGTTAGCAATGCCAGAGACAATGTGGGCCACTTGCTAAGGAAAGCTATATACCCTGGGAGGAGTCAGCCCAAAAGAGTGATGTATTCTATGGGCAACTGCATTGGAGGGGTGGAACCAAAGCCCTTGGAACTAAGATGATTTCAAAGTGAAGCTCACCTGTTGGACTTGGAGCTATAGGATTTGGAGTTTGTCCTGCTGTTTTTTTTTGGTCTTGTTATGGATTGATCTTCCCTGGATATACCCCCATTTCTTCCTTTTGGATGGGAATGTTTATTCTGTGCCATTGTATGTTGGAAGTATGTAACTTGTCTTTTGATTTTACAGGTTTTACAGCAGGCTTTGGACTTTGGACTTTTGGACAGTGTTGGGATGTAGCCTATGAAGACTTTTAAAATTGGACTGAGTATGGTTTGCATAATGAGATGGAAATGAGCCTGTGGGGGCCAGGGGTGGAGTGTCATGGTTTGAAATGTGTTCCCCACAGTCTCGTGTGTTTGGCAAGGTCATGGCACCTTGAGAGGTGGAGCCTTATTGGAGGAAGGCAGTCACAAGGGGTGGACCTTAAGGTGGATCAGTCCCACCCTACCTCCAGGAGAAGTCTGCCTTTGCAGTAAGCAGTCTTGCAGCTATCAGCCCCCAAGATGTCTGAGGTGACATAGCCCCCTTCATCTTTGGCCAACTGGCCATGCCACCTCCGCTTTGAAAGACTGTTTCTTCCCTCTTAAACCATAAGCTGAATAAATCTCCCTTTACTTCTTTAAGTTGATTGACTTTGGGTGCTCTCTTATAGCAATAGTTAAATGTAAGTGTTACACCATGTCACATTTGTGCCATGGTCTAAAGATAAATCAGATGGAGGCATTAGTATAAAAACCATAGTTCAGCAATGTCTATTTAACAGAAAATAAATCTGTTAACAGAAAACAGATCGTGGAGAAAAGTGCTCATACAAGAATGTGAGCTGTGCATGGATAAGACATTGGACTTTGCAATAATTTCTGGCACCTGCCAACTTGACAAGATCTAGAATCACCTAGTTATTCGATACACCTTTGAGGACTTATAAAGATTAAGGTTTGCCTCTGAGAATGTCTATGGAGAATTATCTTTATAAGGTTATCCTAACTGTGAATAAGTCTGTTTCCTGTCTGGACAGTATAAAATGAGGAAACTGAGCTGAACAACCCTACAGCATCATCTCTCTAACCCCTCTCTCTTTTTTCTCTCTATGTCCCTCTCTGTGCCTCTTTTTTGTCTCTCTTCTCTCTCGCTCTACCTCCCCTCTCTGTCTCTCTTCTGTCTTTCTGTATTTCTCTTTCTCTTTCTTGTGATTGCAATGTGACTAAGGTTCTGTTGCAACAAGGTGGTACTTGTGTGTGTGTGTGTGTGTGTGTGTGTGTAGGTATACTTATTTATGTATGCATATGTTGAGGTCAGAGGTCAACTTCAACTTCAGGTGTCTTCCTATGATGCTGACCACTATATATAAATATGTATGTTTGAGGCAGATTCCTCACTAAACCTAGAGGTGACTTTTAGACTAGAATGGCTGACCAGCTAGCAAGCTCCTGGGATCTGCCTGTCTGTATCCTACCAGCACTGGGCTAACAAGCACTTGCTACCATGTGCAGCTTTTTATGTAGGTCCTGGACATTCAAACTCAGGTCTTCATGACTGTACAGCAAACACTTTGCCAACTGAGCCATCTCCCAACTCACTGATACCTTTTTTGTCTTTGTTTTTCATATTTAAAAATAGCCCATATAGACCAAGTGCCCATCTAGAACCAGAACTCTGAGATAGTATGATGTGTACAACATGCCCTCAAGTCTCCCACAAGCAACACATATATTACTGTTTGGGCATATCAGCAGGGCCTAGACTGATTCACATTTTCTTGTTATTCTTAGCTTGCTGACTTACTATCAGGGAAGAACTATATAAATTAACTCAACATTCAGTTACAAGTTAGTTTTCAAGTTTAATCTGTTTAGCAGCCAAAACTGGAATTTCAAATACCAGCAAGTCTCATGTTGATGGGAATCTTATCTGTATCCATGAAAATGGCAGTAATCAAGTCGTCTGGCATTACAATTTGTTTTTCCTTTTCTTCTAAACATCAATAAGACGGCTTTCTGGTGCAATCAACAGAGTTCCCAGAATTAGCCTATGAAAATATGCTTAATTTCTATTTTAGGGGAGACATTTAGTGAAAAGACAGCAATCTGTGGGAGGTTGGGTATGTCTTTTGTGGCATATGATGCTTTTAACAGCTTCCTCAGTTAATTGTGTCATCCTAAAGAACATAAATATCCAAAGGTAATGAATGGAATTGTAAGTGGACCATTCTCCATTGTACGTGCATGGAGGTAAAGCAATGCAGGGTATTGCAAGTGAAAAGTTAAAGAGTTATACAACTTGTTTTGAAACCATGATCTTTGGCTTTGAGAATCACAAATCAAGGTTTGTCTCAGTCCAAGGCTGGATAGATATTTGCAGGACTTGGATCCTCACAGAAATTTTTCTTTTCACATAAGGTTCTAACTCTGCAGTTTCTTATGATAGTTGTTACCAAGCATGAGGTCTTGCTCCTTTGCAACCACCCTTCTCTACTTATTGTTGGTTAGGTTTTTGACAGACGAGATTACCATCGAATGATGGCAGATTTCACAGTTACCGGTTTTATGAGGAGAGCTGAGGGGTGTTGATTGTGCTCATGGGTCACAGACAACATCTCCTTCCACCCCAGACACATGCTCTACAGCCTTGGTCTGAAGGCTTCTGAACACTTGCTAAGCTTCCAAATGGTAGCTGGTACCTCTGCCACTTATTGGTTAAAAATATTCACAACTCTAATCCCAGTGACAAGAAGTAATTTTTGCAAACTCTTATGTGGAGCCATGTTGAACTGCAAAGTGGTCAGCACAGAGCATGGCAATTCTGTGAGACCCTCCTCTGCTTTGGTGGTTACTGACATCAAGTAATTGAGAAGATAAATCATCCCTACTTCCCTATGAATACTCACTGAGCCTCTTATCTTTCTGTAGAAGACTTTTGGGGAAAAATCTAACAAATGAACACTCACCATGGCTACAGTTCACAGGCATTTTGTCTCCAGTTCTTGGTTTGACAATGCGGAAAGGGATTTATTTTTTTCCAACTCATGCTGATGCAAAGAAATTTCGAGAACATATCTTTTTTCCCTTTGCCCTCAGTTTAATTTGTAATCATTGCTCCCTCTCTGGATGATGACTAGAAATTGGTCTTCTGAACATTAATGTTTGCTGACATTTTGGAAAGAAAAACTGTCAAGACCGACAGGATTTTTTTCATACTTAAAATATTCTCTAGATTGTTCTGAACTTGTCTTTCATGTCTGTTTTTTTCATAAGCTACTATAATGTTGGAGGCCAATTGAAGATCATTTTAAAGTGACAGGGTGGTTTCTAAATTAAGAGCACTTAAAAATTTCCCTGTCTCTTGTCATCTTGAGTGAGCTTACTGTTGAACACCTGTTATAAGACTGTAGTTATAGGTGGTGATGTTCTTAGCAACTAAAGAAGTTTCAGAAGTACAATTTGCTTTAAACACCAGCAATCCCACAAGTATTCTTGTTTTCTTTGTATTTCTATTTCAGACATTGTTGGGTGACTACTGCTCCAGATGTTTGGCATTTTAACATCTTTGTATAATAGGGTGGACCAAAGTTTCAAAAGAAATAATGCTGAGACCTAACTAAAAAATACTAAGCTTTTATATACCACTACTGGGACTAATCCCCCATAATGCAAAAATTCACTACAGTGACACAAGCACAACCATGTTCATTGCAGCACTATTTATAATAGCAAAGTCATGGAATCAACTCAAATGCCCAATAGTTGACAAAGATAATGAAAATGTGGTACATTTATACAATGTAATACTACTTAGCTATCAAAAAAGATGAATTAATGAAATTTGAATTAGAAAAAAATTATATTGAGTGAAGTATCCCAGACATACAAAGTTAGACACCATATATAGTCCCTAATAAATGGATCTTGGTTCCAATCCCATTTAATGACATATTTGGAGGTAAATTTCTGTAATACCCACTGTAATTGCAAAGGATTATAAACAGGAGGAAAAGGGAAGAAGGACCTCAAAATAAAGGAGATAAAGGATCACACTTCAGTGGAGAAAATAGGCCATGATCAAGTATTGCATGTAAGGAGCATAAGACATCTGGAGCAGCTCACTCTTCCGTTCCTGGTCACTTGTGAATGAACAAGTTTGATCCACCAATCAGGGAGGATTTAGGGACTGGCAGACAGAAGGTAACCATCTGGCAAATGGGACATTGATACCTCTCCCCCACTGCTGTGTCCTACTCCTATTCTTCCATTTACTTTACTTATTACAATCTTTGTTTAAACAGCCTTTTATCTTTGGTTAGGAGGTGACCTTGATACCAATCAGGATGCAGCCCAGATCGGTGCAGGAAAAGCAAAACTGAAAACAACAATGAACCATAATTCAAAATACCAGAGACCCTACATTATTCACCTGGAACCAGACCAGACAAATCTCTCCACATCCTAAAGCTCAGGGAACCTTGTGGAAGAGGGGGCAGCAAGATTGTAAGAGCCTAAAGTTGGGGATGACCAATGATATGCAAGATACTCCACACAACTTAGGGCTGCAGCAGCCAGAACTGGACTTTGCCTAACCTGCATAATGGCTAACATGTCAGTGACCCCCCCCCCCATATCTAGCATGGACCACGGGGGAGAAGGCTCTAAGCAGTAGGATCCTTAGAGGCAAGGGATTTACAATCATAATAGAGTTCCCATACTAAAAAAAAAGCCCAAAAAGGGACTCTGGGCATGTTACTGAGTCCTGAGCTCTTACTAGTGTGGAGGACTCAGAGGGAGGTTTGGTGTTCACACAAAAGGATGCTCCAGGGAATGAGAGGGAGGAAGGGAGAGGCATTGGGAGAGGGAGAGGGAAAGGGGGGAAGGAAGTGGGGAAGGGGAGAGAATGCAATGGGGGACAACTGGGGCAGGGAGGGGGAAGAAGAGGATGGGGATACCTATTGAGCTTGTATGAATAGGAAAAAAGTAAAATAGTAGAAGAAAACCTAAAAAAAGAAAATACTAACTTTAAAAATATATTTTGTTAATTTATTTGAAATGGACAAAGAGGAAAAAATAGATGGGAAATCTGAGGATATCTTTCAGAATCGTTATCTTCCCTCCTGTAAGCTGCTGGGGATAGAACATGTGTCACCAGGTTTGCTAGCAGGAACCTTAGCTGCTCACTATCTTAGTTGTCCTAGAATATCTAGTTTTAATGGCAGGCAGCTCCATGTACGAGCCGAGGGATGAGAACCATTGGATAGATACAGGCAGTTAGCACTGTCTATTTATGATCTAAGAGTATGTCTTGTTTATGGTAATTTGTGAAAGCTAGGTACTTTTCTTAATCACCTGTCACAGACAACCTTATGCCTTATTACAACAAAAATCAGCTCACAATGAGCAGTTGTCCCTCAAGGTCTCTGTGCAAGTCTGTTATATTCCAGGTGTGTGTGTGTGTGTGTGTGTGTGTGTGTGTGTGTGTGTGTATGTGTGTGTATGTGTGTGTGTTAAGCTGATGATTCCTTGATCAAGATTGTCTGGTTTTGCTTAAGGACAGTAGGAATGAGTGCTGAGATCTTACTCCCAAGGCACATGATAACCCTCACTGAAATTCTCTCCCCACTGCCCTGACATCATGAAGTCTATAGTCTATGGATCAAGCAAACAAGAAGGAAAGCTGCCTCTACTCCAGGTTATACCTGCTCCAGTGTCTTTTGTAACTTAACCCTTCTAAAGATCATCATGGTCTTTTGATTCTTGTAGATGGTTTCATTATTGCTTTTGGGTATGGGACAGAGATCCAAAATCCATGGAAATGTATGTATCAGGTGCCATCACCTCATCAGATTTGTCACGCTCTGAAGCACATGTCCCATCAAGAACTCAATAGTGTTCCCATACTAAAGGGGAGCCCAAGAAAGGGCTCTGGGCAATGCCACTGAGTCCTTATAACTCAGTAGAGTGGAGGACTCAGAGGAAGTTAGGTATTCACACAAAAGGATGTTCCAGGGAATGGGAGGGAGGGGGAGGTACTGGGAGAAGAGGAGGGAGAGGGGTGAAAGGAAGGGGAAAAGGGACAGAAGGTGCAAGGGGGACTGGGGAGGGGTGGAGGGAGGGAGGGGACTGGGGTACCTATTAAACTTATATGGTTGGGGAAAAATAAATAAATATAATAAAAACCAGAACTCAATGGTGTTAATGATTTCCAGGTATGAATGATGTTAGTATTGTGGCTGGTCATGATGAGCTGAGGTTTGGCCGGTGGTACAGGGTTCTTTGGACTGTATTATGAAGGACAAGGATATTACAATCCACAGACAAATCTATGCACGTATGTAGTTTTTCTACATTTATAATGTACAACAGTTGCCCATGATTGAAGAACAAGATTTCCATTCAACCAGCATCCATTTGCCGACAACTAAAGCCATGAATTTTAGCTCTAGCAAGATAAGCACCTTTGGTAAGGCAGCAGTCAGTGGGGTTAAATAACAGCCTGTGGATTTCTAACTGTCCCCTTTCTGGGATCTATGTGATTTCTGCAGGGATATGATGCAGGAAATTCCAGGCTCAAATACTGGATCAAAAAATCAGATTATTTTACTGAGATGACTGCTTCATGGGATGCTGTTCATCTTGGTTTCTTTTTGTTTGGTACAAGTTGAGAGGCATTGCTTGTGAATGAATGCCTTTCAGTTTTGTTCCTACTAGTTTCATATTCATACAGCCAGTATCATAGCTCCTCACAGATTAGCTGTTCATCACCACTTCTGGCATCCATCTGTTGCTTTGTTATTATATATCACAAGTTGGCCATTTCATACTTTTACTGGAAAGTTGATGGTTTCTCTCTTGAACATTAGTTTGGCTATAATGCTGGAGAGGTGAGTTTCTTGGTATTCCTGTAAACAATTATTTAATTAAGACAAGTCTCCAAGTAAGCCTATAGGAAACTGTCTTGATTACATAATTAATGTGAAAAGAATTAGCCCTTAGAAGATGGGACCATTCCCTAGGAAGGGAGATAAGATGGAAAGAGCTGATTATCATTTTCATATAAATCTAGCAAACTAGAAAGCAGACAGACAACATTAGTCCTGACTCTCAGCTTTCAATGTGAATGTGATGCGATCAGCTTCCTCCACTCCTGATGCTATTGTGACTTCTCTGCTATGACAAGCTATAACCTGAGGTTATAGCTAGAATAAAATCCCCTTGTTCTCCTAAATTGTTACTATTAGAGCAAAGAGACTATAAAACTAAGACACCTGCCAATAATAATAATAATACATCTTAGTCTCACTGAAATATGGGACACAGGTCTCTCTTTTTCACATACTTTCAGGAAGAAAGTTTCAATTTTGCTATCTTAGCCCCTGAGGAAGCTGCTCTTATCTCTTTGTTATATTCAGAAGACTGGTTCAAAAAAGTGGTTCCTTTGATCTGTGCATATCTGGAGTACACTGTTTTGTGTTTTGTATATAACACTACATGACATATTTTCAAAATATATTATGAGAATCATTACAATGTATTTATTTCCTGATTTATTTAATATATTATAATATGCCGAATGTATTACCTGAGAGCTAATGAAACAAAATAATATTAGCACCATAATGAAAATGGTAGTTAATATTTATTTCTGCCAAATTATTTGTATGTGTGTGGGGGGGTTGAGTACAAGAAGGTCCTTGAGTGTGTGTACCTGTGGAACCCTAGGAATGACATGAGAAATTATCTCCAATTGTTTTGCCTCCTTATTGATTTTTGCCCTGGAGTTTCTTAGCTTCTACCTTCCAGGGCCAGAATTACAGGTCATTACCATCTCTGTCTGGCATTTTTATGTGGGATCTGGTGATCTGAACTCAAGTTCTTTTGCTTGCAAAGCAAAGCAAAGGCTTTAATCCCTGTGCAATCTCCCTGGTCCTCAAATCGTTTTTAAAATATTTACCAATTTACCCTTTGTAAGACACACACACACACACACACACACACACACACACACACACACACACACACACACACACACACACACACAAAATTCCCTTCTGCAATTAGTTATAAAAACACAAAGACACATCATAACTGAAAAGTCTATAAAAGATATGGGTATTTGGAGACACGGCAGCTTGAAGATTGCTGTCCCAAATCCTCATGTGTGCTGTATGTACTGTGGAGAAAATCTCTATTTGAAATTTTCTTTTCTGCCACTGTTACAAAAGGCAAGATACAAGTGCCAGTCAAATAATTGGCCCAATATTAAGTATCTTTCAGTGTTATTCTTTCTGGATGTACAGTCTTTTCACAGCTCATTACATCCTATCTTTTTCCCCCTCTTTTTAAATTAATATCTTTCTGAGCCCAGGGCTGAACTCACTGAAGTCAAAAGTTATGAAAAAGCATAATGGAGTTTTCATTAGAAGACATGTTTCCGGCAAGTCGTTTAAATGAAGGAGTTGATCATTTAAAGCATAGGAATGAATAGATCATTTTGAACAATAAAAGAGAATAAATTGAGTTTAAATGATTTCCTTGATCTTTGTAGTCCTTCAAACTTACACCAAAAAGAAAGAGACTTCAACCAGAAACTTAGACCAGAAGGCTGTTGGGTTAAAAATCAATGGGTGTTATGTCACGGGTGATAGTGACCACCTATTCAACCACTACCCAACTATGGCTGTCACCTTTAGAGCTGTTCTTTCTCATAGGCTTTTTAAAAAGGCTTTTTTGCTTTATCACAAAAGCAGGTTTTTTGTTTTCTTTTTATTATGAAAATACTTCATGTTAACCAAAGAACAATTGAAAAATCAAAGAAAATTGAAATTAGTCTTTATTCTAATATCATGAAGTCCGTGTTTAACAATTAGAGTTTTTCTGGTCCCTCTGAATCTCACCATGCTCAGACTGAGACCTAAATTCTCAATGTTGTCATTATAAGTAGAAGACAATGTGCCAGCTTTAACTCAGCATCCTGGGTTCACAAACACAAAGCATTTCCTGTCTCTTCCTTTCTTTCTTTACCGAGACAGCTGTCACACACATGTGTCATGGACTGTACTCACACAGGATAAAACTCACACAAACTCCCTAGAACATGTACATGCTTGCACACAATACAGACTAACACACATTAACCATGATGAACATGTACTCACAATTCCATTTATGAGCAATTTGACATAATGCTTACCAACATGGAGAAGGTCTTTTTTTTTAAATTTTGAACACCTCTTTACTTCTGGCTTGGCAAGATGACCAACTCTCTTCTTTTGTATTTCTTTCTTTAGCACTGTAATTGGACCTCTCTCAAAAGATCCTTGGCATATTAATTTGGAAAAATGCTATCAGGAAGCAATATCTGGGCATAAGTGGGTTTGTTACTTTAGGTTAACTTTTCTCCTAGGTCCTCTGAGCTTAACATGTCTTAGAAATCCATGCCTATACCCTGTGGGGATGGGCATGGTTTGAAATTGCCAACTGTAACCATCTCTAGGTAAAGCTAAACACCAGTTCCTACCGATGCTCCTAGTTCAGATCTACCAGTGCATGTAACACTATAGTGTCTTTCCTGTGCTGGTCTTCAACCTGCATTCGAGTGGGAAACCTGGACCCCATTCTAACAGTTAATAATGCATCATTTCAGCTTTCCTAAGCTTAATAGTCTATTTCAGACCAATGACCGTATAAAGTAGTACATTCTAATCATAGGAATGATAAAAAATTGATTTAAAATATGTATAAACATTTGGCTTTATTTAATGTCAACAAAATGATACTTCAAATTTTCCAAACTCATCATTTATTCTGTTAGAATCTAGTTTTGTACTGTTTACAGAGGACTTATAATTTTTGTTACATTTTGAAGAAGCAAGTAGGAGCTGGCAAAAAGTAATTCTGTATATTCACACTGCCTTTGTACAGATTGCACATTTGTATATTCACAAGAGCACATGTGTGTCTCTGAGGACATAATGGCATACACTTTTATTCAGAAATTGTACAGAATTGCACTAAAGTAGGAAGCACATAATTGTAGCATTGTTGTAGTCTGCTGCATGCCTTGCTGATAAATTCGGTACTTAACAATTTAGTGAAACAAGAAGTTTCATTATTGCTTAAGATTCAGGTTACAATTCAGAGTCTAGCTTAGAAGGAGAGTCATTATCAGCATCGGGGGCTGAAGGAACTGACCACACCATATCCACAGGAATTGCTGAGTGGCAAACTTCCTCTCTTCCCAGAATGCTTGCATAGCAACCTGACAAAATATGCCAAAGCACTGAACCAACTCTCTCCATTTTACCTGTATTTCTTGGAAATGGTCCTACCCACTACAAGGTTGGTTTTCTCACATCAATTAGATGGGCTTGCTTAGGGCTTGTCTTAAATATTAATTCTTGACAGATATGCCCAGAGCTCAGACTTCAAATGCTAGGTTGACACCTATATCTAACTAGCACAAGCTCATATTATTAACTTTGATTAAAAATACAAAAAGTCAAAATGTTTTATTAAAGATACTTGATAACTTCTGCTACCCTACTTAATAAGATTTTAATCTGCCAATATCCCCCGTCTATTCAATCACAGAGAGGTTTTATTTTATTATTATATTCTTTGAAAGTTGCCATACTATTAAAAATTATGTCTTAAAAACAATGATTAAAATGTTTTCTAGGATGTCATGTTCTGTAATTAAATCATATATACTTTTGAATAACATAAATTTTTGCTCCATAAATATAAGTCAATTTTTATTTATGGTATTTGGAGTAATTAAGTAACCCCAATTTCCTCACTTGTATTTTATAAGTATAATACTCTCAGGGGCTGGAAAGGTGGCTCAGGGGGTAAGCCTCTGCCTTGCAGGCGGAAGGTTCTGAGTTCAGATCCTAGACCCCACGTATAGACGCTGGATGGAACCAGGGGAGGCCTGGGTTTCTGGTCCTGGTAGGGCAGAGCCTGTGAATCCTGGGGCAGAGTAAACAAGGAGGAGGTGGAGGCATCCATGGTGGTTCCGAATTCACCCGTGATTTTACACACACACACACACACACACACACACACATACACACACACGCTCAATTGAATAAATAATAATAAAAAAGTATAATACTCCTGGATGCATCATAAGCAGAAGTGTATGGCTTCATTAGAGAATTAATCCTCAGAGAAAACATGCTTTAAGGAATAGGAATTGAAATGAAATCTTTTCTCATTTTTCAACCTCTTCTCATTTTTCTCTCTAAAATTGTGTCTTAAATAATTTTGCCATTCAGGCTGGAACTGGACGATACAGCGATTTTAAAGGATTGCTGCGACTCCTAGGCCAGTCTGTCTGTGAAAACAACAGACAGTATGTAACTTCCCTTAGCATCTCATACCAGGAACAGAGAGAGGGACTTCACAGAGTACTGATGATTTGCCATACCTAGTGCCACCTAGAGGAGGGATTTTTCCACTAGAAGAATTTCACACAGCTCTGAAACTCTTTAGACCACCTTACAGGACAGTGGGCAGAAACACCTTGGAACAGAGCTGCTTAGTTCTACATCTCTCTTTTTTATTCTCTCTCTCTCTCTCTCTTTCTGTGTGTGTGTGTGTGTGTGTGTGTGTGTGTGTGTGTGTGTGTGTGTGTATCAGAAGGCATTTCATGTGCTTGTGGAGGCTTATGGATGACTTTGGGAACCATCCTGCATTGCTCTACATCCTTTTTGCTTTGTTCTGGGATTTCCCAAGCTCCATCTTCCAGAATTGAAAGTACAGGCCTCCACCATTTCTTTTTTTTTTTTTTTTTTTCGTTTTCATGGGCCTGTCTCTCAGGGCAACCCCATTCCAGGGTACCCTGCCTTCACAAAGAAAAGAGAACTCTCCCCGGGGCTTCTCCCTCTACCATTTCTGCCTGGCACTCCATTTATGTGGGACTCAGGTCCTGCTTGTAAGGCAGAGGCTTAATCCATAAGGCATCTTTCCAGCCCCTGTTCTGCATATTTTTTGCCTTCTTTTTAAAGTTTACCTTCGTGTTTAGAATCTCATAAAAAGACTCTATGGCAATTTGGATTTCACTTTTTCCAATATAGACATACTAAATACATTTCTTTTTTTCTTTTCACTGTTAACTTGATTTATTAAGGGCAGTGGCAAAACCTGCACATAGACCTCACTACTGGTCCAGTGACAAGGTTGCTCTTGAACTCACTATGCAGTCAAGGATGGCTTGAACTACTGATCCTCCTGAGTCTTGGCATTACAGGTGTGTGTCACTACTTCTGGCTTATACAGTGCTGAGGATGGAACTCAGGCCTGTGTTAAGGCTACTCAAGCACTCTACCCACTGAACATTATTTCCCAGTCCACATCCTCATCAACTTCTATTGAAAACCTTGGGCCTCATGCATGCAAGCACCTCAGAATGATGACTGGAATGGAGTGTGACAACCCACCACAGTCTTTCAGTGAGCTAGGTGCAGTCATGTGACTGTCAACCATAGCCCTTCAATGAGTTACATGCAGTCACATGACAGTCCATCACAGGCCTGGCAATAAGCTGCTACTAGGTACAGTGACTGTGGCCTCCCTCTCTTTGATTCTTCAACTTCCTCCTATCTCTGCAGCCATGTGTTCCTCTTTGCTCATTAATATTCACCAAAAACCAATCATACCACAGTTGGAAATGAAAACTGTTCAGTGGGAGTTAGTGACTGGATTGGTATATTCAGGCTAAAGCTGAATTTGAAAGGAAGGAAGTAAATTTCAAGCAACTTTTGAAAGAACAGGGCACCAACATCCTTAGATCATCCTTGGATCATCCTACTCTCTGGAATTTTAAGCCATGAGACAGTCATTAAAAACTTATTAATCAGCTATTGTTGCTCAAATTTATTTATTTTGATTATCCCGCTGAAAATCTCAGACTTAGTAAGTAAAATCTTATAATAAATATTGAATCTATTTTTGACAATCTCAAATATGTATAAATTTACCTTATCATATCCAACTCCACTGTTTCCTCCTTCTCTGTGGACACATCTCTTTGTACAGTGCAGACTTTCCTTTGATTAACACATATGTTTGGGAATAAAGTATATGTTGATTCAATTCTTATGTAGATTAAAGGAAAAACACTGAAAAATTAATGTCAAAAACCTAACTGGATTGAATGGTCACAATTAACTGAACTTTTCAAATTTAAATGTCAGACTTGTATCAACAAAATTCACAGTCTAGTAAGAGAGGAGCATAGAAAACAGTAAAATGTTCTCTATTGATAGTTCTGAGTAATATTTCACATTGTAGAGAGAAATACTTTTGTTTATGGTGTATTAACAAGCTATATGTTGATTTCTTCAAGAAGCTATGTTGCTAAATAGTCTTAATTAAGACAAACTGAGATGATCTTTATCTTTCTTAAAAAAATAAATCATCTCTCAATTCGTGTCATTTATTTTTGCTTAGTACAAGATTTTTAAAACATTCTCAAGGACATTATGTCTTCCGGCTTTAAAATATCAAGTAATTATCAAATCAATGATCATTTGGGGGAAAGTAATGAAGTATGGAAAATAACCACTTCAAATTATATAAATCATTAAAACTGATGTCATTAGAAAGGCATTTTAAGAGCAAGGGTGTTAAATGTCTTCAAAGTTTGACAAAAAATGAAATTACATTTGAAAATAATATTTAAAGAAAATATCTTTATGCTTTTATACTTAATATGTCGCTGATTTAGTCTTGTTTATTCCCAGGAAATTAGTTCATTAATTAAATAAGCCATATGAGCAAAGAAGATTTCAAATCTAGCATTTTTGTTTTGCAAATATGTATTTCAAATCTTATAAAGGATTGATTCTTTGTAGCATATGATTATGGAAGAGGTTTCAAGATGAAACCTTCACATTCACTCTTTCGCATGTATGTTACTAATTGGTGAGGCTCCTTGGCATTGCACAATAAAGGAAAAACCTCTTACCTTGCTGGGATGCTTCAAACGTTCACCAGATAACTCTACTCACAAAAATATAGCCAGGTTTATCTGTTGGTGTTAATTGTATTCCTTCCATGAGTATCTTAGCACCCCACTTCTTTCACATCTTTCCCTAGGGGAAAAATACTTCTAATTTAAATTCACATTTCTTTAAACTTTCTTCACTTTCAAGAGACATAAGTCCCAATATCCCTCTATCACACATCTGGTGATAGAGAGACAAGGTGATAACTATTCCACTTTTCTGAGTTTCTCTTGAGCATGCATAGAATTTCAAATGACCTCTTCATTTGAAATAATAGAAATAAAAAGTTTAACATCATTGCTGTGTCTTTAGTGACTTGGTGGCAAGAACTTACTGGGATAAATGCATAGATGGATGGAGAACAAGTTCACAGATGCATTGGTGCATCTATAGATGGATATACAGGTGGAAGGATGGATGGACAGATAGATGGTTGATGGCTGGGAGAATATATGGAATGACAGGTGGATCTGTCAATGAATACTTAGATGGATGATGGATGCATAAATGATGGCTGGGTAGGTACATAGAAGGATAGGTGAGTCTACTGATTAATACATGGCATAGAAGGCCAGATGAGTGGAAGGGTAGAATAGATATACATAAGTATATCTAATGTACGTATGCATGTGTGGGTGGGTGGATGGATCTTTCTTCAGGGAATTCTTACATAGCTGCTTAACATTTCTTAACTATAGCACCGTCACAGTTTAACTTTCTTTTAGGACTTATTCTTACATTCCTGTACACAACCTTGAGGAGTACAGGAAATGCAAAAATTAAAAGATGAGTGGGAACTTATGAGGTCAAAATGATGCAAGAAGTAGGAAAATCCTTTATTGTTAAGTTTCAGAACTTCCAGAGTAAGAGAGAGAGACAAAAGGGGGTTAGAGAGAGAGAGAGAGAGAGAGAGAGAGAGAGAGAGAGAGAGAGAGAGAGAGAGGTCCCATATCCTGTTGTGCAGAGCTATGATCCTGATTGAAAATTTTCCTCTGTAGACGACTGTTTTGACAGTTGTGAAGTTTGGGAGCTCCTTTATCTATTTTTCATACACTCCACTCAGGCAGGCAGTTGTTAAGCTAGTAATGGAAAGGTAAGAGTTTATTGCAAGCGGCAGTTGGCGAACAGTCAGATAGCTTGAAGTTTACCCTCCCCATAGAACATGAGTAGTGACCCTGGCGAACATCCTAAAGGATTTCTGAGGAGCCATTTCAGGGATCAATGCAGTTCCATTACTGTTTTCATGGTTAATCAATGGAGCACACACTGTGACAGCCCACAGTTCCCAGACACACAACCCATGCCCCAGGTTGCAGAAAGGGTCCACCCTAGAGGGAAGATGGGTCTGAAACCTCCTGAGAGAAGAAGCAGCATTTCTCAGTAAATTTTGTCTGCCACAGACAGGAAGCCATAGCTCAGCCTTTTTTTTTTTTTTTAACTTCAGTACCTAGGGAAGATTAAAAGAGAATTGATGATATGGTTGGCAACAAATTGTACTTGCTCTTTGGTATGGCTGAACAATGCATGTGTCATATGTGAAAATAAAAAAAGCTTTGTTTTAAAGAATAAAAAAATAAATGGAACTAAAACCAGGGTACATTTCGAACCTTATTGAGAGTGTAATTGTTTTTTTAAATCTTTGTCTTTTTTCCTTTCTCTTTGCTGTCATGGAATGCAAGTTCTAGTGAGTATTTCAATATAAAAAATAAAAGACACTACTTTAGCAAGTATCAACATGCAGTCTTCAGTTCCGACTCTTTTTCTGTTTCAGTTACCATATAATTTGCTGTGAAAATTAACATTCAATTGTCGATTAGGTAGAGAATGCCAAGTTACTGTCAGATAATGAGGCTTTCTGTAGAGTTTGCTTTTTTCATATTCTTAACCATGTCTTTCAGAATATAACAAAATAATTCTATGCAGTATTTCCTAATACTTTTCTGTACAGTTTTTAATACATGTTTTCTATAGTAACTTGAACTTTCTTTTCCCTGCATTTTTACATCTTGATTTCTATTTTTTGCTGTTACATGTCTAACTCATGGGTAGCATTTAGATAAGAGCCAGGGCATGCTTATTTCTTATATTCTCACAAGGAAAGTTTAAATTCATTCTTTTAATTTCACAATCATATATATTCAGGAAATTATTAGCATCCCATAAAATGGGCATTTTTTGAATTTGTATATTAAAATATAAAATTTAAAATAATAGATCATGACTATGTGTCAAGATCTGGGCTAGTGATGTATGGACATTATTTTGTAAAATTCTCAACAAAATTCTGCAATATTCTGCAATTTTCATTGTTCAGTTCATAAAACTGAGATACAGGGAGTACAATGCAGAGTTTTGAGTTCCGAATGCTACCTTGGGTTCTGAAAAACTGTGCAACAAAGACCCTCCCTTTCCCTCCCTCCCTTCTTCCTTCCTTTCCCCCTCCCTCTCCTTCGTTCGTTTGTTCGTTCGTTCGTTCGTTCGTTCGTTCCTTCCTTCCTTCCTTCCTTCTTCCTTCCTTCCTTCCTTCCTTCCTTCCTTCCTTCGTTCCTTCCTTCCTTCCTTCCTTCCCTCCTTCCCCTCCCTCTTCCTTCTCTCCTCTCCTCTTCTCTCCTCCCCTCTCCTCCCCTCCCTCCCTTCCTCCCGTCCCTTATTCCCCTCCCTTCCCCTCTCCTCCCCTCCCTTCCCCTCCTCTTCTCTTTTCTTTTCTCCTCTTCTCTCTACTCCTCTTCTCTCTTGAGATTAGGTTCTCATATATCCCAGAATGAACTTGAATTTCTAATCTTCCTGCTTCAATCTCTTAAGTGCCAAGAACACAGTTGTGTGCCATCATTCTCTATTTGATCATAGATGAATTTGAATTTAAGGCTTCCTGTAGTCTAGGAAAGTATCCTGTCAACTAAGCTGCCTTCCCAGCTGTCCACTCACTAATTCTCTAGTAGAACTTACCTTCCATGCATTCAGCAGGATAAAAATCTATGCATTTATATGTTATTATATGTTACTTACCTTTGTAATGATGACATTTTTCTAATATTTTGGAAACATGTATATTCTAATATTTTGGTAGTATATGGATGAATATATTAGAAAAAACACTTAAAGAGGAGAGCTTTGATCATTTTTGGGATTTAGTTATACTTATTTGGTTTCATTGCTTCTGAGTACAGGCTTGGAGAGACAAAATTACAAGGAGAGGAATATTTGGGGGGAAAAGTGGACTCTCCCACTTCATGGTAGAGAGATGACACAGAGAAAGCAAGAAAGAGTCAGGGATAAGATATGCCTTTTAACACATGCTCCTAGAAGTATATAATGGCCCACCTCTTTATCCCAGCCACACTCATTAAAGGGACACAAGTGTGAATCTGTTAATACAGAATTACACTGAATAGATCACAGTCACTTTTTTAAATTACACAAACATTAAAGTTTAACAACTTGGGGAGATATTTCAGATACCAAATATCAGCAGTAAGTAGAGACTCACAGAGTGATCTCATGTCAAAAAAAGTTCCTTTTGTCTGTATTTGACCACCTTCCTCAGAGATATTCACGGTTAAAGTGCTGAATGTTTAAAGTGATCTCAAAAATTTTCCTCCTTGTATTAATGAAACTACAAATGACACCATGAATTTCTGTACCTTGAATCAAAATAGGAATATCTCAGATCAATTACAAGTAGCTGGAGATAAGGAGGCTGAAACAATTAGAAAATTTCATTCATAATAAAATTCCTTTCAGCATTTCAAAAATAATATGTCGATGATTTAGCTGAGTCTGGACATAGCCTATCATTTTATTTGAATATCTGGGTGATTTTATATGTTCATCAGGTTTTTCCCATATGTTATTTCTAGAAGTTATTTTCATGAATCTAACAATAAAACTTATTTTAAATTACACATACATGCACAGTGTTCCATACATTTATGCATATCAGTTTTTAATGTCTAGGCATGAAACATTCAGAGAGACATATAAAAACACTCTAATTCTACCACAAGGGCTGCTACCCATAGAATGTCAAGTATGTTCACATGTAATTATGTGAAGGTAATTTATTTGCCTTGAAACCTCAGTGGCTTCATGCCTCGTTGGATTTATAGGTCATTCTTACAAAGTGTCCTGAGAGTTCTCAGCACAATTGATGGACTCCAGGAGACCAGTGACCCAGACCGTTTCTTCTATTTCTGTCGTCTCCACATGGGGCAACAGTCAGCCCCACAGGATATACATAGGGATGAGAATCATACATAGCAGGCCTTGTTTCGTTTGACTCCTTCAATCTATGACTATCCGGGTAGCACAACATTCTTCCGTGGCCTTGTCTTTCTGCAAGGGACTGGGAATTATTTGTGAATTTGTGGCTACTTCGTGAACACTGACAATTAATTCTAATTGATTCTAATGAGAGTGGTCTCATGAATTGTGGTTTTGCCAAATAAATGCACAAGTATGTTAAGCCATTGAAAAATGGCCTAATATCCAAGTGCCAGATATGTGACATTTCCTACTAAGTTGTCGATCAGTGAGATCTCCCACCCCCCCAAGCAATATAGACTTTTTGTCATTGTTCTTGTTGCCCTCCAGAAACTAAAAGTAAAACAGTTTTCTGATTGGATTTAAGGCCGACTTTTTGGTGGGGATCAAATTCCTGCTACTGTCAACAAGAATAAGAACCTATGAAAGGAAGGACATAGGCCCTATGGAGGGAGGGGTACAAGCTATTAAAATTTAGCTATCTAAACACTGTATCAAACACTGTTGCCTTTTAAACAACTATCATTGTACCTTAGATTGGCTTAACATTTAGCACTCAACCTAGAAACTTTTTTGAAAGTGTTTGTGGAAAATGCTTATTATAGAAAATGACATGGCAGAAGTACAGTAAATAAGTGATGGCAGACTACTTGGCCCTGAACAGAACATCTGAACCTCCCACCTAGCCCAAGGTTTAGGGAATATCTTGAAAGCAGGAGTGGTAAGATTGCAAAAGCCTGGAGAGTGACAGAAATGTGGCCAGGCATTATGTTCTGGATGCAATGAGACTGCTGCATCATGAATTCACTGCAACTGTGAATATATAAGACCTGTATGAGAATTGTTCTATGAACATTTCACCATGGAAGGAGAATATCTCGAGAGACTCTATCTGTCTTTGAGAAACTGATGAGGGTAAATAGCTGATGTAGGGTATGTTTTCCTCAATGTTATACTCACGGATACGGGATTCATACTCCAGCAAGTGCTCAGGTGCGTGTCATCAAAGGCAGCCCAGATGAAATTCAAAGGACCACATATGAGAAAAAAACAGGAAAATAGCAGAGAGACTGGCAGAGACAGAGAAAGCCTGTAATGGGAAGAAAATAAAAATGGGATTGGTATTAAGATATGATAATATCATAAATTCTCTATATTTATATATAAAACAGCAAAAAATTAAAAATTCTTTTAGCAAAGAAAAAAGAGTACAATATTCCAGGGGACCCTCTCTTGCTTTATTTCTACCACTGACCTGATTGCTTTCTTTTCTTTTTTCCTTAATAGATTTCTTTCTTTTGTATTTTTTTCTACTTTTATAAGAATTTTGAGTATTCATTCCTGCTACCTCCATCCCCTCTCCCTCCCATCCCTCCCTTCCTTTCCTCAGTCCTTTCCATTTCCTCCCACCTTCCTGCCTATATGCTTCTATGGACCCCAGGGTTCCCTCTGGTTTATTTATTTTTGTGGGAGTTCAGGCCTCTGTGACATACCAAGTTGTCCCTCACGGACCACCTCACTGAGAGGGACATTTCCCTTCATTCATCCAGCCAAGTCCCCAAGGATTTTGCTGTGTGTTCTTATTTTTCTTGAGTTCCTAGGTAGTCTATGGGGCAAGTTGGTATGTTAGTCATTATACAGGTCTGATAAGGACAAGTCTCACTGCAGTGAGTTCCTAAATGCTGGTCACTTTCTTATTTTAACATGAGAAGCCTTCTTTTGAGCTAAGCATAATGGTTTATGACTGTAATCCTACTTTTAAGGGGAGAGATGAAATATGGTCATGAATTCACAGTTAGCTTTGGTCCAGTCTGTACTTTGTGGTGAAGGAGTGTCACGCTAGACTGGGCCACAAAACAAGATACTGTCTCTCTTTGAATACTTATGCATGTTTCCTTAGAAATAAAGTAAGTTTTACATTTGGATTCACAAGAAAAAGCACTTAGGAATGGCCATGGGGGAAAAAATTGATTAAACACAAGAAAACACCCAAATGCTCTGATGAAATGATTAGTCATGTAGTTTACACACAGGGGAAATCCAGGCATGGCTACATCAAAGGCAAGTATTTTCTTAGTAGCATGCTGCTTCACTCTCAGTGTTTGGTACATTTCCTAGAAGTGTAATTATACATTCAAACCTCATTGGATTCTTTATAAAAACTCTCCTGACAGCAATTGTGCTATTTCTGCCCACCACTGTAGAGCATGAACCACATGAGTGATGTTCCAGTTACTTGTTGTGATAAAATACTCTAACCAAAGCAAGTTAAGGGAGAAAGGGCTGATTACTTTGATTTATAGTTCACAGAATATGCAGTCCACTGTGGTGGGGAGGCTTAACAGAACTCAGGGAAGGCATGATGACTGATTCTCAGTTGCATCCACAGTCAAGAGGAGGTCGAGGCAGGGGAAGTTATGGAGAATAGGAAGTGGGATGGGCTTTCAAATCTCAAGACCTAAATATTTACAGGTGTGATGCACTTCTTTCAGCAAGGTTCTACATTCTATAGGTTCATCAACCTTCTTAAACTGTTCCACCAGCTAGGGATAAGTGTTCAAACAAGAGCCTCTGAGCAGGTTTTCTCATTCAAATCACAAAAGGTGGTGATACTCAGCCCTGTCCTACCATACAGCTTCCAAGATCTCCACCACTGCCTTCTGCTAATGGTCATGTTACACAAATCCTCCTAATGTAATTGGGAAAGCTGTTCCATCTCTCAAGGTTTCCACATCCAAGAATCTCCTTCAGAGGTTGAGCAACCTCTATATGAAATAACACTTTTGTAAAATCTGGACAGTTTAACTTGTTAAAATCTGTTTTCTCAGCATCACTTTCTGAGTGTTTTTCTCAAAAGGAATTGTCTCACAGAAAACATGGTTTACCATTTTTGCTACAAATTTTACTTCCATGTGATCTGGAAATATCCCTTTTCAACTTGTCCCTATCCTTACACCTTTCCTCTCTAGGAGGTATAAATACTTATATGAAGAATAACGTTAGGTAGCTTCTCTAAAGGAATACAAGTGTAGAGGAATCAGCATCTCTCTGTCCACTTGATAACTTTCTTCCTCCACAATGTGCTAATGTAGGGGTGAATTGCTACTAAAAGGGCATGAGATGTGTAAGATGGTGGTTGTACTGACCACTCTTCTCTGTTGTTGTGAGACAATACCAATGTCAAGCAATTTAAAGGCAGAAAAGGAGATTTATTTAGCTTATGGTTCCAGAATGGAGATACAGTTCATTATGGTAGAAAAGGCATGGTTGGCTGGCAGAAACTGGAGGTGGACTAAGTCACTACAGACATCATGGAGGTTGAGAGCAGCTGTTAGCAGATTCACTAACTCAAGCAGGGTGGGGCTAACCAACCTCAAGTCTCACCCCCTGTGATTGCCTTCTTCCAGCAAGGTTCTATCTTCTAAAGGTACTATGACCTTCCCAAATATTGGCAACAGCTAAGGATTCAAGCACATGAGCCTATGAGGGGAAACTCATATTTCAAGCCATGAGAGTGATGACAGGAGCATTAGTGATTACCATAGCAGTCACTAAGATTAGCCCCCAGTTCCACTGAAGTGTAATTGCTGTAGGTAGGTGGTTTCTGTACTGTGGTTTACATGCATGAGTGTTTGAAGTTGGGATCTGATTTTTTTTTTTACAGTCTGGGTCTTTTATTTAGTTAACTTTCACATCTATTAAACCATGAATTCATAGGGAATGGGTTCCAGCAGCTCAGGCTCCTTTCCATTTGTTCTCATTGCTTCTCTGGGTGGAGCAGGCTGGCGCTTGAGCTGAACCCAGGTTCCTTTCTCTTTGGCTTCCTTCTTTTTCTGATCATTCTCTTTCACCTGGTTCAGGAAACTATCTCGGCTTTTAGAGTGTTTAATATGTTCAATGCGCACATTAATTCTCTTGGCAAGAATCTTGCCCTTAACTTGCTTGTTCACCACAATGCCAACAGCATGCTGTGTAACGTTGTAGACTCTTCCAGTTTTACCATGGTAGCATTTATGAGGCATTCCTTTTTGAACAGTACCCATTCCCTTGATGTCCACAGTATCACCCTTCTTATAGATGCACATATACATAGCCAAAGGAACAACTACATGTTTCCTGAAAGGGCGAGAGAACACATATTTGGTTCCTCTCCTCTTTCCCTTTTGTGTTTGTCATTTTGGCAAATTACTGGAAGATGGCAGTCCGGCCCGGGATCTGATTTTGTGGGAAACATTGCTAAGATTCATCTTCAGCATTGCCATATATGTTGTGAAAAGGTAACTTGAGTGTGGGAACATACCTGCTTTTTGTTAAACCTGTCCAAAGGATTAACACCTGTACTTGGTATAGATGTCAACTTGACAGCTAAAGGTTGAGCTCATGGGACATCTGTGAAGAATTGATAATTAAAGCAAACCCTAAGTAAGTCTATAGGAGATGGTTTAATTGATGCTGAATCTATAGTGGGTGGAACTATTACTCAGGCAGGTGGAAGAGATGGAGAGAACTAGTTCAGCAGTTTTTCAGACTTTAGTAGATTACAGTCTAGCAAATGAAGAACTTTTCCCCTCTAAGTAATTCCTACTAATATGATACATCCACTTTCTTTTACTCTTGTTGCTGGTATGAACCTTCCTGCAAAATAAACTAAAACTTCTGTTCTTGTGAATTGTTGTTGTGAACTTATCAGCAACATACAGATAAAGTTCACAAACATATCAAACCAGAACAGCAGCTAAAGTACAATCAAAGAATGGCAATTCTGAAATCCCAACTTTTGTGAATATTAGTATCAACTGAATTGAAACAGAATATTATAGCAGGACTATGGGTATGGATACTATTTTAGGAGTTCTCTGTCATCGATAATGTATATTGAAGGAGAGTTCTCTCAGCTTTGTTGGAATGAACACACTTGAGTTGACAGCAGATGCCTCCAGAGACCTCCAGCAGGTGGATTCTGACCTTCAGCATTTCACTTGTCAGAACTGTCTTTTCTGTCTTTTCACTTTCTCTTGTCAGGCAGCGTTCTTCTCTCACTTGCTTGAACTTGCGAGAACAATTTCTTACTGCTTCGAGTCATCGAATGCCTTTATGAGCGAAACCCCAGTAAACAGCTCTCAGGTCATGGGATGAAGTCATATACCCAAAAGTCAGCCTGACAGATGTGCTCAGGCTGCTCAACTTCATTTGTTTTTCAGCTCATTGCCCCTCTTTCTAGGCTATCACAACTGACTTGTTTGGAGCACTTTAGATTGGTGTATCTTCCTGTCTTCTGGCTGTCCCTTTTAGCTTCTATCCCATCCTCCTGCGAGTCCAGAAGGATCCAAACACTCAGCCAAGTGATTCTTGCTGTCGTTTCCCCAGTCAGTGTTTGGCCTCCACTTTGTGCCCTGGAATTATCTTTGGGCTCTTGCAATATGTTCTCCAGGCGCTCATTCTAGTTCATCAAATGGAAATATTCAGAAAAGGAATGGGGTTGCAATCCTCCACCCAGGACCACTGTGGGAGCAGGTCTCCTCTACCTGCATGCTCCCAGGTTCTGGTAGCTATCACCGTACCTTACTCCCATAGACTTCAAGTTCCTAACAATACTGATTCAGACATATTGGTTTACTGAGTCACTGTGTATCATCCTTAACATGCAGGTTTTGACTTCATTAACAGTTTTAGTTTTTACCTATTTTGTGTTATTATTGTCTATCATTATGTCATATGCTACATAAACATAAGATCAATTTGATAGCTCAAAAAAGTATGGGAAATGAGAATATAATGTAAATATTACCTGATGCTCTAAAATCAGTTCTTACCTGAGAGAAATGTGTTGGTTATACCACTCCCAATAGGAGGAAATATTTAAAATTAACTCCATGTATTTTATGTCTCATAGTTGTTTTTGGTGGAAGATATTTTCTTTAGAGTGCAGGGTAGGCACCATTGAATAGACTTCATAAGGCAAATTGTAGTACAGTTGAGACACAATGCGAATAAGTTTAAATGCAGGTCTGTTTTTATTTACCTGGGATTTTGGTCATTCATTGAGAAAAGTCTTGTGTTGTGTTCGTTTAAATTAAGACATACACAATTTAAACATATTTATTTGTCCTGACACATGCATGAATATGGCATGTTAGGCACTGTTTTTGAACCTGCAGTAATAAGAAAGAAAATCAAATTTCCCGATGTCATTGTTTAAAAATACAAACTACATAAGCTCTTTTCCTAGTATTTCTATTTTAAACAGCAGAGTTGCACTAGTTGAGAGAATGAAATATATTTTTATGATGGCTAATATGTTGCATTTGTTACAGTGATGGCAATATTTAGTGATTCTGCTGTATTAATGAGCTTTTTGTCAAAAACAAAATATTTGATGTGAACTACTTGTAAACAAATTTGTTTAGTTTACAGTGTTGGAGTCTGGAAGTCCAGGCAGCATAGTGGAGAGTGTGTATTGTGCACTTGGTTGCTGTAAATATGGAATGGGTAGCAATGCTGGGAATGTTTGCAGAAGAAAGCAACCAGCGATTTCACCTGTACTAAGAGCAGAGAGGTCATTGTCCTGTAATCTCTTCTAGAATATCCTTCAAGAGACCTAGGCACCTACCAATAGGTACCAATTATTCTTATTAATTTATTTCTGATAATTGCATACATGAATACAACATCTAACCTTCATGTTCACCCCATTATTCCCTCCCTCCCTGTTCCATTCCTATTAACTGCCTTCTTCTTGACTAACCCCCTTCTTACTTTCATTTATGTTTGATTGTTCAAATCCTGTTCAAGTGGTCTCAGTGCTGTGTGTTCATGACCAAAATGGCCATGTCATGTCCACATGCCAGCATTCCCTTACTTCTACTGCTTCTAAGGTCTTTCCATCCCCTCTTCATGATGTTCTTTGGAGGGAGTAAAAGTGATGTCCCATTCAGGGTTGATCATTTAACAGTCACTTATTCTCAGCATTTCAAACAGTCACGAATCTCTTCTTTAACTATTACCCACTCAAAAATGAGAAATAAATATCAACTTAATTGTAAACATTTAAAAGGCAGTTCAAACCTTCTGGCAAAATATTAGCAGTAGATGTCCCTCTAAGAAAAATCTACTGTGATCTTCCCAGCCATAGTTTTAGACCAAGTTTATAATGTCAAGCACATATAGTCTCCCACGAAGGGAGTCTGAAATTCAATCAGAAAGTGTTTTGTTATTCCCTATTTTAGTTATATTTGACAGTCAACTTGAAAGTGTAGACTGATTGGGGCGCAGTTGCGGAGGGTTAATGGTTGGAACGGGTCCCTGAACAAGTCTGCAGGTATTGATTAATTGCTGTGGAAAACCCAGCCCATAGTGGGTGGTACTTTCCAGTGGTGGGCCAGATAATAGGAAGTGCAAGGAGGAGGGACTTGCTCTTCCCTTACCTTGTGTTGACTTTCTGTGGAGTCTACTCGTTGAGCATTGTTCACGTTTAGAGTATCATCTGTTGCCTCCATCCTTGGCTGACACAGAACTTCATCCTTTCCACGTTGCTGCTGTTCCCGCTGCCTTTGGAACCTGGTCTCTAGGTTTTGCTGCTGTTCGCTGTTCATCGTGGACGTCGGAGCCCAGCTGTTCTTCATTGACATTGGAGTACAGCTGTTCTTCGTTGATGTTGGAACCCAGCATTTCCAGCCTCCAGCAAAGTAAAGTCTTGAGACCTTCTTGCGATCTTTTCACTTTGTGGGACATTCTGGTCAAGAATGAAGAAGCTACAGGTGGCTATTTTGAAGGACACTATTTTTTATTGTCAGTTAATTTAATAAAGTTATATATATATATATATATATATATATATATATATATATTCTAGAGATTCTGTTCTTCAGAGAACCCTAATATACTCCCAGAACAGTCATACCACTATTGCACCAGGGAGTATATCTTGACTAGGTCCGATTTCTTGCAGGTCCCATTCTCAAATATCATGTCTAAGGGTGGTTCGTTAACCCTTAGAGGACATCAAAAATGCAGTAGAAACTTAATTTTTGAATTTGTATGTTGGTGGCATTCTCAGTTAGAGCCTTTGGAGCTGGATGAGGTCTGTAGCTAGCTAGCAAGATAAAACTGGCTTCTTAGGAATAAGTGAGAAACCCCAGCCCCTTAATCACCATTTTAGCTTTATTACTGAAATAAAGTAGCTAACCCAAGCAATTTAAGGCAAGAAGGGCTTTATTCAAGCTCAGAGTTCCAGGTTACATTTCCAATCTATCATGGTAGTACGTCATTGCAAAAGGAACCTGAGGTAACTGATCATATACCATGCTTGCTTGCAAATTTATTCTAACTTTATATATAGGCTTGGACCATTTACCCTGGAATGGGTCAACCCACAATGGGCCTGGCCATCCCATATCAACTAATGTAATCAAGATCACCTCTCACTGGCATGCTCAGAGGTTTTTGTGTGACACTTTTCCTGGGGAGATGCCACACAACTCTCTGTCACCATCGATAGGAATTTGAGTGCAAATTAAAGTAACAATTATACCAAGGTCCAGCTTGACAACAGATGAGTTTATTGGGGTTACTTACAGAAATGGGTTAACTTATAGAAGCAGGGACAACTCAAAGGCATTTTTATCATCAGAAAATCCATCCCAACCTACATGAGACTCACAGAAGCTACAACTTCTGCTGTAAGTACTTTCTCCAGTAAGTCTTCACCTTCTAAAGGTTCCATAACCTTCCAAAGCAGTACCACCAGCTAGAGACCAAGTGTTCTAACTAACACATGAGCCTGTCGGAGACAATTCACACTTAAACCATCATATCAATCACAACTTTTGAAATATATTTATGTAAATTACTCAATCACAAATATTCTGTTGCAGTGATACAAAAAGACTAGTCATCGTGATCAAGAATTGTTTAATTTCAGATTCACATCTAACAATGTGTGAAGTTCACATCATTAAGTCTAATGACTTAATGTCAGTCTTAATGCTTAGTGGTTAAACCCATCCATATCATCCTTCAAATTAGAGCTAATAAGAAGCAAAGATTCACCACCTCCAGTTTCATATCTGATCTTAAATTATCTTTCCTTTTTGAACCCTCATGTGTGAAGGAAACAGAGAAAGACCCAAGGTTTTTTTTTTCCCCCGGTTCCTATTGTTTCCAGAAAAGCAGGTCCTTACAATCTGGTTGGACAGGGATCTTTCCCCTGGTTGGACAGGGGAAAGAAATCACAGACATAACTTAGACAGCTTATGGAATTTCCTACCCTTTGTCCCTGGGCTCTCAGAAGAAGGATGCACTATGGAGATTCATGTGCCATTTAACAAGATTAATTATTATTATAGTCTTTTTCCATCTTCCTTGAATTTGTTTTTTTACTTAGCTCTAACCAGCAGCTTTCATATTTTCAGTAAAAATAAGACATGAAACAACTAAAGTTTTCTAAGATAACTTCATGAAGCTTCTAAGGGAGAAAAGAGATGTCTAGTTATAAACACACGACACACCACATAAATAAAAATTAATGTTTGTTTTTATGTTCCCATTTTCATGAGTATATGTGGGGTGTATGGTGGGAGACATATGTATGTGTGTAGGTACATACGTTTTGTACATGGAGAGACCAAAGCTTGAATATCAGAATTCTCCTTCAAGCACTCTTTCTACCTATTTTTTTTTTTTTGAAATGGACTCTCAATCTAATGTAGAGTTCAACATTAGGGCTAGCTTTGCCTTCCAGTTTGCTCTGGGGATTTCTAATCTCTGACTTTCAAGGTTGGAAATATAGGAGGACCACCTCACCCATAAGGTATTTAAAAGTGTACTGAGTTTCATCTTTATGCTAGTGGGGCAAACATTTAGCCATCTCCCAGCCTTCTCAACAATTTTAATGAACTGCATATATCTTTTTCAAATTAGAAAGAGAGACTAAAGGAACTCTGGGCATTTGGCCAGAAGAACAATCTCCTGGCTAAAATCCAAGGACCAGACAGAGACAGTCATTTAAACAAGGAAGATGGCATGGGGGTCACCTTTGTTTCTATGAACCTGTATAAGACAGATGTGAGGGGTCTCAGCTTTTACATATGAAGAATCAAGTCTCATTGTGTCTGTTTGTCTTATTCCTAGAATGCTCTCCTGCACATTCCTGTGCTGATATTATATCCAAGCACAATTCCATGTGAACCTTGGGTATTACCTGTTCATTCTCATACTTGTCTGTAGTGATTGTATTCTGAAACCAAAGTTGTTGGTTTAAAAATATTTCAAAACAGAACCAAGATTCTCAAAATCACACATGCTTAATATTTATACAACTAACATTTCATATAGGGATACAGTATCTGAATTCAAGAATAATTCTTTTTTTCTGGATTATAATACTTCTATGATCATTAGATCATTAGATCATTAGATCTTTTAAAAATATGTGACTAACAGGGAAAGAAACTTTTGTGAAAATTCTTGGTTTATATAAGATTGCCTTCAAGTAACTTACATTTTATCTAAAGTAAACTATAGTTATTAGGAAACTGAATTACATTATTCATATTATAGCTGAATATTTTATAACAAGTGCAAATTTTCTTTACACTATTTTGAAAATTTGAACAACAGGAGTATCTATAAAAGCAAACTATGGGGCTAGACAGACAGTTCATTGGGCAAAAGCATTTGCTTTGTAGCATATGGGACTTGAGTTTGGACCTCCTGCTTGAAAAGCCACACATGGCCTCATTAATGGCTATAATTCCACACTGTGGGAAATGGAGATATGGGAATCACTGGGACATGTTAGTCCTCAGTTAAGTTCCAGGTCTAGTGAAGAAAAGACCCTTTCTCAAAGAATTAAGTGTAGAGCAATAGAGTAGAACACCTGATGTCCTCCTGTGGCCTCTGTGTACACAGCCATGTGCACGTTCACATTCATGCACATGTATCATATACATGCACCACATTCACACTGTGCACATGCGTGTGTGCGTGCACACACACACACACACACACACACACACACACACACTGTGGCAATGCAAGCCAAATGAATAAGTTTGTCTTAGTGATTTGAATATAAATTATTGAAACAAGAAATTCATTTGAAGAAGAAAATAAGACTATTTTTCCTCTTTCTTCTACATGTTACATATTTTTGCTGAAGGCTGTATTGTGGAGTTCTTCACACTTGCTGAAATCAGCAAAATAGAAATTCTAATAATTAATTTTACATGCACGATTAAAGAAATGGTGTTCCACAAACCTGTAGATTCTAAAAATTAATGAACTGCAGCAAAAGTATGTTTTGCAAGAATGAATAATTTAAAACAGGGAACTAGTAAGACATAAATAGGCTTCTTTTCTAACAAGGTTGTTTTCTGAGAATTCCCAGAAGTTTTTAAGATACTATTCACTAATTCTGTGAAAAAATAAGTCATGCTTTTTGTCAAGAGATTCAATTAGAGTCATTCACATGTTAGCAGAAAACACCTTATAACTGATTTTCATTATTTTTCTCATATTAGAAATAAAATAAACATGTCTTGGTTGCAAAATGGTTACCTAATGCAAGTAAAATAAAATATTAACAATATATATTTTCATTGACTGTATCATTTCTGTTCCTAATGATCAAATTTATTAAAGCCCATTTTATTTACATATTTTATTTTCCTCTTTCACACATTTCTAGTATGACAAATATTGATAAGACAAAAGTTGTTTTCAATATTTGGTTATATTATACAAAAACCTGATGTTGATTCTAACACTTTGTAATAGCATTTAGCACCAATTACATTCACTAGCTAATTATTTAATTCTTAACATATTGCATAAACCCTGTTATGATACTTGGCCCAACTATAAATTATATCTCATGTGCATATCTCATATTTGTCAATGATCTAAATCAATGCTTGAAGTCTTTAAGCAGAAGTGGAAGTTATTGACAAAACCAACTATTCCCTCCTTACCACCTTACTACTGTCTATTACTATGGATCTTAGCATCTCCGAATACCTCAAGATGAGTTTAAATAGTCCCTTTGTTTCTTTAATGCCTAGTAAAAGATGTGTCATTGGCTTGTTTGGGCTATAAGCCAGTACTGTAGCTAATATAGTGTCGAAGAAATGTCCTTATCTAGTCTTCTCTGGGAGGTGAACTCAGCTCCTCATTTTTCTTAAGTTTTCAGAAAAGAGACATTGGCATTATTTGTCTCTCCACATCTGGAGGCCCTACACCTGGTACAACACGTGGATTGCAAAATGTTGAGAAAAGTTTGCATATGTATCAACCACATAATGACTTTCTTCCCTCACCATTATCACCTAAAAATCACCACAAAATAACGACATGATATTTGTACTGTATTATAATTAATGGAAGCACTGGAAGTAAGAGGAGGTATGAAGGTTATATGCTAATAATATAACATATAGTTTGCAAACTAATATCAAAGGGCTATTTTCCCTTGAGAAGTCAGAGTCTGTCTCCAAGGGAAGTGGAACCACCTGTTCTCCACAGAAAATAGAGATCATGTTTGTGTGATTAAAAAATATGACTGTGGCCTGGAAAGATAGCTTAGGGATTAAGACTTTGTCTCACAAGCAGAAGGCCCTTGAGTTCAAATGCCAGATCCTATGTAAAAAGCTCCAGGTGGAAACAGTGGCGGCCTGCAGGACCCAACCTGGTGGGTGGAGCCTGGGAAATTCCAGAGCAAGCAAAAAGGAGGTAGAAGCAATCCAGGATGATTCTTGAAGTCACCCTTGGTCCTCCACAGGGACACACAGTGCTCTCTCTCTCTCTTTCTCTCTCTCTCTCTCTCTCTCTCTCTCTCTCTCTCTCTCTCACACACACACACACACACATACACACACACAAAATTTTTTTTTAAAAAGATGTAAAAAATGTGACTGATGATTTGTCTCTATTGGCGTCTTGACTGGACATGAAATCAGCCTCTAAGTGGTTCTGTGAGAATATTTCCAGAAAGGACTAACTCCCCCAGGAGAGAAGAGGTGTCCTTGGAATGGGCAGCACCTTCTCATGGCCACACAGACATAAAGTGATCTGATGAAACTTGCCACATGCTTCTGCGCCTTAGTTTCTTGCCCACGGGTAGGTCTGCTCCATTTTGTCATCCTTTACTGATAGGGGGTCCCAGCTTCCCCTACCTTCCAACATGGACTGAAGACTTGCAGCTACCTAAGTATCTTCCAGGCCTTCGGTGTCATCTGGGACTGCTGAGGGATTCAGCTTCATAAATTAAGCACCTATTGGGTTCTTAGCTCTGCAGGATGCAAACAGCCCCCCCTCACCCCCCACCACCAGACTACCCTAGTCCGTAGCATGAGTCAGTCTAACAGAACTCAGTTGATGATTTACATTCATTCTCTTGGTTCTGTTCCTCTAGGCAACCCTGACTGACATAAGGGCAGGATATATGAAGACTCTTCCTCACCCTAGAAATCAGAAAACATCCAAGAATGGAAGCTGGACTTTCTTCAAGATTAATAAAAATTCTTCAGTGAGTAATTCCCAGCAGAGGAAGAGTGGCAAATATTAGGCGTTTTTCAATTGGATATGAAATGATTTGCCCTCATTCAAAATCATACAGATTGGTAGAAGGGACCTATCAAATATTCTGACCCAACTTCAAGGGACTGTTTAGTCCCCTCTGATAGTGGAACAAAATGTGGGGGAAATCTGTCATCAAAATGCTTGATCAGGAAGAACAAACAACTTACCCTAAGTTTGCAGAGGGGAAACAAAGATTCTACACAGTTTCTCTTCTTTTAGGTGGAAAATTGAGAAGACAGAGTAGATAATTGGCTTCCTCTCTCCACTTTGCATTTCTTGCTCTGAATGCAAAAATTAAAATCTCATGCCTTAGGTCAGCTCGTGAATTACCTCAATCACTTGCATGTGCATGCTGACTAAAAACGAACTCATCTATTTCCTTACTTGTTTTTAAACTATGGGAAATACATAATTGGAGCTTATAAAGTGCTCAGCATGTGTATGTATATGGTTTGGTCCCTTTTCTGTGTGGTGACTGTGATTATATGGCTATCAAAAGTACCAGAAACAGACAGCCCGATGGTCTCAGAACATGACGGTCCTCAGATCCTTAATGAACATTATGGGCAAGTGCAGCTGTCTGGATGCATTAGTTGGCTAGGAAATAAAAGTAGGAATGATTTCTCAAAGTTGTCCTTTACAGGAAGCTCCTCTGAAGAGCTGAGATATTCTCACATTCACCAAAACATTGCCTTTGACCTCAAAGCCAGCTCATTTGTACTTGCTGGGAATCACAGGACCACCAAGTTTGGTTCAGGTTGTTGGGAGAGGACTTCCCTGGCAGCACCCACAGAGGCATGAACAGCAGCAGCATTTCTCATGCAGCAGGTAACTAGTTGTGTTGTGGGAGGTGGTGTCATGAATTGCAGCCTGTGGTGTTTCATCAGAAAGATAACTCTTGGAAGTGAAAATGGAAATTTAAACATCAAGATCACCAAGCGTTAGGCTAACACTGGTTCTTTCGTATCTATCTGGTTATTCATTTATGTATTTCTCTTTCTTTTTAAATATTTTATTGTTGATTTTTTCTTTTAACCCCAGAATTTTTCCTCCTCCTCTTCCTATTCCTTGTCCTCTTCTTCCATTTCCTTCGCCTCTTCTTAGCATTGTTCCTACTTCTTTGCATTGATAATTTCTCCTGTAATCATTGGTTAGATCATTTTTTTCTCTCACCTCAGTCAAGAAAGAAAGATTTGGAATAAACATTGGGGTAAATATCAGTGGATGAATTCTGCAATGTCAATGGTTGAATTCTGCTTTCTACAATCTCCATGTCTGATACCTTTTCTCTCTTGACAAATCAACATGTGAATATCAGGCCTGCTGGCACTGAAATTTTTTTCTTCTTGTCCAATGTACCCACATGTTATCAAAGCAAAGAAAGACTGTTCAGAATTCTTTTGTCCAATGCTATTGAAGAACAATTGACAAATATAAACTATACATATATTCAAGGCTCACATCATCATAACATGATAAATATACACAATGTTTTAATTTCATATTGGAACTAAATGAGTAAACAAAGTTAAGCCTATCAAGAGGAACAAGAAATATACCTATAATTTAAAATATAAAAAAATTGTATTGTTTTATAGAATGGCCAATGTCCCATGTAGTTAAGATGAGAAAATAAGAAAAAAATGAAGAAAGAGAATTCATTTTTGACATGTCTTATAAGTTGGTAATGGAAACAAATCCTTGTGTTGACTAATTTAATAACAATGATATATAGTCTGTAGTCTCCTGGACAATGCAGTCTGGTCTCATTTCCTTACAGAATTGCTTATTTTATGAATTAAAATTATACTTATAAATTTTAATTTCCTTGGCAATGTTGTTATTGTGTTCTATATTTCTAAAACATGATGCTTTGAAATCAAACAAATCACATTTCTAAAACATGATGCTTTGAAATCAAACAAATCACATCAAAATGAAAATAGAATCCAAATAATAGCTAATTATATAAGAATATGTGCATACAGGGGGCCGGAGAGGTAGCTCAGGGGTTGAGCCTCTGCCTTGCAGGCGGAAGGTCCTGAGTTCGGATCCTACATCCCACGTATAGACGCCAGGCGGAAGCGGGGGCGGTCTGCTCTTCTGGTCCTGGTAGGGCGGAGCCTGTGAATCCCAGTGCAGAGTAAACAAGGAGGAGGTGGAGGCAGTCCATGGTGGTTCATGAATTCGCACGTGGTTCTACACACACACACACACACACACACACACACACACACACACACACGTGCACATACAATTGAATAAATAAAAAAATAAAAAAGAATATGTGCATACAAAATTATGTATAGATGGATATGTGTATACAAAATTGTATATATGTATATATGTATGTGTGTGTATACAGTTAGATACAGGTGTCAACTTGATGGTTGAAGGTTTGAGTTCTAGGCACATTTGTAGAGAATTAGTGGCAGAATTAAGTGCAGAGTGAACTTGCAGGAAATTGTCCAGGTGGGTGGGACTAGTCCCTAGGTAGGTGAAAAAGATGGAAGAACTGGCTGAGAAAGTTGGCATTCTTCTGTATACTTGGCCAGACATGCTGGTCTGGCAAATGATGATCATCTCTCCCTCAGTCTTATGTGGGAATGGTGTGGTTAGTTCCCTTGGTCATTGGTATTGGTGTGGATTCTCCTGTTAAACTGGACAGGGAATTGTAATTGGGCTATGGTAAGCCAATGATAAAACTCCATTTTTCTCTTAAGCTCTTTGACCATGAAGGATCCTTGCAGAGAAACTGTTACACTTGAAAATCACAAGAACATGTTTCTGGCAATATAGTGATAAAGATTCAACCTGGGAGATATCAAAATGTGTCTTTATTATGTCAGATTTATTTTTCTAACACTAATCTCAAAATCGTTGTATCCCAGAAATACATTTAGCATGAGAAAGCTGAAAATAAAATAACCACATTACATAAAAGTTGATAAATCAAGCTTGCAAACACTTTTGCCCACATCTTGAAGAAACTCTGAAGTCTGAGGATTTTATATTGATATATAGACTGTGATAGTTAGATAGCTATGTCGACTTGACAATTGAAGGTTGGAGCTTTGGCACAGTTGCACAGAATTGCTACTTAAGTTGAACCCTGGGCAAGTCCACAGGAGATTTTTCTGATTGATGGGGATCACCCAGTCCATGGTGGGTGGGACTAGTCCTGGGTAGGTGAACAAAAGGGAGGGAACTAGTTGAGAAAGTTGGCATCCTTTTGTACTCGACCAGACATGTTGGGCTGGGAATGAAGATTATTCCTCTCTCAGTGGTCCTGCAGATATGGTATGTCCACTTGTGTGGGCTATTGGTGTTGGTATGAGCTCTTCTGGCAAGCTGGACAAGGAAGTATAACCAAAATCTTAGGGCAGAATAAAATCATTTATTCCCTTAAACTGTTTGGTTGTGAATTTATCAGCAAATTCAAAGTAACAGCAACATAGACCAATTCAATGTCCATGCTACAAACATAATAAAGTCTGTATCTTTAATGTTTTCCAGTGTCTCTGTACTACTTCTTGCATGGGATATTTTACAGAAATTTATTTATTTCACCATGAAAAATAGAGGTCTAACACACTATTCATGTGACTACTGAGCCTATGATTATCATTTTATGATATTCTTTGGAATTTACTTGTTGCATTTCATAATTACTATGATTTGATGAAATGCAACAGACATAAGTAAAAATGATACAACTCTAATGAAATGAACACCTGTTGGAGGCCACTGGATGGTGTCATCTTTGAGGTGACCCAGGGAAATTACTCTGCCCACACACAGATTTTTATTAGTTCCCATGTTATTAGCAAAGGTGTAAATAATTATATGGTAAATATTGGCTCATCATAGATGACAATAGGCTAATGAAGTGCTTCAGTGATTCACAATATTTTTTCAGAGTGTTCACATTACTGGAATATCTTAAGAAATGTTCAACTTCAATATGCCATTTCCCAAAGGAGTTCAGAATAATTTCACATAATTTTTCAAAAGACCCTCATTATTTTTCTTTGAAGAATGAAACTTTAAAAAATATGTGTTGCTTTTTTATATTCCAGAAAACAGATTCTTTAATAGGTTAGCAGATTCAAGGTTTTAAGAGCGAGGGACTAAGAGAAGAGACCAGAAAGTTAAGGAGAACAAACCAAAGGGTAGGTGGCCATGCTGGTTGTCCTCTATACTGCTTAATCTCATGAGACATGTTCAGATTTTCATACAAGCTAGTGATGTATGTTGGGATTGTCCACCTGAAGAAAACAAAAGGAGAGAAACTCATCCTTGGATCTCCTGCTCTTCTTCAGCCTCAAGTCGTCTTCTCCACAATGTGAGTGTCCCTTAGTTTCCCAGCTGTATTATCAGACTTCACAAGAAGCTTCTGGAATGTGAGAAATGTGGTGGGCTATAGTGTAGCAGCTTCCTCTGGGTTGAACATGGGCACACTGTGACCAAGTAGAGACACTGTGATCCCTCACTCGTGATATAATTGTGCTTGCAAGTGTTACCTTGTCAAGAGAGGGATATTCATGACATGAGCCCTTGGGAGACTTGAGAGATCCTCACAAGGTCCCTGCCTTTCTGGAAATTATATAAGAGGTAAATATTTGACTGAGATGGGACTCTTCAATGTTGCAGTTCCCCATAAGTTTTCCAGAGAACTTCCCGGTGATATATAGTCCATCTTCCAGAAAGAAGCCTAAATAAACTCATTGGTTTATTGAACTGGGCTCGAATGAAATCCTTTGGACTTTGGTCTGTCATGTTCCTTAGTACCTGGGGGAGGGGAGAATAGACATTGCATTAAAATCTGCCCAGGACAAGTCACCCAGCATGAACTCACACTTGCCTGTCCTGGAGTAACAGGAGATTCATGAGACTTAGCTCTAATGGAGGGATTGCTTTGCTTGCAGATGCAGCTGTCATGGGAGCATGTCAACAGGAGAACCTCCCCAGGGCCGAGCAAAGGGTCTGAATAAACAAGAAAACTGGGTAAACTGAAATCTCACTCCCTTTGCTCTGTTCTTTGCTTTCATTCACCTAAGTTCTACACACATTTTTTAGTTTACTCTCCACAAAATAATAATTTATGTACAGAGCAGCCACGAATTTTACCTTCACAACTTTAGGGAATTTTATGGTCTTTAAAATTTCCTCCATCAGTCACTTGGTAGTCTTCAAGAGCTTGAAGAAGTGGTAGCAAATGTACTTTAAAGAGGCAAAAAAACAGAACCCCCAAAGTCTTCATTCTTCAAGCTCGCAGAAATTATTAGACATCTTATTCAATGAAACAACACAGAGCAAAGTCTGCTCAGCATAATCAATTTCTAGTTAATCTGTAATAATAAGTTAGCTACTCTTTCCTTTTCTGTGTTCATGTGTTCACGGTCTTACACTTGGTCTCATCTTGCCTCAGAGCTTGGTTTGTTATCTTTTCTTTCCTCTGCCTAGATGCAGATCTCAGACACTTTGCAGAAGAAACTGCTGTGCTGTATTTTAATAATAAAGTACATTTCTTCCAGCTATTCACTATAAAAGCATTTATAGGACTATGTAGGTCTTTTCAGAAGACTAGCATAATCAATTTCGAGTTAATCTGTAATAATGGTTAGCTATTCTTTCCTTTCTGTGTTTATGGTCTTACACTTGGGCAGTGGCTGCAGTTTGGATGTGGGGATGATCAGACCAGCAATACTTAGGTTAGATTGCAAAAGGATGTAGATGTTTTCTTCCTCTTCTCCTTCTTCCTCCTCTTCCTCTTTTATTTTCTCCTATAGGGAAACAGAATTTGGGCTATACCAAACCACTAATGAGGAAATAATGCCAGGAAATCTGTGACTCTGTTTACTTCTTTAATGTCAGATATAAGGCACAATGTGTAGAGATCCAAAACATGATTTTACTTATTTTACCTACTTGGAAATCATTTTTATTCCTCTACTCATGGACCTGAATGTATTCCAATGTGTCTTTCTTCACTTTAAGACCTAAGTCTTTAAGATCTTACATTTCTCTTGGCCAGGTTACTTTCCCGTGTGATTGTACTAGTATTCCTTCTCTTCCTAATAACTTCACTTGGTACTCACATTAGGATGCAGAGTGATTCCCAAAGACCCATGAGTTAAGATCTGGCTTCTCCAAATGATGTTAGTGGGATAAGTGGAACCCTTCAGAGATGGATGCTAGGTGGAGGCCTGAAGTCTTTGGGGGAGTGTTCTTGAAGCAAATCATGGGATAATGTCCTCCTTCTCTTCTCTTTTGCTTCCTGTCATACTCTGGAAATTGCTTTTGTTACCAAGTTCTGCCTCTGTCTCATCACAGACTAAAACAGAAAAGTTAATCTCCTAAAGTGAGTCGACATAAACTCTTTTTTTCTTTATGAGTTGTTATCCTTGGGTATTTTGTTAAAGTAGCAGAAAACTGGCTTATGCAGCTTAGAATGTTTACCACTATTCATATACTTGCTAAATACATTTGTAGATGACACAATTTGCTTTCATGAGATCTGCTTTGTCACTTCTCTAGGGTATTTTCTGAAATCAAAGTGTAGATACTCAGTACTCTGGCTAATCTCATGGGCTCTAACTGTTACATTATTTTCTGACATGATTTAGGTCTTGCTTTCTTCTGTTTAGAGCATTGTTGGGAATAGTAGATGAAGAGTTTCCAGGTTATTTTGTGTTCTTACTGCTCACACCTGGGTCCTTGCATATGGTATTGAGCCCTGTAAGTCTGTCAGGCTGCTTCTCTCATTTTCAGCTTCACATCACTTTCCTTGGCACTTGGAAGATTTCCATTCTGCACATTTTTCTGTCTTTCTCTCTGTCATAGAACTCAGCATCTACAACAACAAAGCAAGCATACCTAGAAAGTGAGACTCAGCTTTGTATAAGATAACATATAGCAGGTGTCTATTTACCTGTAAAAACAAAATTATAGTTAGGTGAGGTAAATCACTTGTTCAAACAGACAGAAGAATGATTTTTCTACTATTGCCTCCGTGCAGTTCAAGAAAAAATTGAGCCTTTGGATTTGTGCCAAAATAGAAGGAGCAACAAAGAATTATTGAAGGAATTGAAATAATGAACTCAAAATATAAGTGAGAATATAATTAGACTATAGTTTACCCAAGCACAAGACAAACCATCTTAAATGCTTAGTCTGTAGCTTTTTAAATGATCATGCTAGAGACAGAGGCTTCCCATTGCTGCTATTGCTTTAAAATTAATTTGATAAAAGTTTCTGGTTGTGAAAATACCTTGAAAATGTCATTTGGTGTACCAAGTAGGTGAAATATTCATGTGAAAATTTGACAAAGGAAACATGTTATCAGATTGATAATTTCCATTAGGGTCATATAATAACGTTTATTAGATAACTATTAGGTATTGGGAATTCTCTAAGGAAATAAGCATGAATTAATAATAGGTGATCTCATTGCTATTATTCCCTGTATTCTAGATGAAAAAAAAAGAAGTGTGAAGCTTTCAAAGGCTGACCAAAAAGGTGTAGGCCTGGTTGGAACCACTAACAACAATGAAAAAGTCTCATTTCCATGAAAAGCTGAACTGATTTTCCTCACATTCTTCACAAATCTTTTCATGTATAGAATATTTGCCAAAAAATACATTGCCAACCTCAGACTGATAAACACAATTTTTTAAAAATATGTGTTGCTTTGGTAAATAAATCTTGATATGTTTGCAGGAAAAAGCCAAAAAAGACTTTCTCTAATACCGCTACATTTTAATTTTCTTTCCTACTGTTGTGAAAGGTTTGATTTTCTTTTTTTATTCTTAAGAATGTGTAATTTCTACCTGGTAGAAACCATAACAGATTATTATAGAAGTGGAGAGAATTTCCATTATATTTTTGGGAATTACTTTAATCCCTGATGTTACAATCTCTCAACCAACAAACAAAAAAATACATCACAATTTTAATTACATAGATGGATGGAAAAACAACAAACAAAACATGTAACCACATCCCATAGCAACTTCTGGATTGCGCATACAAGCAAAGTTCGCTGAAGTGTTATCTATATGTGAAAAATAGTTAGGATGTTTGTAAATGCAAAAATATGAGAAGACTCAAGGCCTACAGAAAAAAAATGAGTTTATTAAATCAATATGTGAAATAGGATATAATAGTACTAAAAGATTGATAAACAGCAGTTCTTAAATTCAGTAGCAATATCTTTTCCTCCACAGCTAATCTAATATACAAGCCAATACAGAAAGCTATAGTTCAGTGTGTATTTCTTCTATTCTGTCTCTCATCAGAGTACTTGAGGATTCTAGATAAACTGCTAAATAAAAAGAAAACGGGGAAACAAATTGCATTCCATCACTAAATAAAAAGAGATGATTGGCAAAAAGTTAGCACATAGTGACCATGGCTTGTAAAGAGAAATGCATTTTTATTTCACAAATATTGAATTTCAATTACATGGCAGTAAATGATTTTGCTTAGGTAATTTCCATTTTTCTTCTTTTTGCAGTTTATGGCATTTTTCAATGAGTACAGCTTTTGATGAGAGTCAATGTGTTTTAAAGAATTAGACATTCAGATCATATTTATTTTTCTTTCCAAGCATCAGCATTTGCTTTTGCCTTTCACTTCCTAATGGTAATCCTTACCCACATTTCTATTTTCAACGTAGGAAACAAAGCAAAACAAAACAAAAACTTTGGATCTAACACATACTTTCCTGCACTGGGGGAACTCCAAGTTTGAAGCTTTGAGGAAGCTGTGTATTGTGGGATTTTTCGGTGGAGCCCTGCTTGAAGTGGTGCATGCCTCTGCAAGCCATGCATTGGTCACACTGTTGCCAATCATCAAGCAATCTCATTGGCTCATTAAATCGATCTTAGAAAGACTCATCCCATCGATCTGTTTTTGGAGACCTCTCTAGGTAGACATTGGTCTCTCAAGAAAAGTTACCCAGAGGCCACACAACATAACAATCCTCTGAATGACAATAAATGGTGCCAAGGTTTCCTTCACGTCCCCAAAGAAGTCTTCACACTTGCAATTTGCTTGATCCAGTCAGTACATTTCCATCACAACGGTTATTTCCACAAATGGCGTAGGAGGTTAGGACAAATGTTTTCAACCCCATTCTTTTTTGTTAAAGTTTCACCTAAAATTTCCAAATATTATGGTTTAAAACAGCATAAACACCCCAATCAACCCGGAGCCCCACGCGTGCCGGCGGCGGCGACGAGCACCCAGGCCGACTGCGGCTTGGCCTGTGCCCCCCGGCCCGGACCGACCCCAGCCCCCTCCGCGCCGCCCCGCCCCCGCCCAAGGTGAGTGAGTGAGAGAGAGAGAGAGAGAGAGCACAGCCCAGCCCCCAACCAACCCGGAGCCCCACGCGTCCCGGTGGCGGCGAGCACCCAGGCCGACTGCGGCTTAGCCTGGGCCCCCACCCGGACCCAAGCCCCTTGCATCCTGCCCCCTGTGCACCTAGCCACCCCCCTGGATCCCTGGTGAAGAATTCTGCCATTGAGCCAGGGAGCAAAAGAGCCCAGCCCAGTTCTGCTCCCCACCCGGGAGCCACCCTGCCAGCAGCACCACACTGCACAGCCGCTGGCTTTGCCCCCGAGGCCCCGCCCCTCTCCGCGCCCACCTTCCCAGGTCGTAGGTGAAGAATTCTGCCATCAACATCAGACCCTCTGCCTCTCTGGCCCACCGGGGACTTATGCACGTGGTCCACGGAAGACACACTGCTACTCAGAACTCAATAGAGCCCAAAGGAAACTCAAGCAAAATTCTAAGGAACAAAGGGAGCACAGGCCATACATCTGGACTCCACTACAATCATTATATCACGTGGGCGAGTTTCTTCTCATCCAGCCCAAAGATAAGTAAACTTTTTCTTTTCACCTTACTGATCCTTTAAAATATCAATGCTGTAGATCAACTTTCTCATACAGCCACCCCACAACATACAACTCCAGGGAGTACACCACTCACCCCCACATTTCACCAAGAAACTAAATCGTAAAAGTGCACTACCAAACTAATATTCACCCCCTGGTAACATAACCTGACTTAACTGACGTACTAACAGCCTAGTAGCCTCATCGAGGATATAATAATAACAATACACAAACATACCCAATCCAAGGTAAGCACTAGTAATAACTGGCAAGAGTAACAATACTAACTACGTCGATTCAGTGAAAAACACAGAAACTGAAAGGTCCTAAAAAACAAAACAACAATGTACAAGTCAAAGTGCAGATCCATGAGAAACAAAACCCAAGAAGACCAATCTCCTGCCGAAAGAATCAATCCCATAATGAGGGATTCCGACCAGAACAAATCCACAGAAAATAGCCATGGAAGCCAGACGCAACATAACGACTTTCAGAGTATGATCCTTACCATGATTAATACTATGAAAGAGGAAATCCGAGAAGAGTTAAACAACCGTATCAACCACTTCGAACAGGAACACAACAGGCACTTGGAGAGTTGAGAAAAACAGTTCAAGAAACAAAAATAGGTATGGAGCAATTAAAATAGTCTCAGGCAGAGTTTAAAATTGAACTAAAAGACAAGTTATCTTCAACCCAAAACTCAACAGAGAGTCTTATCAGCAGAACAAATGAGGCAGAAAATAGAACTTCAGATCTTGAAGACAAAGTGGGAGAATTAACCAGCTCAATGGAAGAGATTGTTAAAGCCAAAAAGATACTGGAGAGGAACATTCAAGAGATATGGGACACCCTGAAGAAGCCTAACATGAGCATTCATGGAATACCAGAACAAGAATCCCAAAATACCACACCTGAGGAAATATTTCAATTCATCATAAATGAAAACTTGCCACAATTAAAGAACGTGAGGCCTATCCAGATACAAGAGGCTTTTCGCACTCCAAACAGATATGACCAAAATAGAAAATTGCCATGGCAAATAATACTCAAAACACTCCACATTCAAGACAAAGAAAAGGTGCTGAGAGCTTCAAGAGAAAAAAAGCAAGTCACTTTTAAAGGTAAACCTATTAGAATAACAAATGACTACTCAATGGAAACAGTAAAAGCAAGAAGAGCTTGGAGAGACATACTTCAAGTATTAAATGAGCAAAAATGCCAACCCAGACTGATATACCCGGCAAAACTATCTGTCATAATTGAGGGAGAAAGAAAAGTTTTCCAGCACAAAGACAACTTGAAGGGATACATGTCTACCAAACCAGGCCTTCAAAAAATCCTAGAACTGATACTCAAGCTTGAAGAAAAGAACAAGCATATCCAGGAGGACAGAAGGGAAGTATAATACCACCAAAACATAAATATCAAACAACATGCTTACAAAATCTACTAAACATAAAAAATGTTCAGAATTAAAAATAATTTCTCCATTATAACATTAAATGTCAATGGTATTAACTTGCCGATTAAGAGACACAGATTACAAACTTGGATTAAAAACCACAATCCAACAATCTGCTGCCTTCAGGAAACTCATCTCACCACAAAAGATAGGCACATCCTAAGAATGAAAGGCTGGTCCAAAATCTTACAAGCTAATGGAACCAGGAAACAGGCAGGGGTAGCAATTATGCTTTCGGACAAAGTGGACTTCAAACCAAAGAAAATCATAAGAGACACAGATGGATACTACATTTTAGTCACAGGTACAATTGACCAGGAAGACTTCACAATCCTGAACATTATGCACCCAATACGGGCCCCTCCACATTCATTAAGAAAACCCTACAGCGTCTAAAGCAAGAAATCAACCCCCAAACGATAATTCTTGGGGACTTCAACACCGCCCTCTCTACATGGGATAGATCAACAGGTCAAAAGCTTAACAGAGACACTTTGGAACTTAATCAAACCCTGAAAGAAATGGACCTTACAGATCTCTATCGAACTTTTCACCCACGCACAAAAGAATACACATTTTTCTCAGCAGCACACGGAACTTTTTCCAAAATAGATCACATATTGGGCCACAAAACGAATCTACACATATACAAAAAAGTTGAAATTCTGACCTGTGCCCTATCAGACCACCACGGCCTAAAGCTGGACATCCACAACACAACAAACAAGAGAAAATACACTAACTCCTGGAAACTTAACAATATGATGCTGAATGAGAACTGGATTCAGGAAGAAATTAAAAAGGAAATTCAAGATTTCCTGAAAGTGAACGATAACGAAAATACAACTTACCAAAATCTCTGGGACACAATGAAAGCTGTTCTAAGAGGTAAGTTCATAGCTCTTAATGCCTACATCAAAAAAATGGAAACATCAGAAATAAATAACTTAACGATGCAGCTTAAGGCTTTAGAGAAACTTGAGCAATCTGATCCCAAAAGTAGTAGAAGAGAGGAGATTAGCAAAATAAGGGGAGAAATATCTGAAATCGAGACTAAGAAAACGATAGAAAAAATCAACCAGTCAAAAAGCTGGTTCTTTGAAAAAATCAATAAGATAGATACACCCCTAGCTAAATTAACCAAAAGCAAGAGAGAGAAAACCCAAATTAACAAAATTAAAAATGAACATGGAGTTATCACTACTGATACCCAAGAAATCCAGAGAATTATAACATCATATTTCAAAAACTTATACTCTGTGAAGTTTGACAACACACAAGAGATGGATGAATTTCTAAGTAAACACATCTTACCTAAATTGGATCAGGAAGTTGTGAATTACTTAAATGGCCCTATAATATGTAAGGAAATTGAACAAGTAATCTCGAATCTTCCCACCAAAAAATGTCCTGGACCAGATGGATTCAGCACACAATTCTACCAGACATTTAAGGAGTCAATAACACCAAGACTCCTTAAACTGTTCCATCAAATAGCAAAGGAAGGAACACTACCAAATTCCTTCTATGAAGCTAATATCGTCTTAATCCCAAAACCTAATAAAGATTCACTTAAAAAAGAAAACTATAGGGCTGGAGAGGTGGCTCAGGGGTTAAGCCTCTGCCTTGCAAGCAGAAGGTCCTGAGTTCGGATCCCAGATCCCACGTATAGACACCAGGCGGAATTGGGGGCGGCCTGCGCTCCTGGTCCTGGTAGGGCAGAGCCTGTGAATCCCGGGGCAGAAGGAGGTGGAGGCGCCCATGGTAGTTCGCGAATTCGTCCGTGGTTCTACACACACACAGACACACACACACACACATACACACACGCACGCACATACACACGCACATGCACACAGTTGATTAAATAATAATAATAAAAAAATATTTAAAAAAAATTTAAAAAAAATAAAAAAGAAAACTATAGGCCGATCTCCCTGATGAACACAGACGCAAAGATTCTCAACAAAGTCTTACCAAATCGGATTCAAAACATATCAAAAAGCTCATTCACAGGGACCAAGTAGGCTTCATCTCTGGCATGCAAGGTTGGTTCAACATACGCAAATCAATAAATGTAATTCATCATGTAAACCAGTCCAAAGTCCAAGACCACATGATACTCTCGATAGATGCAGAAAAAGCTTTTGACAAGATCCAACAGCCTTTTATGATCAAAACGCTAGAGACAGTAGGAATGGAAGGAACCTTTATCAATATAATAAAAGTTGTATATAAGCCCACAGCAAGGATTATGCTCAATGGGGAACAATTGGAAGCATTCCCACTTCGATCAGGACTAGACAAGGCTGTCCACTCTCACCACTTCTATTCAATATTGTACTTGAAGTCTTAGCTGAACCCATAAGACAAGAAAGGGACATAAAAGGGATTCAAATCGGCAAGGAAGAAGTCAAGCTATCCCTATTTGCAGATGACATGATCTTATACCTGAGGGATCCCAAAAACTCCACCAGGAAGCTCCTGGAACTAACTGAGAAATTCAGCAGGGTGGCAGGATACAAAATAAATGTGCAAAAATCAGAGGCCTTCCTATGTACCCAGAATGAAAGAAGTGAAAAGCCCTGAGAGAAACAATCCCATTTACTATAGCCCCTAAAAAAATGAAATACCTTGTTATAAACCTAACCAAGGAGGTAAAAGACCTTTACAATGAAAACTTTAAAACCCTAAAGAAAGAAATTGCTGAAGACATCAGAAGGTGGAAAGACCTCCCATGCTCCTGGATTGGCAGAATCAACATCGTAAAAATGACCATCCCAACAAAGGCAATATACAAATTCAATGCTATACCAATCAAAATCCCAAAGCAATTCTTTAAAGAAGTTGACCAATTAATCTCAAAATTCATATGGAGGCACAAAAGACCTAGGATAGCAAAGACAATCCTGAGTAACAAAAACACTGCTGGAGTTATTACCATACCGAACCTTAGTCTATACTACAAATCCATAGTTATAAAAACAGCCTGGTACTGGCTCCAAAATAGACAGAAAGATCAATGGATAAGGGTTGAGGACTCAGATATAAGCCCACAAAAATACAGCCATTTGATCTTCGACAAAGGGGCCCAAAGAATCCAATGGAAAAAGAACAGCATCTTCAACAAATGGTGCTGGCAAAACTGGATCTCCACATGCAGAAGATTAAAGCTGGACCCGTACTTGTCACCATGTACAAGACTCAATTCTAAATGGATCAAGGACCTTGATATCAGGCCAGAGACTATAAAAATCATAACTGAATGGATAGGGAACTCCCTTGAGCTGATTGGGCTAGGCCAACATTTCCTAAACCGACATCCAATGGCACAGTCACTGCTACCAACTCTCAACAGTTGGGATCTTGTGAAATTAAAGAGCTTCTGTTCAGATAAAGAGATTGTCACACGAGCTCAAAGGCAACCCACAGAATGGGAGAAAATCTTCACTAACCACATATCTGATAGAGCTCTACTGTCCAGAGTGCACAAAGAACTTAGAAAATTAAACACCAAGGAAACCAATGGCCCAATTAAAAAATGGGCCCTGGAACTTAAAAGAAATTTTACCCGAGATGAAATTAAAATGTCTAACAAATATATTAAAAATTGCTCCACTTCTTTAGCCATCAGGGAAATGCAAATCAAAACCTCCCTGAGATATCATCTCACCCCGGTCAGGATGGCAAAAATCCACAATACAAACAACAACAAATGCTGGAGAGGATGTGGAGAGAGGGGAACTCTGCTACATTGCTGGTGGGAATGCAGGCTCATACAGCCACTCTGGCGAGCCGTCTGGAGATTCTTAAACAAATTAAAGATTGAAATGCCATATGACCCTGCTATTCCACTTTTGGGAATAACCCCCCATGCAGCAGAGGTTCGCCTCGATAGCACAAGCACGACTATGTTCATAGCATCACTGTTTACAATAGCAAAGTCATGGAATCAACCTAAATGTCCAACAGTTGACGAGTGGATAAGGAAACTGTGGTACATCTATACAGTGGAGTAGTACTCAGCCATCAAAAATGATGAATTACTGGAATTTGCTGGGAAATGGATGTCATTAGAAACAATTATCTTAAGTGAAGTATCCCAATCCCGGAAATTTAAGCGCCGTATGTACTCCCTAATAGGTCTCTCCTAGTACCAAACTCACCCAGCCCACATTGAGACACTCAAGGGTAAACCTATGTACTACGGTAATTGCAAGGATTGTGAACAGGAAGGAGGGATGGGGTTGGAGGGCCGCACCAGACAGAAGGAGAGAGGGGACCATGTTACAGCAGAGAAAATCGACCTCCAAGGAATGCAAGTAAGTAATGTGACACCTGGTTAAGTTCACAGACGTTCGTTCCTGATTATGTACAACTGAGGGGGTATGATCTCACCAGAAGGGGAGGGCATATAGTCTGGCAGATGAAAAGAGATCATTTTGCAAATGGGTGACTGATCCCTCCCTCACCGAGGGTTCCTGCTTTTATTACATCTACCCTTGAATGTGCTATTATAACAAGACTCCAGTTTAACAGTTTTTTGTCTCTGACCAGGGGGTGACATACAGTGCCCATCAGGATGGAGTGAAGGGCATTGCAGGAGCAGCAAAACTGCAAAAGAAAATCAACAAACCACTATCCAGAACTTCAGAGACTCTATATCATCCACATAGAACTAAGCCAGCCTAATCTCCCCCCATCCTGAAACTCAGGGACATCTGCGGAAAGAGAGGGCAGTAAGATTGTAAGAGCAAAAGGATGGGGGGAGCAATAATTTGAAGAGTCTCCACACTAGATAGGGCTGAAGCAATCATAATTGGACTTTGCATGCCCGTCACACTATTGACCTCACAAAGTCTAACATCGGCTAAAGGCACCAAGATCCTTGGAGGCAAGGGATTGATGGCCACAGAAGTGTTCCTATGCTTAAGGGGAACACGAGAAAGGGTTCAGGGAAATGCCACTGGGTCCTTTTATGTCATCGGAAAGGAGGACCAAGAGGAGAGTTAGGCATACACAATAAAGGACTCTCTTGGAATTGGGGGGGAGGCACTGGGAGATGGGGAGGGAGGGAGGGGGAGCAGGGGGTTGGGGGGGGGAGGAGGGGGAGGGAGGGAACTGGTCTACCTATTACGTTTGTATGAGTGGAAGTAATAATAAAAATGTTAAAAAAACAGCATAAACAATTGTGTTTGGGAATTATTCAGAAAAAAAGATATAAATCATGTTTTGTCAGGGTCTCTATGTTAGGTGTAAACATTTTTCTGCTTCATGGAATTATTATTATTATTTATTTAATTTTGCGTGTGTGTATATGTGTGTGTATGTATGTGTATGTATGTATGTGTGTATGTGTAGATTCACAGACGAATTCGGGAACCACCATGGACGCCTCCACCTCCTTGTTTACTCTGCCCCGGGATTCACAGGCTCCGCCCTACCAGGACCAGAAACGCAGGCGTCTATACGTGGGGTCCAGAATCCGAAATCAGGACCTTCCTCCTGCAAGGCAGAGGCTTAACCCCTAAGCCACCTCTCCAGCACCCGAATTATTTTTTTAAGGAAACTACTCTGGCAGTTAACATAATTCAGCATCCTATCATACTTTGTTCCTATTACATATGGTAACAACTTACATAAGAGTCACTTTTCACTAAAGTGAAATGTCCCCCACAGGCTCATGTAGTTGAACGCTTGGTTCCCAGCAGGTGGCGCTGTTTGGAAGGTTACAGAAACTTTAAGTGGTAGAGTCTTGCTAAAGGAAGCATGTCATTGGAGGGTGGGCCTTGGGGTTTGATAGCCTCCCCTCCTCCCCCTCTTTTCCTTCCTCTCCTTCCACCTTTCCCTTCTTCTGGTCCTCCTCTTCCTTCTCCACCTCTCTCTCCTCCCTCCCCTTCCTCTCCTTCCTCCCTTCTCTCTCCTCCTCTCCTCTCTCCTGCCCCCTCCTTTTGTTCCTCCTCCTCTTCCTTTTTGTGGCTGTTGTAGCAGGAACTGCCCTCTGGCTTCATCCACTGGTCACTGTGTATTCACCCTCACACTTGGGAACCATAAAAAAAGAATAAACCCTTTTTCCCTTAAGCGACACTGGTCAAGGTATTTTCTCACAGCAAAAGAAGAATAAGCAAAACTCTGGCAACCTCAAGTAGTCTAGGGACATAGCCACATAACTATTGCAATTTGTTAATTTAAAATAGTGAACTAATCTAATCTGAGATTCCTGCACAAAACAAAAAAAGGAAGGGAATTCCCTGAAAATATGAGATTATACAATTTATTGTATTGATATACAAGTATAGGTGATAGAGATGTAGGTACAGCTGTAAAAAGATAGGTATAGGCATAGCTATAGTCCTATTAGTTGACTTGGAAAGGATTAATTTGCACATAGTGAAGGGTACCACTTGCATTGCTGATGGAGTAGCTCCATTTTCCTACACCTATGAATCATTTACTTCTTTTTACTCTCCACATGAAATAATACAAATACTTATGTACATTTTGTTCACGTTATTTGGAAAAATGGAACAGGCAGGTTTCCAATCAAGACTAACTGTGAAATAGCCATGGAAAGCTTAATCTTATTTTATACAGCTCTACTGCAGATTGTCAGTTACATGCTGTGTGCGTATTTTTTTTTAACTCAAACACTCTCTCTTTATAATACATCAACATATGTGTAGCTGAAGTTATCTGGACAGTCAAAAGAGAGAGTAACCAGTCACTTCGGAATAACTGTAAGATATTGGGAAAGGGAACACATGTGGGAGAACTTGGGAAAGCCTAGGCAGCTAAGGCTTCATCTAGGGACATGGTGGCTCTCTACTGCTATTTTCCAACTTATTTGTTAGCTCCTATTTAATTCCATTAACAAACGAGTTGGGGGTTATGGTTCAATAAATGTTTTACAACCATGATGACTTCAGTCTGAATCCCCAGCATCTGCACAAAATGCCGAGCATGGAGGGGGCACACCTGCAGTGCTGGTGCCAGGGAAGTGTATATAGAAAGAATTTAATTACTGAAGATCTAATGTTGCCAGTTAGCACCAGATTCTGTGAAAGACCCAAGAGACCTTGTCTCAAAAATTTTGTGAGCTAGGAAAGAAGACAATTGATATTGACCTTTGACCTCTGCATGCATACTGGATACACAAACACATGCAAACTTTGCACACATGTGTGCCGCACAAAGACATGTGTCCCCCCCATGCGCATGCATACCATTTGCATAATGTAACGTGAACTCTTTGTTTCCTTCCATCTCACTATTTAAGGTTTGTGATTAAAAAAAAGTGAGGGCTGAAGACACATGGGATGGCTCATAAAGGTTTATTTTAGTGTTTGCTGTTGCTAAAACTGAACTGCATTTGGAAACAAATTATTGTATCAAAAATGAATGGCTTAAATAAATGATGTTTTTATTGAAGTGACATGTGATGGGGAAATGGTGTCATTTGTAGAACCTAGCTTTATAATTTGCTACTTCATAGAAGAATGTAACTGTCTTGGAAAAAAAAATCAAGATGGCAGGAAAGGGAAGCAAACATATTTACAGAAAACATAGATGTCTGTGGGTTTCCAGGACTCACTAAACCACCAGTCAACGCCTGCTCTTTATCTGCACATTTGATCATTGGGGGTTAAGTTGGTTGTGTTCCTGGTTATTTCCCAAGCAGTCCTCACTCACATTTTCCCCTCCAGATACTTTGTCAGTTATTGCCCACCAATCGCGCTCATTTCAGAGCCCATGGCAGGTAATGAGATGCTGATTGGGGATTCTAGAATTCACTTGCCGATGATTATGTGTTATTTTAACAGGAGAATGACAATAATTTCCTGTAATGCCACTTGTTAAGGTAATTATGCTATAATTGCCTTATCAAGGTGTCATAGAGGAGAGGGGAGAAATTCCAGGATTTCACAGCTGCTGTCTTGCTCCTTTAACTGTTAACTTGAAATTGCATTGTTAGCCATAAGGATAGGTCCCATCTCCGTCCTTTAAATCCAAGAAGCATTGTTGTCTTGGGTAGGTTAGATGATCTCAAATGAAAATTTCCAAGAGTTATATTTTTCTTAAATGTTAGTATTATACCTACTGACAAATTAGATAAATTTCAGCTAAGTTATGCACCAGATATTTCTATTTCAATAGAACCTAAAGAGTTTATTTGTAGAAAATGTGAATTGAAGAAAACTAAATATTAATAAATCTAATAGCATGTATTACAGGGCATCTGTATTGAAGACGAGTTAAAACACCTGTTTGCACTTAAACAGTGGAAGAAGATGTTCTCAAACAGAAGAGAAATTAGCAATATACTTAACCTTAGAGTTCTAAAGTAAAGATTACTCAAAATGCATGTAAAAATTTGTGCTGTTACTTCAGCTGTCAATAATACATAGTGAAAAATAGACCATGTTCTCAAGTTTTAAACAATACTGTTCCCAGGCATAGGAGATTCTGATATGTTCCTTCTTCATGCATTGATCCTGGATTCTGTTTGAAGAAGTAAACAATGAGCCACTCAGCCATGAAAAGCTATGGAAAGCAGGAAGACTGTAGAGTGAGACAGAGAGGTCCTGAGGAGTGTCAAAGCGGGAGGGACTTGTTGCTTCATATAGAGTTGCATGCATGTAGGCAACTTTCAGGCTCACGTGGGAAGTTGAGTGTTATAACCCGGTGTAAAATCCTGAGACCATTTATTCTTTCTTTTAACTACTCTGTTAAACAAATTCATTCTGTATTTTTGTAAAGGTAATATGTGAACAAAATACAATCCTGTGGACTACTCTCAGTAGTCAAAGCAAGCCAGTCTTTGCTCACTCCATAACTACAAATACAATGTTCTGATGAGATGTTAGTTGGATATGAAGTTGGATACGATGGTGTGCAACAAGCTGAGCTTTCAGCACACAGGAATTTTGCAGAATATGTATTATCTCTCCATTCACTACTTTTGGCTTATATTATCACATGTCAAACACTTGGTCACCAGCTAGTGGCGCTGTTTGGGGAGGTTGTGCTCTCTTTAGAGTTGGTTTCTGGCTAGTCTACTGGGCTGGAGGGGTGTAGGTGAGGATTATTGGCTTCCTGCCCCTGCCCAGTCTTGGCTTCCCCCCACATGGAAGCCCATATAACTACTGCAGCCTGTCCTTACTTTGGTGGACTACATCCTGGAACCATCAACCCAAGTAAATTCCCTGTTTCCTTAACTTACTGCTTCAGGTGCCACATCTGGTGTAGTAACTGGTGTAGTCAGTAATTTTGTTTTTTAAAAAGAGTATTTGACTCCCTAGATGTGAACTTTAGTTAGCTGTAAGGAACACATTCACAAGTAACACAAACCAGAGGATATAATTATGCCTCTCTTTTTTTTTTTGTATCATTCTACCTTACTAGGTCCATTATTCCTATCTTTTAATATTCAGACATCCCTAGCTTAAAATTAATGCTTCACTTCTATTCACTAAGTGAGTAAAGTAGAATAAATATATTTTTGAATAACAACACTCTCTCTACAATATTCGATTTTGTCAGTTTGCATTTAAATAACAGAAATGAGAAACAGGCTACTCAAGAAGGTGTTTTAAAATCCATTTGAATATTTTTCAGTAGTTGTAGACACAATTAGAGTCTGCTGATGCAGTGGCTATTAAAATACAAAGATGCCTGATTGTCGCACAATTTCCTGTTGAATGAGGGAAAATTAATTTATCAGCATAACATTTAGCAATAAATATTTAATGGAATCTTCTTCTTGAACACATTACTCCAGCACATTTTCAATCTGGTTTGCTTTTTTTCTTGCCTAGCATTCATATTTCATATATCTTTGTTTTTTAAGGGGGTGTCATTTTTGCTTGTTAAGATCTGGCCAAATGGAGGAATTTCTTATCCTAAGGCATTTCAAATTTGGTGAACTTAAGCCTCACCTCATTTTCCTTTTTCTTAATTCAACGATCTGGTTCAATTGAAATAATAAGGTAGAAAATTATGTAATGTCTATTTTAAACCCCAGGATAACCTTACATTATCCTGACAAATATTTTTAGATTGTAAAAAAATCCTCTACGATGTTTTTCAACTGCATGCTATTTTACACTTAGATTTTTGGTGAAAGTTTCTTTTTACATATGAAATAAAACTACAATCTTAGTAATTTGGGCTATTTTCCAAGAGGTGATTATTTTGAATTAATACTTTATGACAGGATTTTAATTTGTGTTTTCCAAACTTATGCCACAGCACTGATCTAGGTAAGTTCTTGTACATTTCATAATAATGTCATAATGATAGTTGATATAAGATTTTCAAATATTCATATTTAACTGAATACAAAGTGGGAATGATTGAGCAGCATTTTTTGTTGCATTTAGAAAGAGAAAATACCACTAATTAACCTGGTATGTATATTTTTTATTCAACTTACCAAAAAGCATATTTACTTTGCAGAAAAGCTTTTTTAATTATATTTCTTTTGCACTAAGACTGAATGCAAGAAATAAACGTGTCCTTAGAATTTATACTCTGACTTTTCTGAATGCATTTTGGTTCTTACTGAGTTATAAAAGTCCTTTAATGTCTCATTGATATTGACAGTTTCTTTTACTTTGTTAGCAGCCCTGATGTGGCAGCACATTGAGATTGTTCATATTTATCTGATAATTTTCCTCCAAACAATGCATTTGATCCAAATGGCCTGGTAGATTTGAACATGTAGTACACACTATGGCCATAGCAATCATGAGATGCCTTCTGTGGATTTAGTAGGATCATGAAGTAAGTTGATTACATAATGAGAACTATTAGGGCTGCTGGGTAGCTTATTGGATAAAGTTATTGCCTCTTAAAATTAATGTCCTGAGTTTGATTCCTAGGATCCTCTTGGTAAAAGGAGATAACTGGTTCCTGGGATCAGATAACTGACTCTCTGATCTCCAGATATATACTTTGGCATGTGTGTACCCACCTATACATATATACACATACATGCATGTGCACACATACAGAGATAAAAATGCAATAAAACAATGGTTCAAAAAATAAGAAAGATAGATATCTGCATATAGATATATGTATATATAAAAACTAATGTAGATTGTCAAAGTTGGGAACTAAAGCAAGCATATAAATTTTGCCAAGTATCCATTTGAAAGTGGTGGCGAAATTTCATAGCTAATAATGAAGCTGGCACTCCTGTATCCCCTGGGAATACGCTGGAACTTTATACTTAGAACAATTGCTATCAGGGGCTTGAAAGCTAATAATTCTAAAAGTACTAACAATGCCAAGTACCATATCTGGTTTCATCTCCTTTGTTCCAGTGAAAACTACTGAAAAGTAATACTTTCATGTGGTAATTTTCTTTCAGAATGAGCAATTACATGACTTAATAAAGTAATGGCAACTACAGAATTTTGTCACCACAGGAAACAGATCAGGAACTTCAGTATATTTCACTTTGTAATACTGTATTTTATATGTGATAATAATTTTGCTCAGAAAAAAATCACAAAACCAAACTGTTCCTACATGTATTTATTTCAGATAATGCCTAGCAATTGCTATATTATTATATGATGACAATATTAGTGTAAAATTTTCAGTACAAAAGATTCTGCATGAATCTTGAGGCTTGAGGAGACTTGTCATCATGCATGTTCAACAACTACATCACTGCAATTGGGAATTTTAACAGTTGGAGAATCTGATCTTCTTATCTTACTGTTTTCAGTAAACAAAATAGTATCATGCTTTGAAGAAATAGGTGCTAACTATTGTCTTGCTCTCTCTGTGTTGTTTACACAGATTCCTAGATCAAGATGTCAGCAGAGCAGATGAAGTATCCAGGGGAATCTTCCCTCTGGTCTGTAAGATAACCAAATTCTCCCTGTATTCTCACAAGGTGAAAGATAAAAAAAAACAAATTCTCTTTTAAAAAGTCTTTGCAATAGTCATGCATATATGATTTTGGCAGCTTCTCAAGCCACATCCCTGAGGAACTTACATGATGTCACAGAACAGTACTGGTATGCATTGGACAGGACCACAGCTGGTCAGTCTCAGGGATTGCAGGAGAAGTTAATATATTTTTATCGCAACAGTGTTTAAAGTTTTGTCTGTGAGATTCCTATAAATTATAGGTTTACAGCTGAGAAGAGAAATAAAGCCATATATGCTTAGTTGTTGACCATGGTTCATTGTTGTTTTTAAATTTTTAGTTGAAACATCTCTATGGCAACTGAATATTATTCCTATGTAAACAACCTTCCAGGTCAGTTCACTAATTGTTCTGGGATTCCAGATTTTCAACTGGAGGGCTTTAGTCAGACTCTCAGGTCATCAGGGCCATTCCATTCCTAATTACCTTGACGTTGTCATTGTAGTCTCTCTGGCACGTTGAATCAAAAACTTCTGTTATATCATATGTTTGGAATATGTTACTCTGAACTATCTACCCACCTAATGAATGACAGCAAAGGTAATTTACTGTGTAGTAAGTCAAAGAGGAAATAATTCACTAACCACCTGGTTCTTTCCTAAAATGAACTTTGAACAACATCATTGTATTGCAGCTTTTAAACATCACTTTAATTACTATCTACTATCTCCTCAAACTAAAGAGGCAAAGGCAAGAAGGTGTATTTATGCCAATCAATGGACATAATATCACCATTCTTTTTTTTTTGAGGGCTTGCATTTTCTTCTAAAAACCATAAATAGCTTTATTTCTCGTTAATGGAGTAATTTATACAAAACCTAGTATCTTCATCGACAGCACTTTTTATCCAGTAGCAAATGTGCACCATTTAGCGGATCAATTGCTTGAGTTATGAAGAGAGGCAGGAGCTTCATCGGCCTCCATTCTTCTCAATAACAAAGGAGAAAACACATTAAAAACTAGCATTGATGGGTTGTTGTGAGATCCGGTCAATGCGCTCTCCCAGAGTTGAAATTAAAAGGCAGTTAGGAGAAAATTGTTTTCTCTCGTCATCAGTCACTACGTGAAAGGCCTTTTTCACTATGATTAATTAAAAGCCCTAAAGAGCGAGCGAGAGGGAGTGAACTTTAATAAACGGCCTAGATGGTCGGGTTACCATCTCAAGTTAACAGAAGATGGCTTTGACTTGACTAAGTGTTATTGCCCTGGTCCATAATTTCATTTTGAAAATGGGCAAAGGAGTGAATCTTCCTCTTCGTAATTGAGTATTGATTTGAAAATAAATGGCAGTGAAACTCCCACTGAACTGTCAAGATATATTCCGGACAGAGCCGACAATAAATGATTTCTGGTTCTTCTGAAAGTTATAGATCAGCTTGATACTTAAACACAGAGAGGATCAGCCAATCTGTCTTCCGTTTTATCAAGTTTCCCAGGGTCAATACAGGACACCACGCGGGATGTGGCGATCACGTCCCGAGGCACAGCTCCGACTTCATTGTCAGCCCCCTTTGTAAAAAACGTTTCCTTGAATTTGGAAAGCAATTTTGAAACCGCAGGCTCCGACATTTCCCTGCTCTTCCAAATAATAGCATCCTTCTAAATACTGCACTTACGGGTGTCTTTGCAATGCGCTCTCAATGGCGGGGAGTTAAAATGTCATTATAAATGTTTCAACGGGCTTGATAGATTTTCTTTGCGAGTGGTAAGTAGCCAAAATTGGGTGTGATCTAACCAGGCACAGGAATTACAAAGACACGTTCAACCTGTAGTTTAGTCTCATTCAAAGTGTTTATGGATTGTCCGACTTCATCAATGGGCATCCGCAGTCGGCACCAAAAGGTGATTTCTGGGTGGAAGAAAAAATATCTGGGAGGCGATTTAGAAGGCTATAATGGGGCTGGAAAGCAGGAAAGTTCTTTTGCAAAATGCTATTTGACTGGTAAATCCTGGGGAACAATACATTGGAGCTCATTATACACTTATAGAGTTTTTTTTTGTTTGTTTGTTTTTTCTGGACACTAAAAAGCTTTTTCAAACCACACCACATTTTTTCATTCTCGAATGAGAGGTTCCTGAATTAATATTTACCATTTTCATATTAACAGATGTATATTACACAAAATTAAGCATAAAAGCCCATCACAGGAAGAAAGTAATCTGTGATCTCCATAGCCTCCTTTCTAACTAATTATCAAACTGTGAGTGGCTATGAGGGTTTTGTTAATGACACAGGAAGCCAATTGTATCTTCTGAGTATTTTTAAAAAGTATGCTTCCGTTATTTTCCTTATTAATATGGAAAAGCTCCTAAAATTTATTTGGCTCTCTTTCTTTTCTCCAGGAAGGATTTTTTTTTTTTATGATTGCCTACAAAAGAGTATGAAGTTCAAAGAAACACAGGACTCTGTGGATCTTTAGGGAAGTGATGTGGCTTCTACTATACACCCTCCCTTTCCTTCATCAGTATATAGAATTTGCTAGACAGTCATAATGTGCAGTTAGTACCAACTGAAACAAACTGGACTTTATAAATTGCACTGGGTGGCTGCACATAGTTATTAAGGGCTTCAGAGTTATTCCTGCTACTCTGTGTCCCCTCCCCCATCACTGAGCAAAAGGGAGAATCTGAATCTCCATTCCACAGGCACAGCCCCTTGTTACAGTGAAAGGCTCTTTAAGAAAGTTGGGAAAGTTGTCAAATATTTTAAGACTTTATTCTTTTTTTTTCAATTTACCCTAAAGTTTGCAACTTTTTTTCTCCAATGAATTTAAAAAATTATTTTATAGCTTCATACATGATTATAGTGAATTTATGGCGTTTCACACCCTAATCCTCAATCCCATCGCCTCCCTCCCCTCGCCTTTACAACCCTTCCTCTTCTCTGCCAGTCTCCTTCTGTTTTTAAGTCTTCAGCGTGTGTGGCCCTCTAGGCTTCATCTGGTGACCAGTGATGACATTGCTGGAGCATGATCATTACTCAGTTTTGGAGCAGCCAAGCTGGGCCTGTCTCTGAAAGTCTTGGAAGGTCATCCCCCTTCCCTGAAAAATCACACCTCCGGCCAGCTTCCCCCAAGCCTTGGTTCTTGAAAAGATATGGAAATTAGTTCTCCATTGTAGCTTAAGGTGGGCTCAAGATCAACTGAGTTGGGCCCCAGTATGAACAGAACATTGAGATGTAGAAGACCGAAAGCTCCTTTCTGGTTTACAGAAACTGGAGCTAACCAATGAGGAAAAGCCATTTTTTCCAAGGGTTTGCCTAAATATACCTGACCCTGGCAGCCATTATGGGGCACTTGCCTGGAGTTTGTGAGTTCTTTTCTAGCTCTTTGCCCCTAATGGATTCCATGCCTGGAGTCCATGAGTTCTCCAGGGTGGTCTTGCCCCTCATGGTACGTCATGTCTGGAGTCTGTGACTTCTGTTACTTCTCTTCGCTGATAAACTCTGCCTTAATCCTCTATATGTGTTCTGATTTTAATCGTGACTCCAGAACTCTTGGACCAGGACACATAAAGGTCCCAGCAGAGTGACCCCTCAACAATCACACATGTCAGTGGGTATCCTCCCTCCCCATCTCCCATCGGACTTTTATTCTTGTATGAAGGATATGGATTTTGAATGAGAAACATCATATGAAAACCTTATAAGCAATTTTGCATATTGGATGTCTCTGCAAAGGTAAACTTAACAGTGAGTGAAAGATCATATTTTTATTAGAATTATAGCCTTGCATGCTTCAGAAGTATCACGAGGAATAAATATGACCAGAACTAATTACCTTATTGCTCATCAGTTACATTCTGGATTGTCACGGGTGCGTGCATTTATTTCGTAAAAGCAGATACTCAAATGTAGCCAACGCTTTTCTCTCCTCCTTTTTCAAAATTTAATTTATTTTTATTGTGTACTTCTGTTGTGTATGTGGGGAGAGGTGGGGGTTACATGCCTCATCGCTTACATGGAGGTTAGAGAACACTGTGGAGTCATTTTCATCCTTTCACTTGGATTCTTGGGATCAAATTTAGATCATCAGAGTTAAACAACAGGAAGCGGCTGTATCTCCTGAGCCATCTTGCAGTCTCCTCCTCCCCCTCCTCCTCCCTTTCCTCCTTTGTCTTTTTTCCTTAGTATTTGGGACCTTGGGTGATGATAGAGCACTCTGAAAGCGTGAAAGTGTGAATGCTAATAGGACTGTTACACTGCTTCTTTCCCCTCCTCTCCTGTCTCCTTCAGTCCCCTCTTCTCCTCTTTCCTCTCCCCTCCCCTCCCTTCCCTTTCTTTTTTACTTTTTCCTGATACTTTTCTTGTGTATGTATGTGTGTTTATGTGTACAGGTGCACTGAACTCACAACCTTGGACACAGTAAACAAGCAGTCTACTGAATTACGTCTCAGCTTTTAGCATTTGAAATAACATTTGTCTGTGTTGCATACCTAAGTTCAGCACACCTAACCTAGTATGGCCTTCAATAACCATTAACTATAAATTTCATTTGTCTTTTTTTGCAACAGTAATTACTGTCAAACAATAATATCTGAAACTGAAAAAATTAACATCGCTGAGCATGTGATCTGTGTGATCCTGTTGAGCGCCTGACTTTCATCTTCAGGAAATTCCACAAAGTACATATTATTATCTCCACTCTATCAAGGTGATAATGGAAGCACACTCATATAGACATTATGTAGTGATCAAATGATTAAAGCTCAGAATGAATGAAAGCCACAAACTGATGCCCACAACATTCTCTCCTGCAAATACTGATGTGTGTATCAAGGTTGCGAAAATACTTTCTGATCTTGTCCTTGGTGAGATGATCAGTATTTTTGGTGATTCCCATGGGAAGTTCACTTCCACTGAAAATCTAACTGGCTGCTTTCAAATGCTGTTTGCATCTGTTGTGTCTGTTGCTGATGCTGAATTTGTAAATCACTGGTTGTTGAATGAAAGTTTAGGGCAGATTATCCAGTTCTCAAATCCTGTCACTCATTGGTTCAATATAAAGACTCGCAGGGGAGCGAATTCACATCTCTACAGCTATTTTAAATTGAGAGATTATCATTAGGAATTTAGAAATATAAGCTAAGGAAATAGCATACATAGTCGACTCTTAACTAAAGTGTTATGCTTCATGTAAAATAAGTACAGAAATAGCAACTATAAATTGCATTCCAAAGTTAGGGGATTTTTTATACCTATAAAATTGTATAACACAAAATATCATCTAAGGTGGAAGAAATAAAGACTGTGCATTTTGTCTTAAGGCAGCTTGTTATAGAGGTGATATTTTAAGTCCTTCTTTGCTAGAGTCTTGGACTGTAGTCTACAAAGCATCAGCCATCCGTGTCGTCTGCCTGCTGACTCCAGCTGAAACGGAGGCAGTGGCAGTTGCTCATGCTTCCGTGCGCAGCAGCTCTGGGTGATTGGTGGTGGCTGTGTGGACACTGGTGGAGAGGACTCTAGGTCACTGCTTGGCTCAGTGGGAAACCCTGCCACGGTAGATTAATAGCGTCTGGGATAGACTTCAAATGGAATATATCGTGGTAGGCTTGTCTTTTCCAGTATTCAGGACCTTGAGCGATGATGGAGCACCCTGAAAGTATGAATGCTAATGTGTGACTTTCACACCTCCTCCCCTCCCCTCCCTTCCCCTCCCCTCCTTTCCCCTCCTCTCCTCTCCTCTTCTCTCCTCTCCTCCCTTTTCTTCTCTTCCCTTGTGTATATATGTTTATGTGTATGCGTGCACACATGTGTGCATGTGTGAACAGGTGCATGTGGAAAGCAGAGGTGGATGTTTGGTACCTTGCTTGATCACTCCCTACAGATTTCTTGCTGAATCCAGATGTTTCCGTTTGGCTTGTCAGGCTGTTCAGCAGGTACTAGCAAGCCTGTCCGTTTCTCCAGCTCTGTAATTTAAAAGCATGTACCTCACTGTCACAGGGATATTGGGGATTAAATTTGGATGCCTACTGCTTACAGGACAAGGGTTTTCCTAATGCGCCATCTCCACAGCTGTTCCCTGCCCTGCCCCTGCATTTTCTCAGCCTCCAAACTCAGACTCAACTGCATAAACTTGACATCTTCAGCTTAGGTCTTCAAACATCATGCCCCTCCCTCCTCCACCATGCCTTTCAGATGCATTGGAAAAGGAATATAGAATTTCCTGAACAGGTCATTAAGATATTTAGATATTTTAGGTTAAGGTCTCTCCTCAAATCTTCAAAGCCACAGGGCTAAGTTTTCATTCACAGTTTCTTCTACTTCTGGTTCCCTGCCTTTCTGATGTTGTTAATTTTAAAAAGTCAAGAACAGAAAGAATAGCAATAAAAATAGCAACTCAAAATATACAAAGAAGCAAACAAACAAGCAAAGCAAGCAACCACTCTAGTTTCTGACTCACTGATTGACCTTCAGGAAAAGAATGGCTTATAGTGCACTCTCCTATGTCCCCAAGCTCTGGACCATTCCGTGAGGAACAAGCAGACAACATGCTCACATAAGTGGAGTCTTTCATCCTGGAGGCATGAGAGCCTAGCAGCTATTAAGCTCTGTAAAACTTCAAGCAGGAAAATGACTCTGTGACATGGCTGCTTTTGCTGATTGTGTTTTTCACAAATACTTTCTATTGCATAGCTTTTATAACTATAAATCTAAAAAAACTGGTTTACTCCTAAACACAGGAAATACCTCTTTAGATCCAAGTTACTGTATTCTTCTGTCAAACTCAAAGTTATTGTTTAACATCCCCCAATGAAAAGCATATCTTCATTGAATCTTTAATAGTCTTTAAAAACATTTGACAATATTGTTTTTTTCTATTCATCAGGATAAATTCAGCCATTTAACACTTTTGTTTCATGCTATTTTTAGGCTGAAGAATGTCTGAGAGAAATCTATTATATTTAGATGAGAGAAAATTAAATCTGTATTTGCTTATGATATCATAATATACATTTGAGACTTAAAATAAAATTCCACAGGCCTACCAGAAAACTATTTCATTTCTTTTTCCTACTAAGAATTCAACTGATAATTCAGTTTTAGTGTTGAAAACTTCCCAAAGAAAAAACTTGTTGATTTCACAGGAAGCTGGGAAGGGGGAAATAAAACTGTAGATTGATTTGTTTATTTAGCTTATGGGTTATGTGTGTGTGTGTACCAGAGGGCACCTGAGTGTGTATGTCTATGGACGCACAAGGATAGCATTAGGAATCATCCTGGATTGCTCTACTTTCTTATTATTTTGCTCTGCGACTTCCCAGGCTCTGTCTTCCATGACTTGAAGTGCAAGTCAGTGCTGTTACCTCTCACCAATTACATGTGGGGTCTGGGGATCTGGGTCCTACTACTTGTGAGGCAAAGGCTTTAACCACTGAGAAATCTCCCTAGTCCCCCTGTGCTTTTATTTTTTTAACTGCCAACTAATCCTGATGTAGAAAAGGAAATCAATGATAATTCATACAGATTGTATTAGAGGTACTCTGTGGGAATCATCTAAATCAATTCACAGTGATATTCTCGCATAGTTCTCTAACTAAGGCCTGTGGCCTTTGTGAATGGTCTTTCTTTCAGAAACTATACTGCCTCAGTAAAAGGATGAGTTCCAATCTACACAAATGTCTTTGACTAGAATGATAACATTTAAATTATCCAATCCTGTTTTTATTGCAGGGGGAAACTTAGGTTGCAAATTACCCCCTTTTTGTTTTGCTCTGGGCTTTCCCAGATTTTGCCTTCCAGGTCCAGAAGTGCAGGCCATTACCATTTCTGACCAGTGTTTTTCTGTGGTATCTTGAACACACGTCCTGCTTGCAAGGCAGAAGCTTAGCCCCTGAGCCACTTCTCTATCTGGAAACTGTTCCTGACTCTTGCTTTCTATGAATTTTCTAGTCTTTCTACTCTCTGGCTGACCAGGCATCTTCTTATAGAGGTGTGTGTGTGTGTGTGTGTGTGTGTGTGTGTGTGTGTGTGTGTGTGGTGTGTGTGTGGTGTGTGTGTGTGTATTTACAAGGTTTGCCTAATCATACACTCAAAGTTTTCTCTACATGATCCATAAAGAAGAAACCTGATGTGATATTCCTGGCTATGGAAAGCAGGTGGCAGGCAGTACTTGGTCGTTGCAAATAATAATATATTGAGAAAACACCAGTTCACACCATACTCCAAGTAAGGATGACCCAGAATGTTATTTGTTATTTGTGAATAGTCTTTCGCCTTTGCATAGGCTGAGAAGCAGAGGAAGATATTCTAAATGCCGGTTCCTGGGTCTTTGCTTTCAATGACTTGACCCCCAGATCTCTTCTTACAAATATCAGCTTGGGTGATTTTGAGACAGTATGTTGGAGCACAAAACCACAGGACTGCTTTTGGTTACTGTGTGTTGAGAATGCATCTGTGACCACTGAGGCATACAGTAGAGGCTCAGAATAAAGAAAAAATATATTGACTATGTCCATGGAGCAACTTTCTTTAGCCGCTTATATTTCAGGTGGACAGGAGCACTTTTGGAAACTTCCTTCTCTTTTGATCTTCCAAAGACATTTTCTAGTGTATTTCAGTGAACTTTGGACTGACAAAAATACCGAGGAGCTGGGAAACCAAAGATGTCACTCTAACACAAATGCTCCACAGATGTTAAAATGCCATAGAGGAGCCTGCACAGCAAGTAGGGAAATGTAGTTACACCCTGGAAAATGGTCTTATGGTAGTTTCTAGGACATTCTCTTTATGATGGTTACAGTGTCTTGCTTCACATTTCCAGCGCCAATGGTTTTCAGAAGCTTTCACACAGTTTGAAAGGAATTCAACCCTGAAGTTATATGCTGCTCATTCTTGCAGGCTGTTTCATTCATGGACTGATGAGTAAGTAGGGATTTCATAGTTTTTAATGTTTTCTTACATTTCAAAAATGTATTTACAGGGGCTGGAGAGGTGGCTCAGGGGTTAAGCTTCTGCCTTGCAGGTGGAAGGTCCTGAGTTCGGATCCTAGACCCCACGTACAGACTCCAGGTGGAAGCGGGGGCGGCCTGCGTTTCTGGTCCTAGTAGGGTGGAGCCTGTGAATCCCGGGCCAGAGTAAACAAAGAGGAGCTGGAGGTGTCCATGGTGGTTCCTGAATTCATCCATGGTTCTACATACACACACATACATCCACACACGCGCACACACGCACATGCACACAATTGAATAAAAAAAGTATTTACAACAACTATTGGAGTTAGGGTAATATTCCAGTTAATCTCTTGATTTCACAGCACTCTGATTCATCTCCATAATGTAACAACAATTTAGCCATGATCTCATCTGAGAAAGAATAATAGTTTCATCAATTATTTAATAAGTAAACAATGGCTAATCCTAACTGGCATTTTGGTTTGATTTTCTATGGAGAAAACAGGGTTTGAAAACAATTGTCTTGTGCATGTTAGGCAACAGATCACTTGAGATATAGCACCATGGTAGATTATACATACATACATGCACACATATATATATATATGTATATAATTTATTTCAGGTGGAGGGAGGGAAGGAGAGAGGAAGGGAGAGAGTATATATGTGTTAATTTGACTTTATTTTTTGGAATGCCTGGGCTCTGGGGATCAAACTTATCACTTGGTTTGTGTGCAAGATCATATATATGAACCTTTACTGAGCCACTTTTTTTGGTCCTTTTTTTTTAACTTGTTTTCTTTCTCTTCTCTTTTCTTTGTTTTTTTTTTTTTCCTTTCTTACTTTCTTTTATATATAGTTTTTGCTGTAAGCATGTGTATGTGTATGTGTGTATGTATGTTGATATGTGTACTGGTGTATGTATGTGTACATATACGCAAGTGCAATTGAGTGTACCCATTGAGGCTCAAGGGTGATATTAGGAATCATCCTCATCATGCTTTATTGCTCTTCCACCTTATTATTGTGAACCCGGGTCTCTAATTTAACCCAGAACACACCATTAAGGCCAGTGTGGCTAGCCAACTTGCTCTGGGGATTCCTGGGTTCTTCATTACAGTTGTGTCACCACACCTGCTGGGCATTTTTACATGGGATCTGGAGATCCAAACACGGATACTTTTGTTTGTGAGACAATGACTTTAACCACTCCCAAGCCTTCTTTTTACTTTTTATCATGATCCATATGTCTGTAAGTTGCTCATGCTAACCTTAATTCCATTCTATACATCAGGTAGACCTTTAACTTTTAATACTCCTGATTCACTTTCTGAGTAGCTCTGATTGCTGGCCTACACTGCCAGGTTTGACTGTGAAGGAAGGTTTTGGAGCGCAGCCATAATAATAGTAGTATATCTTTCTCCATTCATGGTTCATTTTGCTTCTTCAAAAAGCTGTGTATTAGGAAGCCACTATTAATTCTATTTTTACTTAGGACTGAAATTCAGAAACTGAATTACTTACCCTGCATAGTAGACAAAGAAGCAGTGAATCTGGTCTAGTTCCGTCTTTCTGCCTCTGAAGACGATATGGGCCCCATTGCTATGTAAGAACTTGGAGGAATCTAGCATGCCATAGCAATTTGGGGTCTGACCTTTCCCTCATCCTGGCAGAGGTTTTGGTTGGCAGTCCTGTGCTAGCAGCCGTCTCTCTCCAAGCTGGCAGGCCTATTTAGGGCATTGGTATTTATGCAAAGATAATGCCGAAATGCAATTACCTGCTCATCTGTTCTCAGGGCTGATTGTCAATCATAGCAGAGCGGTTGTTTAAAAGCCTTGTCAATCAGAGAGTTCATCTCCCATAAAGGTCTGCCTTCCTCCTCGTCAAGTATCTGGGCACACCCGAGTCTCTTAAACAAAATGCCTCATTCTGAGCACTTCGCTGTTCCGTGTGACTCTGAATTCTCAGATTATCTGTGTTCCCAGTTTCCAGAGGTGGAAATCGTGTGATTTATCCACTTATAAGATATACAGTGGTAATAGCTAGACAGGGCACCATGATCCTGAAATGGGAGCATCTTTCTTCTAATATGCCCATCCGCATGTCTAACGCTCGCTGAAACAAGTACATTTGATTCTTCCCCGGTCTCCCGGAAGAAACGAGAATCGCCTCTGCCTCCACGCATGTCTAGTCCCTTGGCCTGTGCAATTGGTCTCAGCTCTGTCATTAGCCCCCAAAATAAAAGAAAAGCATTTACCTCTCACGCTGCCTTCTGCTTAGCAGAATGAAACGTGTGCTCTGCTGTGGGGGCTGCAGGTCAACAGCTAAATTGTTCTCTCTTCCGAAGATACGTTTTCATGTGCTGAATCACATCCGTGAGATTAGTACCATGCGCACCTGTAATGAAGACACAGGTGGGGCAAGGAAATGGAGCCAGGAAATGTGCTCAAATTCAACATTTTCTGTCCAGAATTTACGGCAGTAAATTATAAGTTTTCATTTATTTGGAGGCTTGTATTAACAGATATGAGTTAACTTTCTTTTTTTCGGAGACTATAAAGGGAAGTGTGTGAACTAGCTTATAGGGCAGCTGTGACATTAGGCTGGTGTCCAGAAGAGACACTGGGTCTCTGAGGCTCTGCAGATGTAGCACTCTAATTTGTACTGCATGTAGTGACAACAGCCTGTGCCCTAGGGACCTTATTTTTCCCACATCTATTTCTCTTTCCAGACTCCGTAAGGAATGGCAGAGTCTAAGAGTTTGAGAAATGCAGTTCTTATATGGAGGTATAGCTGTCATGACCACTTGCTCCAACCCCAATATCAAAGGAAAACACCCAAAGAGGCAATTTGGGGGGAGAAGAAAAAAAAGAAAAGATAAAGCAAACACATAAACAAGAAAGCAGGAATTTGTTTCTGTTGCAGTTCGCCTGCCTGGTTGCTGATAAATGACCATCAAATGGCTTAAGGGAATAAGGGGTTTATTTCCTTATGACAGTCTGGTTACAGTTCTTAGTCCAGCTTGACAGGAGAGCATGGACCAACACCAGGGCCAAGGGAACTGGGCACACCATCACCATATAACAGCTGAGAGATGGACAATCCTTACTTGTCAGACCAGCATGTCTGGCCAAGTGAACAGAAGGATGCCAACTTCTTCAACCAGCTCTCAGTATTTTATTCACCTGTTCAGGACCTAGTCCCACCCACCATGGACTGGGCCTTCCCTACTCAGCTAGATAATATCTTGCAGATTTGCTCTGGGTTTAGCTCAATCATTAATTCTCTATAAATGTGCCCGGAGCTCAAACCCTCAACTGTCAAGTTGGCATCTGTGCCTAACTATGACAGTCTCTGAGGCACGAAACTGTAGGAGAGATAATGCCCTTGGATGGTCCCGCAGCCCAGGAGGCTAAAGAACAAGGGCATCTACCTGCTGCTCTGCTTCGAGAAGATGTGCTCCATCCTTATGTTTGTGTGGACATAACTCTTCTTTGGGAGGCATAAGGTCAAGCCAGAGGTGTATACACAACTGATGCTTATGTGAAGCTGGTGGAAGCAGGGGACAACCAGAAGCTTCAGAAAGGAAATTCCCTTCTTATGTGATTCGTGAACAGTGGGATCTTTCTAGGCAAAGACAACCTTCTCCTGATTCCTAACCAGAATGACAGAAAACCTCATCTCCATTTCCTGAACAACCACTATCCCTCCCTAACTCAGCACAGTCTATGTTCACCTTGTTTTATTTTTTCCTTCCTTGTTGCATTCTGCATCCATATCCATGTATTGTCATAGTCTAAATTTAAGTCTTACTGCCTCTCTCTGAGCATCTGGACTCCCACATTCCCACATCTCTATTTCTGTGGAGAATAGTTGCAACGGAGAAAGGGTTACAGGAGTTGCCTTTAGCATGAGCACAGTTGTACAAAATTGACATGAACAAGGCCATGTCGTAAACGGATTCTGGACTGGCAAGGAGGTGGCTAAGGGTAAAGTCTTGTCTGCTGCCACTGTATTATCCTGGGCTCTCTAGAGGAACAGAGCTGACAGAACGGGTATACTCAGTTCTCAAGCTGAATATCTCAGGAGATCAAAAGATCCCTGGAAAGCCTTGAATCTCAGTCGTATTGGAGGGCTGGAGAGGCCGGACTCTGACGTCAGTGATGAACAGCAGCAAGGCCCAAGAGGCTGGGCTGCAACATAGCCAAGAACAGCAGCAGCACAGCAGCAACAGTGGGGAAATGTGGCAGCAGACCAGTAGTGGATTCAACACAGAAAGTCCACATGGAGCAAGAGAACAAGTCCCTCCCTCTTGTAATTCCTCCATCAGGTTCACCACTGGAAAGCATCACCCACTGTAGCCTGGGTCTTCCACCTCAGTTAAACAGTCACCCGCAGACTTGTTCAAGGGCTTGCTCTACCAATTCTTCACAGCTGTGTCCCAAACTCAGCATGCAGCCCTCAAACTGACACCTGAATCCAACTATCATAGCCTCTTCTCTTGATAAAGTTGTTTATACTTAGTGACCTTCCTACAGAGTACATTTAGTGTGACAAGAAATGTCCAGTCTCCTCATTTCCATGTTCTTGAAATCTGCTGATGTGTTATTATTATTAGTTTGTTTATATAGTAAACACACTTGGACTAATCTGGGTTGCCGAGACTCCATTGGAGCCGGTAGCCCACTGGCTCCCAGCTTTTTTGTATCTGTTTTGTCTTTTCTTCATTCCGACCTCACCCTAACAGAGGAATCCATGTGAACTGCAGAATGTTTCCTTTTTTCTCCATATCATGTCACCTGTTTGCCTAATGTACTCTTTCCAACTTACCAAATTGCTCATCTCTGATCAGTCTTAAATACCAACATTTTAATGGGCCCATTTTTATTTCGTTTTATTGTACTTAACACTAATGTAATTAGGACATAGCTACATACATATTAAACTACCTTCTCTGCAAATGTCTTTTCTTTTTTTTTTTTTTTGAATAGTAACTATCACCATGACTGGGGACTTTGTTGACATGGTAACCATAGAAATGCATCCTTCCCATCTCTCCTTGTGGAAACTGGCTTGGGGAAGGGATCACCTAACTACTTAAATGTTTTCTTTAGAATTGCTTAATTGTCAGATGTCAGGAAGTGGTTGATCGGATGGCTGGGATGTTAGTGGAGGTTTCTTGATAACCTCCCTATGGCTTGGTAATTAAATGACAACCAGACTGTGAGATGGGACCTTTCTTGATGACCAGGTGTATACAGAGAGGGGTTTAACTTGATAGCTTAGGGTAACAAAATAGATAAGGGAATCTGGCACCCAGCAAGTGTTTAGGGCCAGTCACTAAAGACGCAGTTACAGAACAACATGGCTCCGGGCGGATCAGTTATTCAATGACCTCTGCTGCTGCCCTTTTACTGTCATCACTCAGTTCATACCATACAGTGTCTGACTTTCCTCAGGTGGCTCCTAACATGTGACTCATACCTGTGGAGATACAAAGAACTCCCCCTCTGCAATTCCTGTGGTCATGGGCCCATCCACCATGGACTGGGTCTCCCCATCAATTAGACAATCTCCTACAGGCTTGCTTAGGACTTAGCTCAACTGCCAATTATTTAAAAATGTGCCCAGAGCTCTGAGTTTTTAACTGTCAGGTTGACTCCTGTGTCTAACTATGACAACTTCTATCCAAGCTGAAGCTTCTTGGAATACAATGTACATTGGAGCACTTTCTATCCATTTCTTTCCTTCACCCTTAACTTTCTTTTTAAAAAAAATTATGTTATCTTTTACCTAGTTAAATAAGCTCAATGGTACCTTCGCCCCCCTCCTTTGCCTTCCCTCTCCCTTCCCCCCTGTTATTCCCTCTTCCCACTTTTCCGTTCTTCCCTCTGTGCCTCTCTCTTTCTTCCCTCTTGCTCTCTTGGTGTTTCCTGCTTGCTTCCTTCCACCCTCCAGAGCATCTGTTTATATGGGTGTCAAATTTCCTTCTAAGTTGTGTACACTAGTGAGGGCTCAGGATTTCAAGCGATTAGCCTTGCACTTTGGTCTGAAAATTCTTCCAGCCAGAAGACTTTACACATTTGTCTCCTTCACAGGCATTTTTCTCAAGAAGCCTTGATATCTGCTTCCTAAGGGGCCTGAAGTATCCCAAGCAGAACCAAGAAATGCGGTGAGATATACACATTGACATGAGTCTTGAGGAGTGGCCCTCCTCATTCTGAAAGCAAACACCATTCTGAGCATGCTCATTCATCTTTGTGTATCTACAGATACAACATGGTCTAGGTCACTATGGGGCAAAGGAGACATGCTTAATAAAGTAATTTGAACCCACATTTGTTAGGACTTTCAGCCCCCAAATCACGATCTTGATAATCATCTTTTCTTTGTAACTACCCAGCTTCAGATATCTTGTACTAAAATAATCTACTAGATTATTTTAGAAAATAGCCTACTAGAAAAGTTAAAACAAGCTAATCCAAAAGATACTATGGTTGCCTAGGGAACATAGAATAACCTTTTAGCTGACTATCCCTGCAGTGACTTCCTCAGTTTGATCTTTGGGATCCAAAGCTATAATGATCACAATTATAACATTGATATGAAGTCTCTAGTTCTTTTTTATCTGAAAGTATCCTTATCACATATCAAACAATGAACATGTCCATGGTTTTTGCAATATGGACCAAACATCCTGCAAAGGACTATGAACTGCGAAAAAGAAATGTATTTGTGTGCCATGTTCAGGTGTGGATCACAGTCCTGTCCGGGAAACATGCACCATGGAAGCATTTTTTAGAAAGCCTAGCATAAAATAATTTCTGAGGATTTAGTTGTTAACTATTTAAGAAAATTAATCAACACATGGAGAGAAATGATCTCAAACTGGGGACATGAATTATAGGAGGCCTTTGGGAGGGCATTTGTTCTGTGTGTGTGTGTGTGTGTGCACGTGTTTGCATGCAAAAAGATTCACACTATAAAGTAAAATTTTATCCTCCATACATCACTTACTACAATTAACTGTTCTCAAATATAGCAGCTGATATGTTAAATACTCTCAAGTTTTTAATCTTATATAAATGATCATGTTATCTTTCTTTCTGATACATTGAAGAATGGACCAAGCCATTTATTATCAATTAATTAAAAGGTACAATATGTTATTGAGCTATTTTGTCATCCAGAAAATAATCCCCGCTTTTCATCCAGTCTACATGAAAACTACAGAGGAAAAAAATGCAAGAGATTAAATTGTAGTATTTCTTAAAATCATAACCAAAAGATGTGTGTATGTTGCATGACAAATATTTTCTTACAACACAATTTAAAGCTGAAATATTGTCACCATATTTTCTTGCACACATAGCCACATTGTTACAAAACATGATCATCACAGGGGCTCTGCCAAATTTTAACACCTGAATTGAGACAAGGTTTCTGATGAATGCAGTACTAATTGCTTCTGGCACCATTCTGCTCATAGAATGAATAGCTGTTGTATCCAGTGTTACTGGGAACTAGAGCGACACCAAACTGTTATTGTAAGGAAGGAGCAGGTGAAACCCCAGTCACTTCATTCATTATCAGGGACAATGACAGATGATTTCCCATCCAGTTCTCATAGTCACATTCTTATAATGGCTCTAGTAGTTCAACTCATGGTGACTCCACATTGCACACATCTCTACATATATATGCATACATATAGTAGCAAACAAATTACCACAAGTCATCTGGCTCAGAATAATAGGAATTTATCCTCTCCAGATTCTGGATAGCAGAAGTTCAAATTCAAGATGTGAGCAAAGTTGATTACTTCAGGAGGCTTACAGGGAAAGTAAATTTCTCCCTATCAGTACCTGGTAACTTTTAGAAATTCTTCATTTTTCTTGGCTGCTTCAATTTCCCCCTACCCCCTCATTTCTTGTCTTTGTGTTCCTTTCCCTTATCTTGAGGACATTTTAAGGATTAATGGTCCACCTTAGTCAAGAATTTTTTTTTTGAGATCTTTACTATAATATCAGTTAATAAAAATTGTAAATAAAGTCACTTTTCAAGATTCTGGATGAGCATATCTTTTGAGAGATACATTTCAACAGCCTATATTTATTTATATTCCATCCCAGGTGTTATAGCTTGCACAGGGATCAAATTGATAGTTGAGGGTTTGAACTCTGAACACATTTGTAGAACATTAGTAGTAGTTAAGGCCAGAGCAAACCTGCAGGAGATTGTCTAATTGATGGGGCAGATTTGGCCCATGGTGTGTGGGCTAGGCCCTGGACAGGTGAATAAAATACAGAGAGCTGGTTGAGGAAGTTGGCATACTTATGTATAGCTGGCCAGACACACTGGTCTGGCAAGTAAGGATTATCCCTCTTTCAGCTGTTACATGGATATGGTGTGACCAGTTCCTTTGGCCTTTGGCGATGGTACATGCTCTCCTGCCAAGCTGGACCAAGAACTGTAACCAGAGAATCATAAATAAAAATAAACCCCTTATTCCTTTAAGCAGTTTTGTTGTGCTTTTATCACAACCATGCAGACTAACTGCAACAGAATTTGGTATCAAAGAAATGGGGTGTTGCTGATAAATCTGATGGTGTATTTTGTGGCTTTTGAATGTTCTTTATGGACAAAGTTTGAAATGTTTGAAGATTTTAATTCTGAAGATTACAAATATCATTCTACAGAGTTTAATGGGCCATTTGGATAATGGCAATGCTAAGAGAGTTATGGATTTTTTTCAGCTCAGTGTATGATGAAGGGAACCAGGACTTTGACAAAGTTGAATTTAAAGATGATAGACTAGATTGTAAGACAGAGAGCTGTGTTGACAGCCTCAAAGTTTTAGATGAGGAAAGGGCAGACAGCAGTTAGGGACATGAGCATCTTTGAAGGAAAACCTAGTGCTTTGCACTGGGGCAGTGGAAGACATGAAAACCATATGGTAATTCTGTTGTTTGGAAATCTGGATTCCTTTAGAGGCTGAAAGCCCAAGCTGAAGTGGATCTCGCCCTTCAGGAGTTTTGGTTGCCTAGGAAAAGGCTTTTCCACCATCAACATGCAAAAGTTGTTACAGCTGTAATTTGAGTGGACGAAGTCATATTTCAGTCTCGCTGTGCAATTTGCCAGCAATACTTAGAAGGTACTGATTTTGGTGCACAATTAGGGGTTTCATGGAGAGCAGCTGAGCCTTGTCACCAAGTGGCAGATTTGGAGTTTCTGCAAAGGAAAATGAAGCTTATAGCTGCAGAGGTGAAGCCAGACTGTCGTTGGAGATGCCAGAACCATGGGATGTATACTGAGGACAGCTATGAGTGGAAATTCAACCTGGTTCCCAGAAACTCTGCTTGTACAACTTTGAGCTGCAAAGAGGGATTGGGATTGCCTAGAATTTTTGAGCCATCATGACAGTGTGTGCAGCAGAAGATGGACATTGAAGTACAAGACATGCATTTTTCTTGTGATTTTTATCAGCAATTTTGCAGGTTAACTGTAGCACCAGGATATGAGAAATAAATCATTTCCCTTGTTCTTGTCTCTGTTTTTCCTTACTCTTTAGCCCAGGTTTACCTGAGCTATGTCCTTAACTCTTTACCTGCCATTCATATCCTTTGCAAAACACCAACCTTTGAATCCAACATCTCGTCATTGTGTGTGTGTGTGTGTATGTGTGTGTGTGTCAGAGGGCACTGTGCGTCCCTGTGGAGGCCCAAGGATGACTTGGGGAATAATCCTGGATTGCTTTTATCCCCTTTTCATTTTGCTCTGGATTTCCCAAGAGCAGGCCACCACCATTTCCACCTGGCATTTTTACATGACATCTGGGATCTGAACTCAGGACCTTCTGCTTGTGAGTCAGAGTCTTAACCCCCAAGCCATCTCTCCAGCCCACTATTGTGTTTTTAACATGGAATCCCTTTTACTTTTACTTTCTGATCTCACAATAGATAAGTCATACAAAATTGAAAGTTGTATAAAATTTTATATTTCTTCTGCTCATATCACTGAGCAAAAGTTTCATAGCTAATTATTGTTGACAGTTCTCCTGGTATTCTTTTGTGATTGGAGATTCTCATGAGAAATTTAGAGCTTTAATGTTTAAGGGGAAGGTCCAATATGAAAGAAAATATAGAACATCTGTTACCCAATCACAGTGACATGTTATTTTTGGCATAAATGTAATTCCAGAATTTTCTGATACATTTTGCTATATTGTACAAGATTATATTTATCTTTCTTTTATATGATATCCAGGTTTAGCACACCTTCTCCTTTCAGTGGGTGTCAGGGGGAGCCTTGTGAACTTTTATGCTCTTAGGGCTGAGGTAACTAGGGTTTTGACACATGTTTTCATAGAAATGTCTTATCAGGGACCTCTAGTCTAGTAAGGGCTAAGAAACTCCCTGAAACCTAAGTCTCCCAGGACATCTCTCTGCTGATCATCCCTGGAGGCCTTTAGACATGCTTAAGTGATATTCGCCTGTGACTCATGATGTCTTTATTGGAGATGCATTATTAATGTGACTAGGCAGCTTTCAAAGCATATGTTGGATTTTCTTTTGCCTATTACCTTGTGATTTTTTTTAGTACTAGCTGTCTAATTGTTCCAACAATGCTATGTCTTTCTTCTTCTCTTTCTTCCTGTCTTCCTGTTGGCAACCTTGAATGTGATGCCAAGATCTCTGAAGAATAGATCATAGATCAAGAATGGCTGCCAATATCTGTCTCTAGTAATGGGGCTTAACTTTCAGATGTTAGACCTTCTGAATTTATTGTCTTTTATTAGGCAATCTCAGGTCAGCGATGCATCCATGTCCCTGTAATAAGCAGTATAAGTAGAAGGATACTTTTTGAGCTTATGCTAAGTATTGAGGTCAATATAGCTTGACTAACATTGTAGTCAATATTCAGTTTAAGTCTCCACCTTATTCTGACCACCAGTACAAATTTATCACCATAAACCATCTGTAAACTGAATTAGTTCTTGATTCCATAGACTTTTCAGTTAAATCACATAGCCTGCATCATTGTAAGTAGTTCTCCACGATTTTTCCCCTTTGTGGGTCACTACTGAAATACTGTTAAGATGTTAATTTCCTTTGTTAGCATCATTCTCAACAATGTACTTCATTGATTCAGAGATTTCAATGGTGGTCTCTTTGGGGGTGAGTATGGAACATCTAAGTTTTGTCATTTGGGGTCATGTTTCTTATTTTTGCCTCTGTTTTCTTTTCCTTCATGTCAGCATTTTCTCACTTCTGCTTTGAATAAATGCTGCTTCCTTTAATCACTTGCCAGAAACCTACTTTGTGAGGCTCTTTTCCGAATTATCTGCAGTTATTTGACTTGTGTTCTTGGTCTTGAGTTTCTTATTGGTATTTTCACTGAATATAGATTTTCCTGACTGGGTTGTTAGCTCAGAAAAATCTAACAATTCCAGAATGCTTGTTGTTAATAAATGCAAACTCTATTGTCTACACTCTAAGCTCTATTTGCTCTCCTATTCATTCCAACTTACAATATTTGGAGCATAACATATATTAGCAAATCATAATTAATAAATTGAGTGTATCTTCAATGTCTGCTGGAAACATCTTTTTTAAAACTTTTATACTCTCTTTTCTTTGAGTACCTAATTAACTTTGGTGTCTATACTTTCTCTGTAGGTGGTTAAATAGTATTTACACGGAAATCACATTTATCTTGCCTCGTTCCCCATCTACTCTCTTGCATCTTAGTAGTGTGAGGAAAAGTGTGCTATATTTACATTGGAATAGATCTCAAAGCATTTCAAACAAGGGCTGCTACAGAGAAATAAAATCAGAAATTATTTTTTGATCTTTTAAAAGAGGGTGTAATTTGTAGACTATTTCCCATAGCTATTACTCAATTACAGAGTTTTTAATTCACTTAAAATTTGTAATGATTAGTCTTAAGGTAGATATTTTTAAACAGTATTTTATTTTATGTGAAAAATATCCTATCTACCTTGTTAATATCTTTTTTCATCTTTTCCTACATTCTTAAGACTTACACATTCATAATTTTTTGCTGCATGAAATGTGTCAGCTATTTTGATGGTTTTAATGACTACCTTTAAAATTTTTACTATGAGATATGAATGCGCACACATAGGAAAATGATGTTTTGTAAAATATTAGTGGTTATAAACTATTATTATGAAGTGTTGGAATTTACTAAATTTTGATCATTCTGATGCTCAGCTCTTCAGAAGTGTACGTATTTTAAATCAGCATTATTTTTAAATCCATTTTTTTCAAATTTATAGACACAATGGAAATGAACACTGGCTTAGCAATAATCTAAGATACTGTTTTGAGATATTTTGTATTTGAAGAGATAAATTGTTTTGACATGGTTTGCAGCTTAAAGAATCTGTAGACACAAACAGGAAAATATTCACCATTGAGAACCAATGCTGTGAACGCTGGCCCCACTGTTGATTTTATCCTGGCTACTAATGTCAAGGTCGATTTGAAAATGACATGGCACACTGACTGAAACTCTGGTTCTGCAAACAAAGTGAGCATTATTTAATTATATACATGTACGGAGGTTATTTGCACATACAGTGTGAGCAGAACAGAGTCTAATGATATACTTGGGATTATGCAATTTCAACCAGGGTTGTGAGAGGGAATCCTTGAGGCACAGTGCTTAAAAGCAACAGCATGGTCATTTGGGATAAGAGGTGACATGCTGTTTATCATCCTTAGAAGTCCATCTATCCACAGTGGTGCAGAAACACCTTTGGCTGAAAGTTTACTACCCCCCTTCCCCAATCAGCCTGCATTTCCCTACTCTATCCACCCATCGTATCCACTTAGCTGCTGTTAAAAGATAAAATAGTGGAAAAGCATTAATATCTATTTCTGGCCTTTTATCTTTGTTAATGTAACATATTCTAAAGAGGGGCAAATTATTATCCTAGAATATACTACTAAATTCATCTTACACCTTCCTCTTATCCGATATTTTACCCCTATTGCTACAATCAAAGAAGGTGGTAAAATTTCGAAAGGGTAAAGGACAGGAGACAATAGAAAAGCCTAAATGCACAGAAGAGAAAAATTAGAATTTTTTTGCTTTGGGAGAAATGGTAAGAAAAATCTTTTTTTGACCAAACCTTCCAGATTATATATATGCAATGCCAAAGGCTGGTTAAAGGCTGTATGTATGTATCTCATTAAAAACAACCTAATGATAACATCAGATTTCTTGCTTCCTCAGTTTGATTTTGAAATGAAGTACATAGGGAGAAAGCATGTCAATTTTCTTGACTCTTCAGGAGTTAATCTAGGACTCAGACGAGAATATAAACCTTGAAACAATTAGAAAAGCTTCATTTTATATTTAAGATGACAGAATTTACCAGGAACTTAATCCCCCAAACTCACGATTCTGAGGAAGTGAGAAATGTTCGTGGCCTGCCCTTTACTTGTGAGTCACATAATCTGAATATGAGATGACCAGAAAAGTCATAGTTACTGGTCCTACCCGCTCTGAGTGGAGCATCTGCCATGGTTAGATCAAGCTTATGTGTTGGAATATATGGTCCATAGCTGGTGGCAGTAATTTGGGAAGTTGTGTAATATTTAGGAGGTGGAGCCTAACTGGAGAAAATGAGTCATTCTGGGGTGGGCTTTGGGGTTTAAAACTCAGTCCCACTTCCTGTGGGGGCCTCTGCTTCCTGTATCATAAAGATGTAGAAAGATCACTGCTCTACAAGCTCCTGCTGCTCCAGATGAAGCCTCAGTTGCCATGCCTTTCCTCCCACGAAACTCTGAACTCCAATTAGTCCTCCTCTCTCTTAAGTTGCTCATTACAGATAGGAGGAAAGTAACTCAGTAACCGAGCATCCACCAAGCTGAGCTCAGAGCCTCAGTAAATTACCTAAATCATAATTTCCCTAGAACTTTGACTCTTCCATATAGGTTTTGATTTTTTTCAATTAAATGTTTCCTCATTCATTGCATACTTTTAGGGCAATTTGAAAGAACTTAAGTATTTGGCTTCAAAAAATAATTTTTGCCAGTTATTGTTTTCCTGGAAGAAGATTTTCAAGAATCTACTGATTTGAATCTGCAAAAATTTATTGTTTTGACCCAAACAAATGCTATGACTGTTTATACTTCAGGGAAATCTCATTGATTGAAAGGAGCAAAGGTTTCCCTTCTAAGGAAGGATTTCTCTCTTTAATTGAGGTGCTAAATTTATTTTTGCATTTGGGAAGACTGAAAAGACACCACCAGCTTTTTGCAGTTGGCAACTATCATAAAGTGCAACTCTTAATAGATTAGTGCTAAGGATGACATAATGCACCCCAGGGAACCCACAGCAGCAAAGAAACAATTAGCTCACATTTACTCCTTTCTTTTGCTTGCAGTGAAAAGACTAATGAAACAGGAAGTAGCAGCCTTTCAGAATGCCTTGTTCTGCCTGTGTGACTGTCAACGAACAGTGGTTGATAATCATGGCGGAGCACACCACCTCTGTAAAGCAGGTATTCAGATGGGCCCCAAGTATTCAGAAGCCATCTGCCAGCCATTAAAACCCCGTCATTAATTTGTATCAGAGTTTTTCCAGTCCATAAAATAGCTAGCTTAGAGAGAGATTAGTGAGTCTGAAGCATAACTCTTCCTGAGAGATCTCACGTGTCAGTGTTCAGCATCCAACACAGGGGCTTTCTCATATTTAGCCTTGAGCAATGGGGATGAGTCAGACGAATGATCCTTTCGAGTTCATCATGTAAGAAATGAGGGGCCGGGATAGAGGGTCGCTGGCTCAGTGTTTGGCTATTGTTTGAAGGATCATTTTCTTTTGTGGCTCTCCCAGGATGGGTTATTTTACTGTTACCTTTTTTCCTTTTGGTCCTATGAAAATTTATTTTGGTAAATACTTCAAAATTATTTCAAAGCAGGTGAATTCACTTATTGTTTTATTTAGATATTTCATTCATGTTTAAGCAATTGTTTATGTTTTGCTAAAAATTCTATTTTTTAATCTAACAGCATTGTTTTTCTTTTCCTCTTCTGTTTTCATTTTAAGTTTTATAATGAATACTGTGAATCTATGATATTTTTATGCCTTAATAGTCAATCTCATCCTTCTTTCTTTTTCCCCTTGTAACCTCTCTCCTTTCCTGCCAGTCTCCCTCCCTCATTCATATCTTTCTGTATGTGTGACCCACTGTGTCTCATCTGGATAGCTTCTGATAACATGTGCCTGAGCATTTGCTAGAACGTGAATCATCTAGCAACATGTATATCATGAGAAAGCACCCACCCCCCACCAAGTATTAATTTGTGACAGTGTCTTAGGGATGGATGTATGGGGGCTTTTGAAATCTTTCCTCATCCATGGTGAAATGTTGATAGGTCAAAAACTGTGTTGGTCAACCCACTTAGAGACACTCAAAGACAAATCTCTGTAATACCTGCAGTAATTGTAAAGATTATAAACAGGAGGATGGGGAAGGAGGGCCCCACCAGAAACAAGGAGAGAAGGGACCATGTTACAGCAGAGAAAATAGGCCACCATCAAGGACTGCAAGTAAGTAATGAGACATCTGATTAAGTTCACAGATTTTCCTTCCTGATCATTTGCAACTGATGGGGTACAATCTTACTAAAAGGGGAGGGCATATAGGCTGCCAGATAGACGGTAACCATTTTGCAATGGGTGATTGACCCCTCTCTCACCGCGCTCTCCTACTTCTATTACATCTACCTTTGAATAGACTCTTATAATAAGACTCTAATTTAACAGGTTTTTAATCTCTCTCTGGCCAGGGGGTGACATCCAATACCCATCAGGATGGAGCCAAGGGCATTGCAGGAACTACAAAACTGAAAAAAAATCATCAACAAACCATAATTCAGAACATCAGAGACTCTATATCAACCACCTGGAATCAGGCCTGCCTAATCTCTCCCCATCCTGAAGCTCAGGGTAATTTGTGGAAGAGGGTGCGGCAAGATTGTAAGAGCACAAGGATGGGAGGAGTCATGATATGCAAGACACTCCACACAAGTTAGGGCCAAAGCAATTGTAACAGGACTTTGCATGATCTGCGCAATGACATATCATTGACCCCTCAAATTCTAGCATGGACTAAAGGCACTAGGATTCTTAGAAGCAAAGGATTAACAGTCACAAAAGTGTTCCTATACTTAAGGGGAACACAAGAAAGAGTTCTAGGAGTTGCCACTGAGTCCTTACACCTCATCAGAGAGGAGGACTCAGAGGAAAGTTTGATATACTCATTAAAGGATGGAGGGAGGGGGCATTGGGGGAAAGGGAGGGAGGGGGGAAAGGAAGGGACAAAGAGGGGAGGGAACAGGGAGGTCCAGGGAAGGGTGGCGGGAGGGAGGGGATTCCTATTTGTATTACAGCGATCACATGGATGCAACAGCCCTATCATGTCTAGAAGCTACTAGCTGTATCCTAGGCTGGTGAATTAGGGGTTGGGAGTACTATAAAGCAAGCCAAATACCTGAGGAAAGACAGACTATAGGCCCTTGGTGGGGAAAAAAACTTTAGTGTACATAGACGCTTGATAGTAAGCTGCCATCTAAAGTTAAATCAAAGAAGCACTCGGCACTCAACTAAGAAGTATCCTTCTGCAATGGAAGAGATGTCATGCAAAGAACCGCAACAGACCAGCATGCAGAGCGAATGCTGCTATGAAAATCACGGTCCCAAATATGACATTTAAATCACTCCCAGGTTGAATCAAGGTTCTCCCAGGGAACCTTGTGGAAGAGGGGCAGTAAGAACATAAAAACCTGAGGGTGGGGAGAAGCACTGTTAGACAGCAGGCTCTGTTCATTTCAAGGTTCCCACATCAACAATTAGATACCTGATTCATTGAGCACTCCACAACATCTGACCTATTAAAATTTCACCTTAGAGGTGGGAGGTTCTCCAGAGATACTGGTGCCATCTGGAGAGACTGTGTGGGAATGATGCAGGTTATGAGAGGGTGAGATTATTTGCTTGACAGTTACCCACTGGTGGGCTATTTGTGCTCCAGTAGATACCCAGCTAGATGCATGCCAGTGCAGGTATCCTGAGTTAAACCTAGTGGATCCCACATATAGGATGGGGTAGTGAGAAGAAGATTAAAAGGAAAGGAGAAAGAGTGGGTTGGGATGGGAGGAGAGAAAGAAGGTAGTAGGAGATAAAAAATAAGTTCTTTTTGTTTGTATTTGAAAATTTCAAAAACAAGAGAAAAAGCATGAGATTTGAAGGAGTTGAGTTAGATTGTGGTTACCAACTATTTTCCCATGTAGCAATGTTTCTTCAAGAGGAGTTGTTAAGCCAAAGGCTATCTGTTATGCTGTCTAATGTCTACTGTGACGATCATCACAAATCTTAAAATCAAAATAATGGATGCATCTTATTTAGCATGTCGCATCTTTATTATACAATTTTATTCTTTTTAAGGCATTCATTTTATTATAAACCATAAAATCATTTATTTAATGAAACTACTAAGTTTTAGCTTTGTTTTTTATCATTATCAGCTCCCATAAAAAAGCTCCACATGTGTTCAGTATACATTATTTCAATTAATTTTTTAAAAATGTATTATATGTATATGGACATGCATGTAACAGCTCGTGTGTGGAGTTAAAGGACAACTTTGTAGAGTCGTTTCCTTTTCCCTTTCTGTGGATCCAGGAGTTGAACTCAGATCATCAAGTTTGAATGGCAAGCTCCTTTACCCACTAAACCATACTGAAAAATCTGGGTAAACCTTTCAAATAAACCATGTTGCATGATAATTTTCATTTAAAATTATTCATTGTACAATTTTATGAAATATTTGTGTGTCTTCTGTAAAACATAGATTATTACTTCCACCTGTGTGGCTAATTCAGCTAAATATCCTTAAACCAGCTCTTTAAAGTTTCCCTGAGTCTCAGTAATAGCAGGTTAATGAGGAAGCATGGAAATATGATTACCAACAGGCTAATGACAAAGTGTGAAATTTCTATTACAAAGCTACTAGATTGTCTGGAAGGGAAAAACAATAGCAGTGTTGTCTTTATTTCCACTGATAAATTGGATGAAATGATATCTCCTGTGTTCATTCTGTTTTCCTTGATCACTAGACAAAGCTGACTGTGTTCACATTTTCACACTGCATTGGCCCTCCTATCATAAGGAAATACTCAAAACAACCATCTTATTTATTGTGACAGTGTGGTTAGAAATAAACCTACATGTATTAATAATGAATTATGCATCTTAAGTATGTATCCATGTATCAAATTACATGCATTGGCAGATATTTAATATTTATAACAAGTGATGCATCAACTCAAGTTATTCATGTAACAATGTAATATTTCTGCCACATGACTACATCTCCTTCACTTAATGACATCACAGAAGGCTGTGTCTTTCCTTTCTTTTTGATTTACTTATGTTTTTCTTTTTGGATGTCTGTCTAATCCTCCATCTCTATCGGGTCTATCTAAATGGAAATTGCATTCCTCTAATAGCTAGATGAATTTCTTGACTGTTCAATATTTATCTTCCAAATAATCAGCAGTAATTTCAAGTTGCAAGAAGCAGATGGCTCACCAAAACCAGGGAGACACAGGCTTAAATATCATGGGCAGCAAAAAGATGCACAAAACCTCCTTTCTTTCAAAATTGTTGCTAAGACTAATGGGCAGGGATGAGACCATGTTTAGCAGATGATGTCTTCTTAATCACAGATTTTTAGAAGTGACCACTTTTTTTGTGACTGTTCTGCCTGCTATGATAAAATATCTGACAAAAACAACTTGAGGAAGGGTGGGTTCATTTTTGGTGCACAGTCTGAAGGTACAGCTTGTCATGACAGGAAAGGTGCAGTGAGAGAAATTTGAGGCAGCTCACCATATGCAGTTCACAGTCAGGAAGCAGAGAGAGATGACTGCTCATGTGTAGCTTGCTTTCTCACTTTTATTCATTCCACCTCCCCAAGGCATGTGATAGGTAGTGCTATCCACCTTGAAGGTTGGTCTTCTAACGCTTATCTAGCCCAGTCTCCACACTTCTTAACAGACGTGCCCCTGAAAAATTTATCTCTCAGGTGATTTTCGATCCTGTGGAGTCAACAATCAATATTAACTGTCATATTTTCTGTTTTAATTTTTCCCCAAAATGCCACTGGTAAACCCCATATCACTGTGAAGAATACCTTTTCTACTTTTTCTTTTTCTTTTTTTTTCCAGCTAAGTCTTGTTTTCTTTAAAAATTTTAAAGTTTTTAATTTATTTTTTCCACTCATACAAACTTAATAGGTATCCCAGTCCCCTCCCTCCCTCCACCCCTTCCTGTATCCTCTTGCTCCCTCCCCCCTTTCCCCTTCCTTCCCCCCTCCCTTTCTCCCAGTGTTCCCCCCCCCATTCCTGGAGCATCCTTTAGTGTGCATGTCAAACTTCCCTCTGAGTCCTCCTCTCTGATGAGGTGTAAGGACTCAGTGGCATTGCCTAAAGCCTTTCTTGTGTTCCCCTTTAGCATAGGAAGACTATTGCAGCTGGTAATCCTTGCCTCTAAGGATCCTAGTGCTGTGATCCATGATAGAATTTTGGGAGTCAATGATATGTCAATCATTGTACAGGTCATGCAAAGTCCTATTATGATTACTTTGGCCCTAACTTGTGTGGAATATCTTGCATATCATTACTCCTCCCATCCTTGTGCTCCCACAATCTTACCGTCCCCCTCTTCCACAAATTTCCCTGAGCTTTAGGATGGGGAGAGATTAGGCTGGCCTGGTTCCAGGAGATTAATGTAAAGTCTCTGATGTTCTGAATTATGTTTTTTTTCCAGTTTTGCTGTTCCTGCACCGCCCTTGCTTTTCTACTTCTTACTGCATATCCAAATGCAGATTAATTTCTTCTGATGAATAGCAATATTGAAACAAGAGAAATGGTACTGTGCCAATAAAACATCACTGGCTGAGGTGATCCATTCTCAAATTGTCAGGTTGCTATTTGGTCTGTCTCAAGTTTAGGAGCAAGCCAAAAATGTTTGAGGTAGAAGCTCGAAGCTGAGACTGAGAAGTTCCTTTCTTCCCACATTACCTCTGTGGAAGTAATATAATAAATTCTATTATAAAAATAGCTAATGCCAGTTATTTATTTTTCTTTCTAATTTGATGAAAATACCACTTTTTGTCTTTTTTTGCCCAAGCATCTGTGATGCAAGTTTCAGCACTGTTGTAGCTGTCTTCATGGATATTTATGATTTTATCACTTACAGAGTTATTATTCTTTTGCTTTCATGATTTTTTAAAAGGAATATTTTTTCAGTTTCTTTATAGTTAATATTGAATCTATTATCTGAGCATCTTGTAGAAATCAATTAACAATGTTCCCAATAGAGTCTGTATCATTAATTAGGTGTTGATAAGAAATGATAAGAGAATCAACTTGTCTGGTTAAAATTTAAAGCATTGACAAATGTGACCTTCCATTTTCTCACAAGTCAGTAGATGTATAACATTTGATATTAGGACTTGAATTAAGAGCAAGGAGTTTCTGGGATCCTCCCAGACTAAAGTGTTGGTGATGCTGGCATGGCTGGGGAAGCAAATCAAAGGTGAATGCATCTCAACATAAATGTTCCTATGATTGTGAATCTAAGCTATGGAAACTTAAGGAAGTAGGCCGAATGTTGTTTCCTCATGCCATAGGATGGGAGACTATATCATCAGAGACCAAATACAATGCTCCACTGGCTTTCACTTGCACACAGACCATGCCATTCCCTGTGATCTGCACAGAATCTGCATGAAGATTGGTGGAATTCCTTATCTCCAGAATTGCCTTATCTATGGCAAAAAGCAAAAATTATAGTGTGGGCATGATGCCATCAGTGTATGTCTCAGCTTGAATGGAATCATCCACTACAGCTGGCTTTTTACACATCACATTTTTAAAAACTTTACTGATACACAGAGAATTCATGCATTTGTGGGGTATTTGTGATGCTGTAGTAAAGACAAACCTTGCGTAATGCTCAAACCTAGGTGATAGATATATGTGTTTCCTTAAACACTTATCATTGCTTTGTTGTGAGTGTGAGAACATTCAAATCTTCTCTTCCAGTTCTGTGAACATTCAACACTTTATTGTTGGCAGCAGTCCCTGACTGTGTAGTAGAGTACTAAAACTTTTATCTAGCTGCAACTTTATACCTACTCTTGTGTTTTCCCCTCTACTTTCCCTACCTTCTTGTAATCACTGTTCTTGTTGACATCATCTTTTATGTGGTTTCCATATGAGTTAATGGTGCAGGTTGGACTGTACCGGTCCCCTAAGGACTGGCATATTAAAGGCTACGTAGTAGTGGTGGCAGTAGAGGAACTTTTAAGAGGCAGGATTTGTGATTAAGTGTTGAGATCAAGGAAGGTGTGTCTTAGAAACAGATTGTGAGAACACTGTTCCTGCCTCTTGCTCCATATACATGGCACAAGTAATTTTATTTACTCATTTATTCCTGCTATGATGTCTTGCCATAGATCAAGAAGTGATTAGATCAACTGATCAGGAACTGACCCTCTAAAACTACATCATACATTGTCATGGCTTGAATGTGAGTTACCCACACACATGCACCCCCAACCATGTTCGTATGTTGAGCGTTAATATTTGGAGAAGTTGCACGTAGGGACATGTCTTGAGGTTTGTTAGGCCTGCCCTGCTTCTGCTCACTCACTTGCTCTTCTGCTTCCCTATGACTGTAGTGACTTAAACCGCCTCCTGCTTCTGCCTCCAACCATACCTTTGCTATGCAATTCCTGCCCTAAGTGGACTATATGACCTTTGGAACCATGAGCCAAATAAATTCTCCTTTCTTCCTTTCTGTTTAGGCCTGAGTGTTGTCACATCAAAAGAAGAGTGACTGCAACACAGATTAAACTTTGGTTTTCATAGGTTACCTCAGGTATTACTTTCACTGTTAGACAGATGTCTTATACAGTAAGAGGAAGAACATTTGTTATTCTGTGCTTGACTAATTGCAATTACAGAACATGCCCCAGGCTGATAGATAGATACACAGAGCAAAATTTTACTTTTATTATAGATAAAATATTCTATTATATGTGAATGAGTACACATACACTTGCATTCACACACACACACTACACACATACCATGTCTGATAACTGACACTAATATATTGTTATTTATTTGAAGAGACGAACTGTGGAATGGTAGAACATATTTGAGTTCTATAAATGACAAGGTTTTAACACCCCAATTGTGAAAGTCTCAAGCAATTCACTGGTGCATAAATAAAAAGATTAATATATTAAAATGAGCAAAATACTGAAATAGATCTTTTTGCAAAGAGTAAATTCAAGTGATTCACAAGTTATTGTAAAGTGCTAAATCATGAGGAAAATAGACATTGAAACCACAGAGAGATACCCACCTCAATCCACATACACAGGCCATAACTGGAAAGATAAAATCATAAACATTAGTGAAGATGTGGAAAACAGAGTACATTTTTCTTTATTTTAGGCAATGTCTGAAACAAGTACTCAACCACTGAGCTACTGCCCCAACCCAAAGATTCTGATGTACTATTTAAGATAATGCAAATTATGGCTGCCATACATATAACAATGATGTATCCATTTCATGGAGATTGCTAAGAAAATTGTGAATAGATTAACAAACACCCAACAAAACTTCTGCCAGTCGTACATATTAAACAAAATCAGTGTTTGGCAGTTGAAGAGATGTTTCAGGGGTTAAACTCTGCCTCACAAACAGAACCTGAGTTAGGTTCCCAGATCCCATGTAAAAATGTCATGCAGAAATTGGGGCACTCTGCACTTCCAGCTCTGGAAGGCAGTTCCTGAGAAACCTGAGTGAAGCAAAAAAGAGGTACCTCTGATCTCTCTCTCTCTCTCTCTCTCTCTCTCTCTCTCTCTCTCTCTCTCTCTTTCTTTCTCTCTCTCTCTCGTTCTCTCTCTCTCTCTCACCAGTTACATCAATGCTTGCAATGGAAATCCTGGTTGGTTCTTCCTGCTGTCTTGTTCTCTATGAGCCTCATACCCACCGCACACTGACATAGTCACTTTTAATGCAACATTATCCTGCAAGGACTTGTTCCTATCTGTTACCACTGCTTCCATCACACACCCAGCTCCCATAACCCACCTCTACCACACATTCAGATATCATAGCCTCTGGATGACTTTTCTTACAGTATCCATACATCAAGGTCTTTCACTTGTTTGTGAATTATTTTTAAACTTTCTGTATCCTCTCTCCTAAGCAAGGGTCCACAAAATTTTATGAAAAAGGTCCAGAAGGTGAATGCTTTGCACTCTGTGAGTCTCATGGTGTCTGTTGAACAGGTTTTTTTTTCTCCTTTCTTTATTCCTTTTTTTTTTCAGTTTTCTGTTCTTTCTCCTCCATTTCTCTTTATTGATATATTTCTTCCTTCTTCTCTTCCTTATCCTCCTTTGTCCTTTCTTTTTAAGTACTTTAAAAATGTGAAACTATACTAAACATCTAGGTCATGAAGGGCAAACCACGGGTGGCATTTGATGGGCCATCTTTAGTTTGCCAACCCTATTCCAAAACACAAAGGATGTGGTGCTGTTGTGGGCATTGCTGCAGAGCATAAAACCATCTGTCATAGTTAGATACAGGTGTAGATACAGGTGTAGATAGATGGTTGAAAGTTTGGGTTCTGGGCATATTTGTAAAGAATTAGTAGTTAAGCCCAGAATAAACTTGGAGAAAATTGTCTAGTTGATGCGAGAAGACTCAGCTGAATGGGTGGAACTAGTCCCCAGGTGAATAAAATGGGGTGGAGGGGACTGGTTGAGAAAGTTGGTATCTTTGGTATACTTGGTCATACATGCTAATCTGGCAAGTAAAGATTGTCCTTCTCTCAGCCATTATGTCCTGCCAAACTGGACAAGAAATTGTAATCGGACTATTATAGAGAAAATAAAATCCCTTGTTCCCCTATAAGTCTTTAATTGTGAATTTATCAGCAGCATGCACAGTGCCTGCAACACTGTCCCTAGAATTTAAATGAATCATTTGGAAACAAGACTTTAAAGCACAGGTAAGTTATCTGTAAGATAAATAAGAAGAACAACTCAGGTGTCAACATCCATTGACTCTGGGATTTTTTTCCAGTCATGTAGCCAAAGTTACTTTCTTCAGTTTTGTTTCTGGGTTCCCATTCATCTCTCCTTTTTGATAATTCCCAGAGTTGTTCCTAGAATAGGTCCTGGCTTTGTGTCCATAGTGTGAAGATACTGCTATCATAAAATGACATAGGCTGTTGAAAACTTTTGCAAAGTCTGGTCAGTTTATTCCATAACTATCAGTTTATTTTATGGGAGCACTAGTGGTGGTACTGCATGAGACAGATGATTTAAGGCTTTTCTACCAATATCATTCCCATCGCCAAAAACCAAGTGAGGTTTAAGACCATGGGTTTATAGGCATTTCAATTTTTTTGGCGTTTACTACTTTCATGTCCAATAGCTATCATCACAGACTCGAGAGATTTACCTCAGGTGCTGTTACAAGAGAAAACACACACGCACGCACACACACACACACACACACAGAGAAAGAGAGAGTGAGAGAAAACATTTTTAGTCTAGTCTTCAACTACTCATGCAAGAACATCCAGAGCCATCTGTTTTTCTGACAGTAAGTAGACTTAACTCTAGTCAACTCAAACACTTAGAACTATATAATGTCCACACACCAGAGATTTGTGGGATTGAAGAATGCCAAGAGCAGTAGGATACTATGTGTGCTTTCCAATTTTTCCCAAGTATCTATGGCCCTTTTCTCAAACATATTCTGAAATACATCCTTCTCTGGTTCACTATACATGTATAGTTCAGTGGGAGTAGTCTTATTTTAATATCATTTTTTGTAAAGAGGCTTTTAGGGAAGCAGACATGGTAAGCAGATGAGAGCCATGTTTTTTGCTGAGAATTTGTTTTCTGGAAGATGGTTTTCCTGGCAAGAGAACAGCCTGGTGCAAATACTAAAGATGACTATGGGGGAATGTGGACCCCTGGCCAAGACGAGGATTAAGTCCCTGTGCCCACACATCCTGCTGGAAGTAGGATCCGGTTTTCAACCTGGCTCACTAGTTCTCAGAAGGGGAGGAAGATGTGAAGTGTTCTGTGTTGTAGCATGTGTAGGAACATGAGGACAGAATCCACATTGTCACCCATGGGGAGGTTAGTGGACCAGGTTCAAAGGTCGGTTCCTCAGTTCTCTCCTGCCTGTGGGTTTCAGGAGATTGAATTCCAGTCACCAAATTGGAGAGCTGATTCCTTCTTTCTATGCTATCTCCTGGCCTCTGTCATGGTGCTTTTAAATGATCTGGTTTTAATTTAAATTGTCATTATTTATGAATAACAAAAATGTTCTTATTTTCCTCCCAGGAAAAAGTTTACATTTTAAAAGAATATTTGTTCTCTTGAGTGCTCTCTCTCTCTCTTTCTCTCTCTCTCTCTTTCTGTTACTCATTTTGTTTCCCTTCCCCTCCTTTTTATTTTCCTCTTTTTTTTTCAAGCATTATCTCATTGTGCAACCTATGCTAGCCTGAAACGCACTGTGTAGCCCAGTAGTTGAACTTAAACTCATGGTATGTCTCCTGTCCACACCCTTCCAGATGTGGAAATGACAGTGACATACTACCATATCTGATTTGCTGTCCCTCTTTGAAGCTGATGAATTGACTGAAATTTCAATTTCAGAAGCACTTGGAACCAACTTTAGATTTGGTTCTCCACAGAACTTCTTTAAGAAGAATGTTCATTATTCACTCTATATGGCAGCTAGAAATTTCAGAGCACCGAAATTAGAAATACAATGGAATGTGAAATACAGATTCCCAAGTTTTAGATTTACTGAGCCTGATCTGAGAAGGCTGACTACCCCATCAGTTTCAGTTAGACTTGGGTATCACAAGACCATTGGGCTGTCCCTTTCCATAAACAGAATCTCTCAATGCCTACCCTCTGTGTCTGTCTTGGTGATCCCCATTCAACATATATAGGTGCTACGATTATTTAGACACAATCCTCCAATGAACACAGTCATGCCAGCTTGATTCTCACTATTCTTCCTGAACTAGAATGGCTCCAGCAAGATTCAGAAGAAGAATCTGGAAGAGAGTTAGAAAATGCATATTAACAGCTACTTTCCTCTCACTGCATTCCTGTTAGAAAGAAAAAATCTAAGCTAAACCTTAGCTCATTCTTAGGGCAGAATTCCCAGAATTACAAAAGCAGCGTTGAAAGGTAATTGAATATACTTAGATTTAGGTCTTAATTACCTTTTTGATTGGAGGTTTATCTTTAGCATGGTATTTTGATAATGTGAGAGGACCAATTATTTTGTATGATCTCCTACTGTGGTAAGGAAATGCAGACTGTAATTTTGAGATAAGTAAGTTCAGTGGGAATAAAAACTGTATCAATTATGGAAGGCTTTTAGTTATATTTTTACCAGTATTTAAATATTCCCAAATGACTGGATTTTAACAATGTCTTGCTCCTCTTCTCTTACATCTATATCTCTTGGTGGTAAGAGATAGTCACGTGATGTCAGCCTGTAGGGAAGTCATTCACACTTAAAATTATGAAGAAAAATGCTGAAATTTACTTTTGCTTTTTTCCAATGAAAACACAGATTGATAAGTTTTTATTTGCACACATATAGTAGGAACATGGGAATTGAATGGATACAAAAGGTAGTCATAAGCATATCAGAATACATATGACAAAAGTAGTAAAAAGAAGTTTTAAAAGCTGTCACACCTAAGTGTTGGGAGTTCTGTGCCTTTATCCCTTCTGTGTATGTGATCGAAAACATGTGTGGGGCTGTGGCACCCAGCAACCAATTAGGGAACCTTAGGTGGCTGAGATACTGTGTCTGGGTGGTAAGATAAAAAAGGAGGTGTTATTTAGGCTTGAGAGAGTCTTGCAGTTGGCTGTGAAGATCTGCTTGGACACACTGGGTTCATCCTGAGAGAAATACACAATGACCATATTTCAGATAGAATTGGTGGTGTACAGAGCCAACTTGTAGAAAGTGGCATATAAGATGCCATCTGTTAGAAAAGTAAATCTCTTTCTTTGATTAAAAAATCCATGGGAGTCTGAGGAGTTAAAATCATGAATGTTCCGTGGAAAGCAGAAGTGTAGAGATGGTAGTTTGAGGATGGAGTGATGGCTCAGGGCTTAAGACTCTCTGACTCACCAGCAGAAGATCCCGAGTTCGGATCCCAGGCCCCAAGTAAAAACACCAGTTGGGAAGGTGAAGGTGTACACTTCTGGTCCTTGTGGGTAGAGCCTGAGAAACTCCAGAGCAAAGTAAAAAGGAGGTAGAAGCAATCCAGGATGATTCCTGAAGTCACCCTTGGTGCTCCATAGTGCCTTCTGATAACACACACACACACACACACACACACACACACACACACACACACACACAAATAAATTTAAACTTATAAATAAATAAATTTAAATAAATAAATAATGTGTAAAAAAAAGAAATGATGGTCTAACCCACTGGCATTGTCTGGAGTTCCTCACAAAATAAAGCCATAGCCTGAAACCTTAGGGATTTATATTGGAAACACCTCATGTATAGACTCTCTTCCGACATTGGGTATCAGGAGTGTTGATTGCCCTAGCTCTCAGGCTGGTCATTCAAGCCATGAGAAACTAAGAGAGGTCCCATTTTCCTATGTCTCTTTCCAGTAAATCAGAAGCCTCATGCTCAGATTTGCATCTATACTTGCAGCCCTTGATCATCCCCTGTGCATAATTACTAAAATCTGGCAGTTCTGGGCTGCAGGTCTTCACCTTTCCCCCTCCAGGAAGATGGTGCACTTTCCCTTTTCTTTGGCCTCACTTTTCTCCATTTTTCTGTCTCTGTGTGTTTCCTTCCTTTTCTGCATTTGAAAAATATTGCTCAGCTCCCAGCTCATGCTGAGAGATAGCATAATTACAGAACTTTTAAGGAGAATAATGGCTGAGAACCCCTCCCCCCCAAAAAAAATTCTTAAATGGTGGATGTGGATTGAAGGAGAGCCTAGGAGTGTGTTCAGTTTAGCAATTTTAAACAAATTGCTTAGTCCATTGGGATAGTGACCCTAAGGTCACTTTCTCTCCCTCTTTTCTTTCCTGTTCTGTAGCTGGGGTGCTGATGGGTGGGATTCTATTGCTGGACCAGCCAGTGGACCTTATCAGTTCCCAGAAAAGTCTTTGGAATCCTCTTCACTTGACACAAAGACAGGTATTACAACTCTGAAGACTCACGTAACTTTCCAGCTCCCTTCCTCTCAAGTAGTACATGGAAATGAAGGAAAACTCCTAAGAGTACTGGTTCAACATCTAGTACGTTCTAGGTACCTCACCAATGTATATGCCTGGTTCTCTTCAGATTCTGAGCAAAGTACTCTTATGTGTTTGGCTGTGACACAGACTTTAAATTAAGGATGTTGTTTCCTTAATGTTAAAACGAAAATGATCTCCCTTCCCCCATCCGCCAGGGATGCATGAAGAACAGCCGGGACTCACTGCGATCTAGGTAAGCTCCCCCTCCACCCCCAAACCCCAGGCAGCCCACTAGACACAGCTCCTCCCACCAGCCAGCCGGAGCCAGTGCCGCACCTGGCTGTGGAGGACCCCTTGGGCCACGCCCCACCTCCCCAGGTTAAATAGCGCCCACCAACACAACCTCCTCCCTTCCCCCACCCGCCCCGGATGCTTGCAGTCCAGCCATTCATGGTGATCTAGGTAAGCTCCGCCCCTGCCCACTCCCAAACCCCAGGCAGCCCACTGGACTGAGCTCCTCCCCACCAGCCAGCTGGAGCAGGAACTGCACTAGGCCAAATAATTCAGTTCAGTGAAAAATGCACAGCAATTGAAGGAAGGTCTTAAGAGTTAAAGAGACAATGCCCAAGTCAAAGTGCAAATCCATCAGAAACAAAACCCAAGAAACAAATCTCCCACTGAAGGAATTAATCCCATAATGATAGACTCCAACCAGAACAAACACACAGAAAATAGCCAAGAAACCCTGACCCAGGATAAGGACTTTCAAAACATGATCATTACCATGTTCAATATTATGAAAGAGGAAATTCGGGAGGAATTAAATAACCGCATCAATCAATTTGAAGAGGAGCACAATACACAATGGGAGCAGTTGAGAAAAACAGTTCAAGAAACAAAAACAGGCGTAGAGCAGTTAAAACAGACTCAAGCAGAGTTTAGAACTGAACTAAAAGACAAGTTATCTTCAAGCCAGAACTCAGAGAGTCTTATCAGCAGAACTAATGAAGCAGAAAATAGAATTTCAGACCTTGAAGACAAAGTGGGAATATTAACCAGCTCAATGGAAGACGTTGTTAAAGCCAAAAAGATACTCGAGAGAAATATTCAAGAGTTAGGCTGAAGAAGCCTAACATGTGTATTCATGGAATACCAGAGCAAGAATCTCAAAATACGACACCTGAGGAAATTTTTCAAATGATCATCAAGGAAAACTTTCCTTATCTAAAAAAAGAGAGGCCCATCCATATACAAAAGGCATTCCACATCCCAAACAGATATGACCAAAATAGAAAGTCACCACGGCAAATAATAGTTAAAACACTCCACATTCAAGGTAAAGAAATGATGCTGAGAGCTTCAAGGAAAAAAAAAAACAAGTCACCTTTAAAGGTAAACCTATTAAAATAAAAAAAAAATGACTTCTCAATAGAAACAGTAAAAGCAAGAAGAGCTTGGAGAGACGTACTTTAAGTATTGAATGAGCAAAAATGTCAACCCAGGCTGATATACCCTGCAAAACTATCCATCATGATCGACAGAGAAAGAAAAACTTTCCAGCAGAAAGACAACTTGAAGGGATACATGTCCACCAAACCAGGCCTTCAAAAAATGCTAGAAATGATACTTAAGCTTGAAGAAAAAAACAGGTATATCCAGGAGAACAGAAGGGAATTATAATACCACCAAAACCTAAAAGTGAAACAATACACTTACAAAAGCCACTAAACATAATAAATGTCCAGAATTAAAAATAGGTTCTCCATTATAGCATTAAATGTTATTGGACTTAACTCACTGATCAAGAGACACAGATTACAAACTTGGATAAAAATCACAATCCATCAATCTGCTGCCTGCAGGAAACCCATCTCACCACAAAAGATAGGCACATCCTAAAAATAAAAGGCTGGTCAAAAATTCTGAAAGTTAATGGAACCAGAAAACAGGCAAGGCTAGCCATTATGCTATTGGACAAAGTGGACTTCAATCCAAAAAAAATCATAACAGATACAGATGGATACTACACTTTAGTCACAGGTACAATTCACCAGGAAGACTTCAAAATTCTGAACATATATGCACCCAATACGCCCCCCCCAACATTCATTAAGCAAACCCTACAATGACTAAAGTGAGAAATCAATCCCAAAACTATAATTCTTGGGGATTTCAACACCACCCTCTTAACCTGGGATAGATCAACAGGTAAAAAACTTAACAGAGACACTTTGGAGCTTAATCAAACCCTTACTGAAATGGACCTTACAGATCTCTATTGAACTTTTCATCCACGCACCAAAGAATACACATTTTTCTCAGCAGTACACAGAACTTTCTCCAAAATAGATCACATATTGGGCCACAAAACGAATCTCCATATATATAGGAAAGTTGAAATTCTAGCCTGTACCTTATTAGACCACCATGGCCTAAAGATTGACATCACAACACAACAAGCAACAGAAAATACACTAATTCCTAGAAACTTAACATTATGATGCTGAATAAGAACTGGATTCAAGAAGAAATTACGAAGAAAATTCAAGATTTCCTGAAAGTGAACGATAATGAAAATACAATTTATCAAAATCTCTGGGACACAATGAAAGCTGTCCTAAGAGGTAAGTTCATAGCTCTTAATGCCTACATCAAAAAAATGGAAACATCAGAAATAAATAATTTAACAATGCAGCTTAAAGCTTTAGAAACACTAGAGCAAGGCGATCCCAAAAGCAGTAGAAGAGAAGAGATTAGCAAAATAAGGGGAGAAATATCTGAAATCGAGATTAGTAAAACGATACAGAAAATCAACCAGTCAAAAAGCTGGTTTTTTGAAAAAAAATCAATAAGATTGATACACCCCTAGCGTAATTAACCAAAAGCAAGAGAGAGAAAACCCAAATTAACAAAATTAGAAAAGAAAATGGAGTTACCACTATTGATACCCAAGAAATCCAGAGTATTATAACATCATATTTCAAAAACGTATACTCTGTGAAATTTGACAACACAAAAAGATGGATGAATTCCTAAGTAAACACAACTTATCTAAATTGAATCAGGAAGTTGTGAATTATTAAAATAGTAATATAACATATGAGGAAATCGAGGAAGTAATCTCTCGAATCTTCCCACCAAAAAATGTCCTGGACCAGATGGATTCAGAACAGAGTTCTACCAGACATTTAAGGAGCTAATAACACCAATACTCCTTAAACTGTTCCATCAAATAGCAAAGGAAAGAACACTACCAAATTCCTTCAAGGAAGCTAATACCATCTTAATCCCAAAACCTAATAAAGATACACTTAAAAAAGAAAACTATAGGCCAATCTCTCTGATGAAAACAGATGCAAAGATTCTCAACAAAGTCTTAGCAAATCAGATTCAAAAACATATCAAAAAGATCATCCACAGGGATCAAGTAAGCTTCATCCCAGGCACACAAGGTTGGTTCAACATATGCAAATCAATAAATATAATTCACCATATAAACCAGTCCAAAGTTCAAGACCACATGATACTTTCGATAGGTGCAGAAAAAGCTTTTGACAAGATACAACAGCCCAGCCCTTTATGATCAAAACCCTAGAGAAGGTTGGAATGGAAGCTGTATACAACAAGCCAACAGCAAGGATTATATTCAATGGGGTAAAACTGGAAGCATTCCCACTTCGATCAGGAACTAGACAAGGCTGTCCACTCTCACCACTTCAATATTGTACTTGAAGTCTTAGCTGAAGCTATAAGACAATAAAGGGACATAAAAGGGATTCAAATCAGCAGGGAAGAAGTCAAGCTATTCCTATTTGCAGATGACATGATCTTATACCTGAGTGATCCCAAAAACTCCACTAGGAAGCTCCTGGAACTAATACAGAAGTTCAGCAGGGTGGCAGGATACAAAATAAATGTACAAAAATCAGTGGCCTTCCTATATGCCCAAAATGAAAGGAGTAAAAAAGCCCTGAGAGAAACAATCCTATTTTCTGTAGCCCCTAAAAAAATGAAATACCTTGGTATAAACTAACCAACGTAGTAAGAGAGCTTTATAATGAAAACTTTAAAACCCTAAAGAAAGAAACTGCAGAAGACACCAGAAGGTGGAAATGCCTCCCATGTTCCTGGATTGGCAGAATCAACGTCATAAAAATGACCATCCTACCAAAAGGCAATATACAGATTCAATGCTATAATAATTTAAATCCCAAAACAATTCTTTAAAGAAGTTGATCAAACAATCTCAAAATTCATATGGAGGCACAAAAGACCCAGGATAGCAAAAACAATCCTGAGTAACAAAAACATAGCTGGAGGTATCACCATACCAACCCCTAGTCTATACTACAAATTCATAGTTGTAAAAACAGCCTGGTATTAGCTCCAAAATAGACACAGATCAATGGATAAGGGTTGAAGACCCAGATATAAGCCCACAAAACTATAGCCATTTGATCTTTGGCAAAGGGGCCAAAGAAATCCAATGGAAAAAGAACAGCATCTTCAACAAATGGTGCTGGCACAACGGGATATCCACATGCAGAAGATTAAAACTGGACCCATACTTGTCACCATTTAGAAAAATTAATTCCAAATGGATCAAGGATCTTGATATAAGGCCAGTGACTATAAAAAACACAGTTGAATGGGTAGGGAACTCCCTCAAGCTGATTGGGCTAGCCCAACAGTTCCTACACGGACATCTAATAGCATAGTCACTACAACCAACACTCAACAGATGTGAAATTAAATAGCTTCTGTTCAGATAAAGAGATTGTACTGGAGCACAAAGGCAACCCACAGAATGGGAGAAAATCTTCACTAACTACATCTGATAGAGCTCCATTATCCAGAGTGTACAAAGAACTTAGAAAACTAACCAACAAGGAAACAAATGGGCCAATTAAAAAATGGGCCTTGGAACTTAAAAGAAACTTTACCAAGGATGAAGTTAAAATGTCTAACAATATCTTAAAAATGCTCCACATTCTTAGCCATCAGAGAAATGCAAATCAAAACTTCCCTGAGATATCATCTCACCCCTGTCAGGATGGCAAAAATTCACGATACAAACAACACCAAGTGCTGGAGAGGATGTGGAGAAAGGGGAACTCTCCTACATTTCTGGTGGGAATGCAGGTTCCTACCACTACTCTGGCGAGCCATCTGGCGATTCTTAAAGAAGTTAAAGATTGAAATGCCGTATGATCCTGCTATTTCACATTTGGAATAACCCCCCATACAGCAAAAATTCATTGGATAGCACTAGCACAACCATGTTCATAGAAGCACTGTTTACAATAGCAAAGTCATGGAATCAGTTTAAATGTCCAAGTGTTGACCAGTGGATAAGGACAATGTGGTACATTTATACAATGGAATACTACTCAGTCATCAAAAATGATGAATTAATGTAATTTGCTGGAAAATGCATAGAATTAGAAACAATTATATTGAGTGAAGTATCCCAGACATGGAAAATTAAGTGCCAAATGTACTCCCTAATAGGCGGATTCTAGTACCAAACCCACTTAGAGACACTCAAAGACAAATATCTGTAATACTTACAGTAACTGTAAAGATTATAAACAGGAGGGATGGAGAAGGAGGGCCCACCAGAAACAAGGAGAGAAGGGACCATGTTACAGCAGAGAAAATAGGCCACCATCAAGGACTGCAAGTGAGTAATGAGACATCTAGTTAAGTTCACAGACTTTCCTTCCTGATCATTTTAATTGATGGGGTATGATCTCACCAGCAGGGGGAGGGCATATAGGCTGCCAGATAGATAGTAACCATTTTGTAAATGGGTGATTGACTCCTCTCTCACCGCAGTTTCCTACTTTTATTCCATCTACCTTTGAATATACTCTTATAACAAAACTCTAATTTAACAGGTTTTTAATATCTGGCCAGGGATTGACATCCAATACCCATCAGGATGGAGCCAAGGGCATTGAAGGAACAGCAAAAGTGAAAAAAAAATCAACAAACCATAATTCAGAACATCAGAGACTCTATATCAACCACCTGGAACTCTACCAGCCTAATCTCTCCCCATCCTGAAGCTCAGGGAAATTTGCGGAAGAGGGGGCAGTAAGATTGTAAGAGCACAAGGATGGGAGGAGTAATGATATGAAAGATACTCCACACAAGTTAGGGCCAAAGCAATCATAATTGGACTTTGCATGACCTGTGCTATGTCCAACACATTATTGACCCCCACAAAGTCTAGCATGGACTGAAGGCACTAGAATCCTTGGAAGCTAGCCACTGACAGTCACAGTAGTGTTCCTGAGCTTAAGGGGAACACAGGACAGGGTTCTGGGAAATTCCCCTGGGTCCTTGCACCTCATCGGAGAAGAGGACCCAGAGGAGAGTTTGGCATGCACATTAAAGGATGCTCTGGGGATTGAGGAGGGGCAGTCACTGGGGGATGAGGAGGGGGGGGAGGAGAGGGGGGAGCAGGAGGGTCGGGGTTGGTGGAGGGAGGGAAGAGACCGGTGTCCCTCTTAAGTTTGCATGAGCAGAAATAATAATAAAAAAAGAAAAAAAAATGAACAATCAAGGACAGGAATTTTTAATGCAAACTAGATATTTGAGAAAGTTAGAATATATAAAGTACCAAGCACAGGCAAAGAGATACATGGTAATTCTTCCAATCTAATGTTTTAATTTAATTTAACCCCATGCTCTTGCATAAAATCTTTCAATAAAGTGTTATTTTTTAAAGATAATTTTTTATTGTTTATTCAGTTGTGCATGTGTGTATGTATGTGTGTGTGTGTATGTATGTGTGCGTAGAACCACGGGCGAATTCGGGAACCACCATGGACGCCTCCACCTCTTCCTTGTTTACTCTGCTCCGGGATTCACAGGCTCCGCCCTACCAGGACCAGAAACGCAGGCTCTCCCCGCTTCCACCCGGTGTCTATACGTGGGTCTAGGATCCGAACTCAGGACCTTCCGCCTGCAAGGCAGAGGTTTAACCCCTAAGTCCCACCTCTCCAGCCCCATAAAGTGCTATTTTTTAAAATACTGGATTGAAAATTAAGCTCCAGGAAATCAAACATGTGCATTTTCACTTTTCTCATTAGAGGGATAATGTGAACATGTATATGTAAGCAAATTCTAAGGAGTATGCAGTCATTGTTTCAACTCAATAATAAGTTATAAACAAATTGATCAGAAAATTCTGGAAACAAGTAAATGAAATGGAATTTATATATTTTTAAAGTGTTAGGGACACTATAAATCATGTAATCTTTTGCCTAAGAGAGTCAGTCAGGTTCTCTTTCTTTTCAATTTTGTGTTTTTATAGGAAGATTGACAACAAAGGACTAACTTTTGTTTTCAATTATATATGGTGTTTATAACATGAGTAAAGGCCAAGTATAAATCCATGTGAATTTTGGAAAAGTCTAATTATAACTACAGATGAGCATTGAAGAAAATTGCTCAGGTGTAAAGAAGGAATGATAGAAAGCAAAGACAAAATGGTTGATTGTACAAAGTAAACATGAGCAAAATGACACTCAAGAAAACACTTCATATGCTCAGATATGTTTGTTCAATGCATATTCATAGCATTCTCATATAAAGTTGTTATTTGTGGAATTGGGAAAATTTAGTTTTTATGGGGCTAGAGAGATGGCTCAGGAATTAAGACACTGCCTCACAAGCAGAAGGATCTGAGTTCTGATTCAGGTCCCACTGGCCTTGGTGGGTGGAACCTGAGAAATCCCAGAGCGAAGCAAAAAAGAGGTAAAAGCAATCCAGGGTGATTTCTGAAGTCATCTTTGGGCCTCTACAGGACACACAGTGCCCTCTGACATACACACACACACACACACAATAATTTTTTGAAAGAAAATTTAGCTTTTAAAAGATGTGTAGTGTTTGTTAACTTGTGAAACATTTTTAAATGATGGTTGTTTATTGATGACTTTTCTTGAGTCCTATGGAAGGTGATTTTAATTTAAGTAGATGATGTTAAAAATGCAAACTCATATGAAGAACCTTCATTTTCAATTTGACTTGATATGAGAGTTTAAGATCACCCTATATATGCTATTTTATGATTTTAAAAGAGTTTTTTTTCCCCAGACCATTTTAGTGGAAATTATCTAGGAGAATGTAGGAATTCTAGAAGGAAATTGGCATATTTCTCAGTTTATAATGGATGTTCTTTTAGTCTTTTACACACATGGAATTTATATAGGGTTATAGACATGATTTTTCTATGTCAGTCAGGTCTTCAGTTCATGTAAAGTTTTATAGCATGACTGTATTTGGGAAATGGTGTTAAAAGTTTGTAGCAAAGTAAACTTCTTTAGTACTACAACTATGTGTGTGGAATTCTAAGTCATACTGTGACTTGCCCATTTCACACCATGCCTTCAAAAGTAAAATGAACACTCTAAATTTAATATTATTGTCTATATCCTTAGGCTTTCACAAGAACATTTTAATAATCATGTCTATAAACACACACATATATGAAGAATAAGCTTTTTGATGAAAATGTAGCTTCTACATAGGTGGATTATTGACAAACTAGAAAAATAGAATTGAAAATAAATTTCATGTCAGAATAAAATTAAGTAAGCAATATACTGATATTTAAAGAATCTGCAGGGACTGCAGAGATGGCTTGAATAGTCCGTAAAGTTCTGTGACACACAAAGGAAGCTTCCTATTCTTTGAATAGGAGAGATCTAGGCTGTAACTTATGAATAGCTACTTCTGAGTCTGCATAAGAAGAATGCAAAATCCATGATTATATATGGTAATATTATTAATATTACACATAAATTTTAAAGGTTTGTATATGGAGCATACATGTGCCAAGCCATCAAAACATCACTTGAAAATGATCATCAAGTTACATTTCATTAAACTTATCTGAGCTGCATGAGATTTTAACCCCAGAATTAGCAAGTGAGCCACTAGATGAGGTGAAGGTTATATTTTGATTTCCGATTATGAATTTCTGAAATTTTAGAAATGACAAATTTCCTAAATAGAGGAGGAACATGATCCAAGTTAATCTTGCAAAACTAGAAGCAAAGGCAACATTTTTTTTACTTTATCTTCCTTAATTTAATAATAACCTAATAGGTTAAATTCTGCATCAGAGTCATCTCTTCAAATTTCACTTGACTGTGAATATCAGTAAATGTATCAACAATAGTGTTAGGAATTTAATAGTAACTTACTTGTCAGCAATTGTTTTAGATTACAACATAAGCACCAATAACAAATGTTGTTGGGAACCTTGGGTTGGCCATCTGACTGGAAGACAGATGGCAGCAGCTGCTGCTCTGGCTCTTTTCTACTTATTATTTGACAACAAATAAATCTCTATAAGCATTACACTGCTAGGAAATGTGTGGCAGAGTGCAGGAGATGCATGGGAAGGAAGGCACAATGCTTGGCACTGAGGAAGCACTTAATAAAGGTTATTCAAATGAGAACCTTTCCAAATGAGGCCCGCCAACTATCCAGCCATCAATTCAGAGGTCTGGAAGGTGGGGCACTGGGCAAGAAGTGCCCTTGGTTTGAACCTTAGAATTATATTATCACAGTTTTGAAATTTCCTTTTTAATTTTTAATGTGATATAAACTAATAATATAATCTATCACTTCTGTCAAAGTCCCTAGAACATTTTTACATAGCCGTTTCTGTTTGATTGCTTCTGATATTGCTGATATAACTATTTTGATGTCAAATGAAATTCCATAATTTCGGTTAATGTTTTGTTGTGTGTGTACATGTGTGTGTGTGTGTGTATTTATTTATTTATTTATTTTTAAAATTTTATTATTATTATTATTTATTCAACTGTGTGCATATGCGTGTGTATGTGCGCGCGCATGTCTGTGTGTGTGTGTGTGTGTGTGTGTGTGTGTGTGTGTCTGAGTATGTGTAGAACCACGGACGAACCCGCGAACCACCATGGACGCCTCCACCTCCTTCTGCCCCGGGATTCACAGGCTCCGCCCTACCAGAACCAGAAGCGCAGGCCGCTCCCGCTTCTGCCCGGCGTCTATAGGTGGGATCTGGGATCGAACTCAGGACCTTCCGCCTGCAAGGCGGAGGCTTAACCCCTGAGCCACCTCTCCAGCCCGTGTGTGTGTATTTATGATGTGTGTGTAATATGCATGTTTGATGCAAGTGTGTGTATGTGTTTATGTAATGTGTGTACATAACGTATTCATGTGTGTGTGTGCGCATTTGTTTTGTTCATGTGTGTGAGTATTGAGTGCAGATGTATAACTAGATTTTCTTGATTTTCCTCCTTGTTCTGAGATAGGGTCTATTCATCCCTGAGTATAGACTGATTGATGTCTTCTTAACTTTCTGAGATTTTCCTGTCTCTGCCTCCCATTTCCCAAAGATACAAGGATACTCAAATTCACATATACACAATCCAATGATACACAAATCCACACAAAGATACATTGGTATCATATAGATACACAGAGAGATACACAGACAAATACATGAGACATCAAATAAAATGGTCTGCCCTGTAGATACAGAGATTTGGTTATGTATCCCTTTACTTCTCCTCTCAAACACAATATTTTCTTTCACTCTTCTATAGGGATTCATTCAGAGATATGCTTATTATGATAGGTAATGTTTCATTTACTTATTTATTATATACTTATTATTAGATAATTTCACATAATTTTAGTCATTTTTAACCCATATTATGTTATCTCATCACCCTCGTTCTCCTTTTCAAAGCCTTCACATGTCTGTCTTCTATTTTCATATTTTTTTCTGTAACCACTGAATTTAACAAGGGTTGCCTGAGTTAACATGTGCTGGAGCATGTGTAGCTAAATCACTTGTACCATTATTCCTCTCTGTTGCTATCAGACAATTCTCCAACTCAAATAAATTAAAGGGAGGAAAAAGGAAATTTATTGAGCTTACCATTCCAAGGGGAGATACTGTCCATGGTGGGTGAAAAGGCTTGATGGAAGGCAGAAGCTAGAGGCAGCTTAAGTCACTGCAGATATCGTGGAGGCTGAAGACTGCAAAACTGAATACCCTTTTTAGGTATTTAGGAGGACATCCTTCCTAAAGGTGCCATGACCTTTCCAAACAACTAAAGATTCAAACACATGAGCCTATGGGGAATAAGTCACATTTCAAACATGATACCACTGAAGAAAGTGATATCCCTTTGACAGCTAACATTAACTGTTATTGGTCCCTCAGAAAGAACTGGGGCATTGTGAGTTCTTTTCCCTTCTCTGATGAAATGTTGACAGGCCCAATCTTGTATAGGTCTTGTTCAAGTTAACACAACTGCAGTGGTTCCCTGGATGCAATTTTCCTGTTATGTTCAGAAGACACTTCTAAGTGGTAGTCCTCTCTATCCTCTGACTCTTAACATCCTTTCTACTCCCTCTTGCACTGTGTTCCTTGAGTCTTGAGAGGGTGAATGGTATAGATCCCATGTATCCCTCTTTCCTTCCATTTATTTATCTAGGTCCCCAGCCTGTGAGATAAGTTTTAAACCAGCATTCAGGGTGAATCTTCCTTCCTTAGACCATCATCTCAGGTCAGCTCTTAATAGACACATCCAGAATTATGCTCCACTCACCTAAGCACAACTCAGTCTAGTTGAGTGTAAGTGAGCATTTCACTTATAAGAAGGTGTAATGCTAAAACACTGGCCACTAACCTGAGAAATCTTCATCTGAGCCCATACATGATGTGACATATACAGAAATATCAAATTGATATACAAATCAAATCTTTTTAAATTAGTTATTTTTTCATATTTTATTCTTTTAGGACACACCTTAATTCCAATCTTGCCATCTTCCTTTTTTCACATTACAGCCCTTCTTCTTCCCTACCAGTCTCTCTCCCATTTTCATGTCTTTTTACAAGTGTGGCCCACTGAGTTTCATCTTCATGCTAGCTTGTCAAGATCAGAGCAGAGCATCCTGGAGCCGACTCTCCATGCAGTAGAAACCTCACACTCTGGCATATAAGAGCATGGCCTTGGTATTGAGAGGAGAAGAGTCCAGATAGTGTGCCCTGTGCAGAACGAATCTGGTTCTTGATGACATGTGCCTGAGTGCTTGCTAGAGGATGAATCATATATCAAATCAGTGAGTACACCATTGATGAAAGCATCTCTCCATTCCAGTGCATCCAGTATTAGTCCTCAATAGTCTGTCAAAGTGGTGTGGGGTCTCTTGAGATCTTTCCTCTTCCAAGAAAGTTATTTTACAACAACTGTTCTGTGTGCCCAAGTAGATTTGATATACCCTATCTTAAAATTTTAAAAAAAAGTTCAAACAGGGTCTGGGGAGATGGTCTTTACCTTGCAAGCAAAGAGACCTGAATTCAGATTCAGATTATTCTGAATAATGCTAGGCAGAAATGACAGTGGTCTGCAATTCCAGACCTGGAAGAGAGAAAACCTGGGAAACCCCAGAGCAAAACATTAGGAGGAAGAGCAATCCAGGATGATTCCCAATGTTCATCCTTAGGCATCCGCAGGAGTACACACTAAAATGCCCTCTTCTACACACACACACACACACACACACACACGCACACACACACAAAGTTCAAAGTTCAAACAGGGCTGTGGTAAAACTCTGATGTAGAATGCTTGCTTATCATGCTTGTCTGGAAATTCAACCCTTAGTACAAAAACAAAGGAGTAAATAAATGAGTAAACATCATTTTCTTGATCTTCAGTTCAAATCTTCTACCACAAATGAAGGAGATTTTAGACTGTGGTTATATTCTCTAAGGACCAAATAATGTTCATTCTGTTTTTTAATCTCCATCTGAACAACATATTCCAGGACTGTTGTGAGTTCATTTTATCTATCATCTATCTATCTATCTATCTATCTATCTATCTATCTATCTATCTATCTATCTATCTATCTATCTATCTATTAGTTTTACAGGCATATTGATTACTAATCCCTGTTTCCCTCCATCCTCCCTTCCTCCCATTCCCTTTTTTCTCCTTGTCAATCCATTTTCCACTCCTTCCCACCCACCTACCTGGCTGCTTTTATGGACCCTGGGGTTCCCTCTGGCTTGTCTACTCTTGTGGGGGTTCAGGTCTCTGTAGCATACCAAGTTGAGCCTTGGGACACCCCACTGATAGGGGTGTTTCCCTTCCCTCATCCAGCTCTAGTTCCTAAAGTTTCCCCTATGTGTTCTTATTTCTTTTCAGTTCTTCATAATCTATGGGGGCATGTTGGTATTTCAGTCATATGCAAGTGTGGAAAGGACAAGTCTCACTGCTGTGAGTTCCTGGATGCAGCATCCTGACCTTGAATGGAATGTCTTGTCCAACAGTGGACCCTCCCATCTTTAGGTTCTTATAATCTAAGCTCCATCCTGTCACAGTGTTGGAATTCTCTACCTCTCTTGTAGAAGAGATTTTTAGGTAGCATGCTAAGTGCTCCTCAAATTTTTATAGAGAAATTTATGATCATTGGCTATTTTTTCCTATTAGTAAAATGTTAGTCAGAGAGATTTCAAAAGTCTCTAAACAATATTGGCTTTTGCCATTGCTCTTGGTTGCTCTCCCAAAAAACTGTCACTAAGACCTTGTTACTGAAGATGCAGCACAAATGGATTACAGAACATGGGCAAAATACATAAAATGGAATTGGTCTGAGGACTTCTTTCTTGCTGGATAGCTTACCCAGTACCAAGGAATACTGTAGAAGCTACTGGGGGAGAGAAATCACCACAGGCTTCATCAACTCATGAGATCTGCAAATTGCAATAAAAATTACCATGGTAATAGGTGACCAGCAGTGTAATAGTGGCATGAGTTTCAAAGAGACAACCAATAGCTTTCTGATTGAACTTTCAAGACCCGCTTGTCAGAATGGAACACACTCCTCTTACTGTTAACTTAAATAAGAACCTAAAAAATGTGAGATCATTTTAAAGTTCAGTTGCCAGACTTCTGAAGTTCTGCCCATTGAAAAATGAGGATTAGTAGTTTAGTGATTTCCCTTATCCACATGATTTCAAAATGATTATATTATTTCACTGTCTGCTATTGCATCTGATTTTCTGTCTTACAGGAAGGCCTTGATTTTAAAAATGAAATAATTTGATATCTCATTTTCTTCCTTCTCCTCAGAGAACAGGGAATTTAGTTCCTTCTTAATAATATAGGCTTTGTAGTGTAAAATTTAAAGATTGCTTTACTAAGAGAAAGCAGACACATTCATTGGTAATTTTAAATTGCCATTTTATTGTTTAACCAAGATTTTATTTTTTTAGAACAACCTTCTGGATTAGACATGAAAGAAGCATATGTAGCCTAAGCTGACAGAATTCACTGAATAGGTTCGGACATGATAAAGATTCTAGGCAGAATGTGGAATCCGATGTGCACACATCACAACCTTATTAGAATAATTAAATAATTTTTAGTTGCAGAAAAAGATCAATGGCTTCCACAATTCCATGAAGGCAATAAAATACTTTGACCCTGGTTATTCCATATGTCATAGAAGAGATGGAATCAGCTTTTCTTTAGAAAAAAAATTCTTTTAATGCAATTGGAAGAGCTTTCGTTTCTTTATTCTAAAATTGCACTTTGGTTATTATCACTGTCTTTGCAAGAGTCAGCTCTTTCTGGACCTTAATTTGATATAATTCATTAGTCTTCCTGACACATCTTGCAGATTTACACTACCCTTTGAAATTGCCCTTGATTAACCTTCTCTGCTAACTCTTTCAACTGTTCTTGCAAGACCCTATTCTGAAGCAATGTGGGCAACTCACTTTCATTGGTAACTTCAAGTCTTTTTCTGTCTTCGTTGTTGGAAAATTTCTGATTATCAATTTAATACTTAGTCAGAGTCTTGTGATGTTTTATTATTACTATTATTTTAAACGATTTAAACCATTTATATAATTTAAATTTGACGTTAACTACAGGGTAAAAACGTACTTTTTCATGTTTTTTTAAAAACTTATTTATGAGATAGAGAGACAGGTGAACCCATGCATGATGTGTGCTATAGTGCTATATAGGTCAGAGCCTACTTTTCTCTTCTCATCATGTGGGCTTCTGGAGAACAAATTCAGATTCATGAGTGCCTTGGCCTCTGAGCTATATTGTCAGCTCAGAATTTTTTTTATTTCATTTGAAAAAAGGAAAGACTAGAAAGTAAAAGAAGTCCTATAAACAAAAGAATGAAAGCGTCAAATATAATTAACAAATACTATAAATAAATGTCTTATTAAGTTCTCTTAAACTATATGCATGCTTACATTTTTTCATATTTTAGTCAGTGCAGCACAACATTAAATCTGTAATTCTCTCCAAAGAGATAAAAGTCAAATCGTTATTTCCTATCCTATTTTTTTATTCAATTGTGCGTGTGTGCGCGTGTGTATGTATGTGTGTGTGTGTGCGTGTAGAACCACGGGCGAATTCGGGAACCACCACGGACTGCCTCCACCACCTCCTTGTTTACTCTGCCCGGGATTCACAGGCTCCATCCTACCAGGAGAAACGTAGGCCGCCCCCGCTTCCGCCGGGCTTCTATACCTGGGATCTGGAATCTGAACTCAGGACCTTCCGCCTGCAAGCCAGAGGCTTAACCCCTGAGCCACCTCTCCAGCCCTCCTATCCTGTTTCTACAATCAGGACACTAGACTTAAGTTGCACTAATATAAATTTGTGATATAAAATGTAGCAAGCAGAAACGAAGAGGCGGTTATCTACTTTTACTGTCTGTAACTGGCAAGGAAGTTTAGTGGCCACGTGCTGTTGCAGTTGACAATAGATAATGTTTGTCTTTGAGAAACCCAGATACCTTGTTGGTTACTGCTGTAGTCTAATCACCAGATAGAGTGATGGCAGTCTAGTATAGTGTTCCAAATAATATGGTGCATCAAATTTTGAATTGATGATTTGATTGACTAGCTATATCCTGTTTTTCTGCTTTCGGCTCTTCTGGGCCTGGCTGGGTTCCTTTTCCATATGTTCCTTCTATGATTTATGGGGGCTGCAACAAATAAGGACAGAATCAATAAACAGACCCAAAGTGTCTGATCACAGGCTGCAATCTGGGAAACCATGAGTCAGAGTAAAACACTTTCTGTTCAAAGTGTTATCTCAGTTTTTTAATGTGATTTTCTCCAAGGTTCTTATATTCAGATTTTCTTTGTTTTTACTTAAGGTCTTGCTAGGGAAGCACATGTTCTCTTTAAGCCCTCTATTGGTTTAGAAGTTTGTTTTTTTCTTTGTTCTCTTTTGCCTTTTTGCTCTAAGTATAGCCGTCCACAGTTCCAGTTAATGCAGAGTCTCTTGGCCATAAGTTCCAGTTTTCTACTGCAAATATTCAGAATATTAATTGACTCATTATTCTGTGCTACACATAATTCTTACTGTGGTACCAGAAGTCTGTTATCTTATCTCTTAGAAAAATACCAGCCCATAAGTTTATGTTCTCAACACTCCTCTAAGTTTCAAGGTGCATTCATTTGTTGCTTATTCTTCTTAAAGCATTGGCTCAGGTCTTCAAATCTTGGTTTCAATATTAACCATGTCTGAAAGTCATGGAATGTCTTTTCCTGTTTTTGAATTCATCTGTGAATTTAGAAATGTTTTATTCAGAACATATTTCATGCTTCTTGTATGATCTCAGATTAACTTAGCTGGACTTGGACACCTTTATTTATTCTTGAGGTCATCTTTTTATAAATATGCTTGAAATGGGTAATGTACATCTGTGATACAATCAGAAAGCTTACTACAGCTCATGCCTTATAATTCATATATTGGTTAATCCAGTGGTTCAACCATAGATCATGTTTTCCTTTTGTGTATGACAGGGTTGTTCTCTCAGAATCAGTAAAACTATAAGACAAAGTTTAAATGAACTATCTATTTATGCAAAATAGTAGTTAAATGTTTACTAATCATTCTTTTTTAATGTTTTATTTATTTAAGAGAGGAGAGAGGGCAGGTATATATATGTGTGGGGGGGGTCAGATGACAGCTTTTAGAAACACATTTTCTCCTCCATTCAACTGGGCTAGGGGATCGAACCCAGGACTTGAGATTTTCACACAGGTTCTTTTACTCACTGAACTGTCTTATTTACCAAAAGTAACTTTTTTTGTTTCATTTTTCCTTCAGTTAATATTAGGGAGCAACTCCTCATGGGCTAGACAAGTGCCCTCCCACTGAGCCAGGACCAAAAACTTTGTTAGTCATGCTTATTTCTTCATTGGAGTCTGTCTGAAAGAATTACAGACAGAAGATAGTGTTTTAATATATCTTAATATTTTGCATATTAACAATATGTGTCTATGAGACGTGATCTCATTTAAGCTTTTCACTGAATCTTTTCTTTACATTCTATCAATTCATAGGTGATAATCTTGAGCAAACTAAAATAAAGAATCAGCAATAATATATTGAATAAAAAAATAAGAGTGGTGTTTTTACACTGTCCTGGATTGTGAAAGAGGTGTTGTGAATCACAGCCTACATTCTCCTTGAGGTGCTGTCCTTCTCCTGACTGTCTGCATCCTTTCTAGTCTCTTCCACCCCCTTATCTTCCTAAGTTCAGTTGGGAACATTTCAAAAAGTCATTAACTAACCATTTATACTTTGATATTACATAATATTGATTGAGTTGAAGAAGACTTATGCAGACATTCTATAGGATTGCAGATTCCTGACCCCAGCATTAATTTGGAGTTCCTTATCATTGAGAGCCTGGGCATTGATATGGAAATCAGCATGCCAAGTTCTGAAGTGCTTCTGCTTCCCACAGCCATTCTTTAAAAAGACTGACCAGAGCTGCAGTTCTGCTTTGCAAGCAAAGATAAAGATTACCCAAGGTCGCTTCAGAGGGTGGCCTTGTTTGCTCTGTGCTGCTTCAGCATAAGGGGTCAATGATAAAGTGAAGTGTATTATTCCTAAAATAAAAGCCATGACCAACTCAACCACTTCGCACAACAAGAATATATATAAAAGTGTTTATACATATAAAAGAATATGTATAAAAGTGTTTCTTATTTTCTACAAAAAATTTCCATTTTATACTAGCAGTTAGTGTTGTAATATTTCTTTTTTGTAGATGACAAAGTAAGTGTGGTGAAGCTAAATAATTGATTCATTTATAGTAACACAGGGTATGGACTTCAAGTCATTAAACTTTTAGAATAATTATAATGATGTAATAAATATTTTTAGACATTCATACCATTCAAGATATAAAAGCATGTATAGACATCTTTCTTCTTAATTGAATTGCATCTGTAATGTATTTATATAAAATAAGTACTGATCTACAACCACATAATTTATATTTTCTATAAAATAAGTACATATATATACTTACATGAGTTATGACATTCAAGATTTAGGATGATTCCCAAAGATATTAGCAAATCTGGATCTTTCAGACACTTACACTAAGTCAGTGATTGAGGGAAATAGGAGGAAAATTTTGAGAAGTTAGAAAGATGAAATATTAAACAGCCCATCAGGAATTTTACCCTAGTAAAGAGAAGGTGTTGAAATCATTACAGATTCCAAATATTTACGTCTACTCAGACAGTATAGGAATTATTCTTAGATCTTTGTTTCAGATCTGTTTACTATTACTTTATTTAGCTTGAATCTAAGCATTTTTAATGAGTAATTAATAAAATAATAATAGCAGGCACATTATGAACAAGGAGAAAAGTTTGACAAAATCTTGACCCCCTGAACTACCCCTCCACATACTCATATATAGAAAGAGATAGAGAGAGACACACACACACATACTCACACACACATGCTCACACATAACATACACAACACATACGTACAGATGCACCACACGCAAAGTGGACAAGATTTTCTGGTTCCAATCTGAAGGCTGAACTACATGTTCAAGAATGATCCTGTCACAATACCAAGATGTGAGTGTCAAATGCATAGCTAAGATATGCACTGATTTCTTAAAACTTTCAGAGGCTGATAAAGCATTATAGCTTCTGAAGTGTTCACAGGAAAAGGCTAGTTCTTTTCTGTATCTTTTTTTGTTTTTGTTTTTATTTTTTGCTTTGTAATCAGTATATTAAGGAAATATTCATACATTTCAGTATTGCTTAAAGTCTAATATCCAGATTTAAACATGTTAACATATGTCTTTAAACATACAATTAAAGCTATTCATTATAATGTGCTGTACTACCAACATTAAGTTACAGATACTTTTTAAAGCCCAAGTCAAATAGTTTAAAATAAGCCTGTAGCATGTCTAGGGGATACTTTCCTAGATTATACATGCAGAACCCTCTCCACATACAGGTCTTTTCGCTTTAATTTCTAAATTACCTAGCTCTGAAAGTCATACTACCTAAGGGCTTATCAGGGTCCAAAGAGAAGGGAAGAAAGAATGTAACCAACACTGGCCAATGTAAGTTTTTTTTAAATATGTATGCGTATATATATATGTATACATATAAATATATTTTTTAAAAGATGGCACAGCAAAGGGAATGCAGTCCTGTTAAGTGCAAGCCCTTAAATAGCAGTTTATTGTACAAACAACTTTAGAAAGATGTTTCTACCACTGGTGACAGGTGAAATGGTATTATGCCACCTTCAAACAATGGCTGAGGCAATGGAAAGCAGAGGCATCACAATCAGTCCACGTAAGACACAAAACTAGACAAACCAATGCTTCTCTATGAATTGCTTTCTTTTTGTGATTATCAGTTAAATACAAAACATCAGTCAATTCCATAGCTTAACAATGAAGGGTCACATAGTGACGTCAACACACATCTAATATTTCAGTCTAAGCTTGTCCATTGCACATTGCTGAAATAATTATGGATGACCTGACACCAGGGATCATGTTAAACAGTTTTTACAGGCATTAAATTTCATCTTGCACACTGAAGTTATACATACAGAACAAAGCCAGCTTTTATATTTGTGTTTATTTTAATTTTTATAAAGTTTTTTTTTAATTTTTTATTATTTATTCAATTGTGTGTGTGTGTGCACAGGTGTGTATTGTATGCGTCTGTGCGCGTGTGTGTGTGTGTCTGTGTGTGTGTGTCTGTGTATGTGTAGAACCACGGATAAATTCGCGAACCACCATGGACGCTTCCACCTCCTTCTGCCCGGGGATTTACAGGCTTCGCCCTACCAGGACCAGAAGCACAGGCCGCCCCCGCTTCCGCCTGGCATCTATACGTGGGATCTGGGATCCAAACTCAGGACCTTCCGCCTGCAAGGCAGAGGCTTAACCCCTGAGCCACCTCTCCAGCCCCTGTGTTTATTTTTTCATTTAACTTTTTAAAAACACTATAGTTGAATATTAAAACAAAACAAAAGCCAAGTAGTGAGCATGTTATGATTATAATCCTTCCCTCATTCACTACTACACATAAAATGCCAGCAGGGTGTTACTTGTTGGCTCACCATTAGGAGGTTTGACACTCAACACCTTCTTTGGGATGATGCTCATCATCCTTATAGGTTTCTCTGTAATAGTGAATTCTGTCTTCCCTAATTTGTATCAAAGTCCAGTAGGTCTACCCAATTCATTTCATCAGTTTCTTCAACTTCCTTCCTTAAAACTACATATTTGATATCTCTGTGCTTAACAATCTGATCTGGATGAGAGGTGATGACTATGATTCAGTTGTCAAAAGTAGGTATTTGTTTTTAGAAGCCACAGGATGCCTCAAACAGCTGTATGTCCATACACATGAAAAGGTCTTCTCAAGTAAAAACAGCATGGTCCTTCTGATCTAGCACAATGATATCTCCTGGCTCCAATCTTGGCTCTTGGTCTCCTTTACCATGGAATGTTATCTTCTGGCCATCTTTTGTGCCTTTGTCAATGTGAACTTCCAAAAACTTCTCCTCTTGTACAATCTTTCTCCCATTGCAGCTTCTACATCTATCTGTAGGATTGATCTGGTCTTTGTGGCCCTGGCACTCCATGGGCACAGAATGAATTTGCTGAACCATTCCTGGTACTATCTGATGAATCCTTATCTACATTCCAGTACTCCAGCAGTCAGGACAGCACTCAACTGCTCCTTTTTTACCACCTTGGCCTTCACATTTGTCACAGATCACATTCGTCTGCAGAGCCAGCTTTCTTGTTGCACCATTATATAAATCTTTTAACGTTACTGAGAGTGGATGCACAATGTTTTTACCTCTCCTTCCTCTCTGCACTCTTCCTCCTCCACAACAAAAACATATCAAATACATCCATGGGGGGAGCCAAAGCTACCACCTGCTCCACCCTCCTTAATTGACTGTTCTCTTTGTCATATAACTCCCTTTTCTTGGCATCAGAGAACTTTGTAAGCTTGAGAAATCCATTTAAACATTTCTCCTTCATTTGGATTTTTATCAGGGTAGTACTTCAAGGCCAGTTTCCTATAAGCCTTTTTAAAATTCTTCCTGGGTGGCATTGGTTTTGACACCCTTAAGCATCATAGGAAGTGGCTTCTTTCACCATTTTCATAGCAGGTGAGCAGAAAGGGGTACGTAACACTGCCCAACTCAGTGGGCTGCTGCTCCTCCACCTCTTACTGAGTGTTCTGGAAAGTTCCTCTGTTTATTTTCATTTTGTACTTTTCAATCTCTGACTGATCAATACTTTTGTACAATATAATAAAAAGAAAATAATAGAAAAATAAAAAACACATAGAAATTCAGGACTAACTTTATTATTATACTCAAGAAAGATAAAATAACTGTCAGACTGGTAAGGGTCCATTCTCAGTTGTGACTGTCAGTGTCTGCCCCTCACCCCATTGTGGACTGATAGCTGATGAATGATGAATTCTTGGAATTTATTTGAGCATCACTAGTTTTGGTGCCTATAAGAAGCAAATGTTTCAAAAGATATTTAGTATAATACAAATTGAAGCATGATAAGCATCAAAATTATTTCTTCTGGACATCCTCACTTTTTAAATTTTATTTATTTATTTATTTTCCTCCAATCATACAAGCTCAATAGGTACCCTGGTCGTCTCCCTCCCTCCACCCCTCCCCAGTTCCCTTTTCCCTCTCTCCTCCTTTCCCCCTTCCTTTCATCCCATCCTTACTTTTTGATAATTAACTTGATGGTATGATTATACTAAAAAATACTGGTGGATGATTATACTAAAAATACTGAAATGTCTCCTTTCAAATGGATATAAAATGTGTTTGTCAATGACATTAAAACAAAGAAATTTTGTTTTTTAGTACTAAGGATATTGGCTCATTAAAATGAAACTGTTTAGTGAAATAACATGTTGCCATGTATACTAAATAGTACATACAAAAGAACTCAGAACTCAGAGTTTCTTCATGCATTCAATGTTCCTTTAATATTATAAATTCAGTAGCATCCAGGAAGTTATTCTACAGCCAATGCCATACTTTAAATATGAATTTTTCCTTGAAAGTATCAATGACAACATAATACATACAAATTTTCATTGATTACTTTCTAACTTGTCCCCAAGATTTGATTACAAAATGATAAGTTGTTTATACGTATAATGTACAATTATTTTATACCAAAGGATATTTAGAAGTGCCTTGACAATTGCTGAATTTCAATGATATGTTTAAACAAAGCAATATGGTATGTATGCTCTCTAAAATACTGTGGACCTCTATATATATAGTTCATGTATACACATTTTTATATACAATAATGAGTTTGAGTATATGCAAATCATAACCTATAGTGGAGAAGGTCCTGGGCCTTTGGGGTGAACTTACTGTGGCAATTCAGGTAGAGAGTCACTTGCACCAATGTTCTCTGTAAATATTCGTGCTTATATCTGTAGACAAATGCTACTTCTAGAATTTCTCTATGCAATGATCAGTAATGAAATCATGGCTGCTCAAGTTGCTGAGAGTAAATGATAGTTGAATGTGCATTCCTAAACAAGCCTTTGCATCATGCACTCTAAAGCTCAGGGATCACCAGGAAGAAGGGGTTGAAAGAATGTAAGAGCTGGAGGATGGGGAAAAGGGCTGTGAAATACAGGGATACAGGGAAGTCAATGCAAGCATGATCTCAGCCTCCTGCATTGCAACTACACAAGACTCAGTTGGTCAACAATCAATAATTGATCTGAGAGGAGCTCATGTACCCTACCCTTCCTTCCCTGATAAACACTTGACTACTGGTGGATTCTAAGAAACAAACAACTGGTGTTTTCACTAGCAAATCCACTGAGGATTTCACCAGGTTACAATAGACAGCTTCACATTCATGGTCACCTACCACCCTGGTTTGACAGAGTGGGTCTCAAAACAAAAAGACAGGAATGTGGTAATAGGACTTGAAGGAAGGTGGGTGTGTAATACAGTTGGAAGAGAGAGTAACCCCCACTAAATTAGGTGGGGGTTACTGAAATCTGAAATTATTACATGCATGTATGAAATTGTCACAGAAAAGCTTTAATAGATGTTAAAAATGTTTGGAAATTCTTGCTGAAAAATATCGCTGGTGACATCATAGTGCTATGATATCATTGCATAATTATCATGGCCACTGAATGAAATGCAGAGCTGATCATTTGGTATTAATAGGATTCTACTTTTGTGAAACAATCTAAGAGATTTAGAACAGTCCACAAAGAAAGACAGCTTGACACAAATTGGATTTTGCTACCAGTTATATATGAATTTATGGGCAAGATAAAGGGGGTTAAGTTACTCTTGACAGGTTTGGAAGATTGAAATGCACGAGTTCCAAGGCAAAAACCATATAAAATACAAACCTAAAAGCATAAGGATGACAAGCAATGGAAAAAAAACAGAGACGTAGTAAAGAAAATTTGAAGTCATCTGGGAAACAGTATTTTTCAAAAAGATGTATTAATGTTGAATTTCCTGAACTTGTTCAAAGAAATTAATATTTTACACAAAGGAATAATATGTAGAGAGGTGATAGATGGATAGATAGAGGAATAAACTATTTAACTTCTATTAAAATTTTTACTTAAGCGATAGTAAAGAAACTTTAATAGTACCATTTCATAATATATGTATGTGTTGGATGGACTCCAGGGCAAAGTCAAATCTAAATGCTTATGGGTCATTTTGGAGTTATGACATGCTGAAGAAAGAATATACATTGAGGAAGATCTGTCTGGTTTCATCAGTTTGTCTAAGTCACCAATTATGAGGATCAAAGTTTGTGCAGCTTCTGCTTTGTAAAGGCAGAAAGCAAAGTGCAAAAGTTATGCTCACAAAACTGATTTTCAGGGGGTATTTTCACATGCATTTTCTTCTGCTCAGAAACCTCATCCTGTTTCTTCTAGAATATTTTCCTGTTCCCCTTTATAACAATTTTTGACGTTTTTACAAAAAATAAGAAATTTAAAACGCACATTTATAACTGAAAGCCAGTCTTTTCCTCCTCCTCCTCCTCCTCCTCTTTTCACTCCTCTTCCTCCTTGACAAAATCTTTCAGTGTAGCTCAAAGTGGCCTTAAACTCATGGTTCTCCTGTTTCAGCCTCTCAGAACTAAGATCACAAGAGTGTATCATCATAGTCAGATAGTCAATATTTCATGGTTACCAAAGACAAAATGAGGAAAAGAATTCTAAATTAACAGTATGATGGAGCAACTACACCACTTAAGAAGGACAGAGATATCAACTACAACTATCATGTCTTTCCATCAAAACTTTTGAGATTTGTATACTTTTTAATTTTTTTTCCAGGTCAAAATGTTTAGCAGAGTCTGATGTTTCTAGTTATAAACTTGGAAGTGGTATTTTTTAAATTTATGACAGCTTGAATGTATGCTCTGGAATCAAATGCAGAGCCACACTAAGCCATCAGATAGAATACTCTAGAATTATTGCTTGGACGAGATTTGATACCAGAAAATCCATTGAAAGTTTTTAATCTACTGTTTCCTCCCCATAGCACACTGCTTGGGTACATCACATACACATGGCACATCAATTTTCTATGAATATTGCACATCAGAGACTCAGGATTTAAGTACAATTTTGAAGCTCTCACAATGACTCTGCAATTTAGTTTTCTGTCTCATTTTCACACTACTTCCTGGTGCACCATGCTGTCTCCAAAAGGTCACTCTAAACATCAAGTCAGATGTTTTGATTCTGAGTGTTTCCAACACGTATCAAGAACCTCTTCAAACTCCCATCTACTTCCTGACATTTTCTAATTGTCAGGATGCTTTTCAGTGTGCAAGAAAAGTTAAATCAGTCTCCATCCTACACTGCATCAACAGAACTTATTGATTGTGCTGCAAAATAGTGATTACTGGCATCTATACACATTCTCTATTAGTCAGTGATCAACAAACCATATCTACTGCTCAGCTTTGCTTGCCCAAGTAATATGCATGCAGAATGTATGGTTGAAATTCATGGAGCACCAGACACTTTTATATGTTATTCTCTGCTTTTACTGACCACGATATTCTCATTTTATGATAATTATAAGTAACAGAAACAACCTACAATCTGAAATGACTATAGACAAAAGGATCCATGCTTCAATTTTATGCCACAGAAAAGTTTTGAAAAAGAAATTTGAATGGAATTTTGCCGCGTTTGCTGGTGATTTGTAAAATTTGTTTTGAAATAGGGGCAAACAACTATTATTTCATTTATTTCTATTTTCAATGGTAGCTTTTACGTATGAGAGTGGGAGAAAGGTTCATAAAATACATGCCATGATTTACTGGTGGAAGGACTATTTTCAGGAGTCTGTTCTGTCTTTCTGCCGTGTGTTTGTGTGTGTGTGTGTATGCGCACGCACGCATGTGTGTGTGACTACCTTTCTTCAGAAGAATATGCTAGAAAAATAGATACCTAAAATTGTTTCTTGGAAAGAAAAAAATACCTCTTAATTTAATGTTGTGATATTGGAGTTTCCATCCACCGAATTTTGCAGCACCTTTTGCATTTTTGAAAATTGACCTGGGGAAAGGGCTCAATATGACAGGTGCTTGCTGTGCTAGCATGAGAAATCCCCAGTATTGACATAAAAGCCAGGCATGACTACATACCAGTCTGTGAAGAGTGAAGACAGGAGGATCTCTTGGAATTGTGGTTGCCAGCTTAGCCAGGAAATAAGGTGGTCAGTGATAGAGAAGGATAACGAATGTCCTCTTCTAACCTGAGCATGCAAGCACACAGACAAGTGCATTCACACACACACACACACACACACACACAGACACACACACACACACACACTTTGAATCTGAATCGCACCCCACAGAATCACATGTTTGATCACTTGGTCCCCAGCTGAAGGTGCTATTATGGAAGGAAATGGAACCTTCAGGAAGTGGAGCCTTGCTGGTGGAATTTGCATCACTGGAGATGGACCTTGGCATTGGATGACCCAACCTTACTTCAGCTGTTCTCTCTGCTTCCTAAGTAAGGCTGGCAAAGTAACAGCCAGCTTTCTGCTCTTGTCCCCAGGCCTATTCTCCCTGTGGGGGTGGGAAGAGAGGCATCTTTTCCCGATCATGATGGGTTCCACCTTCTCTAGAACTGTAAATCAATTCATAATCTTTTTTTCTATCTATTTGTTTGGGGTTTGGGTCACAGTACTTGTCCTGGCAACAGAAGTAGTATACTGGAACAGATAGTGTTATAGTTCATAATCTTATAGCATTTTGTGTGTGATTTCCGCATGGCTAGGTAAAATGTGCTTCTTCCTGAGACTCATAGTAGGAAGTTAAAACTAAACTAAGAGCGGAAATAATAATAATAATAATAATAATAATAATAATAAACTAAACTAGGGTGGTTATCTAAATGGAGCCATTGGCCTGGTAGCATGTGATAAAAACACCTTCCTGCAGTGAGGGGACTTGCAGGTGAAAGAAGGTAGAACTCCTGAGTTAATAATGGTCACAAGAGGGGCTGGAGAGGTGGCTCAGGGGTTAAGCCTCTGCGTTGCAGGTGGAAGGTCCTGAGTTCGAATCCTAGACCCCACGTATAGACGCCGGGCAGAAGCGGGGGCGCCTGCGTTTTTGGTCCTGGTAGGGACCTGTGAATCCCGGGGCAGAGTAAACAAAGAGGTGGAGGCGTCCATGGTGGTTCCCGAATTCGCCTGTGGTTCTACACACACATACAGGCATACACGCACACACACATACACGCACACACACACATACATGCACACAATTGAATAAATAATAAAAAAATAAAAATAAAAAAGGGTCACAAGAACTTAGATCAGGTCTGTGGTCTTTGGGCTTGAAGGCCAGCAAACGCTTTAGAAGCAGTGATTCTGTAACTTTGAAGTTAGGTACTGTATTGGTTTCCTTAACCAGAAAAGACATCTAGGAAATTGCAAGGAAAGCACTCATAAAATGACCTTATCTCTTTCACAGTTATATGTAAGATCAGTTTTATTTGGGCAAAATAACTGAAAGGCCAGTGAAACACAAGTGTAAAATATGAATGTGAACTTCATGTTTCCAGGATTTGCATACAGAATTAGAATTTTATCTCAAAGAACAGGTGCCCAGGGGATGAAGAGGGGATGTTGGCTAAGAGTAACAGCACTAAGCTACCTTATAGACTCTAAATAAAACATCAAATAAAAAATAGCGTTCAGATTCAAAGTAGATCAGAAATCTGTTGATTAACTATCACTGCCTGGCAGTTCTCCAATCTGCTGGCCACGACTGGACTATTTTTCTTCCACACTGTGGTTGCAGGCTTCTTGGTGCCATGGGCATGCTGCCAGAAGCCAGGCCTCCCGATCTCAGCACCCCAGAGGGTGCCTGTCAGTGGAAGCCTTTGTCTTGCCTCAGCAAACTAAGGAAGTGACAAAAGGGAAAAAGAGTTGCTATCATACAACTGAGGACACTGAGCCAAGTAAATATGGCTCAAATGAGAATGGAGAGAAAAATCAAAGCACATTGCATTCATTAATATGCTTTCAAGTTTATAAAACATTGCATGTAAAGCAAATAACGGGAGATATTGTTGTACATAGAGTAACAGTCACATTTCATCTATATAGGCTTTTATCACTCCCATTTTATAGGTAGGACAAATTATTATTAGGCATGCATCATCATTAATAACTCAAGTGTAGACTGTTGTGTTTGAATTTTTCTTAACTTTCCAATCTGTCAATTTGCTTTAACACATACAAGTCCATATAGACATTGATATCAATGAATAATTTTCCTATTTAAGAAAATTAAGAATAAGAGAATAAACTCTCATAGTTTTAATTACCTTTGATCTATAAATTCAATGTAAAAATAAGTATTGTAATCATTCATATAAATGATACTTTCCATAAACAGTCTTGTTGGAAAGGAAAAACTACATATATATATATACATATATATACACACACATATGTATATATAGTTAAATGTAATTAATACATTATAATGCCATACATTATTCATGTATTCATACATTTCATTTAAACATTGAAGGCTATTTTCAATAAATGGAAAGGTTAGATATATGCATATCTAAAGCCACTACAACAAATGAATAAAATAATTAAAATATTTCATTTATTTGAGAAAGGAGAGATGAGAAGGCATTAGAAAAAGCATAAAAGGCACATGCATGCACATGGGTGAAGGTCCGAAGACAACTTTCACAGGTCAGTTATTTCCTGTGGACTCCCAGGGACTGAACTCTAGTTAACAGGTTTACAGGCAGATGCATTACCCACTGAGCTGCCTCACCACATCTAAATAAAATGAACTCTAATTAATATGTAAATTTGAAACTCAGATGTTCAAAGGGATCTAAAGCTTTCATTTATGCAAAGTGTTCTCTCTTTTCCAAATGAAATTGCAGACTCCCTTTTCTTAACCAGACACATCAATTGTGATAGTTAATCTTGGTTGTCAATTTGACCACTGGGATTAGCTAGCAGATTAGCTGCCAGATCATGGGAGGGATTGTCTGGATCAATATATTTTCAACACAAACACCAACACTAATCTGGATGGAACCTCCCAGTAGCGGACACGTAAAGAATCACAAGACTGAAGAGCTTCTGACTCTCTTACCCTGCGTTGGAAAACTCATGTTCCCTCCTGACACATTTAGGATCCCACTTTATTGATTCTCCATGATAAACAGGACTTAAGTTGCCTCCAGCTTCTGCTGTCTGTTATGGCATCTCTACCATAGTGGACTGTATTTCCTCTCTGGAACCAAAAGTCAAATAAATCTCCTCTTTCCCCCTTGAGTCTGAGTGTTGTCTCACAGCAATAGAAATCAACAGAAACCATTATCTCAACATTTTTTCTAGTATATATTCACATGAAGAAGTCATAAAACATACACTGTAGAGGTGTGGAAACAGCAGAGGGAGAATTCACTGAGTGTGGTAGGGTTTTCTCCTGAGAGTATCTGCCATCAGGCTGGCCTTAAATGTGGCACCTAGGATTCAGGCCCCATCTTCCCAGAGCTGAGTGTTTCTGCATAAGGAAGCAGTGGGTGCAAAGGAGAGGGCAAACAAAATACAGGAGCCCCCGAGGAGTTTGATTACATATTGCACATTAAAGGTGACATTTAAAAGTAAGGGATGAAAATTTGTGTAAATTCTGCCCAAAGTTCCTTCATATCTATGTATATGTGTTTTACTAGCTACTTTGCTAGATCTCTGAATGCCTATGTGTGCTGTAGTTAAAAATTTTCATAGGAAAACGTATCATGGAACTACACGAGAAGCTGTTTCTGCTTCCTGTACCCAAACAGGCTGCTACATGTATCATGCATGTTTTGATAGAGACTTATCATAGTATTTGGTTGTTGTGAAGAATTTTTATAGTTTCCTTGTGGACATGAGTTATATCTTCTCTATAAAATCAAAAAATAATCTAATACCTCACTTGGTATTAGAAGGATTTGAAGTAATGAATGTATTTATCATACCATAGAACAAAAAACATATTTTGGATTTGCTAATATTAGATCTTTTGTTTTGGTTTCAGTAAGAGTACAGTTAAAGCCATGGATGTTATCATTATATTGCTGGCTTTTGAAATGGGTGCTGAGGCCAGAGCGCCTGTCTTCATGGATGCCCGGGAAGCATTTCTCTGACCAAGCTATCTCTCAGTTTGTGAAGTTACTTTTTTGAAGATGCATTAGTTCTGCTTTGATAAAACCCAGAATCAAAAGAGGAAATAAGAAAATATCATATTCAACTTTCAACTACATTTCTTAAGACTTCTTTTATCTATTCTCAGGTGGTTAAAAAAACACAATACAACTAAAATCTCCTCAGTTTCACATTTTCCACTGGAACAACAGAAGTACATTTGTACTTGAATTAATTCTGCATAATTGTTGCAAAAGTGATTGTCTAGCATGTTTTTTGTTAGACTATTTCTTCACTGAAAGCCAATCTTGTTCATCATCTTGTGTGGCGTCTCCTCTGTTACCTGAAATCACATGTGGTAATTTACGCCTCATGATGAATCAGACAATCAGTGAGATTGGAACCTCTTTGTTAGGCTAGAGGAGAATATTTGACTTTTGAGTTACACTCCTGAGCATGTAGCATACAAACAAGCAAGACTAAATCAAAGGTAACTGCAAGTTGACTGGCCAACTATATTTCAAAACAAATCAGTGAAATATCTTCTTTCTCATACAGAAGTTTTGAATATATACCACCTCCCTTTTTTTCCATGTTGGATCACATTTTAGACAAGAATATGGTTTTCTTATCCAAGTTTCCCACAGATGAAGGTTTCATGAAAACTATGGAGTTCCACCGACAGTTTTCTTATCACTAATAAAGCATGGTGGACCAAATATTTGCCCTTCTGTACGCTTGCAAGTCCTTGTGGAAGTAAACACAGTTCTGTAAGTTAAGCATCAAGTAATAATGCCTATATCAAATTTCATCTCTGATGTTCTGACAGTGGCCAATGCTTTATTTCCATGGATGTAATGATATCCTTCCTCTGATTTAGCTTTCATGTGACCATGTCAAATCACTCCAATTTCACATGGGGTATTTAAAAATGAGTAATGCTTCCTAGCTTATATAAGAGGCAGGAGACTTGAATCTTCATAGTAGATGACACAATACATTTCAGCTGATACTACTCATATTGAGGGTCACAGACCAGGAAGAACAAGTTTCCAAAACCCTACAAAACTTTGAGGAATTTGCTGATCTTTTGGTGCCTGATTTTTTTTTTTTTTTTTCACTTTCCAGATAGTATTTGTAGGAACAGTTCCCAACTCTGGGGCAACTTCCTTTTCAAATTTGCCAGGAAATAGTCTTGACTCTTAAGGACCAAATCCTTCATCTTCGTGATGGGCTTGTCAGCAGTCTTCTGGGTCTTAAAGCAGACAAATGCATAATCCCCAAACCAATTTCATGGTACAGTTTCTTCCAGGGCAAAGTGTTCCCGTGAGTAGAAAATGTATCAAGAAATACCTTGATGTCACTGAATCTGTGCAGTTTATGAACTAGACACTTCTAACTCTGGCACTTTCCTCAGGATATCTACCACATTATTTGCAATGATATTCATTTTACACAAAAACAAAAACATTTAATTGAAATATTACAGGGTTTATGCTTGGCTAATGTCTATCTTATTGCTTGTACAAATAACTTCAAAATACTGGATGACCTTGGAGACAGACTTATAATAAAAACAAACCTTTGAAGTAACAGTTTTATTTTTATTTAAAACATAAAACCTTTTTATTGAAATCAATCTGGCAAAATTAAGTGCCCACTTTTTTGTGTTGGATAAGCTGTTATTAAAGTTAGTAGGAAAAAAATAAGAATTAGCCTGGAAATTTCCAGCAATTAAGAATACTGAGGAGTGGGAAAGATGAATCAATGTGCAATAGTACTTGCTCTACAATTGTGAGGACCTGACTTTGAATCTTCAGCATGCATTTAAAAAAATGTATTATGTTGTTTCTAAGAGCTCCCGTCTTTTTCAGTTCAGTGAGAGACCCTGTTTCAAGGTAATACGACAGAGAGAGATAGAATAAGATATCTGACATCCTACTCTGGTTTCTACATATGTGCCCATGGATGCACATGTGTGCGCGCACACACACACACACACACACACACACACACACACACACAGTCCCTCATTCATGTACCACACACGTACAATGCATACACACACACACAGACACACACACCACAGACAGAAATATGTTCATATATAACACACATAAAGAAAATCATAAATGTGTTATATTGAACTGTTGATGAAAAAGATATATAACCACTGTGATGGTGGGACATTCTATTTGTGCACTTGAACCACGGTAACTCATATTTGGCTCGGAAGATCATATCTTCTATTTTTTTGCATTTATTTGTTTACTGTGTGTGTATATACCATACAGCATGTGTAGAGAGGAGAGAATAATTGCCATGTTTTACAGCAACATCATCAATAAACATTCTAAGTTACAAGGTATTATCTTTAGTGTAGTTTCTAGTCAAGGAGTGTGTCATAAGGAATATGTGACCATACTTAGGGAAGAAACAGGCAAAGAGAAACTGCCTTTGAGAAAGACTGTTTCTTTGAGTCAAACGTGCAGGGACAGAAGTATGCATATAGTTGTTCTTAACTTTTTTCTACTATAAATGATGCCATTTCAAAAGTCCTTGTGAACATCTGTTATAAGCATGCACACACACACACACATTATCACCTCTTTTTAGGTTTATCTTTAGTAACAGAATCATGGGTAAAAGAGTGTACATGTTCATTTAAGATACTGCTGTACACAGTATTCTCTAAGGCAGTGTGTTAAATGTTATCTTCCATCAGCACATCTGCTTTACTTCTTCAATCCAAATTGACAATGAAAACAGTGGGTAGACAATGGACTTGTAGTTCTTAGATTGGGGGGCTTGACTTAGTTCCTCCCTTTGATGTAGGGGTGTGAACGTTCTATGTTGTGCATATTCTTGTATTTGTCTGGATTTTTATATTTGCATTTGTTGTGTCTGTGTGGAGATGCATGCATGCTTCCCAGTTTTCAATGCTTTTGTCTGAACATCTCATAAAGTCATAAAAGAGGATATCTACTAATATTTACTGGATTATGAACTTCACTAGAATATCTTCTCCATTTCTGGAAGCTGGGGGAGATGCAGACGCCATTTGCCTACCCAGCCTGCTGGAAAAACTGTGAAAAGCAAAGCTATGAGAAGTTTGAAGGCGGCACTCTCATAGCTGTCTTGCCCAGAATCACCCTGTGAGTAAGAACTGCAGAGAATGGTCACAGGCATTTTTAACACTTGCTTGTCACCAAATGTCTGGCATAGATCTTCCACTTCACTGAGATAGAGATATGAAATATGTCAGTGCTTACTGGTTTCCAAGTACATCAGAAAACTCTTACTGCTTTTCTGTGAGAAAAATCTGCTGGGATATCGCTCCCTCAGTACAACGCTGGCTAGGCAGAACCCCTGATCTCTTTAGGAATTCCAACAGACATTTCTTTTTGACGGAATGAGTCATTATTTGTTGGCCTACCTGTCAATGTCCACAGACTTTGAATAATTGTTAGGGTTGGATTAATTTCAACCAGACTATCAGATGTTTCTTTTGGACAGCAATTTTCACTGCCCTTCTGAACGTCCCCTAACCAACTTTACTCAATACATTGTTCATCATTGTATTTTCTCAATCAGTAGATTGTTCTTTTGTAGTCTGTGTTTTTTATTCAATCTTGTTCTTTTCTCTGTATTACTCTCACTGATAATTTATGCTATTAATATTTAAAGAATGAACTTTTGGTGTTATTGATTTTTTTCATTTTCCCACTAATTCTGTTTATTTCTCATTAATTTTTTCTTAGTCATTCTTCTCATCTTATGAGTTCTACCTTCTATAAAATTTTAATTTCAGAAGTAGCTTATTTTGCTCTTCATTCAAATATAGTATTAATTTTCCCGAATAAGCCCCCTGTGAGCCCATGCTTTCTTTTTAATAATATTCTATATTAGTGATGTTGTACTTTCAATAAATATATTGGAGAAAAGTAAAAACAAATAAAAATTGAATACTTTTCCTTTTCCTTTTTATTTAGTATTGCTAACTTTTTTTACCTCTAAGTAATTCTACCCTGAAATTTTTGCTACTTGTCAGTAACTTAAAATATCATGAGTACTTAAGGGAAATTTATCTAACAATTTGCAAAATGAATAAGTTTTCATTTGCCAATTATATATGTAATATATTATGCATATAATATACATAATTAATATAAATATATATCATACAATGCCTTAACTAATACTTAGCTTTCTACTATAAGTTGATTTAAGTGATAAACATGAATCATAATTTTAACTGTAAGTAGATTTCTCTGGAGCATTTCTATCCTTTATAGAATTTGATTCTGTTTAACAGTTTATAAGTGAAATTGGACATTGTGACTCTGAGGTTGTGAATGGAGAATAAATTATCTCATGAATTTATTTGTCTTAGACTTCTGTGGTAACTAAGTGAGTGTTGTTTATTTCAGGGAATATTTCAAATGGGTCAAATTTCATTTTGTTTAAAATAGAGAAAGCTCATTCCATTGTATTTATTAATTCAGCCTTAAGATAAATACTTCTACATAAGAATAGACATGAATTCTGAAGACCGTATTTATCATTGAACCTCAAGGTTTGGTGGTAGGTGCAGATGCTCAGATAAAATACTGCCATGAAGATATGGCCATGAAAGAGCTTGAGTCACAACAGGCAGCTAGAGGACCTCCTTGAACATCAGAGCTCTTGCGAGGTCCTTTATGCAGTCATGGTAACCACCGGCCTGAGAGTGAGTGCCCTCTGTGTTGACCAGTGTTGCTATTGTGTATATAAAACATGAAATGCTTCTCTAAATCCTCCATTTCATTTCCAGCATTATAATTATCTATACCTATCAATGCATGAGTGTATGAGATAAGAAAACCATAATCCTGATAATAACATTTCCCTGATCACCACAATTCTCTTCAGGCAGAATAAGGCAAGACATTGCATCCAACACTATCTTGGTGTGTTGAAGAAGCAGATGTGGCACTAGACATGGTCTGGTGAAACAATCACACCAAACACTTGAAGTTTTGTCTTTATAGAGATATATGGAACAGTGTTGCCCTTTGGGGTTATAGAGGAAAGGAATGGGCCACTAAAAATGGAAATCCATTTCTCAACATATCGCTGCTTAAATGGGAAATACTTTGATGTCTCTAAGGCTTTTGTGGAGAATTTTTACCACTTTATGACCCTCATACTTCAAGGCTATGATGTAGCCTTTTGTTTTCATGTCTTTGGATGAAGTGAACAACGTCACCATTTCTATGACTACCAATCTGTCTGCTGTATAAGTTCCTGCCCCTTAACACGACAAAACTCTTATCATATTAGTTAAATGTATTTATTTTTGCTCCACAGTATCTGCTAACTACCATTGGATCCATGGCAACAGATGGCTTAACAAAAAGTCTCCATAAATGTTAATGGAATTTTCTTTAGTGATATTTTAAAACGTGTTCAAAGGCAAGCATATTTCTATGGCTGTGCTATGGGTACTTATCTGGTCCTTTGAGTATTAAACAGTCAGCACAATGCTTGATGGCATGCGCCAAGGGCTGAAATAACGAAATCCCTCCAGTAGCACTACATCTATGATAATGTAGGAAGAATGTAGTGGCTATTACCAGAGGCAGTAATATGCAGCCTTGTTGATATCCTTTACCCTTGAGGCAAAAATTTTATTTAGAGCAAGCAAGCTGGGGACTTTATACATGTCATGTAATAAGTTTTAAATGTGATCATAACTCAAACTTGTAAGTTTCTCTCACACCTACATTGCTATTTAAAGGAATTTTTACCCATTAGAGCCCTTTTTTGTGTTTTATGGTTTCTGCAATGAAGCCAAGTTGTTTACCATGCATCTGTGACTACACTTTCATGCGGTTTCCAAATAATAGTTTTCAAATTAATGAAAATGCACTAATTTAATCTTCCTAGTGCTGTAGCTTACAATGATAATTTATTTATGACATTAATTGGCATGCCTCTTATGATTGTATCAACAAATTCTACCCAATAAGCTTTGGGTTTCAAATCAGTGGAAATTAAGGATCCCTCTAGAAAGAAGTGATTTTTTCAAGAACACTGAAGTAATAGTTTCCATGTAACCAGACACACTGCCAGAAAACTTAAAACGTGTGGTGTGGTTTTTCTTTTTTTTTTTCCTGACATCTGAGTGTGGTGGTGAATTCTCTTCGAGATATGCATTAAATTTAAGAATTCCTGGTTCACTTAGCAAATTACTACCCATCAAGGACAAAAGGATGTCAGTAGCTTAATGCTTAGAAGCCTCCCCTAGGACTCAAATCAGAAGGCTGTTACTCACCTGCTATTGTCAGAGATATGCAAAACAAAGCTTTCCATTTAAAATGTATTCAATCTTTGTCTGACTTCCTTCTTCTCAGTTCTCAGACTCACACCACAACAGCATTCACAATAAGCAAATTGTGTCCCTGTTCAATTCCTTAGGAGCTGTTCTTTGTTGCAGGTTATCAGACATGGATGTTTCAAAAAGTGGTAGGCACAGGGGAGGTACCAGGTTGAGGATTGGGTTTTACAAAAATATGAGATATTAAATAGTATGAAAGATTCTATCAACTTCTCATATATCAATACTCCTTGTTGAATTATAGGAAATGCAAATAACCATTGCATAATACAAAGAGGTCAACTGAAGGCCATTTACATTCAATCAATGATTATCCAAAGAAGAAAAATAAGATTTTTTCTTCTTCTCTATGTTTCCATTTTCATCAATCAAGTTATCTTGAACACTCAATTGCGTGCATATTATAAAGACTTCGACTTAGGTAAATTTGTCCCTAAAATATTCAGGGCAAATACTGTCTCCTACACTTACAAAGACAACTCCAGTTTTATGTTTCCTGGGATGGGACATAGAGGAATGGAGATAGAAAACAGCCATTATCTAGGTTAAGGGCCTTTCAATGACATGGGCAATTCCATTTAGTTTATTAGAGATAGATGAACATACACAAGATGATGCTACACACAAGTGTGAAAGAGTACAGTTCTTTTATGTACTAACATCTGCCATTGTTTTGGAACTGGTATAGAATCATATAGAATTCATAGGCCTGAGATTTTATTCTTGTGTAAGTATGTTGGACCTGGAGTTCCGACGGGCTGTGGGACCGTATCCGAAGGAACTAGGAGACCCAGGAGTCGATGCAAAAGCAAGAGGTTTATTGATCCAACGCGCGCTGGGGTCACTCTGTACAGCAAAACAGAGCGGCCCGGGGCTAGTTTTTCTAAGGGTTTTTATAGGGGAAGGTGGGGCGGGTGTACGTGCAAGCTCTATCTTTAGATTTACTTTGTGCATCATGGTGGTCACATATTTACAAGATCGTTAAGTTGAGGTCAACCGAAAGGTCAGTGTGTAAACAGGACACAGATGTAATTAGAAGTGGGGGGGGGGATTAACTGAAGGGTCAGCAAGTAAACGGGATGCAGGTGTGGCGCCATACAAGGTTCGAGTAAAGTTCACATTACAGTTTGTCATCACAGTTGTCACATTCCTTTCACATATGGTTGTCACATTCCTTTCACATATGGTCGTCACATTTCTACTTCAGCACATTTTCACATATATTCAGCACATTTCCACAAGTATACTGTGGATAATTCTTTGTTTATTGCTTGTCTAACCCACTTCCTTTTCCTCTCCTTTTAATATTGCTAGCAGGCTGTTACAACTTAATTCTAAACTTATATCCAGCTGTTTGGTTCCATGATGTACTGGTTGTTTAAACTGTCTGTGATCTTCCTAGACACTCCTGGAGAGTGGTCATCCCTGAGAGGTCATTTGGCTTTTACGTTGAAGGACACTGTTGTCAAACAGAAGAGTTCAACACATTGCACTAAGTGCTTATGGTAACTGGTCAATAAATAATGATTGCAGTATTTTAGACTTATCACCCATCAAACCCATGTTATTTTCACTTTCTTAACTTTAAACAAAGAGAAAATTGGAAGATTTGGACACACTAACTTCATTACAAGATGCTACAACATTTTCAGTCAGACTAACTGCAGAATTTGTATCTGGTTTTAGAGATGAAAGAATCAAAGATAAAATGATAAAGAGGAAAATGAGATATATGACATGGATAATCTGCTCCTAATTTGTAATTACTCCTCACTTCTCAGCTTTTTAAATTCAAATACACGCACACACACATATACACACACATACTCTCTCTTTCTATCTCACCCAGGTTTAAATATGAATATATCTATGTTTATACATATTCCTGTAATTTCTGGAAGAAGGATAATCATGGCTGTGATGACTTAGATTATACATGGCGTTTTGAAATGAGTCTTCTGTGATGGACAACATGTGGTACAGCTAGTGAATGTCTGTCTCACTAGGCAGCAGAACTGCACTGATTGTTTCTAAAAATCCTATTATTCCTTTCAGCCAGGTGGTTCTGACACATGAAATGCTACTAATTTCATAATCAAAGGTCATCAACAGTTGTTTTTGATGCAGAAAAATAGGTGATCTGTAAATGTTGGTTGATAAAGTCAGACAAATATGTCAGAAATTTTCTCCTTCATCAAGGGAATAGATTACTTATTTTATGAATGGGAAAAAGTGTCAAATCTTGGACAAAGATTGCAGTGATAATTTGTACCACTCACAAATTAATAGCTACACACAGTAAATTAATATTAAATATTAAATAATCTGCATTTGTTAGAATTTTTATCTTTTCCCTGAAGCAGCATAATCAATTAAAGTCATGATTCACAGTTAATTCTAGTTTCTTTTCATGTCATTGATAAATACATGACCAAACAACTTAGGGATACAAGGCTTTATTTCTGCTTATGATTCTGGTTACAGCTCATGGAATAGCTTGGCAAGAGAGTTGATACCAACATCAGAAACCAAGGGAACTGGCTTAGACTACAGTTTTTAGGTTTTTGCCAATGTCTGATTGATAGAATAGTATTTTTATGTTTCTATAGATTCTAAGCCATGGCGATGGATTCTAAGCCATGTCAAGTTAAGAAAGATCCTGTGATTGTAAGATATTTTTACCATAATGATGCAGTAGATGTAACTGCATTTGGAAGGAGTAACATAATTAGTGGTAACATAATTAGTTTTATAATTTTTAAACTATAAATTTATACAATTTAATTTTCAAAAATGTACATGTTTGACAACAGATTTTCAATATTTTTGAAAATCTAACACAACAGAACAGTAATATAAAACTTGAAGACAAGATAAAGCTTGAATTAAAATCTGAGAGAGGGATTTCCAGGCAAAATAATAGAAGGCGTCCTAGTCAAACAAGAAATAGTTACATAAATATTTACATACATAGAAGTTACCCAGTATATGTCTGATTGTTTTAAATATTAGTTAATTTGGAAAGGAGGTAATTACTATGATTAATAGCATTGAGGACTGGGAATGAAACAAAATTTGTAGCTTCTCTAGTGTGCATGAGGAACAAGGTTTGATCTTTAACAATGAGCAAATTGGGCATGGAGGTACTTGCCTGTAATCCCAACACTCTGGAAGTAAAATCTATAGGACCAGATGTTCTAAGCCATTCTTTGCTGTGCAGAGTTTGAAGTCAAGATTGCATGAAATTCTGTCTGCACCCTTAGAAAATGGCAAGCAGAAGCAAAACACTAATCCTAAGAAACCTCTTCAGGTGGAAAAGAGTTAAGACTTTGATCAGATAGTCTGCTTCCGTAGACAGAACCTCAGAATTTCCCCAGCATATCTTTCTGTAAAGGTAACATGTAGACATATTACATGTCTCAAATGGCAATTCTTGAGAATTGCCTGACTCTATGCAGGGGTATATGCCCAGTCACATTTAGCTAGATGTGGCTGATGCAGAACTTCCTGGAAGAGAGCAGGCAAAAAATGAAACAAACAGACAAAAAAAAAACCAACCAAATAAACAAACAAATTATGAAATGTAGGAAGCAGTCCTCTTATGGGGTATGAAACTGGAATTTTTCAAGAATCATGTCAGATTTTGAATTTTATGGTTAGTATAAAAACTTGTTGAAAACATGCAAACTGGAGTAAAAGATATTATTATGAGTCCATGTTAACAGTTCATGGGAAATGGTGACAGCTCTTTTGAGAACTAAAAATAATTTGAGAAATGATTAGAAGTTCAAGGAGAAAAGACAGAATCTTTCAACTTTTAATTTCTCAAAAAATTGGTTGTATCATGTTTTATATTCACAGAGTAATATTTGCACTGTGATTTAAGTTATACACATGATGACGGGATAAATAACTGTGAATTTCACAGGCAAGTTAGTGGAAAATCCCCCTCATCATCCACTATCCTGTGCATTGCTGTTCTTACCCCAGTATGAACATAGATCAGGACTTCGTTGGCCTATATATTTGCATTTTCCTTGTCTTTTATATACATGAAGCATTTGCCTACAATATACAGTCCTCTGAATTTTGATTTTCCACTGAACATAATTGCATTTTTAAAATCTCTGTACTGGTCATCATTTTCATTATATATAACTGACTACTAGAAATTTAAAATCACTTATGTGCTGTTCGTTTATGAATATCTATGCCTAGGAGTGCAATTGCTGAGCTGTTTGATATACCCATGCTTAACACAGCAAGACAATTTCTAAGCACTTTCTAATGTTGTTTGACAGATTGGAATTCTTATGAAGAGTGCACAAGAGCTCCATTTCAGGTGTTTTCACCAATATTTCATTTTATCGTATTTCTTAAATACTGCTTATTCAGCAAGTGTGAAATGGAATTTCTCTTGAATCCCAATTTGCATATATCTGATTGCTACTTACTTTATAAAAAATTTCATGCATTAATAGACTGGGATCTATCTTTTCCTGTAAGAGACTATTCATCATTTCTTTTCAGTTGTCAGTGAAACCTTTAGCTTCTCATCTTTTTCTCTGTTGTCTTTTCAATTTTTAAAGGAAATTATCTCTAAACGAACATTGACCTATCTCACACATTTTATTAATTAACATATGTTAATTAACTGAAACATTCTAAACATACTTCTGGGCAGTATAGAAGTCTCATGCAAAACATTCCTGGGGTATGCTTTTAAAGCTCCTTGATTCTCAAGGATTAAATTTTTTGCCTTACAAGCAAAAATATCGAGTTCAGATCCCTAGGTAATATGGAAAAAAAGTCTGGTGGAAATGATGGTGGCTTACAATTCCAGTCCTGGAAGGCATAGATTGGGAAGCTCTAGAGCAAAGCAATAAGGAGGTAGAGCAATCCAGAATGATTCTTGATGTCACCATTGCATCTACACAGGCACACAAATTCAAATGTCCCTTGGTACACACACACACACATGCACACTCACATGCACACACACATGCACACACACAGATATAAAATAAACTCTTTAATTGTTTCATAGTATTTACAATTGATGAAATTATAGATGTAAAATGCATGCATTACACATTGATCAAAACAGAAGTCTGACAAACATTAAGTATTTGGAAATACATATATCAAACATTTTGAAAATTGTGAATGGAAAATGTCTTTCTTGATTGCTTAAGTTTTCAGCTTCTCTTTTGCTATTATCCAGAGACTTCTGGGTTTGGGCATGAAGGAATCAATACGAACATAGCTTATAAAAGTGCCAAACACATGATTATCAGTAACAGCATTTTTCCCATATGCAAGGCAAACCCATCATTACAAATAGGTTCATTGTTATCACATTTTATAGATAAACTTTATGGTGACAACTTTCTGTTTATCTCCTCCCTCGTAATTTCTTATGTTCCCTTTGTGAATGACATTTGAATCCTTGGAGATTTTCTCTGAAATTGTTTTTCCATTAAGATTGGCAATCATTTGCAAACTTGTGAACTTATTAAAATTTATTTTGAAACAGTAGATATATTAAGATCCACTAAGAATATTGAAACTCAGTGCTTCTAAACTGTTTTTGAGAATTTGTTCTAAACTTTTCTTGTGCTTTGGTTTCAAATGCAAACTAATATTTAAATGCTTATCACTAGAATAACTTCTCTAAGTTTAAGTAATTACATGAAAATTTGACAGAAAAATGACACTTTTTGAGACAGGCATAAAGTACTATGCAATTTGTTTTACAAATTCCCACAATATACATTTTTATTTTCGGATACATATATGCATATAACAAGAATATGTTTTAATAAAAAATCAGTACTTTTAAGTCTTTCATTATTTCTGCTTAGAAATTAATACAAATATATAGTTCTAAGTAATGAAGATAATGTTTTATTCAGATGCTAGCACTAGATTAATTTCCTACTCAACTGTTAATATACATCCATGTGTGATTAGGTAGTATTTGTCTTAGTGTTAATAATAAAATTTTGTTGGCTATTTTACTGATGTACTATTACATTCATAAAATTTGTTGTAACTGATTTGTCTAAATAAGATTACCAACACTTGGATATAGAATAAGCAAATACATCACAGTAATTTCTAAAGTCATCTCAACACAAGCAGTATATGCCCTAAAATTTAAAATTTATTTGCTTTTAGGTATCCCTTGCTATGAAAGACATTCGTGTTTGTTAAAAATATTCAGTTGTTGAGGTCATAGGATTATATTCTGTTACACAGTAGTTTTGCTTTAGCTGAAGATTTTCTTTGTAATGTTCCGGTTATCTATGGGTAACCAAGATAAAAAATATTTGACAGATTAAGAAAAATGTAAAAAAAGGAACTAATAAGATGATTCTAAACCATCTAAGAATCACAGATTTGATTATGTGAACTCACTTTCAAGACTCACATGGTAGAAGGAGAGAACCAACCTCTGAGAAGTTATCCTCTGTCCTCCACAGATCTATCACAGAATACGTGTGCCTAGTGTATACATTCACTTCCCTCTCTCTCTCTCTTCTCACTTTCAAATTAAGTTTTTAAAGAATTTAAAATTTATATTTAATTGCAAAATTTCAGAATCAAACCATTAATTAAAAAAATCACAGTATTCTCGGAATGTCACTCAAACACAAACACTATGTCTTTCAGTTCAGTAACTAATATTCAGGGGTTAAGATACACAGTGCCAATGCATTGGATTCGGTAATGGTTAACAGGAAGGTGGAAAGCAGAGTGTGAATACATTGAATGGTGACACTAAGAAAGGTGGAGAGGTTTGGTGTGAGATTTCACCATGGTCTTCATAATGCTTTCTGGTCATTTACAGAAAAGGTCACTTATTGCTTAATGACATACAGTAATCTGTGCATCCCATGCTTCATTCTTTCCTCACAAAGAAAAGAAGGGGACTATAGACTACGGCCCAATAAGACTGTTCTAGAAAAACATTCCACAGTCACACTTAATACATATGTATACAAGTGTACATATGCACTTACCTTATGAGTAGTTGTTATCATTACTATCGTTTTTTAAAACTAAACATCATTGTGGGGCTGAAGAGGTGGCTCGGGGTTTAAGCTTCTGCCTTGCAAGCGGAAGGTCCTGAGTTCGGATCTTAGACCCCACATATAGACGCCAGGCAGAAGCGGGGGCAGCCTGCGTTTCTGATTCTGGTAGGGCAGAGACTGTGAATCCCTGGGCAGAGTGAACAAGGAGAAGGTGGAGGTGGTCCATGGTGGTTCCCGAATTTGTCCATGGTTCTACACACACACACATACATACACACACATACATACACACACACACACACACACATACATGCACAATTGAATAAATAATAATAATAAAAAAATTTTAAAAAACCTAAACATCATTGTAAGTAGGTATGTGTGAAAAAATACAAGCATATGGAGATTGACGCTGTGTGCTTTCAGATATCCCTTGGGTATTTTTGAATATACTCCTTAGAGATGAGGGAAGACTATCATAATACCTAATGAAAAGTATCTTAAATAATAATAGATTTATCTCTAATATTAGAATAATAATATATTTCTGTTTAATAGTTGCATTTTTTTGCATATTGTAGACATAGTTTTAAGACCAGCAGTAAGGAAGGAATCTCTTTCCTCTGACCAGGGTGACTGAAAAGTTGATGTGTGATGGATACAACAACACATGGAAGGCCTGTGCTTTCCAGTCAATAATATCCTGTTATGAGCAAAAGATCTGAATGCCTGTAGTCATTAATCTTGTTACATTTACAAAGAAATATTATACAGAAGCATATGAACTATTGATTTTTAAGATAAAGATAACACTTATTTGCTTTTAGATTCCATGAAGCATATTGTCCCTATTAAAATGAAAACTATGTTTTTCCAAACTCCTTGTGTTTAACATTTGTCAGTCACTACATTCTTGAGTCTCATTGAACAGAAGCTATGCTAAAGAAATGAAGAACTGATGAAGAATTTAAGTCAGACAACTCCAAACTCCCCAAGATATTCCAGAATAATGGGGGAAACATGTTGGCCGTCTTTTATTCCAATTGGTAGGTTTTTAGGGGGAAATGATGATTTGTTCACCAGAATAAATGGTAAACAAATAGATGATGGAAGATCTGAGTAGTCAAAATGTTTCTTCAGGAAATTATTTGTCAAACCAAAAAAAAAAAAAAAAAAAAAAGGCATACATGGCAGAACCTTCCTAGAAATTGTATAATGCCTAAAATCTTATCACTTGTACAATTGATATCTTTTAATGGCTTTTAACAGTACATTACTGCCTTTTTCTTTGCACAAATATAAGGCTTATAAAGCAATAATGAAATCATTCACTTATATTCAATATATTTTATTACACAAGTATTTGGTTCAGGAATCTGGGTATTGGGGCTCCACAAATAATTACATAATATATAATCACAGTCTTGAAGACTTTTATAATCTTTGGTGCAGAGAGAAAGAAAAGACACTTATGGGAAAAGTTATAAATTCAAGATTCTCTCTTATATTATTGAAATTCATAACTGCATACATATGTTGATGAAGTGTGGTATTCATTTATAACTAAATTATAAAAAATCACAGTGTTTAAAAGTATGAACTCTTAGGAAGCCTGTATGGAACTGAATCATAGAACTTGATCTTGGGTGCCTAATTTAACATCTTTTTCTGAATGTCTTTTCACATCATTAAAAGTTAGATGCTAAAGAGCACAGTACAAGATATTTTCAGAAAGAGATCACATTGACAAATTTTTTATTGAAATATTCTACTGTAATTGTTTTATTTCATGGTTGCCCCTTATGGTGAATGTGTTTACTATGCCTCATTTTAAAGCAAAACTTTATCATAAGCCTGTATTAATAAGAAAATATGTAGACCGTATTTGAAATCAACAAAGACAAATATGATAATATTTATAAATATTGGGCAAGTATCATGGTTTGAATGTGAATTGTCCCCCATAGGTCATGTATTTGCATCCTTAGTTGTTAATGTTTAAGAAGGAAGGTCAAAGTACTTTTAGGAGGTAGAGCATTGCTAGAGGAAGTCATGTCACAGAGGGTGGGCCTTGAGGATTGGTAACCCCACCCTGCTTCCTCTAGCAGTCTGCAATTGAAGTTGTCTTTATGCTAACTGAAGTCACCTCAGCTTCTTCCAACTTCTGCTGTCTGCCATACCTTTTCTTCCACAATGGACTGTATTTCACCTCTGGAACTGCAAGCTAAATAAATCTCACTTTCTCCCTTTAAGTTGCATAATTCTGAGTGTTATCTCACAGCAGCAGGAAAAGTAACTGCAACAACAAGGAATCTCTGTTTTCTGTTTCTTAGGTTGACTGCAGTAGTGTTATGAAGAATGCTTTATTTAAGAGTAGCAGCTAAGACTCTACCTTTGATGTTTGACAAATCTTGTGATATTTTATACATAACATACACACACACACCCCACTACTACTAACCCCATCACCACCATAACCACCACATAAAGAAGGCTGTTGCTATAAACACCCGAGCAATTTTTCAAAACATCTCTTTTGAATTATTCTTAATGTAACATGCAATTATTATCAAGCCCATTATTCCTTTTGGCTTGTAGAAGATTATTGGTATACATAGAAGAAAAAAAAGAAACAGTGTTTTCTGTTCCTCTGGTGTTTTGGTTAGACAGTAGGACATGGTTGCTGATCAAGAAAAATGTAAAAAGCTATGGAGCTGTTTGCATATGACATCTGTTGAAGTCATACCATAGATAAGCAGAAAAATTCAGAACAAATGGAGAAAGGGAATTAAAATGATGCAAATGATTTTATCATGAATTTATGAAAGAATTACATATTTTCTCTCAGAAATAAGCAGACCTCATTCTAATCCATTTCCAGGAATTATGTTGAGGTTTAACTTATTAAAATCTGACTATAGAATCATTTATATTTCACTTTAATCTATACAAACATACACACACATACACATGCGTACACACATAAACATACATACATGCATGCGCGCATACACACATAGACACACACACATACACACACAAGTGTTTAAATTTACTCCGACCATTGTTAAAGATGCTTCTGAAGTAGTTGGCACTCATCTTCAAAGGGTATTTTAAATAATTTAAAATGTTTCACATTTTAAATCATGTTTTATAACACTTTTAAAAGGGGAAAGGCAGAATGCTTTTAGAAAGAGAAAAGTCTGCATAGTAAGTCTATTTAAAACATGAACATCCAGCAAAGGGGATTTGACATATCCCATCCCACTGAAAAATTTCAAGGAAAGCATTATAAACATTTCCCCCAATTACCCATTCAGAAACCAAAGCAAAAAAAAAAAAAGCTATACATTAAAAATGCCCTTATAACTACAAAGGAAAACTTACCAATGAGCAACATATTCCTGAAATTTGCACCAAAAAGCTATGCAAACCATTGTAATATTAATAGATTTAAATATATTTTAGTAGAATTAGTCATGAGTTTCTCAGACAGAAGTTAATAGGTACTTAAAGCCTTAGAAGGTTTCATTCACCACTTCATTTTTTTACTATGTTAGTGATTTCCTTTTAATTATTTAAAATATCTTTTAAAAATTTATATATATATATACACTCACTATGTATATTCTATACATATGTATACATGTGTCTGGGCCTACGAACCATATGTAACATTTGGCATGAGGCTGTTTCCTATAACAAAATTATAATATTGGTTAATAAGTTTTTGAGATACTTCAAAACTTTTAAAAGAAAAGTTTTTGAAGATAACCTATAGATATTGGAGACTTTCTTACAACGAAAGTTAAAAGGTTAAAAACAGATTAATAGACTTATAAATGCTCTATGCAACAACAATATAGCTCATGGATTTGATAAAGGTTCTACTCAGTATTGATAGATGCTGAGATTTTATTTTTTAAAGGTTGCTTATCTAAACAAATTCTTTGTGTTTCTCCATCAACAGGTGGATTCCCAAGCATTGGGTCTGCCCGATAGAAAATCATGGAGAGCTTCCCTGACAAGATCACAGCTCTCAGCCTACAGAAAAAAAAGGAGCTGGCATTGATGCAGAACAACTTGAAAAGCCAGATCCTGACCTGGAGCCAACTAGACTGCTCTGATACGTGAAGGAGCCAGACTAGTCCGAGAGTCTCAACAACCAGTCCCCAGACATCTCTTGGCTATTCTCGCACTGCTCTCTCTTCAACATTCTAGACTTAAGTATCAGACTTTCTTGGATGATCAATGCCTGGACACAAAATATTTACTTCTATGATGGATTCTTGATCTCTATTTGGATTGACTGTGAGGATCTTTTATAAACTGGACTTTGAAAGTTAATTCTACTCACCATATGCAAAAGGACTTTATTGTCTATTTAAAAATCACTATTGTGTACTCACCATGTTTTACTTTTGGTTCCTAAAAATGTACAATTGTCTGTTGACTTCTGCTTGCATTTATCCCATCAAATGTATCTATTGTTTTATTGTTAATTGTGCTTCTCCTAAACATAAAATAAGTCAATATTGGTACTGAGATAGAATTTATATCTGGGACAGAATTCAGGCTCATTTAAATAACATGTAATTTTAAAACTCCAGAAAAGATCTGACTGACTTGACACTTGCTATTTGGGAATTGATTTGTTTGCTTTTTGTAATCTTGTCTTCCTTAATATTGAAACTAGGTCTATTTTTTTAATAATAAAAACAAGGAGGAACTGTGGGGGTTGCTAGGCCCAGAAGCCTGCATTCTGGATAATACATTAGCAACTGAACGGGCCATTGAGTGACCCCTCCCTTGGGTGTTTGAGTTTGCCTCTTGTCTGCAAGACAATGATAGGCTGAACTCCCTCCTTGGAAGTTGAGAACCCGCCAAGTAACTCTGTTTTGGGGCATACATTGTCCATTCCCTTCTAGCAACAAAGTGACATGCCTGTCTAGCATACCTGGCGATATGTCTGCCTCAAGGCAATTGGTTGTCACTCTTGACTTCTTTTTGTTAACCAAAATGCATGCGTTTTACATAGTCCTGTAAAGAATTTGCCCGGCTTCTAGATTATAAAAACCCTGCACTTTTCAAATAAAGTTGGCTTGGATGATAAGGGACATCCAAGACCCCCTCTGACCCAAAGCCTGAAACTTTTAATTCCTACCGCTCCCACTTCAGATTTCCACGTTTGTAGATTCGGGTTCATGCTGGTTCGTGGGCCCGGACATAAATAGATATGCATTATTCTTTTATATACAAATTTGATTCTTTGCAACCTTTAAAAAATTTGAGAATAAGTACTGTTCATCTCTCTAATGAGTGTATATGATGCTTCATTGCTAAAATTTTTATTTTAAAGATATATGCTAGAATATGTATCAAAGTATCATGGAACTATCTATCTTCTATGTCTCTATCATTACTTATCTATCTAGGAAAGATTGGCACTATGAAAATATATTTTTATATATATTATATTTTCATTATACAGATTTTTCCTAGACCTAACTTCCCTTTTAGCCTCATCTGCCACAGACTCTCAGCCCTCCTAAGCTTACACAAGTATCACAACCACATCTGTCTCTCTCTGCACATTTATGTTGAATTTCAAATTGTGTTCCTCCAATCTAAATTTTAGACAAATTTAGATATCAAACTTGTATCTGTGAGAATATGTTCGAATAACTAATAATAATCAATTAATACTAGTTATTAATGACTTTTATTTCAAATGTTCACAAATCATTTTTCATTGGAAATAGTTATCCCATTGAATGCACTACTTATAAAATTACTAATATAATTTCACTTCATGATATTTTATCAACTAAAATATCAATATCAGTAAAAAATTAATGATTGCAGTACATGCAATATATAAATGACAAGAATGACATATGTATTAACTATGAGCTGTTTCACTCTATTAACATAAGTCTATTGGATGGGTTTATTTTCAGTTATGTTAAGTTGAACAATGATTGGTAAAGCTGTTTTCTTAGGTCAAAAGCCCTGAATAGTTCTGGCTTCATAAGAAAGATCTAGATTTTTCTTTCTGAGGACATGTTAGAAGCCCAGAGGTGAACCATTAGTTTATATCAAGAGTGGAAACTCTTAACAGCTGAGAGTTCTTGTAACCTTCATGAAAAGCTTTTGCCTTGAAGTCTTTTTGTCAGATCGTAATGTGCATACAGCCCTGCTGAGGACGCTTGGCAGCTGCCTGTTTCAACATCTTCCTGCCCTCCTCCATCTCTCCCCACAGTGGTTTCCCTGGAGACCGCACACATGTGAACTCTCCCTTCACCCCTGGCTGTAGCTTCACAGGTTTACTTTTATTTATAGAAGTGTAGCAATTTTCACATCTTTTAAAAATTATTAGTGCATAATTTCATATTTTTTCTTTATCACAGTTATACTATTTTAGTTCTATCTCACTCAGTGCACATTGATGTTTTATATTAAGACAAATAAAACTAACTTTTAGCACCCAGATTCTTCCAAACTAGTAAATCATTGAGGAGGGATAGTTTTTAATACTGCAAGATAGTAACAAGTTTTAGCAGTACTAATGCAGTGCTTATTTAAATATACCAAATATTTACCCTTTTTTTGCTCACTAGTGTTATATGAACCTCACACTTCTGGAGGTTCTTTCTTCCTCCTTCTACTGCTGGCAAAATCAGTTCAATTTCCCAAGGTTGTTTATTGGCATTATCTAAACATGTTTTACTTGTATGTGTAATTCTAAAGAAACATCGATTTTTTCTCTCAAAAATTTTAAGATACCTGTGATTGACTTTACATTGTTAGAAATAAAACATGGGGGGGAGGAATCGTTGCCATGTCAGCCATTGTGCAGGTCAGGAAAAGTCCAATCCTGACTGCTGCAATCCTAAATTCTGTGGAATATTTTGCATATCCTTGGTCCTCCTCATCTTTAGGCTCTTTTTTTTTTTAAATGCATAGCTCTTTATTAAAAGAATTGGCTGTACAAAAGTACTCCCCTTTCACAGTATTCCTTTTTACTTCATATGCAAGTATTGGTTATGCTGTAGGATTTAACTGTTACAGCACTAAAAGGCAACTATTTAGGGAAGAGGCAGTAAAAGGAGAAAGGAATGTATGTAAGGTAATTTTTTTAGGTACAATAAGCATAATAGTGTTTTAGGAAGATGCGATAAAAATTACTCAAGGCTAGCTTGTTTCTCATTGGATAAAAACAATAGACTAAATACTGAGCCCCTTCGTGCATGACTAGTAGTCAGTGCCTTGATCCCCATATGGGTACTCCCTGGGGTAGTCGTCTGGGTACTCGCCATGATCATCGGGGTACTCTGCCTGATAATCGCTGTCGCTGATTTCCTACCCATTTGTTCCTGTGCCCTGGCTTCCGTTGTGGATGACGGGTTCTGTGGGGGCAGCGCAGTACTTCGGGTCGTACACCTGCCGCCCGAGCCCATACACACTCTTTCCTTTCTGTGAAGCCACCTTGTTGGTTCCCATCTGTAGGGAGATAGTCGAGTTGTCCACTGGCTGCAGTGTTAGCTTCTGATCGTAGATGTCTCTCCTGGTGCCTGGCGCTAACATCCCAGCCTAGCCCCCCTGTTGGTGCCCATCTGTAGGCTAATGGTGGTCTGGTCGAAAGGTTTGTCGGTTTGCATCTTGGGGTCATAGAGATGCCTCCTTGTCCCGTAGGCCTTCAAACCTGCCTGGCTGGCGCACTTGTTGGTTCCCATCTGTAAACCGATGACGCTTTGGCCAGCCTTTAATTTTCCTTCATCAAAACGTCTTGTTTGTTTTTCCGCATACTTAACTCCAATGTCAGTGGTCATATGGAAGCCCTTTGTTTTAGCCGGACCTGCCAGCGCCACCAGCGTAGTCTGAAACTGCGTCATGTTCCCTTCTCAAAGAGATCGTTGGCTTCAAATACGTCATGTGGCTTCAAATACGTCATGTGGCTTCATGCCGTAAGCCTGAATGGCCTTGATGAAGTTGCCGATATTCTCCAACTGAGGCCAGTTCAGGGACGACTCGTTGACCTTCTTCACGGAGCCTGGCTGCAGCTTGTTTATGAGTTCGCACAGGATGATGCCGTCCTTCAGGCCCAGCTGGAGTTGGTGCCGATGCTCATGCCTGTCACCTCTTCTGTCCAGCTGCGCAGATCCTCCTCCGCCTGTGATCATACTTGGATGCGATCTTGTTCTTCACCTCTGCGAACAGCCCGTACGACGGACTCTTGTTGAAGTGTGTCCTGGCGAAGGATTCTGTGAGGGAAGGGGTGCGCTGCGCTCGGTGGCTGGCGGCGTCCCGGCTCCGGGCCCCATGAGTGGCCGCGCGGGACATGCTCGAGCTCGGGGGACTTGGGGTGACTGAAGGGGTCCCGCGGAGCCTCGGGGGTCGCTCCGGACTGGCGCTGGCTGCCTTGCTCGCTGCCGGCACCGAGGCTCCAAACGCACTTCTTTAGGCTCTTATAATCTTGCAGGGACCTCTTCCACAAAGTTCCCTGAACTTTAGGATGGGGAGAGATTTGGCTGCTTTGGTTCCAGATGAATAATGTAAGGTTTTTGGTGTTCTGAATTATGATTTGTTGTTTTCAGTTTTGCTTTTCCTGTACTGCCCTTGCCCCACCCCCAAAGTGTAGCTTGGATCACAGGGGAGAAGGCTTCAGGCAGTAGGATCCTTAAAGGCAAGGGATTAAATAGTCATAACAGAGTTCTCCTGCTAACAGGGAGCCCAAGAAGAGGCTCCAGGCTATGCCACAGAGTCCTGAACCCTCACTAGGTTGGAGGCCTCATAGGGTGGTTAGGTGCTCACATAAAAGGATGCTCCAGGGGATGGGAGGAAGGAAAGGAGAGGCATTGGAGAAGGGGAGGGAGGGAAAGGGGTGAAAGGAAGGGGGGAAGAGGAAAGAATGCAATGGGGGATGGTGGGAGGTAAGGAGGAAGGGAGAGAACACAGGTACCTATGAGCTTATATGATTAGGAAAAGAATAAAACATGGGAGAAAAAAAGAAATAAATCTTTGGTGTAAAGTTATTTCATGTATAGATTAGCTCCTTTTTTATTTATATTTCTCTGTTCTTTAGCTTGTTCATGAGCTGCTGCTTTATTTTGTTGCTATGTGGATTTCTTGGAGTTACTAAGTTTAAGGTATGTGTTTGTATTAATTCAAATAAGCCATGGCCCAGGCATGTCTGTATCTATTTCTTTTCCTTTCCTGCTCCATCAATGATCATTCATTTCGGGACTGATTATTCTGTATCTTCTGAACTTATATGGCATTAAAGTTGTTCTGTAAGAATTTTTAATTAATATATGCAATGAAATATTTGATTGAAGAGACACAGCTAAGAAAGAGAGGGAGAAGAGAGAGAGAGAGAGAGAGAGAGAGAGAGAGAGAGAGCGCATGGTGCAAGTGTGGGGTTCCACACTCAGGTCCTTTTACTTGTGAGGTAAAGTCATCCATCCCTGAGCTGTCTTCCCAACTCCACAACTTAAGGTTTTGAAAGTTACTGGATGAGTGGATCCCATGCCTCTGCAATCCTAGAACTTACCCATTGCAACCTTGGTAAATGGATGACATCCTCTTTGGCTATAGAGTTCTCAACTTTTCCATTTATAGACAAGGTAAAAAGTGCCTCATCAAAGCCTGCTTTCTGGAAAGACCTTTTTCCTATTCTGGATTCATGATTTCTTTGTCAGTGCCATTTAAGAACTTTCTGGAACAAATGCTTCCATTCCTACCACATTCTATAACCTGTTTGGTATTAAATTTGAATTGATGCTTTAGTAGTCTCTTAGCTTCTTCAGTGGCATGAAGAGATCATTTGAGATCTCACTGAAGCAGCATCGAAACCTTGAGAACATCTGAAACAGCATGTGGGGAAAAGTTACAGCTTTGTTCAGAAGTCAGTATTTTATTCCTTTAACTACTTTCGTGGACAATATTACTTTGAATCTCTTTGCGTCATATTTCTCAATATTTGAGGGTCTAAGAAGTCAGTACTCAGATCACTTTTCCTCTCCTTCACAGTGGAACTCTGGGGTCTCCAGTTGTGTGTACATGGGCCTTTATCCACTGAGCTGCATTGCCAGCCTCAGAATATTTGCATTTATTCTGCCTAGTCACTGTGCTTTTGGAAACTGAAATTTCTATGAAATTCTCTACTTGGGTTTTGTTGCTAGGAAAGTAATTCCCATGCCCTTCTGATGATTTGCCAGTGGCTTTGAGTTCTGGCTGCCAGATAACTTCCTCTTGATCCAAAGTAAAATGCAATATAGGTGACCTTGTTTCCTCCTTTTTCCCAGAGTGAGATGCTCCTTGCTACACCATGCCACTCAATATCTCTTTTGTCCTCCCAGAAGGACTCACTTAACTCAGTCTTTGTTCTCTGGACCATGACAGTTTCTAATGGTGAAAACTGTCAAATATTGCTTTAAGAATGGATATTTTGGTGTGCATTAGTTCTTTTGAGATTCTATGTTGGCTTTTGTTTTTACCTTTTTTTCCCAATAATTTATTTATTTATTTTTCCCACTCATACAAACTTAATAGGCACCCCAGTCTGCTCCTTCCCTCCCCCCTCCCCCCTCCCCGATTCCCCTCCTCCCGCTTCCTCCCCCTGTTCTCTCCCTCCCTTTTCCCCTCCCTCCCTCTCTCCCAGTGCCCCCTCCCCTCCTCCCTGGAGCATACTTTAATGACCCCTCAAAGTCTAGCATGGATTAAAGGCACTAGGATCCTTAGAAGTAAGGGATTAACAGCCACAATAGTGTTCCTATACTTAAGGAGAACACAAGAAAGAGTTCTAGGAATTGCCACCGAGTCCTTCCACCTCATCAAAGAGGAGGACCCAGAGGAAAGTTTGACATACACATTGTTTTTACTTTTTGACCAGTTAATTTAAAAAAAATTATTATTTATTATTTATTCAACTGTGCATGTATGCGTGTGTATGTATGTGTGTGTGTGGGTAGAACCACGGCGAATTCGGGAACCACCATGGACCACCTCCACCTCCTCCTTGTTTACTGTGCCCCAGGATTGACAGTCTCTGCCCTACCAGGACCAGAAATGCAGGCCGCCCACGCTTTCGCCCGGTGTCTATACGTGGGGTCTAGGAACCGAACTCAGGACCTTCTGCCTGCAAGGCAGAGGTTTAACCCCTGAGCCACCTCTCCAGCCCCTTGACCAGTTAATTTTTTAAATTAATTTGTTATTGACATGCAGAGTGATGGGTTTCACTGTGCCATTTGCATACCATTCATTCTCTCCTTCATCACTTCCCACATTTTTCCTTTCCTCCTGGATCCTCTTCTTCCCACTCCCCCTGTTTGAGGTTCATGTCACATGCATTCTACTACTCCTTATTTTCTCCACTTCCTCCAATAAGAACTTTCTTCTCCCTCTAATGTTCATCTTTCTATTCTCATGATCCATACTCATGCATACATCTATGGTCTGCATGTAAAATAAAGCATATGGTATTTGCAGTATGTAGTTCTGAGTTGGACTTGCTTTTTTGAGCATAATATTTTCCAAGTTCCTTCATTCTACTCCAAATGTTATGCTTCCACAGTTTTAAAGATATATATATATATATATATATATACTACATTTCCACAGTTTTAAATATATATATATATATATATATATATATATATATATATATATATATATATACACACACACTACATTTTCTTTATCCATTCAGCAGTGAATGGTCATCTAGGCTGTTACAATTTCCATGTTATTATGAACAGAACATCAGTAAGTATGAATGTGTATGGATTTTCATGATGGGCAATACAGTCTTTTGTATATGTACTCGACATAGGTATAGCTGGGTCACATGGTGTTTTTTGAGCAACTTTCATACATATTTCTATAATGTCTGTACCAGTTTGCATTGTTACCACCAGTGAATAAACAGACTCCCCTTTCTCCACATCCTCAGCATCATTTGCTGTGGTTTGCTCCCTTGATGTGATCTTTTTTTGAATAGGATTATATGAATTCTCAAAGTACTTGCAATTTTCACTTCCTTGATGGCTAAGGATGTTGCACAATTTAAAAATATATTTTGATCTTTTATAGTTTTAATGCATAACATCATTTTAGTATCTGGATGGTAGAGAGCTTTATCTCACGTTTCCTTCCTCACAAAAGTCCATTGCCAGTCTTCAACATCATTGGGCAAGGTGATGAAGGAGGAACCCTTCGGCTCTCTGTGTTTCTTCCTCTGGAAGACATTCTACTACAGTTGGATCAACATATTCTCATATGGTTCAGCTCCATGACCAGCAGCTGTACCAATAATCAGACAATATTGTTGAACTCTGAACATGCACCACACTGCTGTGGAAGCACCTTTACAGGGTCATCATTAATTAAGAGAATCACATTCCCCTTTCATCATCATCCCATGATTACTAAGCCAAGTTGTCAGGCATACATTATGCATTCATTATCATGACAAAAATTATTTCTTATGAACTTCAAACAACATCTTCCTTATCTTCAGTAGCACATAGTCCATTAGGAAACAGATACCATTTTCTATACTGAAAAACTGTAATTCAAAAGGACATTGCTAAATAATACCACGACTGCCTTTGTAGTCCATCTTTCCCATTTCAATACTTCATTGGACTATAATATGCAAAGTAGAATCATTCATCTTTAAAGTTGGAATAATTTTCCTCTTTTCCTTTGGAAAAGCCTTCAGATGGAGATGTTCTTGCCTGAATGTCACTTAGCAATTTTATAAACCTCATTCTTAGTTAAAATATACACATGCATATTTTCCTTATGTGCTATTAGTGACAATGAATATTAAAAGAAAAATTAGCAAACTAATAAAACCATATCTCCTCATGGGAAACTCCTACCTTATTTTAATCTTAATTTTAAACTAATGATACATTTGAAATCTTTTCATATAAGCCATCTTATTTTCCTTCACTTTAATGTGGATTTTATTGTTATTTTGTTATAATTTGGTATCACTTATTAATATCACATGGTATCTCTTAATATGCACAGCAGATGTCATATGCCCCTGAAAAGACTCTGGTGGCATACATTTATTTAAAAGAACATTTAAAAATGACTACTATTTTCCTCCTCAGTTGATATTTACAACTTAAGGTTTTTGGCACATGTGTGTGGGCATATGCATGTGTGTGTATGTTCAAGAGAATACTTGAATGTTTGTGCCTATGGAGGATGAAGGATGACAGCAGGAATCATCCTGGATGCCCTACCTCTTTATTGCTTTGTTTTGGGATTTTCCAGACTCCACCTCCCAGGGACAGCATTGCAGGTCACTACCATTTCTACACAACATTTTTTCATGAGATCTGGGGTTCCACACTCAGGTCCTTTTACTTGTGAGGTAAAGTCATCCATCCCTGAGCTGTCTTCCCAACTCCACAACTTAAGGTTTTGAAAGTTACTGGACGAGTGGATCCCATGCCTCTGCAATCCTAGAACTTACCCATTGCAACCTTGGTAAATGGATGACATCCTCTTTGGCTATAGAGTTCTCAACTTTTCCATTTATAGATAAGGTAAAAAGTGCCTCATCACAACCTGCTTTCTGGAAAGACCTTTTTTCTATTCTGGATTCACGGTTTCTTTGTCAGTGCCATTTAAGAACTTTCTGGAACAAATGCTTCCATTCCTACCATATTCTATAATCTGTTTGGTATTAAATTTGAATTGATGCTTTAGTAGTCTCTTAGCTTCTTCAGTGGCATGATGAGATCATTTGAGATCTCACTGAAGCAGCATCGAAACCTTGAGAACATTTGAAACAGCATGTGGGGAAAAGTTACAGCTTTGTTCAGAAGTCAGTATTTTATTCCTTTAACAACTTTCCTGGACATCTGTTATTTTAAATCTCTCTGCGTCATATTTCTCAGTATTTGAGGGTCTAAGAAGATTCAGGATTTCAAATGTTTTCAGGCTGAATTTAGAAACTTTAATTTTTTGAAAACCAGAAGTTATTGTTTGAGATAACAAACAAGCAATCTAGGATATTTCATTTTATAGATTTTGACTGCAGGCTGTAAAGTGACAGTTCCTTCTCATTTATGTGCTTACTGGTTGCACTCCCTGGTTACCCTGGGATCAGTCTTTTGGTCCCACTCTCCCATATTTGACATTCTATTATCCTACCACTAATACCATATGTGTTTGTATTCTTATGTTATCTCCCTGGTTGCATGACTGTGAATTCATGTTTTAACAATTTTAAACATCTCATTTTTTGTGTGTGAATTGAAGCTAATTACCATATCACCATCATACAATTATTTGGAGAATTAAATGGGTCAATACATGTGAAACTGTTATAGCAATGTCTAGAATGTGACACATCCTCAATAAATGTGAATTATTTTTGCCAGAACTTAAACATCTTGATTTTTGCAGATGTTTGTGTGATACCTGGATACAGAAATCAAAGGTGGGAAGCTCCTGTCATTGAGATAGAAAAGAGCAAGAAGGGCAGATGCAAAAGACATGTTAGAGTGGTAAGCAATTTTGCAGAAGCCCTTAGCTGAAATATATTGCAGCATTATGAAGTTCGTCTTTTTATAGCAATAGTTTTCAAGCAATTTGCATAGCATTAACTATAATTATCATCGCTATTACTATTACAATTACTATTATTGTTTGGCTCTCCTCCTAAACTAAATTAGTATCTGCTAGAGAAGGAGGCTGACAGTTTCTCTTACTGATTTAACAAGTGGACCATGGTCTGAAATTCTAACACGTATTGAAAGGATTTTGGGTGCTATTATATGTGCATTGCTTGGAGTATAGAGACAGATTCTGGATTAAATCCAGTTCTTTTCTTTCTTGTCTATTAAAGATTGTTCATATATAATGTAATAGTAAAATCTTGATAAGATCCTGTCCAAAAGAACTTACTTCAACAAAGGAGCTATCCCCACTTAGTATGAAAGCCACTAAGAGTATGTGGTAACTGAACATTTTAAATGTGCTTATTTAGGCTGGAGTGATGGCTCAGTAGTTAAGCCATCAGAACCAGAAGGATCTGAATTCAGATCCCAGATTCCATGTAAAAGTGCTGGGCAGAAATGGTAGTGGCCTGTACTTCAGTCCTGAAAGTCAGATTCTGGAAAACGCCAAAGCAAAGCAGTAAGAAGGTAGAGCAATCCACAATGATTTCCAAAGTCATTTAGATCTCCACAGGTAAACACACTCAAGTGCCCTTTGGTACACACACACACACACACACACACACACACACACACACACAGGCACACACACGTGTGAAAAAATGTGGATATTTAATTATATTTCATTTAAATTAACCCCATACAGATTTTGGTTGTCACACAGCAGTGCGGCGATGTTTCATGAAATTCACTGTAGAAAACAAGATGCTAGAACAGTTGTAGTTGGATTCGAGTTGGGGTTGAATCAGGAAGGTGGAGATGAGTCTGTGCTTAGATGCTGTGGATGATTTCGCTGGCAGCTAGCAACTGCTGACAGACATAGTTATAATAAATCTTTGCCTACCACTCCCTTCAGTAGCCATCAAAGATGCTGTGTTTACCCTACCACAGTTCTTTATTTGAGTGCTTAACTAGTATTATCTTGATGAAAGGGTCAAAGTATGACAGATATAAGGTTAGGGATGTAGTAACTCAGTGTGCTGTTAGGTTCAGTTTGAACCAAATGAAAATAAACCAGTTAGCTATTGAAAGTAAGATGCTGCTATTGAAAAGTTAACACTACTCAATGTGTCAATGATATATTATTTGTCAGATCTGAAAATTCATTTACACTTTGGGAGACTTAAAACACCTAAGAAACTCTACTAAGTAACTGATCAACTCTCAATTGCATTTTTATACCTTGATTTTTGGATTAAGTTCAATTTACAAGGTCTGACCTTCCTATTTCTGTCAGACTTTTTTCATACATGATAATACTTCTGTCCCAGTAAATCCACAGTTTCTTGCTTTTCTAAAAGCAATCGCCTAGTTCCTAATTAATGTAGTTTGTTTGGAAGTTTAAGTAGTTGTTTTGACTTTATACTCTTCAACAATATCTCATGGATCTATCTTCCCATAATGGCAAGAGGAGCAAATTCAAAGACACATAATGAAATGAGCAATGCTGTGATTGTTGGAAGAAATGACTTTACTTGTACTTATGGGTGTAGGATAGAATAATTCTGCAGTGTAGGTAGAAGAATGTGTGTGGGACTTTATTTATGGTTTGACAATTATTTAAAGAACAATGACCAAGTGTGATATCAGTCCACTTGGGAGTGTGAAAACTTTAGACTTGTATTTGTGGTCAATAGCTTGAGACCACAACCACATCTATTTATTTTCCATGGACTTCTGAAGCATGTTGCTACTAGCTGTTTAGATAAAGACATAACACAGACACTTGATATTCTACTGAAACAGCAGGAGAGAGGATGGAAGAGGTTGGAGAAGTACTGTTAATTTGGTAGAGCAGCTGTTGAGCCACCAGAGTAGAAAAGAAAACAGGAAACTTCTGAGCCTGTGAGTTCTGGAAATCATGAAAAAGAATCTGAATATTTGTTAGACATGATCATGAACTCTCACTTAGATTTGTGGCATAGTCTACTGTTTTGGAAGTCTTGTATTTAGCTAGCAAATAAGCATGATTAGAAATAAGAAAGCATCTTCATTTACTTTTGCCTGATAGCATAACCTTATTAATATCTTTAAATTTACTGTAAACTGAAGGCAGAATGATTTTCTCCAGTTGCAAAGTGGAAACTTCATACTCTGGATAGCTCCTACTCAAACTTTTGCAGCTTTGCCTGCCTTTCCCATGCCTTTGAGATAATCTGCTACCACATTCTGCGACACCTGATTCCTTTAGGAAATTGATTATTCTTTGATTTCACACTCCCTTAGCTTCCTCTCCAGTTAGTGTGATATTGGTTGAATTTTCCCCGCCTTTCTAGTTTTTTGTTCCATAATTCCCATTTGTGCAGAGTTATAATAGTGAGGCAGTCTCAGTAATATTAGGGAATCTTACAACAAGCTCTTTTGGATAATATTAATGCAATGGAAATGAAAACTAAAATGTCCCTATTTCAAGTGGGTATTTATACTTTTGTTATTTGGTCCAAGAAGTTGATGCCAGGATGTGAACAATAAAATTACACGGAAATTGCTATTATGAATCATTGAATATTTAATGAGTTATACAAATGAAACTGTCAAACACTGGAGCTGGGATGAAAAGCTCTGGGGAGGAAAATGATAAAATGGCAAATCTGAAACACTGCAATTCTGTTGAACCCAGTGTGATTGTCTGCAGAGTACCCCACCATTCTGAGAATTCACTGCTTTGTAGGAGGGCAGAAAGGTGATGTTGCAAAAGCCATCGAGTGTCCTTGTAGGAGACAAATATGATATATCTTCTTAATATGTTTGCTTTCTTTTTTTCTCTTGTTTTGGTGTGTGATACTGGGATTGATCCTATGACTTTGTATATGCGTGTCAAGTCCCCTAGGATTCAGCTACTTATCCAACTCTCTTTTGATTTTTATTTTGAAACATGACCTCATTAAGTTGAGCAGACTGGCCTTAAATGTGCAGCTTTCTTGCCTCAGATTCCCCAGGACTGGGATGACATGCCAGAGCCAGCATGTTTGGAAATTAATTTTTCCATAAATCTGGAAAAAATCATGTGTGCAAAGTTGCATGAGGATCTTCTAGCAATGGTCATATCACAGAGTGCTTTTTCTTCCTTTCAGAATGAAATATTTTCTGTATATGGAAGGGCAAAATGGGACATGGCTCCTCTCAGCAAAGCCTGAAGAAGAGGCCAGAAGAGAGCTGAAGACGGAAGAGAAGAAAGTTGGTCAAGTCTGGATGCATTCCAGAAGACTACAAACATAAGGCTTTTGTTTTCAACTGAAAGATGATCAGGCAGTCCTTTGCTAGATGTAATATGAATTCAAGAAAGAATGGATGGCCTCAACCAGACCATTCTGGTTCAGAGTACCTGCTGCAGAGTTTACTTCTAATGGTTACTGCTTCTAATGTCTGCATTGCTGAACACAATCTTTCTCTGTCAGACTAGCTCAGGTTTTCCTGGATTGGAGCTCCAGTCCTTAAAGATTAATGATTTAAACAGTAAACTTTCATTTATTATGCATGGAGTAAATCAATGACATGTCAGATGGAGTCCGGTTTGCCTTATTAGAGTTTTTTAGGAACCCAGGTTGTCAGAGAAGTTGTCACGGCAGCCAGCTAAGGTCACGTTGTCACAAGTATGATAGGACTCTTAGACTCTTCCAACCAGTAAGTAGATACTTCATATTAAAAATGAAGGGTGATTATTTCTAGTCAAAATTCATCAGTTAAGATAAGTCATATGAGAATTCTCATTCACAAAATTTAGGAGGCTGTAATGAAGTCAGGATTCAGGAGAGAAAAAAATCTATGAATACTTGGCATATGGGTTAACTGACAGGTACTTATTCTACCAGATTAAAGAACATCAGTATAAACAAGAAAGCTTTCTTGTAGCGATTTTGTACAGTGACTGTGATACTAATTGAAAGATAAAAAAGGGTATATAATGCAAAGTATCAGTGACTCAGAAGGGCTCACCCAGGATCAGGCCAACCTAATCTCTCCCCATCCCAAGGCTTTGGAGGCTTCACAGAAGAGGAGGTGGGACAGTTCAGCATTAGACAGGACATTCCACTCAAGGCAGGACTGCTGCATCTGAGAGCTCACTGCAGTGGGAATTGTCCTTCCAAGACCTGCATAATAACTGACATATCAACATGTCCACACAGTCTACCTAGGAACTAAAGAAAGATAGGAACTTACAATGGAAACCTTTGGGTCTAAAGCTGGATGAGTAAGGGGAAATGCCCATATCACTAGGGTGGCCTGAAGAGAGGTAACTTGATATACTATGGAGGCCTAAGCCTCCACAGGAGTAGACAAGCCGGAGTGAACCCTGGGGTCCATAGAAGCATAAGGGCAGGAAAGTGGGAGGAAGTGACAAGGATTGGTGAAGGGACGGGAGGGGTTTGGGGGGAGGGGGGAAATTGGGACGAATACTCAATATGCTTGTAAAAGTAGAAAAATAAATAAAAAATGGTATAACAAAACATGAAATGGAGTAACAGGCAGGTAACTATGATGCTTTGGGACAAATAGGTCAGACTTACCAAAAAAAAGTGTTGCCTTTAGAATGAGTAAATAAGCAGATTTGAAATGCTTTCTTGCTACAAAGTTGTCTGTGATGCCTAGTGTTTCACTGGAATGGAATGGCTTGTTCTTAGGACCATTTCTGTGGTAAAGATGGTAGCTTCCTGCATTGTAACAATTGATGTAACTATTGATGATGAATTGATATGGGCTTAGATGACAGAAAATCTGGTTACCATTCCTTGTGAGAATAGACTTGAATTCCTGGCCTTCTGTTCCTGATACACTACCAAGGGCATTCCTTTTCAAGTATGTTTCTATGAATTGAATCACTCTTTCAAAGGATATTTAATGTAGTGAACTTCATAAAGAACTATTCTTGATAGAGGACTACATGTTTTGGTGGTGTAAATGGGAGTGTTTTCTTGCCCTCCAGTTCTGCAGTGTCTCTCTGCATCTCTGATAATTTTCTATAACTCAACTTTATTTTTTACTTTTTTATTTTTTAAATTTCTTTATTGCTCAACTTTAAAATCACTGCATATTTCCCTGTATACAGAAGAAAGTTGATGCCAATAAATAATAAGTATTTTGCTCAAGGCCAAATAGATAATTAGTAGCTGATCTTGGATTATTGATTTGCAGCCTACAGATTTTTTTTGAAATATTTATGATGAATAAAGGAGTTTCTCTGACTTTTTGTTATTTTTACACTCAAGCAAAGGCTTTTTCTCATTTTTCCTCTTTTATATAGACAAACAGCTAGTTATTTACATCCAGACTTTCAATCTCAGGGAAAATGTTCTCAAAACCTTTAAATGTCTTCTTGACTTCCATCAGTCATGGTTTCAGGCAGATATTGGTGTTTTTTGGCTTCATAAGCTTTTTGTTCTCTACTGCTGTGATGATGCAGGAATGGAAGGTGACTTATTTAGCATGTTTTCTAGCTGAGTCTGAGATTTCTTCTCCTCACCTTCACAGTCTATTCTGTTCCTAAAACCATGTTAGCCACTCTGTTCATCCTTCCATATTTATCGCACTAAATCAATGGCATCTCTCTCCCCATCAAAGTTCTTATGCTCACCTTATTCATTTAGTCACATCTACCAGAGGCACATTCTCTGGTTTGGCCACTCATCTTCCCTCTGTGGTGCCTCAAGCCTCGTGTTCTGTACAACTCTTTAGTTGGAGAACGTGATTTCTATTATATTCCTCTGACCATTATTTCTCGACTATCCTAGGACTTGATTTTACTGGTTTGTCCTCCATTGAAAGGAATACTACTTTTCAGATAAATTTGAAACACTTACGTGATAAGCAGTCATTAGTGATCTCTTTCAAAAGAAATATTCTTTACAGAATTCTTGTAACTTTTTATATATGCAGAATTTAACTATTCAACTGATCCACACATGAATTTACTTCATCAAAGGTACTTGTGAGTTTCTAAAAACCACTATTTGAATTTTAGGGAAATAGAACTTATGGTCTATAAGCATGATTTCCTTTTCTGATCATCAACTCTATGTTTTCTTTTATGATTCTTTCAATATAAAAACTACTGTACAGTATCAAGATCCCAATTATAAGAGCCACAGCAACCCTAGTCGCATGGTTTGATGTGGGATAAGTTAATAATAGCCAGCAACCATCATGGTGTAAGGGAAGTAAACTATTTTGATTTTGTGAACTTTTAGAAGCCATTTCTAAGCCAGTTGAAACCATGATGGTAGCAATGATTGCAATTTCAATGAAAAATGACGGAAGTATGTATCTTCAAATTCCCTTCATGTTTCCAAGGTCTTTTGCTATTATCTTCTCTGATAGAACTGTCTGATCATTTTCAAGTATACTGGTAAAAAACTTTTGCTGCTGATGAACCAAATACATTTGGACACAATGAATGATACATCTCCTACTAGAACCCACAATGTTCAAGGGATCCACCATTACTCAGGAAGAATGTGTGCATGTCCCTAACTAGAGAGAAAAGAATAAGGGGCATGCATGAATTTTCAATATCACAGTGATTCAGTATGAACTATAGTAAAAATTTAGCCAATTTTCATACCCTCCCCTACTTGGTATTCATCTACACACACAGGTTAGGTTGGAAAGCATTCAGGGTATTTTGACTAATTCATAGAAAAAATCTTAGTTATTCATAAATTAAATATTTTAGTTGAAAATGGATTAAGCAGAAAGACATCCTAATTTATCTGCATGCATGTGCAATAGGAACATTCTTTGTGATCTACTTAAGTGTGCCAAGATCTATGAGTTTAAGGAATTTGGGGGGATGCAGCAGACCTATATTTCCAAGTACACACACACACACACACACACACACACACACACACACACACATACACACACACACACTCACACACACATAAACAAAAATGCTTTGTAGCTTTTTGTTTTGAATGAAAATATGATGCATCCACTTGGAAATCAGTAGAAAAGTTCTTCAGAATATTAAAAGGAGAAATTTATTTTTTTAATTTATTTATTTACAAAAAACTTAGGTTAATGTCTTTGCCTTGACTCCTCCCCACCCACTCCTCCTCTCCCACCCTCTCCATTCACACACCCTTCTCCAGTCCTCCCCTCCTTTCATCAATCTTGCTCTGTCCCACTCTCTTTCTTGTCCCTTTGCTTGTGTGTATCACAGACTCCCTTTGGGGTGCCTGTGTTGGTATGGGAGTCAGATTTCTGTTGAGCTTTATGATACTTTTCAGTGAATAGAGTCATAAGTGGGGAGGTTCCTCTTCCCTTGTGAAGCATCTTCCCCCTGAGATACTCTCTGAGAGTAGTTATTTCCTCTAAGATCCTAATTAGTCCTTGGGAGAATGTTCCTAAGTTGGCCATTGTGTAGATCTGCTCATAGAAGATTTTATCACAGTGATCTTCCGTAACAACAGCCCTGTCATAGTTCTAGTATGTTGGTCAGGATTGCCTCACCACCTTTAGGCTAAAACAATCTTGCTGCCTCCTGAAAAGAGAAATTTTAAAGAGAAAAATCATGTGATCTAATACCCTATTTTAGTGCTAGGAAAACATGGAAAACAGCTGAAGACAAGACCTTTATGCATGTGTATAATTATAAACATAACACATATAAATATGTAAGATATATAAAAATGAAAGGCAAACAAAGCAAAATAAGCCAGGCACACAAAGAAAAAATAGTATAAGATTCATCCTCTGTGAAGGAGTCACTCAGAGAAGGCTTAGCACAGCAGCTAGAGATAGGAGGAAAACAGTTTGTTTTACTGGTGTAACATTTGAACCAATAAAATGTTACCTAGTTCCAGAAATTGGTCATGCAATACTACATTATAGATGAGAATGTTCTACCACATGGTTAAACATTTTGGCACTTGACTCCTAGGTGGGTAGTACATGACCCAGCTGAGGTGTGCCAGCCTTCAGGAAGGTTTGCAGAACTAACTGATTGTGAAACTGAATCTCAAGGACATGAAGAGGCACTAAGGAATGTGTATTCTTGGGACTACAGAGATGCATAATCAATTTGTCTTAGTGTCTTTGTGTGGAACTGAATGCTATACTCACTTAATTATTAAACGTTTTGGTGTTTGTTACTTCTGGAGCAATTTATATTATAACTTGGCTTATTTGATTTAATGATTTTCAGCTGGTCAAAGCCAATAATTTTCTAGAAATCTGAATAGTAGGATAGTCATGTTGTGTGTTCATGTATGTCATCAATGCATACAAATGCTAAAAGAGAAAGTGATATATATATTTTCCTGACACATGCAACCCAGGAATTGTCTTTATTCAATGAGAATAATAATATTCTTGTGCTATACAAAAAAATCAAACTTTTGACCTTTTGAGTGGCATATTGAGATGAAATTTACATGAAGTTCATCTACATTTGGAAGGCTTGCAAATGAAACCACTCATAGTCCAAAGCAAAGGGCAATAAATTGCACTTGATATCTTTTTCTGCTTCCTATAATCCAGAGGATGTTCCCACCTGCAATCAACAGTGTCCTTTTACTCCAATGAAGTTAGTCAAGACTGCTCTTCCCAGACATTACCAGAGAATAAGGTTAATCTAGATAATCATGCACAGATATACCTGAAGATCTGTCTTCTAGGTGTGAGATTGACAACATTAGAAATCCCAACTCCCTCACTTTTTCATTTGACACCCAATTTTACCATTTTTAAAACAAACTATTTAAAAGAAATCTTGCACAGTAATGCATGATTTTCATTGGAGTAGGTTCACTAGTATTCCAAACCACAAATCCAATATTTAATTTTATTAGCCAGATACTTAATCATCAAAGGCTTAACTTTTCCAAATATGGAAGATAGGCAAAATAAGTCTCATCTTGAAAATTCTGTATTAATAAATATAAAAGGTTTAGTGCCTGTTCCAGCAAATGTTATGCACCTAATCAATGATAATTATTATTGGTGGTGCTAATAGTATTGATGAAAACACTACAAATCAATACACTTGAAAGGCTGTTTATTGGTGATTTAGGAAAGGCTCATCATGTTTGATTGATGTTATAGACTGCCTTTAGAGCCTCAATTTTGTTATTATAGTAAGTTTAATAATACCCCCAAATTGATCAGGAAATATTGATCATCAGGGCAAAATGATTTGATTTTTTGCATCAAATTATTTTCAGTTCCCCATAATGTATGTCTATAAATGGGAATGACTAAGAGTATTTAATGTTTTCTCATTACTGTCCTTTGTTTGTAGGTTTTTCTCCACTTGAACTTCTCTCTTTTTCTTTCTTATAAAATGCTGTGAATTTTCATATAGCAAAATTTGCAAATTCACACAAATTTTGAAAATCACTGATTTCACACACACACACACACACACACACACACACACACACACACACTGTTTCCTCAAAAACTTAGTAAAAGTCCTAACATTTCAGTTGGAACACTTTGTTTCTCCCATGGAGATAATTCTGTCTTCTATTTTCAGTTGTTGAAGCTCTAAATTCTGTTGTGATATAGGAAATCATCAAGGTTCAATGTGGTCCTAAGTGTGGATCCTTCATTCTCTAGAAACGATGTCCTTGTAAGAAATACACTGGAGCTCTTTCTGTATTTTTCTCTCTTCTGTATATGCAGAAGAAACTATGAAACCATAAAACTTTGAAAAATAAGAGATTGGATTCATTATTACTTCATAATGACCACTGTTTTTCAAATTTTGTTTCTTCTTTAAACAATACCTTCCTCCTTCCCTCCCTCCTTCCTTCCGTCCCTCCCTCCCTTTTTCCCTTTCTCCCTCTTTCCCTCCCTCCCTCCTTTCCTTCCTTCCTCTATTCACTTATTTCTTCATGTATTTTGAAGCTGATTCCAACCATCTGGTTATTTTCCCCTTAAATTTCACTATTGCTTCTCTTAGCAGCAATTTTAATAAACACAAACACACCAGTATCATTGCTACAAAAATATGATTAATTACTTATTAATACCTAATATAAAATTTTATTTGATGAATGATATGTTTCCTAACTCACTATTGCTCTGCAATGCTTAAATTTCTGTAAAGAAAATGTTTTGTTGTTCAATTAATCAAAATGATGGTTAAATGACCAATATTTTCAGTGGCTGCTGGCTTGATCCATTCTTTGAAAATTTTTCTATCAATCTTTAACTGAATAGTTCCAACAATTTTTGATGATGAAAAATCACCAACTTATAGCTTATACAAAATTTGAGACTTATATGTAATTTGTTCTTTATTCTATTGCTTGTGGTGACTTCATTCTAGCAACCCAGGTTGAGTGACTATAAAAGAGGAAATGGTGTGACAGTCTTATTTAAATTGAAATTCTGTGTTCAGGTGGGATGTCTGTGAATGTGTGCTTTGAAATTATTAATCAAACTCAATGTTGCATGCAATGTAAGCAGTATTCTAAAGACAAAAGGCTGGTCTGATAAACCCCCAATCATAAAGAATTGAAAACCTGTACCAATGAACAACTGACAACAGATAACTTAGTAGAGCAGAACAGTGACAAAGAAAGTGAGGGCACCACAGAACTCATTAGGACTATGGAGGAAAGAAGGCACAAGGAGAGCTTTTTGTCTCACTTCACAGAGTCTCTTGACTGTTCTTGTAGCTCTCTGGTGTGACAGCTGTTCTGATGCAACAGGAGACAGATAGCAAAACTCATGGATGACATGTGCCAATGTAAATAACTCTGCAACCAGTAAATACTGTTATCTGTGTAAGGTGTCATGACACAAAGTTGAGATTTCCTTAATGCATTGGAAACCATGCATTGAGACTCATTTCATAACTGTCCTGTGAAACATGCACAGTCATGACAGGTAAGCACCCCCATTGCTATGGCAGGACGCTTCATGCTAAGGTTATCTGGTCCATGTACTCCTGAAAAATAGAAGTTTCAGAGCTTAACTGGTACAAAAAAGCCTCTCATTTCATCATGGACATATATCTTCAGATTTAATATGAAGGCATGAAGGTTTATTTTTTAGATCATCACGTTGTAGGAAAGAGGATCTGGACCAATCCTTCAAAAACCAAGAATGCAAAAAATTACCATGATGTAGGATGAAATTTAGAAGACACAAATGTTAATGCTGTAAAAATATTCTGGAATATTTCTTGATATGACTTCAAAAACATGTGATATCAAGTCTAGAATATAAAATGGCATATACAAGTTGAATATTTATTTATTACTCCAAACACTGGAGATATAGAACAAATGGAAGCATTCATGTTAAAACAATAAGAATTTGGTAGAGACTGATCAGCATACTGGATCTTATTTATTTATTTTTAAGAAAAAAATGAGAGAGAGAGTGAGTGAGAGAGAAAGAAAGAGAGAGAAAGCGAGAGAGAACATACTATGACACAGGAATGGGTGTCAGAGGACATTTTTACTGAAGTCACAACTTTCTTAGGAAGTGAGTGCCATAGTAAGATACAGGTATCAACTTGACATTTGAGGTCTAGAGCTCTGGGCACAGTTGTAGGAATTAATAGATAAGTTTAATGCAGGAGTTTGTCTAATTGATGGACTGGGTCCAGTTCTTGATGGGTGGGACTAGTGTCTGGGCAAGTGGATAGGATGATGGGAACTTCTTACGGAAGTGGCACTGTTCGGTATAATTGGCCAGACATGCTGATTTGGTAAGTGAGGATCTTCCCTCTCTCAGAAGTTCTAAAGATTGGTGTGTCCTGTTTCCACTGACTCTATTGTTGGTATGAACTCTCCTGCCAAGCTGGAGTAGAAACCATGACTAAACAATCATAAGTCAAAATCAGGACCCTTGTTCCCATAAGCCACATTTTTCATGCATTTATTAGCAACATGCATAGTAACTGCAAGAACAGATTTCTAGATTTGCTATTCAAATAGCAGGTGTCTTATCCACTGAACTGTTTCCCTGTCCCTATAATCTGTGTTTTAATGATTGAAATTCTTAAGGTTTGTCAGTATACTTATGAAACTATTTTTCTTCCAATAGGAAAAGGATTGCTGTTTGCAGAATTTTAAGTCATTTTGTCTAAGTTCTTGATCCGTCTTCCTCTTTATGATTTTTTTGCTGACCTATAACTTCAGGAAGAATTCTGGTGGATAAAGCAGTTTCTGGTTAATTAAGTTTCCACTGTATTGGGGACCAAGTCCCCAGGCAGGGAAAGTAGCATGTAGAGCAGAGTCTTAGAAAGATGCTTCCTGAACCGCCTGGGAGGAGTCTTGTGACAAAGAGGCAGGTGGAATAGACATCTATAGATAGAAAAATTATCTGTTAACTCTGCTTGCAGGCAAGCTTTTTGGTTCTTTGTTCTGAGCCAAATAACAATCCCATTGCTAGAGACAGCCTGATCTACTTGGAATACTTTTCAGTACAGTGAAGAGGAGACATGGTGGCTTTCATTGCTCAGTTATTTGTAAGCCTTTCCCCTTCCTTCCCCTCTAGATATGAAACAAAATTAGAGTAATGGACATAATTAACTGAGTCTCATCTCAGAAGGATAATTTATTACCAGGTTAAAAACCCTTGAACTAGAGCTCTAAGTGCTTTGTGGTGATTATGATACCACACATTTTTTTTCTGACCTAGTTTTCATTCTAAAAAGAAGGGAAGAAACGAAATTATAAAATAAAAATGAGCCTCACCTATTTCCCTGATTGAACTGGTATTATCAGCTAATTTTTTCAAACCACCTTAATGCGATTACATCCCAAACTCAAAGGCTGTATCAAGGCAACGAAGCTTTGTGTAGGTTTTCACTCTTGGTCCCTCAAGTGGCTTTAAGAATGCTGGGAATGGAACATGTCAATGGATTGTGTTATCCAACGGACCACACAAGTTTCATAATGGAGCTTATTCTCCTTTTTAAGGGGATTGTATGCATGTATTAAAATGAAAATATCAAGAGATGATATTCATAAATAAGAAATTCAGAGTATAATAGTCACCATACCACAAAAATCTGCTTTGACATAAATTATATGAAAGAATTAGATTGGACAATTAGGTACATTGCTAAACTCTTTCAAATGAGAATATCCAATCAGCTTAGTGGTTAGTTAGATGGAGGGACATTGGGCTGAATTCTGAGGCAAGTAATGACAAAAATATTTTGTCTCTGTGTGCTTATGCATCTGTGTGCATGTAGAGTCCAGAAATCGACATCAAGTGTCTTCCTCTATTGCTCTGACCTGTTTAAAACCAAGTCTCTCAGTAATCAGGGAACTCATTATTCAGCTAGGTTTGCTGACCAGTATGCTCCATGGATCTCCCAATCTCTAACCCCCATCCCACTGCTGGGAGTACAGTTACTCACCACCACATCTAACTTTCTTACATAGGTGTGAGGATCCACTCTCAGGTCCTTATGCTTGTACAGCAAATGCTGTACCTGGTGAAACTTCTCTCCCAAACTAGGTAACAATGATAAATATTTAAGTAGCAGTATGAAATGGATAATAACAATGAAAACCACACAAATAAAGAAATGCATTGGTTGATGCTATATCAAAATTGTGTCTTAGCCACATGGAGTTCAAAGCTGCATGGTGTGGAAGGTATAGGTATCCCCATGTACTGTCCTGATGGGAAATATGTCAGACAAAATGTGATATTTTGGGTATAGGATTTTGGTCACACATGTGACATAATTTGAATTTAAGCCATCCTTTTGGAATTCTTGCAGCTTTAATCAGTTCAGGTATAGGGTATGCTTATTCTAATTCCCGTGGTTGGAATTGTTTGTATTCTGTATCAGTTATTTGGAGGACTCTAGAATTTAAAACTAGAAATCAAAATCCCTGTTTCCTCTTTAACATAATTAGCTCTAATCATATAAGTAATCTGAACTGTATGGATAAGTTTTCTAGGTTAACTATTCAGAGGGGAGTTATTACCAGCTAACACAGAGAAAGCTAATAACATTCATCAGGAAATCTGAAAGTATATGTTTTAAGCAGTGCTGTTTTTTTTACTTTTCTGTAAAAAAATATGAGAGGGTAAATAATTTGGTGAGTATAGCTTCTATTTCTTGCTCTTCACAGAATACAACGCCCTCATGCTTGTTGGAAGGAAAAATGAGAGAATGGATTTGCCATGTGTCTAAATGTGCTCACGATTCTATTTCTTGCCAGCTTTGCCCTACTTTGGAAGGGAAGATAATTCTTTGCTTAACTCTCTTTTCGTTCAGATCAATAGTAAGCTGATAAGCAGACGGCTGAGAGGCGCTGAATATGCCAGTGTCTGCTGACAATTCACAATCTCTTCCTCAGTGACTGGCTGCATCAAATAGTACTGAGAATCTGATAGTTCCTGGCCTATCGCATATGTAAAAACCAAAGGGAAAAATTTATTTTGAACCACATGGGGAGCATGTCGCTGATGGAGTATATTAATAAGCCTTTATTGACATTTTTATGTTTTGCAAAGACAGAATTTCTGTAGCCTCAGCCTGCCTGTTTTCTGTGGGATGCAAGAATGATGTGTTAATGAGTGGACAGGATTGAAGGACACAACCCTAATATTTTGTAGGCTCTTCGTTCAGTTTTTGAAGGCTATGTGTCTCTAGAGAATTCTGCCTGATACTGCAAATCTTATGCTAAGGATAACCAAAGAGTTATTTTCTTTATGTTAAATGAAGTCACATTTTTCTTCTTGCCTCCTTTCTTAGCGAATGCCTGAACTGTTGTTCCTGTACAATTCCATTGATCTAATGTACACAATCTACATAGATTCCCCTATGTATTGTTTGCTAAGAACTTGTTGTCATGAACTGAAATGTGTGTTTTGACAAGAAAATAATCTATTGCTTAATTCTTTGGTTTAAGGGCTGGGATTTTCACACAGGAACAAGACTTTTATTTTCTATTGAGAAAGGTAGCATTTTCATATCTCCTACAAATTTGTAGAAAAATTGCACTGCATTTATTTCTTATATTGCTCATATAAATATTTAGATGAATAAATATTCAAAATGCATTTAGAATATTTTCTCAGATTAATTTGTTTCAAAGGAATAGGGCTGGTTCTATTGCTAGAGCTACTTGCTGCACAATCATGAATGTCTGATTTCAAAATCACAGGACACACAAAAGACAGGTGTGGTCTCATACATGTCTTTCTATGTAACGCCAATGCTGTGGACAAGAAGAGACAGGAAGATCCTCAGGCTTGTTCAAGATTCAGTGAGACTCCTTTTCTCAAGGGAATAATGCAGAAAGTAATAGAGTAGGGTAACCAATATTTTCCTCTCCCTGTGTGATCATATATGCACCCACATACAAACACCCACACACAATCCACAATCCATCTACAATCATACATCATACTTACACATGCACCTACTATACATCATACACAGGTACTCTCTCTCTCAAACACACACACATACACAAATACACATACAATGACTATTCAATTACTAAGTTGGAATTTTTTTGTTTATGTGTTTGCTTGGTTATCCTTATCCTTTAAGCCTAATTCATTCTAAGAATTTTAAAGTAGATTCTCTAAAAGAAAATTCTTTGTGGAACTCATGCAATTTTTTTTCTCTTTTACATTAGTGGAAAAGGAAGGTTCTAATCACTAGATGGATTTTAAAATTACTATTCTGTCAAACAGTCATTGTTTCTATCTGATATAACAGAATGATCCCTCAAAACATCCAGACTGCACTGAATATCATACTGTGCCAGCAAAACTGTGTCTAACCTAGACAATTTTATCTCTGACTCTTGTAAAAAACATATATGTTTTTATTTCCCAGGAAAATTAATTATTTAGAGAAAATATAATAATTTTCCTTGCCTCTAGAAAATGTCTAATAATGGATACTTTTAATTGTTATTTTATTAATTATCATTTGAAACAAGTCTTTCTCTAGGGATTCAGGTGAAGTGAACAACACTTATTGCAGAATGCATTACTTCACAGAAAACACCATAATCCAAATAGCTATATTGTGAGCAACAAAATGGGCTTTGATTAATTAATCTTAAAGTACAGGAGATGGTAAAATGAAAAAGAGAAATATGTCATGTTAATGATACAAAGTATAATGTCAGATAAGATATCATTGAAGCACTTTTCTTAGACTTAAAGTTGGACCTCCAGGTTTTCCTGGTGTGACACAGGGCACCATTGTGAAAACAGTTATTCCTTGGTGACATGTTCTTAGAATTATTTCTGATAATCAGATATCTTTTATAGGGTCACATGAAGAGCAGAAGCTTGATTGTATTTCTTCTATTTCACTTATTTCTTATTTCACTTGAAATAAGTATAGACTTTAGTTCCTTGAGTTGAATGTAAAAAAACCACCCAATTTCATTTCTAGAATCTGTATCATATCCTGGAGCCCAAAAGTTTTGCTCAAAAAATGTAGATTGAATATATTTGAATGTGTATAAATATGAGCAAGGGGAGGGAATCTGTTTCTGACTGAACAAAGGGGGGTATTCTCTCCTTCCCCCCTCTTTATTCTTTTCCCTCTCAGCTCCTTTCTTTCCTTTCCTTCCACTACCTTTCCTCTTCCATCCCCTCCTCATTTTTCCCCTACTTTTTCTTCTCTTTTCTCCTTTGTAAAAGGTGTCATGTATTCCAGGCTGGTTTTGAGTTCCCTATCTAGCAAAAAGGCATCTTAACTCCTGATCCTCCTGTCTCCACCTCCTGGGTTTTGGGGTTTCAGGCATGCATCACCATGTCTGGGATTCCATGTCAGGTCATTATGCCAGCCGGACTTCCAGCTTAACTTTTCTGTTTTATTTAAACCACAATCACAGTGTATTTCTCCCTGATGATCAGCAGTTAGTAACCTTTCACCTGCCATTGTATGTGTGTTGGCTGAAGACATAATCTCAACTCTAATTCCACTCTTTGAAGGGAGATGGCACTTTTCCTTTGCTTTTTCTGGGGGTCTTTCCTTACCAATTATTCAGTAAATACATCCAGGATGACTAAGCAGTACATGCAAAACATTCCACAAATATAAATGTATTTTAGCCATTACTTCATCTTGTATTCCATCAATCATTCCAAATCTAATTCTAAATTTGGTAGGTAGATTGTATGTACATGGTTTTATACACATGCATACACACACACACACACACACACACGCGCGCACACACACACACACACACGGAATATGAATTAATTGGAGCAACTCAAGAAGTTTTGTAGATTTCTCTTGTCATAGATCAAGCAAATTTCATGTAACATTGTTTAGATGATTAAAGAAAATATTCTTTGCAAGTTATGCTGGAGGATTGAAAGATTCTTGAAAAAAGTCTTTTTTTATTATATACCTTTTTTATCATTATTTCAGCTCATACAAACTTAATAGGTACACCAGTTTCCTCCCTCCCTCCTCCTCCCCCCGAACCCCCTTCTCCCCCTCCCCTCACCCCTCCCTCTCCATTCCCCAGTGCCTCCCGCCCCAATTCCCAGAGAGTCCCGCCCCAATTCCCAGAGAGTCCCGCCCCAATTCCCAGAGAGTCCCGCCCCAATTCCCAGAGAGTCCTTTCTTGTGCATGCATGACTCTCCTCTGGGCCTTCCTCTCCGATGACGTACAAGGACCCAGTGGCATTTCCCTGAACCCTTTCCCGTGTTCCCCTTAAGCATAGGAACACTACTGTGGCTCTCAATCCCTTGCCTCCAAGGATCTTGGTGCCTTTAGCAGATGCTAGACTTTGTGAGGTCAATAGTGTGTTGAACATTGCGCCGGGCATGCAAAGTCCAATTATGATTGCTTTGGCCCTAACTTGTGTGGAGTATCTTGCAAATCATTGCTCCTCCCATCCTTTTGCTCTTACACTCTTACCGCCCCCTCTTCTGCAAATTGCCCTGAGCTTCAGGATGGGGAAAGATTAGTCTGGCCTAGTTCTAGGTGGTTGATATAGCGTCTCTGAAGTTCTGGATTGTGGTTTGTTGATTTTCTTTTGCAGTTTTGCTGCTCCTGCAATGCCCTTCACTCTATCCTGCTGGGCACTGTATGTCACCCCCTGGCCAGAGACAAAAAGCTGTTAAACTGGAGTCTTATTATAAGAGCAAATTCAATGGTAGATGTAATAAAAGTAGGAAACCTCAGTGAGGGAGGGGTCAATCACCCATTTGCAAAATGGTTACTTTTTATCTGCCAGACTATATGCCCTGCCCTTCTGGTGAGATCATAGCCCCTTAATTGTAAATGATCAGGAACAAATGTCTGTGAACTTAACCAGGTGTCACATTACTTACTTGCAGTGCTTGATGGAGGCCTATTTTCTCTGCTGTAACATGGTCACTTCTCTCCTTGTTTCTGGTCTGGCCCTCCAACCCCATCCCTCCTGTTCATAATCCTTGCAAATACTGTAGGTAATACATAGATTTACCTATGAGTGTCTCAAGGTGGGCTGGGTGGGTTTGGTACTAGGAGCCACCTATTAGGGAGTACATACGGCACTTAATTCTCTGGGTCTGGGATACTTCACTCAATATAATTGTTTCTAATGACATCCATTTCCCGGCAAATTCCAGTAATTCATCATTTTTGATGGCTGAGTAGTACTCCATTGTATAGATGTACCACTTTTCCTTATCCACTCGTCAACTGTTGGACATTTGAGCTGATTCCATGACTTTGCTATTGTAAACAGTGCTGCTATGAACATGGTTGTGCTTGTGCTATCGAGGTGAATTTTTGCTGTATGGGGAGTTATTCCCCAAAGTGGAATAGCAGGGTCATATGGCATTTCAATGTTTAATTTCTTTAAGAATCTCCAGACGGCTCGCCAGAGTGGCTGTATGAGCCTGCATTCCCACCAGCAATGTAGGAGAGTTCCCCTCTCTCCACATCATCTCCAGCATTTGTTGTTTGTATTGTGGAATTTTGCCATCCTGACCGGGGTGATATGATATCTCAGGGAAGTTTTGATTTGCATTTCCCTGATGGCTAAGGAAGTGGAGCATTTTTTAAGATATTTGTTAGACATTTTAATTTCATCACTGGTAAAGTTTCTTTTAAGTTCCAGGGCCCATTTTTTAATTGGGCCATTATTTTCCTTGGTGTTTAGTTTTCTAAGTTCTTTGTGCACTCTGGACAGTAGAGCTCTATCAGATATGTGGTTAGTGAAGATTTTCTCCCATTCTGTGGGTTGCCTTTGAGCTCATGTTACAATCTCTTCATCTGAACAGAAGCTCTTTAATTTCATAAGATCCCAACTGTTGAGAGTTGGTAGCAGTGACTGTGCCATTGGATGTCTGTTTAGGAAATGTTGGCCTAGCCCAATCAGCTCAAGGGAGTTCCCTATCCTTTCAACTATGGTTTTTATAGTCTCTGGCCTGATATCAAGGTCCTTGATCCATTTGGAATTAAGTCTTGTACATGGTGACAAGTATGGGTCCAGCTTTAATCTTCTGCATGTGGAGATCCAGTTTTGCCAGCACCATTTGTTGAAGATGCTGTCCTTTTTCCATTGGATTCTTTGAGCCCCTTTGTTGAAGACCAAATGACTGTAATTTTGTGGGCTTATATCTGGGTCTTCAATCCTTATCCATTGATCTGTGTGTCTATTTTGGAGCCAGTACCAGGCTGTTTTTATAACTATGGATTTGTAGTATAGACTTAGGTTTGGTATGGTAATACCTCCAGCAGTGTTTTTGTTACTCAGGATTGTCTCTGCTATCCTGGGTCTTTTGTGCCTCCATATGAATTTTGAGATTGTTTGGTCAACTTCTTTGAAGAATTGCTTTGGGATTTTAATTGGTATAGCATTGAATTTGTATATTGCCTTTGTTGGGATGGTCATTTTTATGATGTTGATTCTGCCAGTCCAGGAACATGGGAGGTCTTTCCACCTTCTGGTGTCTTCTGCAATTTCTTTCTTTAGGGTTTTAAAGTTTTCATTGTAAAGGTCTTTTACCTCCTTGGTTAGGTTTATACCAAGGTATTTCATTTTTTTAGGAGCTATAGTAAATGGGATTGTTTCTCTCAAGGCTTTTTCACTTCTTTCATTATGGTCATATAGGAAGGCCTCTGATTTTTGCACATTTATTTTGTATCCTGCCACCCTGCTGAACTTCTCAATTAGTTCCAGGAGCTTCCTGGTAGAGTTTTTGGGATCACTCAGGTATAAGATCATGTCATCTGCAAATAGGGATAGCTTGACTTCTTCCTTGCCGATATGAATCCCTCTTTTGTCCCTTTCTTGTCTTATGGCTTCAGCTAAGACTTCAAGTACAATATTGAGTAGAAGTGGTGAGAGTGGACAGCCTTGTCTAGTTCCTGATCGAAGTGGGAATGCTTCCAATTGTTCCCCATTGAGCATAATCCTTGCTGTGGGCTTGTTGTATATAGCTTTTATGATATTGAGAAAGGTTCCTTCCATTCGTAATGTCTCTAGCATTTTGATCATAAAAGGCTGTTGGATCTTGTCAAAAGCTTTTTCTGGGGCTGGAGAGGTGGCTCAGGGGTTAAGACTCTGCCTTCCAGGCAGAAGGTCCTGAGTTCGGATCCCAGATCCCACGTATAGACGCCAGGCGGAAGCAGGGACGGCCTGTGTTTCTGGTCCTGGTAGGGTGGAGCCTGTGAATCCTGGGGCAGAGTAAAGAAGGAGAAGGTGGAGGCGTCCATGGTGGTTCCCGAATTCGTCTGTGGTTCTACACACACACACACACACACACACACACACACATACACACACACTTCCACACACATACATATGCGCATGCGCACACACACACACAATTGAATAAGAAAAAATTAAAATCTTAAAAAAAAAAGCTTTTTCTTCATCTATCGAGAATATCATGTGGTCTTGGACTTTGGACTGGTTTACATGATGAATTACATTTATTGATTTTCATATGTTGAACCAACCTTGTTTGCCAGGGATGAAGCCTACTTGGTCCCCGTGAATGATCTTTTTAATATGTTTTTGAATCCAATTTGCTAAGACTTTATTGAGAATCTTTGCGTCTGTGTTCATCAGAGAGATCGGCCTATAGTTTTCTTTTTCAAGTGAATCTTTATTAGGTTTTGGGGTTAAAACGATATTAACTTCATAGAAGGAATTTGGTAGTGTTCCTTCCTTTGCTATTTGATGGAACAGTTTAAAGAATATTGGTGTTATTAACTCCTTAAATGTCTGGTAGAACTCTGCTGAATCCATCTGGTCCAGGACATTTTTTGGTGGGAAGATTCGAGATTACTTCCTCAATTTCCTTATATTTTATAGGACTATTTAAATAATTCACAACTTCCTGATTCAATTTAGGTAAGTTGTGTTTACTTAGAAGTTCATCCATCTCTTTTGTGTTGTCAAACTTCACAGAGTATAAGTTTTTGAGATATGATGCTATAATTCTCTGGATTTCTTGGGTATCAGTAGTGATAACTCTATGTTCATTTCTAATTTTGTTAATTTGGGTTTTCTCTCTCTTGCTTTTGGTTAGTTTAGCTAGGGGCGTATCAATCTTATTGATTTTTTCAAAGAACCAGCTTTTTTTTTAAATTTTTTTTATTATTATTATTTATTCAACTGTGTGTATGTGCGCGCGTGCGCGTGTGTCTCTGTGTGTGTGTATGTGTGTGTCTGTGTATGTGTAGAACCAGGGACGAGTTCGCGAACCACCATGGACGCCTCCACCTCCTTCTGCCCTGGGATTCACAGGCTCCGCCCTACCAGGACCAGAGGCGCAACCCCCCCCCCCCCCCCCCCCTCCCCCGCTTCCGTCTGGTGTCTATACGTGGGATATGGGATCCGAACTCGGGACCTTCCGCCTGCAAGGCTGAGGCTTAACCCCTGAGCCACCTCTCCAGCCCAAGAACCAGCTTTTTGACTGGTTGATTTTGTCTATCGTTTTCTTAATCTCGATTTCAGATATTTCTATCCTTATTTTGCTAATCTCCTCTTTTCTCCTGCTTTTGGGATCAGATTGCTCTAGTTTCTCTAAAGCATTAAGCTGCATTTTTAAGTTGTTTATTTGTGATGTTTCCATTTTTTTGATGTAGGCATTAAGAGCTATGAACTTACCTCTTAGAACAGCTTTCATTGTGTCCCAGAGATTTTGGTAAGTTGTATTTTCATTATCATTCGCTTTCAGGAAATCTTGAATTTCCTTTTTAATTTCTTCCTGAATCCAGTTCTCATTCAGCATCATATTGTTAAGTTTCCAGGAGTTAGTGTATTTTCTCTTGTTTGTTGTGTTCTGGATATCCAGCTTTAGGCCGTGGTGGTCTGATAGGGCACAGTTTAGAATTTCAACTTTTTTGTATATGTGTAGATTCATTTTGTGGCCCAATATGTGATCTATTTTGGAGAAAGTTCCATGTGCTACTGAGAAAAATGTGTATTCTTTGGTGCATGGGTGAAAAGTTCGATAGAGATCTGTAAGGTCCATTTCTTTCAGGGTTTGATTAAGTTCCAAAGTGTCTCTGTTAAGCTTTTGACCTGTTAATCTATCCCATGTTGAGAGGGCGGTGTTGAAGTCCCCAAGAATTATCGTTTGGGGGTTGATTTCTTGCTTTAGACGCTGTAGTGTTTTCTTAATGAATGTGGAGGGGCCCGTATTGGGTGCATATATGTTCAGTATTGTGAAGTCTTCCTGGTGAATTGTACCTGTGACTAAAATGTAGTATCTATCCGTGTCTCTTATAATTTTCTTTGGTTTGAAGTCCACTTTGACAAAAGTCTTAAGAGACTGTTATTGATTTGAATGAGTCTGCAGAAAAAATTTGTGTTTCTTGCTTTGTAACTTTTGTGCTAAAGCACTCTTGGAGGAAAAATAAGCTTGCTTTAAGCCACATGGAACATGATAAAGAAATAACCCATTCCCCCCCCATCTTCAGCATAGCCTCCTTAGAATGTTGATTCTGTTCTCTCTGAAGCACTACCTTATAATGATAATTCATTAATCGATACATCCCATTAAAAAAAAAACTAAGCAGGGCTGGATAGATGGCTCAGGCTTAAAGTCTTTGCCTCTTGAGCAAGAGGATCTGAGTTTGGATCCTCAGGTATCATGCAAAACTTCCCGGTGCATGTAGCAGTAGCCTGTAATCCTGGCCCTGGAAGGTGAAGCTTGAGAAACCCAAAGCAGAGTAATAAGGAGGTAAAACAATCCAGGAGTATTCTCAATGTCACTCTTGGACCTCCACAAGCCCACACTTGTGTTCTCTTATAGACACGTCCACACATACATGTACATACAAAAACAAAGAAACAAAAATAAGACACTAAGATATAAACAGACATCTAGGATATATAGGTTAAATAATATGCTTAAATTATATTGAAAGTATAATACAAATGTTTGATTTTCTACATGTCAAAAAGTCTCCTTACCTTCTTCCATAAGATGCTTGAAGACCTGAGGACCAGATGGGCGGTAGCTGCCATGGCAGGTTGAAGATGCAAGCTGTCAGAAAAATCTGGATTTTAACCTGAACTTTAGACTATCACCTACACGGGTAAACTTGACATGCTTTTGTATATTCTATGCCTCTTCTTCTTTACTTGTCCTTTAAGAACTATTATAGCAAGTGAGTCACAGAATCTGATAAGCTGTGGGAAGCAGCTAGATAATGCAGTAGCAGAAATTATATCTTTTTGTTGCTTTCTGAACAGAGCTGTGAGAACTTGTTGCATTCATCTGCGTCACTCCTCTACCTCACACCTCTGCATAACCAAGGAAAAGGTAATTTGTTAATGACACCAAGTGTTTCATTGGGCCTGCCTACTCCCTGCAAAATGCACATCAGTACCACTGAGGGTTAAGTTTAGTTCCAAGGATGCTCATTTTTCCTGTTCCACTTGGGTGCTGTGTTAAAATAAAGATGAGCATGAACTGAATTCTCTTGTATAGGATATCACAGGATTACGTTAAAACAATAAAATAGACAAAATACAAATATAAAAAACCACATTAATGAAGCCCCTGTGTTAGGTGGAGCTATCCTATGTCCATCAATGGATAATTTTTGAATCAAATTAAACTGAAAGGAATCATGACCCTTTGAAAATTTTTAGGAACCAGTTGTCTTCCTGTTTCATTGTTTAATTTTTTTCTGTCATCTATAAAAATAGAGCTAAATGGATGTGGTCCCTAGACTGTCACATGGTAAGTACCTATCACCAGGATACAATAAGTCAATGTTTTAATTCCAAAATACTAATGAGCCTTTTATTCACCATGTTCTCCCCTGTAGAAGGTCAAGTCAGGAAGAATTCAAGTATTCATATATTTCCAGCTCATGGAAATGTCAGAAGGACCTCCATAAGTGAAGAAATCTTCTCCTACTTCCTGTGCTGTGGGAAATTTCACAGTTCCAAAACTGACTATTCCCAGATCCTTTTCATTCCTTTCCAATTGCCTCTGTGATCTTTTAGTGGATACCTTTCCACAACACGGTCATTCTTAGCTTTTTTCCCTATCATTTACCATTTATTTTCCATGGAGTATGATTTTAAGATGCAATGTTAAGTAGAGACATGCAGGGGGAACAAAAACAATTTTTCTGTTTAGCAATTTCTTATTCCTTATAAAAATAATCATTTTTTATAACATCAGCACCTAACACATTTCACATCAGATCAAAGAAATCTGGTGTTACTTTTGCTCTGGTTACCATGAATATGTGGTTAGAGGACAATTAATCTTTACATTAGAGATGTTTTTAAGATTTGCAAGACTGTGTAGTACAAGTGTGACATAATTAAGCACAAAGCTCTGTCTGCCCCTCTCCCCCACTGTGGAGAGGATTCTCAGGAATGTTAGGAGTGTGTTAGCCCCTGAGTACATTATCTTCCTTAGAGAAGGACAAATTTCCAGAACAACAACAAAAAACATTTCACTGAAAACTGTCTTGATACAAAAATCCACCACCTCACATGTGGCGTCTGGTCTTATCATGACTGAACAGACCTTGGAGTTTGAAAGGGTTTAGAAATTTGCTTAACTCGCCATTTCCTGATATAATGAGGAAATCAATGTGTCTTGCCTTTCGAAATGCTGTTGAGTCCAGAATCATTCAACGGGAGTGCCTTGTGATAAGCAGAAATGAAGCTGCTGGAATCTGCTCCTCAACTCAGTATCCATGATCCTTTACAGATAAGGCGATGCTAATTTACTGGGGGGGGGGGGGGAGAGTGCCTACAGATTCTGCATCTATAGAAAATAAACTACAGCTTTTCGTTAAAGGTTCATTTTCCAATTGTGAGTGATATTCTGGGGAACACACAAACCCTGTCCCAATTCAACCAGAACTTTGAGAGTGAAAGGAGAAAACAATTTGTTTCCATAAAATAACTACCTCTTCTGTGCTGGAATCATCTTTTACTTATAAACATACACTGAGGGGATGAGCTGTTTTTGGGAAATAAACTAATAATACTCTGTGACCTCTGTAGGATCTATCTACAGTGCTAAAATAGATGGGTCTGTGAGTGGAATCATCATGTGCAGACTGTTAGTAAAACTCTTTGCTTTCTGGGATCAACATATCCTCAATGATCAGCAGAGTTCCTGCGGGGGTATTGCAAGATGAATGAAAATATCCTTTGGCTTTCCTGATTCTCCAAGTTGGCTTCAGTATTCTTTTTGAGGCAAGATAAATGCAACCAAACAAATTTAACCCACTACTGACTAACAATATATTTTTACTTAGGTTTATTTGACCTGTGTATGTGTGTATGTGCTTGTGTGCATATGTGTTCCATGGACACATGAGAGGACAGTTTTCAGATGTCAGTTCTCACCTTCCATCATGTGGGCTTTGTAGGTCAAACTTAGGTCACTTGCCTCAAGCTGCATTATTGACTGAGCCATTCTGCTTCCCCTCATTATTTGATTAAAATAACAATAAAAATGTTTATGTGCAATTCTGTTTGTCCTATCAGTGGTGGTTTTTAGAAGACACAGGAATTTCTTAAGCTCATATTCTTATTAACCAAATTATGATATTTTTATGGCATGTAATAACTGCAAAAAATGCCTTATTTTTTCAGCCTACCTCGTCACTGAGGGTAATCCATGAAATGCAGGCAAAGTAGGCTTTCCATGGGGAGGTAAATGGACATGAAGTTATGGGAGTAAATTCTGCGTGTGCCATGCTGTCCCATGGCTAACGTTTTCTTCTCAGCTTCTAATCTTTTGCCGTATTTATCTTCCCTCATCTCTCAGCTCATGATTTGGACATTGCCTTTTGTGGAAGGGTTAATCAAATCAAATAAAAAGGTCACATGGAAAACTGCTTTTTTTAAGTCAATTAAAAAATAGAAATTTTTTTAAAAAAAGAAATAAAAGGACATATCTTGTTGTCCTATAAGCCATGGGCTACCAAACAAAACTCCCAGTGCTAAGTGTGTGATACCTCCTTATGGCTTGTTGCTTAGGGAGGCCTCAAAAGCCCAAGAATAATACAGGCTCTAGATATTCCTTTTGGTTGCCTACTAGAATCAAATGATATGGTCTGTTTTTTGAAGATATCTTTATTTTAAATTTTATTTTATTATTTATTCAATTGTGCATGTGTGCATATATGTATGTGTGTGGGGGGGTGTAGAACCATGGATGAATTGGGGAACCACCATGGATGCCTCCTTCTCCTTGTTTACTCTGTCCCGGGATTCACAGGCTCCGCCCTACCAGGGCCAGAAACGCAGGCCGTCCCCGCTTCTGCCCGGCGTCTATACGTGGGGTCTAGGATCCAAACTCAGGACCTTCTGCCTGCCAGGCAGAGGCTTAACCCCTGAGCCACCTCTCCAGCCCCCTTGAAGATATCTTATATGTTTGTTGGAAGAGACAAAGAAATCAGGCTGAAACTAAGCTGGTAGCTCCCTTCTGCTTTCAGGCTTTCATAATGCTAGAAGATGCCATGCATGTTTCTCTGGGAAGAAAAAACGTCAGCTGTTTTATTCAGCTATGAAACATTGGAACTATGATATCAACCCAACAAGCAAGAGATTCTCATAATGCAATAGAGGGATAGCTGTTATGTAGGCAACCAAGTGCTTTTTGTATTTAAAGTTTACTCTGTAGGGGAAAAAATCATATATAGTTCTCTAAATCTGGTCAAAAACCAATGGACAAGAAAAGTTTCTAATTTAAAATACTTTTAGGTTTACCTCAATTTGAAAGTTCAGTGTACTTAAGTAAGCCTCATATTCAGTTTTTCCCTTCATATATGGCCACTGAAAATCTATCTGTATAAACAGTTTATTTTGTAATTCCTTAGATTTGCATTTTCAAAATTATCACTTTTTTGTTTTGGTGGATGGGAAAAGTATATAAAAAATTGGAGGGGCTGGAGAGGTGGCTCAAGGGTTAAGCCTCTGAGTTCGGATCCTAGACCCCACGTATAGACACTAGGCAGAAGTGGGGGCGGCCTGCGTTTCTGGTCCTGGTGGGCGGAGCCTGTGAATCCCAGGGCAGAGAAAACAAAGAGGTGGAGGCGGTCCGTTATGGTTCCGGAATTCCTCCGTGGTTCTACACACACACACACACACACACACACACACACACACACACACACACACACACACACACGTACACACATGCACACACATGCACAATTGAATAAACAGTAAAAAACAATAAAATAAAAAATGGAATCTAGGGCTTCCTTATGGAGGTAGGCATTATTCCACAGCAAGATCTAGCCTGAGTCACAGAAAATTATGTAAATAGAATTATACTATGTTCAATTTTTATACAGCTGACTTCTTTCATTTCATAATATACAAGATGCAAACATTGACTTTCTTTACTTCATAAGTCATTTGATTTTTCTTTCCATACAATGCTTAAAATTGCAAATACATCAGTTTGCTCATTATCTTTTAAGAGACATCATATATACTTTCAATTATTGGCAAATTTACATAAAACTTTTATTAACATTACCTTCCTAAATTTTTTAAAGACAGAAATTCTAGTTTCATTTGGAATTATCTCTGCAACTGTGACCCATACTTAATAGTTTGGTTTAGTTTCATGATAAAATTTTATGTTGTCCTTTCAAATAGTTGTAATAGTTAATATCGCACTAACAAGGAATGTGACTTCCTGCTGCTTCATAGCTTCATTGGCAATTGTCATCATCAATGCCATGGTTTGAATCTCAAAACTACCCCCACAGGCACAGGTGTTTGAACACCTGATGTATTTCCGCACCATGTAGCACAGAGTGAATATGACAACGTTAAGAAAAACTACTCCCATTATTTAACACAATAACTACTAAGATTATTCAACATAACAAAGGCAAATTAGTGGATTAGTGGATTTGTGTCATCCAATCAGGTAAATCATCAAATGGGATGAAACCTCTTCTGAAAGAGATTTCAAAGAAGACAGAGCAGGGAATCATTGGTCATAGAACTGTCTTTTAGGAACTGAGCCTAGGCCAGCTAACAGCCAACAAGAGAACAATGTCCTCATTCACTGCATTAGTTTCATCTGCCTCTTATTGAACCAACACAGGACCTCCCAAACGGCTTAGGGAAACATTTATTCTTGCTTATGACTTGGTTACACTTCATCAGCAGGGCAGGGGAGCTCATATCAACACTAGGTGCTAAGGAATTGTCCACACCATAGCCACAAAAGAGCTTGCAGGTCAAATGACTGTACCAGGTCTTTCCATCTTATCCACCTGACGAGAAAATGGTCCCAATCACTGTGCTCTGGGTTTCTCCACATCAGTTTTTCACTGACCTACTAATTCTTCACAAATGTACTCAAAGTGGAAGCCTTCAGCTGTCAGGTTGATACAATTGTATCTAGTACATTTGTCCAATCACTAGGAATTGATCCTGATTACTCAGGTGATTGTGAATCATAGTCCATTCCTGTGGGAAGAACTTGACCCCAGCAGACAGCCTTGGTTTGGATCAACAATGGAAAACTAAAATAAAAATATCAAGGCATATCTTGTCTTTAAGGAAAAAAGATGAAACAAGGAAACAGAAGCAGGGAAAATAACAAAATATTTGTGCCACTGAGGAGTTACTCACTTTGAATCCCAGGAGGTAATAAAATGTGGTACAAAAAGATAAATGCATTTGTAACTTTAACATATTTAGAAACTGTATTGTTTTCATCTTTGTTAAACTGAGTTTTTGAGGGGAAAATGTTTAACTTCCATAGTAAAGTTAAATAAAATAATAATAAATCTTTTATTCCTATTTCCCTGTGGAGTTGATGTTAATTATAAATTTTGGGTCACAATTTCAGCTTGATTCAGTCTTCTTAGGGGCATCCAATTTAGTTATAATGTATAAATAAATTCTCTCTCTCTCTCTCCCCTTCTGTCTCTCTTTCCTTTCCATTATTCACATCTTCCTATGAAGCATAGGTTGGTTTTGAACTTGGATTTATTTTTCAGCCTTCTGAGTTCTAGGATTAAAGGCATTCATGCACACCAATTCACAGTTTATAAATTGTGTCTTCAATATCTGTTAAGGATAAGGAAGATTATTTGTGATTAAGTTTAGGGAAGTCTCTAAAATACTTGATTATGACCTTTATATAAATCTGTGGTTAGAGCTTGGAAATCTCAGTTCACCAACCTTAGAACTATCACAAAGGAGACATTAGCATCCATTGCTTAAAGTGTATTTCCTAAAGACTGCCTCACATTTATTCAATTCAGCTGATGAAGTTTAGTGAGGAATTCAAAATGCTTTAGAGATAGTAATCAATTATATTCAACTCTTTATCATTGTCTCATCTTTATATGCCTTGGGGAAGGAAGTGGCTCTCAGCTGAGTAATTCTGTTATTGTAATAAGCTTTTTTTTGCTCATGAAATTGAGATATTAAACATTTGTATAAGAAATAAGGTGTCTAAGTAAAAGAGTCCATGAGAAAATATAGGGAGAAAGTAAATGAATGTCTGTCTTGTTAGAGAGCATCAAAGTCAGAACTGTATTGCAAATCCCATGCAAGAATCCAGAGCAAGGGAACACTTAGAAGATTGATGACTTCTTTAATATAGTCACATGCTTGCCAAAGACTCGGAAAATTAAAGTTACTCATCCAGCACTTCGTGAGAAAGTGGTAATGTTAGAATTTTAACTCACTCATTAAGTTTTTGAGTCATTGTTTCTCCATGAGGGTCATGGTGTTACTTACCATCAGAGGAGACTGTACTTTGAAAAAATAAAACCTTCTGGAAATAAAAGAATTCTCACTGGAAGAGTCAAGGAGCATTTCCAACATGCCCACTAGATATACACGCATCCATATATACATATAAACTCTGTGTTTTCTTATGTGGGTGTACCCTGTGTGGGCATCCCAAGCTTATAATTACACACATTCTTCAAATCATAGTTTTTTTGAAGCATCTATATCTCTAGGTTACCTACTTTCTTAATTATGATCTTAAAAGTGCTCTGATGGTTATTTTAAGAAGCAAAAGCAGTACATATTTTTCCAAAAATACAAAGTTGCAGACATGATTGCAGATATATGTGAAAACAGATGATCAAATCTGTAAGTAGATGTTAGAGACTTTAGAAAACCAATTATGATCATCTCTCTTCTGTAGCTCTTTAAACTGGTTAGAATTTACAAGAAATAGGATATGTATAAATCAGAGATGAAGAGTTCCTGTTGACTATTTTAGTTTTCTTCTTATTGGAAATAAGGAAAAAAAATTAATTCCAGAGTCATGGAAGAGTTTCAGTCACACTATTATTAAAATACTGTCATGTGAAAAGGAAAAAGAGGACCCATGAGAATATGATTTTTAATTTTATTACCAGATTGTTTGTAGAAGTGTATAATGTTCAATCAATTCCTCAACTATTCAGTAGAAAAATGAGAATAACATTTGTACCATTCCTAATTTTATGCTCTGATTGTCTAAGATGACTTCCCTCACACGGACTGTGTGTGACCTTGATGAAGTTTTGATAAATTAGCTAATAGAATGAGCAACATAAATGTAAAACAGACAAAACATAGATAATGATATATTATGTTAGAGGTATACACACACAGAAACACACATTCACACACACACACACACGCACACACACATGTGGGGGTCCCGGGGGATCACAGCCCCGGCCCCTGCAGGCCGTCTCCATGGGTCCTCCACAAGGGGATCGGGGGAAAGGTGCCTGCCCACTCCCAGCCCTCCTTCCCGAGGACAATCAGACTGGACAGGGAGTCCTAGTCAAGCAGGAACTCCTTTTGCAAGTCCACAGCCATCTTAAAAAGGCAGAAACAATAAGGGGGATTCTAGGGCAGGGAAATGGGCAACCAATCATCTTAAAGGTCAAGCCAGCACATAGGCTGTATGTAGCGAAATTTCTTCAGAACATCCTGAGCTACTCCCTCTTGGCTTCCTCCATCCTGAGCTGTTCAACACATCCTGAGCCGCCCCCCTCCTAACTTCCCTGGAGCTGGTCAAAACATCTTGAGCTTCCTCCATCAAATCATCTTTGTCTAAGCTTGTCAGATTATTGAGGTCACCTAGACTGAGGCTCCCACACACATACAAATGGACAACTATTGTGGAACATGTCTCTTTAAGGATACATCTCTTTTCTATTGCATTATTATCACACAATAATTATTGATAGGCAGAATTAGCACTATTCTTGACAGGCCTATACCAATGGGCTGCATTCTGATATTTCCATGTTTCCAACCTGACTGAGCCCGCTGGGAAAATTCTCAGAGCCCCAAAACTCTCCTGAAATAGCCAGTAGATATTTCATCCACATCATCAGTTTCTGTATGAAGTTCTGTATGAAGACTCCATTTCTGTCTCAATGTTTATTTAACCCCCATAAATTTATGAACAAATTTTCAGTTTGGAATTGTAAATATAACTCTTACTCTATACTTTTAAAATTCAGTTGTTTTGCTACATTGTATTTGCTGAAGATATTACTTTTTGCATTATATTATGGGAAAGGCTTTGATGTTATATATTTCCCACTTTCTTTTATAATTATCTGCCTTTTTAATTTAAAATACTGTATGTTTTCTAAGTTCTCCAAAAATTTTATTGCCTTTATTCCTGAATTGTTAGAACAGCTCAGTTTTTTTTTAACATTTTTTATTATTATTTCCGCTCATACAAACTTAATAGGTACATCAGTTCCTTCCCTCCCTCCTCCTCCCCCTGACCCCCCTGCTCCTCCTCCCCTCACCACTCCCTCTCTATCCCCCAGTGCCTCCCCCCCTCCAATCCCCGGAGAATCGTTTAATGTGCATGCCAGACTCTCCTCTGGGCCCTCCTCTCCGATGACGTACAAGGACCCAGTGGTATTTCCCTGAACCCTTTCCTTGTGTTCCCCTTAAGCATAGGAACACTACTGTGGCTGTGAATCCCTTACCTCCAAGGATCTTGGTGCCTTTAGCAAATGCTAGACTTTGTGGGGTCAATAGTATGTTGGACATTGCACAGGGCATGCAAAGTCCAATTATGATTGCTTCAGCCCTAACTTGTGTGGAGTATCTCACATATCATTGCTCCTCCCATCCTTGTGCTCTTACAATCTTACCGCCCCCTCTTCCGCAAATGTCCCTGAGCTTCAGGATGGGGAGAGATTAGTCTGGCCTAGTTCTAGGTGGTTGATACAGAGTCTCTGAAGTTCTGGATTGTGGTTTGTTGATTTTCTTTTGCAGTTTTGCTGCTCCTGCAATGCCCTTCAGTCCATCCTGATGGGCATTGTATGTCACCCCCTGGCCAGAGACAAAAAGCTGTTAAACTGGAGTCTTGTTATAAGAGCACATTCAAAGGTAGATGTAATAAAAGTAGGAAACCTCAGTGAGGGAGGGGTCAATCACCCATTTGCAAAATGGTTACTTTTTATCTGCCAGACTGTATGCCCTCCTCTTCTGGTGAGATCATACCCCCTCAGTTGTAAATGATCAGGAACAAAAATCTGTGAACTTAACCAGATTTCTCACTACTTACTTGGCAGTCCTTGATGGAGGCCTATTTTCTCTGCTGTAACATGGTCCCCTCTTTCCTTGTTTCTGGTGTGGCCTTCCAACCCCATCCCTCCTGTTCATAATCCTTGCAAATACTGTAGGTATTACAGAGATTTATCTTTGAGTGTCTCTAGGTGGGCTGGGTGGGTTTGGTACTAGGAGCCACCTATAAGGGAGTACATATGGCAATTAATTTTCTGGGTTTGGGATACTTCACTTAATATAATTGTTTCTAATAACATCCATTTCCTGGCAAATTCCAGTAATTCATCAGTTTTGATGGCTGAGTAGTACTGCATTATATAGATGTACCACATTTTCCTTATCCACTCGTCAATTGTTGGGACATTTGGGTTGATTCCATGACTTTGCTATTGTAAACAGTGCTGCTATGAACATGGTCGTGCTTCTGCTATCAAGGTGAATTTTGGCTGCATGGGGGGTTATTCCCAAAAGTGGAATAGCAGGGTCATATGGCATTTCAATCTAATTTCTTTAAGAATCTCCAGACGGCTCACCAGAGTGGTTGTATGAGCCTGCATTCCCACCAAGAACAACTCCGTTTTAAAAAATAAAATAAAATTCAAGTGCTAGTAAGATAATTCAGCAGGTGAGCAACATGCTGGTGAAGCTGGAGATCTAGGAGCAGTCTCTGGAAGCCCACATGGTGGAAGGACATAACTGAGGAATGGCTTCTTAAAGTTGTCCTCTGACTACCATAAGATATCACAGAAACACAAGAGAAAATATTTGTTTTCAATACAAATTATGCATTCCCACATGGTGAAATTGGAAGAAATTTCTATTGTATTTGCTTGGAATTTTTGCTATGAAGCTATGCATACTTATTGCTTGATAATCTGCAAATGCTTTTTATTTTTAACATAAATATACCTTTTCTAGAAGACTATTAAGTATCTATTCTGCTGGAAGGGTGTGTTACGTGGCATCTCTTGAAAGACTAGCAGCTGACAAAGGGCAGTAAAATCTATTGTATGTTATGTGTATGACAATGAGAATTTAAACAGTTAAAGGTGAAAATGTCAGAAGCTGCTGGATGTATGGGTGCTGAATGCCATGTCTAATGGGACGTTTGGTCTCATGGAAATTGTATAGCACCATAGAAAATTCTGGCTGCAAATCTCATCTCCAAATTAGACACACAGATTCTCACTTTGCAGCTTTGTGGCCAAAGCATTGCTCTGATGCCTAGCTTGAGAGCAACTCTTTTATGAGCCATTCAGGAACAATATTGAAAATTAAATCATTGAGCAGTGCCATTTTATATGTTTGAAGAAAACATTTCTGTGGGAAAAAATTGAATTCTTTCCCTCATTGAATGAAATGTTAGTCCTCCTCGAAATGTCCTGTTTGTGTTAGATATTCATCATAAGCTTTGGTGCACAGTGGTGTCTGAGATATTGTTGTACATTCCTATAGCACATCTTTTGTGCAGGACTTTACACTTGCTCATATATTATGTTAAGTAATGTAAGGGACAGCAGTAATCCTCCCAGTTAGTATGCAAAGAGAAGCCATGGAATTACTTTGGCTGAGAATAGTTCTGACTCCCTATCTTTGATGCCCTCACTCTCCACTGTGCACCGTGTAGACAGCATATGTATTTTTTAATTGACAATTATCATTTTAATCTCCATTATGGGCTTAAAACCTTTGCTTGCACTGAATCAGTGTGACTTTAAGCAAAAGTCCATTTATTAAATCTTTTATTAGGTTTTTCATTTTGTATGCTTGTAAAGATCTTAATAGAGATGTTAAGTAATGAAATTTTGCAAGTTCCTAAAATCTTCATAAATCTCCATAAATTGACTCGTTATGAGAAGCCTGCTTTCATTGTGTCTGATTTTTATTCATATGCAACCAAAATGTTAATATACTTTAATTAGAGCTAATATGATTTATCTCTTCACTCATTATATAAGTTAATTTTCTCCTAAAGAAGTCCTGTTTTCAAATTCTCTCCAGCAGTGTGGAATTAAAGTAATTATAGTTTGGCTCAGGAAATTAGTCATGAAGTCATGAATTCTAAAATAAATTGGAGTGTTCACAGGGTAGATTAGTCCATATGTTTTACAGAAAGCAAAAGGAGAGGAAATGATTTCTGTCACTGTTTCCTGTGGAGGGCACATCTTCTGAAGAAGGTGTTACACATTGAGGGGGTTTCACATTGAAAACTCTAGGACAGGGAGAATGGTCAACTTTCTAGACATTCATTGATGGACCCAACCACAAACAATGCACAAATTCAGAATCTCACATGGTGCAAGCAATGAGCAACAATTGCTCATTCTGCAACATCTGTTTTCATTATTTTTGGCTTCAGTTGAGTGTTGTGCTCAAAAATATTCCATAACTCATCAGAAATATTTCAAACATCATCTGTCCATTTCAGGTCCAAATTCAGAGGTGGTGTATATGTGTGTGTGTGTGTGTGTGTGTATGTGTGTGTGTGTGTGTGTTGTCTCAGGTGTGTTTGCACATGGTGGAAGGCTAGAGGCCTGTACTGGGTGTGGTGATTTTTGAGACAGGGTCTTTCATTGGGAGCTTGAGTTTACACTGAGAATTCAGGCCTGCAGTGCAATACCCAACTCTAATGTGGGTTGTTGGAGATTGAACTTGGTTCCACATCTTTATGAACAAACATTTTACTGACTGAACATCTCTCCAGCCCTTCCTGTTTCTGAGATTTTCTCTCCTCAATTTATTTAGATGATATGGTAGTAAAATCACCTTTTCAGTCACACATAAAGACAATCTTCAATGCCTTCTGTCTTCAATGCCTATATCCCCTCTACAAGCTAAATAAATCTCCTCTTCTGTACTGTTATGCATAAGTATTTTCTCAAAGCAATAAAGAAAAGTAACACAACAGTCTTAGAAAAATATTGCTCAGTTTTATCTCTAAACTTTCAAAATTATTGTTCTTCATACTTCAGACACACTGAGACATTGATAAAGCCTTGTACTCAATATTCTGGGCTCCAGTGGAATCTTGGATTTGCATTTTGGATAACTAGCTACAGTCTTTCTACCCAACGGTATACCCCATTGAATACAGAGCTTCCTTCCTGCAATTGGGTTTAATAGTGATGCAAGGTTACTCGTAGACTTATATACAAAACACATATCTATAAAGTTAATGTATGTATAGAGATAGATAGATAGATAGATAGATAGATAGATAGATAGATAGATAAGTAAAATGACAGGCGAGAGATTAACTTCATGCAATATATATTTCAATTTATGTTTTTTTGAAATCTTCTTGCCTTGCCTTTCCATTTCATTTTGAAACCCATCCTCTTTTCTGTAGTCTTCCTTCATTTTTATGTCATATATATGCATGATACATACATATATATGACAACCAATGCAGAAATATATAAATACATATGTATATATTTCAGTCATGTAGATATAAAACATGATGTTCTTACCCTTCCAACTATTTTCCTATAGGTGACATTGTTTTATTTTACTTCATGCCTTTATAAAACTTCATTGTGCATACATGGCTCCTTTTCTTCATTCATTCATTGGCTGATGTATATCTAGGATGGTTCCATATCTTGGTTATTGTGAAGAGTTCAACAAGAAATATGGTTGTGTAAATACCTCTGTGGCTTATTGGCTTAGATTTTATTAAAAGGACTACATACTAACTGTGTAAGGTTTGCAATTATAATTTTTGATTTTTTAAAAAGAAAATCCCAACTGATTTCCACAGGCTGTCCAGTTCATGTCACTACCTGCAGTGTGGAAGAGTTCTTTTATCATAAATCTTCACCATTATTTGTTGCTGTTGATCTTCTTTTTTTATTTTTATTTTTTCCACTCACACAAACTTAATAGGTACCACGGTCTCTTCCATCCCTCCACCCCTCTCTGGATCCCCTTGCTCCCTCCCCCTTTTCCTCTTCCTTCCTCCCCCCTCCCTCCCTTTCTCTCAGTGCCCCTTCCTCCCCCTATTTGTACTAGGATGAAGGAGCATTTCTATGAGCATTTCTATGAAGTTTATATTTGCACTTGTCCTATTGTTAAGGATATTGAATATTTCTTCATCTATGCATTGGTCATTTCCATTTCTTGCTTTGAGAATAATATGTTCAATTCATTTGCTTATTTCAACAACTGAAGAATCTTTAGGTCTTTAACATTTTTGGATATTTATAGATTATTACTCACCTGTCGGACACGTATTTAGAAAGTGAAAGCTTTCTGTTCTGTGGTTTGTTTCTTCACTTTTACAAGTGCTTCCTTTGTGTTTCAGAAACATTTTTAACTTTCTGCAATTCCACTTTCTAATTATTTCTTTTACTTCCTGAGAAATTGAAGTCCTTTTCAGAAAGTTCTTTCTTATATCTATGAAATCCTTGTTATATTTTTGTTGTGGTTTCTTCTTTGGAACCCTCAGAGTTTCAGGTCTTATTTCAGTATCCTTCATCCATTTTGATTTTATTTTGCTTAGGATAAGAGATAAGGACCTAATTTCATTCCTCTGTGCATTGGTACATTGGTGCCCAATTTCTTCAGCACCATTAATTAATGAGGCTTTTGTTTGGTAAGAAGCTTCTTTCAATTTGTGTTTCTCTTGTCATATATTAAGTGGGTGTGCATGTGGAAGTTTGTTTCTGACCTCTCCATTCTATTCCATTTGGTCTATATGTCTGGTTCTTCTATACCATTAACATGGTGAATTTGTCACAATTGCTCTTTAGTATAATTTGAGATCATTTGAAATCAGTTTGAGGTATTAAAATACTCTAGCCTTGCCTTTTCTGCTTGGGAGAGTGTCTTGATTTTCTGTGTGTTTTTACATTCCAGACAATTTTTAGGGTTGATTTCTAGCCCTGTGAAGAATGTCATTGAAATTTTAGCAGTGTTTCCATTGAAGCCATAGATTATTTTCAGAATTACAATAATTTTCACCAAATCAGTTAACTGTCTGATTTTCATATTGGAGACAATAAACTTTGAAACACACAGGTAAATAATTCTTAATTTATAAAACCTGCTCTAGCGACTACTCCTGAAAGCCCACCAATCAGAGGTAAATTATATTTCCTTTAAAGATGGTGACTAGGCAGCACGTGATTGCTAATAGTACATTTTCATAACCAAAAGTTCAAACAATTCTTCATAAGTACTGTAATTTTTTTAATATCCACACCACCAGACTCTTTTAATAGATGAATTCACTGATTTACTTGGGAAGCCTGGCTTTTCTTCAAATATTCTATCCAGCTTGCTACTGTAGATGATAAGTGGTCTTTCCCATCATCAAGAAGAGTATCAGTTGTTTACCAAGCACATGGAAATCTCCTAGTCAAATGCTTCTAGATATTGAAAGAGGGTATGGGATCATTAATGTTTATCAATCTGGCTCACATGACATTTTTTATAGTGATCTGTTAATTAACCTATCTCACCTTCATCAAATATCCATTCTGAAATTCATCTTCATATGTTTGATAACAGTCATTCCTTTCTGTATGTCTTCCATGCAGGATGAGAAAAAGAGACCTAATTTCGTTCCTGTATACATTAAAATCCATTTCCTCAGCACCACTTGATAAAAAGGCTTCTTTCCATATATGGTCTGACATTCCTATTCATAAATTGATTGGCTGCAATTGTGTAGGTTTATTTCTGACTATAACATTTCATTGGTCTTTGTGTCTGTTTTTAGGCTATTCTCATGTTGTTTTAAGATTGGGGATATGTGTTATGGGGAGCTGAGAATGGTTTCCTCATAGCAAGTGAGGACTCACCATCACAGTGCAGTGGTGATAGCATTGGTTATGAGAGATGATATGAAGGTTAATCCTCTGCTGTGAAAAGAGGCCATAAAAGTCAAAGCCATAAAGTTGGGTCAAGACCATGTGAACATGGAACACAACTGTAACTGACTTCCAGCTTCCAGGAGTACATAAATTCTCTTTCTTCTATAATCCTGAGCAAGACAGGACTCATCCAAGTTGGGAAACCATGCCGCAGCTGCATGTCTAACTTCCATGTGGACAGGATACACCATCCGGAAGGACACAGATATTAGTCTGATCTCAGGTAGCCAAATCTTTCCAGGTAATGTTCTGTTACATGTCTCCTAGGAAACAGGTTTCAAGGGATTGGAAAGATGGCTCAGGGCTTAAAATCTGCCTCGAAGGCAGAAGGACCTGACTTCAAATCATGGATCATAGATCAAAACACTGGGCAGAAATGGTGTGGCCTGCATTCTTCTGGCCCTGGGAAGCTAAGCCTAGGATATTCCAGAGTGAAGCAAAAATAAGGTAGAAACAATGTAGGATGATTCCTGAAGTCACCCTTGTTCCTACACAAGGACACATAGTACCCTCTCTCACACACACACACACACACACACACACACACACACACACACACACACGCATGAACGTGAATAAATAATTAAAAATTTAAAAAGAAGGTTTCTAGGACTTTGAAATCTAAACAACCCAAAAGCTAATGTTTCCCATTCTTCCTCCCCTTCTCTGCTCTCTGCCAGGTGTCATAGCAAACCTGAGATGCGACCTCATGGTCTACAGAAAGGTATTGAAGCATGGTGATCATTTCAACTGCAAAACATATTTCTCAGAGAATCTTGCTAGGTCCATATTCATTAATTTCTCACTCTGCCTACCACTTACCTTCTGAGAATATCATCAGCATATTCTATAATTCATTTTTGCTACCTGGTTTTCTTTGAACTACAGAAAGAATGACAACAATGGTTAGGTTATTGTTAAACAAGATAAATTGTTATAAATAATAATTTCTCCTCTTAAACCAGTTTTTAAGAGGACATTCACTGATAAGGCACAATGGAAGGGAAAAGAAAAGGGAGGTTGCTAAGGAAACAGTAGGTTTTTCAATGAACATCAAAGCTAACGGGCAGGTAAAATGCGTGAAAACTGCTCTGTAATTAAGTTCTCTCACCTTCAAAATTGATAGCACCATGTGCTGCATAAAAGCAACAGGACCTATTTTCTTATCAAGCTCAGTCTTGGGTGAAATAATGAGTGAGATCAGACACGAATGTGTTCTCCTCAACTTAACTGCCTAATTCTCAAACACTACTTCAGCCAGCCTGTGTCATAAATTATATATTCCACAAATACAAGTTTATAATTATCTTCTTTTTTTCCCCTATTGACTAAGAAGGGAAATATGTTGTGGGTAAGACAAGCTGGCACCTTTTGATTGTCTACTCTGCTTAAGATTCAGCTTTTTTGTTGTTGTTGCTTGTTTGCTTGCTTTTTGCTTTTTGAGCAGGTAGCTGAGGTAGGCCTCAAACTGACTATGTAATCAAGGATGATATTGAATTTCTTTTCTTTTATATTTGACTGATTGAATTTCCACAGCTATTATTCTCTATGTTTTTAAATATTTTATTTATTTGTGTGTATGTGTATGTGTGAGAGACAGAGATAGATAGATAGAGAGAGTGAGAGAGAGAGAGAGAGAGAAGTTGCCCACATGTATGTTGTGATATGTGGGTGAGGCCAGAGTCACTTCTCTCCTTGTACCATGTGGACTTCCAGGGACGGGACTCGGATCTTTCACTGAACCTGACCTTGAACCTTTCCTCCTCCTAGTCCATTAACCGAGATTTGGGATCACAGATGGGTGAAACTACACCTGATTTATGTGTTGCAGGGAATCCAACCCGAGGCTTCATGCATGCTTTGCCAGAACTCTACCAACTGACTGATGAACATCTGCAGTCTTTATCCTGCCTGCACTTCTAATGTGGAAATACTTCACACTCTGAAGATAAAAAGGCTCTCCCATGCTTGAGGTTTCTGTATCTCTTGAAAACATGCCACATTTATCATTTGTAGTGTTTCTGTCTCTAGAGAGTAAATGAGAAACTGCATGAAATTTTCTTATTGCCTAAGACCTACCTCTCTAGCTCACTATTTTTACGCCTTTTCCATTCTTTATAGTAAAAGAAAGGAAACAAACAGTGGCTTGAGTTTAATAAATTAAACTCACATTTTTTAAGATAATACATGGTCAGCAGAAGAAAGAAGATGGTGTGTCAAAGGGGAAGTAACAAAAGCAAGAAAAGGAAAAGACAGAAAAAAGGTGTTATAAAAAAATGGAAGCAATGGGAAGGGAAGTGAAGATAAAGAGAACATGTCAGGCAGGGGATATAAGGGAGGGTAAGCAATAAAGCAGACATGTAATGGGGGAGGAGCATGAGAGCCTGGGTCCCATGCTATTGTCTGGTGTTGCTCTGGGCACAACTTAATGCCATCTTAGGTTTTGCTCCCAGTCTGACCTAAAGAGGACATTATGCAGCAATATGAACATTCTATCTTAGAGGAAGGTTCCCCAGCAGTTCCTGGGACTAACAAGTTTGGAGCAGAGGACCAGAGAACTCCCTCAATGTTGAGTGTAAGCAGTAAACAATGGTTGGGGAAGGAGACTCTCAAGCCAGTCAAGAAGTCTCTAGGTCTGGAAGACTGACTAGCTTACTGAAGAAGACTTTGAACAGTCCAGCAGTCTGGAGGAGACCCAGAGCAGACCCGAATCTGGATGAGGCCAGTGAACAGTTAAGACGTCCGATAGAGAGTCAGTGCTGTCCTAAGCAGCTGTGTCAGTGCAGAGAGTCAGAAGGAGAGCCACCTGGGACTTCCTAGAAGTGGGTCTCACTCATGCGGGCCTGGGCTTTCTGGTAATGTAGCTGCTTTGAGTCATCCTTGCTCTAAGTAATCCTCATCTCTACTCTTATAAGCAACTCCAATAAACACATTGCTTCATCAAGTTGCACCTTGGTATAAGCCTTATGTTGGTTGATGTTGCAGTCAGCCTGCATGGTTGTTGACAAATCATCATCAAACGGCTTAAGGGAACAAGGGGTTTACTTTCTCTCACGATTACTGGTTATAGTTCTTAGTCCATCTTGATGGGAGAGCATGCACCAACACCAGGGCCGAGGGAACTGGCCACACCATCACTACATAGTAGCTGAGAGAGGGAAGATCCTTACTTGCCAGACCAGCATGCCAAGTGTACACAAGGATGCCTACTTCCTGAACTGGCTGTCAGTATTTTATTCATCTGTTCAGAGCCTAGTCACACCCACCATAGGCTGGGCCTTTCCCATCAGCTAGACAATCTTTTGCAGGTTTTCTCTGGGCTGAACTCATTCATTAATTGTCTACAGATGTGCCCAGAGCTCAAATTCTCAAGTGGACACCTGTGCCTGACTATGACCATCAGTCACTGGATACCTATCTGGAGTTGATAGAGGTTGTGTTTTGCCTTCCCAGGAAAAATGTTTGCACAGCACAAGTGATTGGACAACTCTGAAAGTCATGAGGAAGGAAATCTGTGATTCTCTTGGGTTCCAGATGCCTTGCCACTCAGAGCCATTACACCGTTATAGATCAAATTTTTAAAGACAGACTCATATGGTGAATTCTGCTCGTTAAGAGTTTAGGAAGTTGCACCAAAAATTCATAGGTGGAGCTGATACAGATACACACCTATTCCTTCCCCACAGGCTGGTGTCTTGTTTCTCCTTGGCTTTCAGGTAAGTCTATGACATCCATGTTTTTATTTTGCCCTCTACATTCTGTGACCCTGGCTTCTGTTTAATACATCATGGAAGTTGTCCTTTATACCACCTTGCCTCATGCTTGGCTTGGCTGTCTAAGAGCTCACATTCTTCTTTTCTCTATTTCCTAATGACATCTATGACTTCACTTTCTTCCACAAGGATCCTCAATTTACAAATCTCTAATGTCATGGCTTTGATCCTTCTCTACTCACAATCATAGGTTGAATTGTAGAATTCGCATTTCTGCCCTGGTCATACTTGTCCAAGTATCTGTGGAGCAGTGAATGGATTTTGTGTTTCAATTCATCTTCTCAAAGACAATGCAGATCTCGGTAAATGGCGCAGGCAATATTCTCCGCTGCATGCTCTGATTTTGCTGGTGATGAGTGCAAGCTCTCAATGAATCAGGACTTTTAGGGCTCAGAATATTAAGTGAGGGTCAGAGTTTGTTTTATTTGAGGGTTTCATAGGAGGACTCTGCAAGAATATTAAGAATTTTTATGATCAATGCTGGATTATTAACTGTACAAGCACAAAACATTAAAGAACACTTGCTATCACAGAGCATAATAAAGGTCAAAAGCAATATTGGAGATCTAGCTGGTTGAAATATACAGATTTGATCTGAGGAAGCAGTTATGTAGCAAGGAAACATGCAACTCCAAGAAAGAACACTGTGTCTGTCTGGATAATCTCTTTGAAGTGGATAAAATTGATTTCAAGTTTTCATTTCTCCTTTCCAGATCCCTTGAAAATTCTCCTTGGTCACCATTGTACTAAACTCAAGAGAAAGAGCAAAGCTACAGAAATATTCCTGGTCATCTTCATGTGGAGATGCCATGTAATCATATTAGGTAGTATAGGAAATATTGATGACAGAAAGAGACTCAGATATCAGTTTTAGGGAACAGTAATGGAGAAAGAAGCAATAGAACAGAACAGAAAGACTGGGAGTCTCAAAAGGAGAAATTCTGGTGGCAGAGCTCCCTGACATCTAACACTCTTATTATCACAGCAATGACAAACTTCTCAGAACCAAATTTTGTTCTAGTTATTCTTTTGTTTCTGTGATAAAATACTCTGACCCAAGGACTTAAGGGAGAATGAGTGATCAGCATGGTGGGTAACATCTCACCTCAAATAAGTGTCTATCAGAGAGTTAGGGAAGGGAGGGAAGGCATGAGAGGGAGAGAGAGAGAGAGAGAGAGAGAGAAGACTATCAAATCCTTAAGGCCTGTCCCCAGTGATATATTTCCTACAAGAGTTCACCTCCTAAAGTTCTAGATGTCCCATGGTTTCCTAATATTCACAGACAGTACCACCAGCATCTGTGGGCCAAGCAACCAAACACTTGAGCCTGTAGAAGTCAATTTATATTCAAACCATGACACCAGATAAAGAAAGAACAGAACTAAAATGCCAAGTGCAGAGGTGAAATTAATTAAAATGAGAACCACATGCTTTTTCTTTGTCCAAACAAAAGTCATTGTTGACTTTAGCCATAGTAGATTCACGATATTAGGGGTGTATCAGTTTGATTAGAATGGAATCAAAGATAATAGTATGTAAAGAAAAGGGACCTATTTTCTCTCTCTCTATCTCTATCTCTCTCTCTCTACACACACACACACAATTATAATTACTAAGAAAAGGAGACATAGTTTTTTTTTTTTTACTTGGACAATGGTAAACCATTGAGTAATTTTTCTTCTCTCCCTCCTTAATTCAATAGCTTTCCATTCTCATCTCTCTCTCTCTCTCTCTCTCTCTCTCTTTCTCTCTCTCTCTGTCTCTGTCTTTCTCTTTCTCCCATGGACTATCTAACATATGAAGAATTCAAATTGAGTGTTTCGTAAGCATTGAGAGGAAGAAGTCTTAGTGATGTGAGATGTAGGTGAGCATGCTAATGACACAAAGTGACTTAATTCCCTTCCCAAAAGAGATAAACAGAATCAGTTGGAAAACCACTTCTGACTTAAAGCAGCAGAGGGGATAAACCTGAAGAGCCAGGCAGGCATGCACCTACATCTAGAGAGCATGAATGTGCTAGCCTCATTTCTGCAGCATCAGCATGTTGCAATTTTTTTTATTATTTTATTCAATTGTGCGTGTATGAGTTTGTGTGTGTGTGTGCGCATGTGTAGAACCACGGGCGAATTCGGGAACCACCATGGACCGCCTCCACCTCCTCCTTGTTTACTCTGCCCCTGGATTCACAGGCTCCGCCCTACCAGGACCAGAAACGCAGGCCACCCCCACTTCCACCCAGCATTTATATGTGGGGTCTAGGATCCGAACTCAGGACCTTCCATCTGCAAGGCAGAGGCTTAACACCTGAGCCACCTCTCCACCCCCTAACATGTTGCAATTTTAATGGAAGATTTTAGATCTCAAAACTGATCTTATTCATGGCCGGTTGAATCACAATACTATCACCGGAAACTTAAGTGTGTTTAATGTCTTCAGTTGCTTCTTTACTTTTTAAAGAATAACCCCAAATTTAGCAATGCTATGTAAATTCTACAATTCTGTCTTTTCTCTTATCTACTGTTTCCTTCATCACTTATTTTCAGCTCTTTGCATTTCAGCCATTTCCTCTTGTACTGTAGAAGACCCAAGAGAGGAGTTTTTATACCTGATTAAAATTCATATCATCAATATAGTATAGGAAAAACCGTTCATTTACTTGGTAAGTGAATTTGTGAACATTTTTCTTTCTTTGAGAGGATAAATGATTGTTATAAATAACTGATCATGCAAGCATCTACTAATTCGATTCACCGAGTTCAGTTAGCAGTGTCTTCTGCTTCAGAGATATCTCCAGTGATCCTGATAATTAGATGCTCTGTGTTCTTCATTTCTTATTATTTCACACCTTATGGTGAAATCGTTGCATGACACTCAATTGATAGTCTGGATAGTCTAAGGTAGAAAACTTATTTTTTATTAAAACGTTATGGTGATATTCATTTTGAAATAATTGTTGGCAATCAAAAGGACTATGTGCAGTGTTTGACTTTTAAGATTTTATTAGGGCATGATGGTTAAAGCCATAAGTGAAAATGTCTCATATGCCCTAGAAAGATGCATGTTTTCCTGTTCTTTTAAGGTCAGAGTGGTCTAGCTTGAGAAAAGTCCACTGTCAGATTTAAGACTCTCTCAAAGCAATCACATCTGTTTAGGCCTAGAATATCTATAACTAATTTCAGCAATGGAATTTTGCTTAAATTGCTTTGAATGCCCCCTGAAATGAAGCAGGTATGTATATGTGAAGCTATGTTTTAAGACCTGATATTTTTCAATATCTTCTGATATGAGCTCCTTGTCTGCAATTCAGACTAATGTGGTTCCTACCAAGGTGATATTCTGACCTTGAATGGAGGGATGACTTAGTCAGTAAGAGCGCTCTCTGCACAAACACAAGGAACCAGGGTTCAGATCCTAGAACCCATGTGAATAGCTGGGTGGGGCCATATGTACTCCTGTAACTTCTGGGCTATAGAGATTGGACACAGGAGGATTTCTGGGGCTTGTTAGCCATCAGCCTAACTTTAGATTCAACCTGAGACCCTTTCTCAAAGGAATAAGTCAGAGAGTGATGGAGTAATACTGCGAACATCTTCTGGTCTTTTCATGGCTGATCTCAGTTACCAACTCAGTTACCAACTCAGTTACACATATACAACATAGCATACACAAATATGCACACACACACACACACACACACACACACACACACACACACGCATGCATGCATGAGACTGTGTCACAAAAGAATGATGGAATAATACTGCCAGCATCTTCTGGTCTTTTCACAGCTGGTCTGAGTTACAAACTCCCATGGGAATATAGACCACCCATTTATACACAACATAGCACACACACATATGCACACACATACACGTATATGTACACACAGACACACACACATACACACACACCGAGAGAGAGAGAGAGAGGAGGTGATTGATCATGGTATAAAGTGTGTGTGTGTACTGATTGAGGAATGACATCCCAAACTTTATCATTTTTTTCACATTCCAAACGTATCATAAAAGAGAGAAAAGGATACTTTGTTTCCTCAGTGAAAAATGAGGAACGTGTGAATGCTGATTATCATTACAGCTATAAATTTGTTCCCAGACCTATTGTTCCAACAGGACAAAAGTTTTAGAATTGCTCTAATCATTTGAGCTGGCAGAAGATGAGGAGACATAATGATATAGGACGACGATCATCTGCCACTCCAGCATGTGGGTAGAATCAGAGAGAGGGCTTTATTAAGCCAAATGTGAGACTGAGGTAATTTAGATGCTGTGTGTTTCAGTGCGAGTAATGCTTTAATCCTCCAACTTTATGATACATCTGGAAGGAGCTTATTCACTGCTAGCAGAGATTCCACCCAGGTGTGTCTGCCCTGAGGACCCACTCTATTGTGAATGACAACTAATTTTTCAAAGAGCATCAATTTTTGTGATCCTGAATTAATACCATATAGTTATAAATGTGTTTAAATAAATCTTATGGCCAGCTCTAACTGGGCATGAAAGACAAACAGTTGCAAGGAATAATTTGAAGCTCTTCTTGACTGTAAAATCATTTTCTGTGTCTCCCTGCTTATAGAGATTCCTTTCCTATGAGAACTGATTTTTCTTGGTATGATAAAAGCCTTTATAGTGGGGGACATTTTGTGCTTGGGCTGCCTGACACTGCATCTCATATATCATGGACATTATTTAATCCACTTCTTTTTTGTTAAATACACTGTGTTTTCCAGAGACTCCCAGTTCAAATATATGCCCACCATTTAAACGGAATGTTTAATGCCTCAGTCACCCCAGGAATGAACAGACGATATCTGAGAGAGGGGTGACTCCAGGGTTTTAAGAACACAGGGTTGTGCATGATACCAACCTGGCTGCAGATACCATTGCCTATGTGTGTCCGGCCAGTGGATTATCAGAAACTTATTATCATTTAAAATGACAGACATCACCTTACTCCCAAATCCCATTTATGGGGTGCTAACTCTCCATGTACAAAAGGAAGTGGCATTTCCATAAGCCCTTTCTCTTGTTCCCCTTAAGCATAAGATCACTACTATGGCTGTCAATCCCTTGCCTCCAGGGGTCTCGGTGCCCTTATCAGATGCTAGACTTTATGAGGGCAACAGTGCGCTGGACATTGCGCAGGGCATGCAAAGTTCCATTATGATTGCTTTGGCCCCAACTATTGTTGAGAATCTTGCAAATCGTTGCTCCTCCCATCCTTTTGCTCTTACAATCTTACCGCCCCCTCTTCCGCAAATGTCCCTGAGCTCCAGGATGGGGAGAGATTAGGCTGGCCTAGTTCTATGTGATTGATATAGAGTCTCTGAAGTTCTGGATTGTGGTTTGTTGATTTTCTTTTGCAGTTTTGCTGCTCCTGCAATTCCCTTCACTCCATTCTGCTGGGCACTGTATGTCACCCCCTGGCCAGAGACAAAAAGCTGTTAAACTGGAGTCTTGTTGTAATAGCACATTCAAGGGTAGATGTAATAAGAGTAGGAACCTCACTGAGAAAGGGGTCCATCACCCATTTGCAAAATGATTACTTTTTATCTGCTAGACTATATGCCCTCCCCTTCTGGTGAGATCAGGAAAGAACGTCTGTGAACTTAACCAGGTTTCTCATTACTTACTTGCAGACCTTCATGGAGGCCTATTTTCTCTGCTGTAACATGGTCTCCTCTCTCTTTGTTTCTGGTGTGGCCCTCCTAACCATCTCTCTTGTTCATAATCCTTGCAATTACTGTGTTACATAGGTTTAATTTTGAGTGTCCCAATGTGGGCTGGGTGAGTTGGTACTAGGAGCCACCTATTAGGGAGTACATACGGCGCTTAATTTTCTGGGTTTGGGATACTTCACTTAATATAATTCTTTCTAATGACATCCATTTCCCAGCAAATTCCAGTAATTCATCATTTTTGATGGCTGAGTAGTACTCCATTGTATAGATGTACCACAGTTTCCTTATCCACTCGTCAACTGTTGGACATTTAGGTTGATTCCATGACTTTGCTATTGTAAACAGTGCTGCTATGAACATGGTCGAACTTGTGCTATCGAGGCGAACCTTTGCTGCTTGGGGGGTTATTCCCAAAGTGGGATAGCAGGGTCATATGGCATTTCAATCTTTAATTTCTTTAAGAATCTCAGACGGCTCGCCAGAGTGGCTGTATGAGCCTGCATTCCCACCAACAATGTAGGAGAGTTCCCCTCTCTCCACATCCTCTCCAGCATTTGTCGTTGTTTGTATTGTGGATTTTTGCCATCCTGACCGGGGTGAGATGATATCTCAGGGAAGTTTTGATTTGCATTTCCCTGATGGCGAAGGAAGTGGAGCATTTTTTAAGATAATTGTTAGACATTTAATTTCATCCCTGGTAAAGTTTCTTTGAAGTTCCAGGGCCCATTTTTTAATTGGGCCAGTGTTTTCCTTGGAGTTTAATTTTCTAAGTTCTTGTGCACTCTGGACAGTAGAGCTCTGTCAGATATGTGGTTAGTGAAGATTTTCTCCCATTCTGTGGGTTGCCTTTGAGCTCGTGTTACAATCTCTTTATCTGAACAGAAGCTCTTTAATTTCACAAGATCCCAACTGTTGAGAGTTGGTAGCAGTGACTGTGCCATTGGATGTCTGTTTAGGAACTGTTGGCCTAGCCCAACCAGCTCGAGGGAGTTCCCTATCTTTTCAACTATGGTTTTTAAAGTCTCTCGGCCAGTGGATTATGACTGGTTAGTGTCAGACAGCTGCAGTGCCATATGAAATGATGAGATAACACTTACCTCAAAACCTCATTTATGGGATGAATATAAAATAATACAAAAGAATATCAATCCAAGAGAATGGCATTGCTTAGCAATCAGGAGTGTAGAGATTAGAGATAAAGGGTACAAAGTGTAGATTCAAGTATGACTTTTTTATGCATGAGCTGAACACAGGGCTTCAGATATGTCAGGCCACTCGTCTTTATTCTGAATTTCCACTTGCATCAGCAGAAAAATGGAGAAACATATATTTGCTCATTGAATATGAGAATAAATTTGATGAGATTAGATTTAGATTTGGACATATATACGCATATTATATTTTTGTCTATATACATATTTGTCTACATTTACACATTTATTCTATCTATATATTTATTTATTAATTATCTGAATGTACCATTCATCATACACCTATTATGTATATTTTATTATAAGTTATCTATTACCTGTCTATATATTACCTACTTGTATCATTTCTTTATCATATATTATCATCAATTTATGTATATACCAATCTTCTATCATCCATCTATCTACCTATATGACGCTATTTATTTACTTACCTATGGAGTGATTGCATATTATATATCATCTCTTAGTATATATTGCTCATCTATTTATATATTATCTATTTTTCATCTACCTCTCCATTTATCATATATCTATGTGTCTATTTATCAGCTATCATTTACCTTATTATATAGTAATTTCCAAAAATGTTTATGTTCTACAATGAATAAAAAACCCATAATACAAATAGCTCACATAATATATTTTCTGAATTATAATTTTGCTTCAACATGAAATTTATTGAAAGTGACTACTTTTTCTGCAGTTCTCTTGGATATGAGTGCTTCATTCTATATTTTGTGTATGTGACTTCTTCAAAGTGACAGTTTTTGGACAGAAAAAGATGGTAAGAATTTTTATTTTGTATGGTCACTGGAAAATTCATACAGTTCAGAAGACCCAACTCCATTTTCGTATTGTCTGCATTTATTTGTAGTGCAGGATTGGCCTACAGCTTCCCTATTCCATTCCTTTTAACTGAATTCATAATTGATAATAATCTTGACAGTTTAATGGAGTCTTATAAACTGCTGAGAGAATTTGTTTCCTTCAGCCCTTGACCTGACAAGAGGTACTTTTTGGAGTAGACAGTCTGGAGAGTGAGAATTCCCATAACAGAAGAGAGACAATTCAACTCACATCAACATGGACTTGAAACTACAAAGAGGACTTCATAGGGTGAAAACAAATAAGAAAACATGCTCCTTTACCAGCCCATCTCTGCTGGGTATTATGAGGCACACCTGAAATTATCTCACCTAAGAGGATGGGGGCACAAGCATCTCTGCATGTTTAAGTGCAGCCTAAGCTACTGATTTGACTTAGAAATTGCTTTCAATAATGTAACTCTAAATTAAGAATGACAAACAGTAATTCAATTGAACCAAAAAAGATTATTTTTCCAATTTGATAAATGACAATCCTGGCATGTGTGAGCAGAGTGACATGGACTTTTTCTAGGTCAAATTTCAACTGAACATTAAATAAATAATCTCACTTTGATACATGTAAATGACTACTTTCCTAGTCATTAGAAAACACTGACAAACTATGAATCTAGCAACAAGCATGATGTGGTAGTAAGATAGTGATTTCTCATTGGGGCTATTTATTTCTATATGAGTGATATTCACATCAAATTATAGGAATTGACTTGAAAAACAGGTTTTGACAGGACTTAAGAAGCCCCATGAGTAAAAACTCTTTTTGTAGTATAGTAAGTCATTCAAAGAGAAACTGAAAGATTAATGAGAGTAATTTCCCAATGAGGACATTCATTATTGCACCATGCATGCTTTGAATTCGAATGGGATCCTTCTCCTCCACATGACAAGCACAGGCACCAGTGAACATCGCCTCCTGGATCGTCAAAGTGCAATCTTGGAAAGTGCCACGCAAGGCTCTAAGAGACTTTCTGCCATCAGTAGACCCCATGCATTCTTCAATGCTATAGTTTCAATTTCTCTGAAATAGACAAAATCAGTCATTAACCATGATTTAAATGGTTTTCTTGTATTTCAACTATTGGAAATAACTAACTTGCAAAATTGATGACATGAGAGAATTTCATAAGTAAGGAGAGCATTAAAAAGCAAATATATCAAAAAGATCATTCACTGTGATCAAGTAGGCTTTATCCCAGGCACACAAGGTTGGTTCAACATACACAAAAAAATGAATGTAATTCATCATATAAACCAATCTAAAGTCCAAGACCGCATAATACTATCGATAAGTGCAAAAAAAAGCTTTTGACAAAGATCCAAAATCCTTGTATGATCAAAACCCTAGAGACAGTTGGAATGGAAGGAACTTATATCAATATAATAAAAGCTGTATACAAGCCAAAAGCAAGGATTGTACTCAATGGGGAAAAACTTGAAGCACTCCTGCTTTGATCAGGAACTAGAAAAGGCTGTCCACTCTGACCACTTCTATTCAATATTGTGCTTGAAGTCTTAGCTAGAGCCATAAGACAAAAGAGGGAGATAAAAGGAATTCAAATCGGAAAGTAAGAAGTCAATATGTTTTTATTTGCAGATGACATGATCATGTACCCGAGTGATCCTAAAACCTCCACCAGGAAACTCCTGGAACTAATACGTAAGTTCAGCAAGGTGGCAGGCTACAAAATAAACATGCAAAAATCAGTGGCTTTCCTATACACCAAGAACAAAAAAAGTAAAAAAGTCCTAAGAGAAACAATCCCATTTACTATAGTCCCTAAAAAAATGAAATGCCTTGGTATAAACCTAGCCAAGTAAGTAAGAGATCTTTACAATGAAAACATTAAAACTCTAAAGAAAGAAATTACAGAAGACACAAGAAGGTGGAAAGGCCTCCCATGCTCCTGGATTGGCAGAATTAACATCATAAAAATGATCATCCTACTAAAAACAATATACAAATTCAATGCTATACCAATTAAAAACCCAAAGAAATTCTTTAAAGAAATTGACCAAACAATCTCAAAACTCATATGGAAGCCCAGGATAGCAAAAACAATCCTGAGTAACAAAAACACTGCTGGAGGTATTGCCATACCAAACCTTAGTCTATACTACAATCCATAAAACAACCTGCTACTGTTTCCAAAATAGACATGTAGATCAATGGGTAAGGGTTGAAGACACAGATATAAGCCCACACGATTATAGCCATTTTATCTTTGAGAAAGGGGCCCAAAAAGCTCAATGAAAAAGAACAGCATCATCAACAAATGATGCTGCCAAAACTAGATATCCACATGTAGAAGATTAAAATTAGACCCGTACTTGTCACCATGCACAAAAATTAATTCCAAATGGATCAAGGACTTCATATTAGGTCAGAGACTATAAAAACCCTAGTTGAAAAGGTAAGGAACTTCCTCTGGCTGATTAGGCTAGGCCAACAGTCCCTAAACAGAAATCCAATAGCACAGTCACTAGAACCAACACTCAACATATGGGATCTTATGAAACTGAAGAGCTTCTGTTCAGTTAAAGAGATTGTAAGCAGAGAAAAAAGGCAACCCACAGAATGGGAGAAAATCTTCACTAACCACATATCTAATAAAGCTCTATTATCCAGAGTGCACAAAGGACTTAAAAAAGTAAACACCAAGGAGATAAATGGCCCAATTAAAAAATGAGCCTCAGAACTCAAAAGAAACTTTTCCAGGGACAAAATTAAAATGTCTACAAATATCTTAAAACATAATTGACATCCTTAGCTATCAAGGAAATGCAAATCTAAACTTCCCTGAGATATCATCTCACTCTGGTCAGGATGGCAAAAATCCACGATACAAATAACACCAAATGCTGGAGAGGATGTGGAGAGAAGGGAACTCTCCTACATTGTTGATGGGAATGCAGGCTTATACAACCACTCTGGAGATCCGTATGGTGATTCCTAAAAAAGTTAAAAATTGAAATGCCATGCACATTAAAGGATGCTCCGGGGATGGGAAGGGGAGGCATTTTGGGATGGGAAGGGAAGTGGGAGGGGAGGGGGACACAGAGGGATAGGGGGTTGGAGGGAGGGGGGACCGGTGTACCTGTTAAGTTTTTATGAGTGGAAATAAAAAAAAGATTGAAATGCCATATGATCCTGCTACACAACTTCTGGGAATAATCCCCCACAGTGCAGAAATTCACTACAGTGACATGAGCACAACCATGTTCATTGAAGAACTATTTATAATAGCAAAGTCATGGAATCAACCCAAATGCCCAACAGTGACTAATGGATAATGAAATTCTGGTACATTTATACAATGGAATACTAATCAACTATCAAAAAAGATGAATTTAATGAAATTTGCTGGGAAATGGATGGAATTAGAAAAAATTATATTGAGCGAAGTATCCCAGACACAGAAAGTTAGGCACCGTATGTACTCCCTAATAGTTGGATCCTAGTTCCAAACCCACCTAATGATACATTCAAAGGCAAATCTCTGTATAACAACTGTAATCACAAAGGATTATAAACAGGAGGGAAGGGAAAGGAGGCTCCCCCAAAAAAGGAGAGAGGGGGACCATGCTTTAGTAGAGAAAATAGGTCACTGTTAAGTATTGCATTTAAGTAGCAAGACATCTGGTGAAGCTCACTCTCACTTCTTTCCCTGGTCTTTTTCCCTGTGACTGAAGAGGTTTGATCTCACCAATCAGGAAGGATATAGAGGCTGGAAGATAGATGGTAACCATCCCACAAATGGGACACTTACCCACCTTACTGCTGTGTCCTATTCTTATTCTTCCATCTACCTTTGAATCTCCTCTTATATTAAGATGTTCATTTAAACAGTCTTTTATCTTTGGTTAGGAGATGACTTTTGGTACCAATCAGGATGCAGCTAAGGGAGGCGCAGGAAAAGCAAAACTGAAAACAACAAACCATAATTCACACCATCAAAGAGTCTACATTATTCACCTGGAGCCAGACCAGCCAAATCTTTTCCCATCCTAAATCTCAGGGAACCTTGCATAAGAGGGAGCAGCAAGATTGTAAGAGCCTAAAAATGGGGAGGACCAACGATATGCAAGCTACTCCACACAAGTTAGGGCTGCAGTAGCCATAATTAGACTTTGCCTGACCTGCTAACATGTCAACGACCCCTCCCCCCAAAGGCTATCATGAATCACAGGGGAGAAGGCTCCAGGCAGTAGGATCAGTAGAGGCAAGGGATTAACAGTAATAATAGAGTTCGCACAATAACAGGGAGCCCTAGAAGGGTCTCCTGGCTCTGTCACTGAGTTCTTACTCCTCACTGGGGTGGAGGACTCAGAGGGAGCTTTGGCATTCACAGAAAAGGATGTCCCAAGGGATAGAAGTGAGGAAGGGGGAGGCACTGAGAAGAGGGGGAAAGAGGGAGGGGATGAAAGGGAAGGAGGAAGAATGCAAGGGGGAGACAACAGGGCAGGGGAGGAGGGAGGGAGAGGACAGGGGTACCTATTAAGCTTGTATGATTAGGAAAAAAATAAAATGTGGGAGAAAAATACAAGTATATTTTTATTTGTCCTCTGATAATTTTATAATGCATACGAAGCATGCATAAATACATATGCATTATGCATATAATGATCTTTGAGCAAAGTCCATTCAATATTCTCTCTTCCCTCTTCTTCAAATTCCTTCTTCCTTCTATATCCCCACAGTTATCTTTAACCTTTTGCTCATTGAATCTACTTACTAAATATTTCTCTGTTATGGCTCATGCAATAGTTAAGAAAAATGAATTTCATGTGGACAGGAAGTCCATTCACATTGCTTTGTGCTGAGAGGCTATTCTTATCATACCGCTACAAGGGAAGTAAGTCTTACTATTTTGTAGCTTTAGACTGTTATCACAGAAATAGATACGTTGTTTCCAGATGCAGATGATCAAACACAAGAAGGAAAACTAGAATCCATCCCCTCTGATCTCAAAGTGTAGGATGTGTTTTCTTAATGTTCTTTGTGGAATGTGGCTTTGGATGTTACAAAGTCAATGGAGCAGTTCAACTGGGAACCAGTTGAATACCACTGTATTCTCCTAGTTTGGTCTCAAGATCAAAGATTTGTAAGTTTTCATTTTCTTTATTTTTCTGTTTCTTGGTTGATCTTTATAGAGTTGTTCACTAGGTTATATCTTCATTGTAACAGGATACAGGATAGAAAATATAGTAACCCTTTATTTCTATCTTCTCACTTGGATTAGGGATAATAAATTAAAAAAACAGACTTCAAAGATTACTTGGAAAATTTGAAATACCAAAATTTTTATATAACATATATATATAACAATAGTCATAACTTTCATGTTGAATAGTAACTCTGCAATAAGCACAGGAGTTTGATTTTTACCATGTTAATCTTTAGTTTAAGCCGCAATACAGTTGAAGTACAAAATTTGAATTCCGGCAATCATGTCATCCTCTCTTGAGAGGTGCTATATTGTTGTAAGGTCATGTCTATCACCAGGACCCTGGTACACAGCATTGAAACTTTTGTCCCTTTCTCATGATTAAAGGACTCCTCCACTCTTCTGTGCACATTGCACATGTGTGAAAGAGGAAGATGGTTTACAAGATGTCTTGCACTTGGATGCAACTGGCCATACTTGATTTTCCTTTCACACTTAAGGGTGTTCTGAGAAATTTTGAACTTCAATTCTTATTTGTTCTTTAAATGTTCTGTCACAATTTGCTGAGGCAACACTTAGACTCCAGCAACTTAAGGAGAGAAAAGGGAGATTTATTTGGCTTACAGTTCCAGAGGGGAGACACAGTCCATTAAAGCAGGAAAGAAATGGATATTAGCAGAGCATGAGGTGGCTCAGGTTACCTCTGAGAAGGACTACAACAAGCTGCTATTAGAAGAGCGGTGGGGATTTCAGCCCAATGCTGGCCTCCTGTGGCACCTTCCTCCAGCAAAGCTCCATTTCCTTTTTCCTTGGTCTTTTATGTATTATTTAAATTATAATTTTATTTTTCTAGTTTTACAAGTATATTGAGTACTTAACCTCCCTCCATTCCCCCTGCCATCCATCTGCTCCCCTTCCCTTCATCAATCCATCCCACTCCCTCCCACCTTCCTGCCTGTCTGCTTCTATGGACCCCAGTGTTCCCTCTGGCTTGTCTACTTTTTAATTTTTTTTTACTTTTACAAGCATATTGAGTACTTATCCCTGTTTCCCTCCATCTTCTATCCCTCCCATTCCTCCCTCCATCAATCACACTCCTGCCTATATGCTTTTATGGATTCCAGTGTTCCCTCTGGCTTGTCTACTCTTGTGGGGATTCTTGCCTCTGTAGCATACCAAGTTGCCTCTCTTCTGGCTACCCCATTGATAGGGGCATTTCCCTTCACTCAGCCAGGTTTAGTCCCCAAGGTTTCCACTGTATGCTCTTATCTCTCTTGAGTTCCTCTATTGTTTATGGGGAAATGTTGGTATGTAAGTCATTGTGCAGTTCTGGTAAGGATAAGTCTCACTCTAATGAATTTCTAGATGCCGCAGTCTTGCCTTGAGGAGGAGGTCTTGTCCAAAGATGAACCTTACCATCTTTAGGTTCTACAATCTCACATCTTCTTTTGTGAATTTCCCAAAGCTTTAGGATGGGGAGACTGGGTTGGTCTGATTTTGGGTGAGCCTTGCTGAGTTGCTGGTACTTTGCATTATGGATGGCCATTGCTGTCCGCTTCACTGCTCTTCTGTTGCCCTAGGCTGCATTCTGTCAGGTCTTGAGATCCTTTACCTCTGCTGAAGAAGATGATTTCTAGGCTGAAAGTTAAGTGTTCTTCCATTACAGCTATTCTCAGAGCAGTTTGGCGTACTGTCTTCCTACCTATAGGTTCATTGACTGTTTTCCCTGTTGCTCTATTTCCTTCCCTTTTTTAGGTTCTTTTTCTATTTAGCAATAACAGGATCTGTTCCATTCTGACAAGCGTATCTTCAGTTCAATCAGAAAGCTATTGGTTGTTTCCTTGATACTCACAAGACTCCATTTCTTAAATGTGACACAATCTTCTCAAACATTAACAGCAGCTAGAGATTCAAATACATGAGCCTGTGGCAGACAACTCAAATTTCAAACCATGACATTCTCTCTATTTCAAAATTTCCCCCACTACCCTTTCAAACTAATTTCTTTCTTTCTCTCTCTCTCTTTCTTTCTTTCTTTCTTTCTTTCTTTCTTTCTTTCTTTCTTTCTTTCTTTCTTTCTTTCTTTCTTTCTTTCTCTCTTTCCTTCTTTCTTTTCTCTCTTTCTCTCTTTCTCTCTTTCTCTCTTTCTTTCTGTCTTTCTTTTTCTTCTTTCTTTCTTTTTCTTCCTTTCTTCCTTTTTTCTCTCTCTTTCTCTCTCTCTTTCTCTTTTACTCTTTCTCTCTCTCTTTCTTTTGTGTGCATCTGTGCCAGAGGGCACTATTTGTCCCTGTGGAAGACTAAGGATAATTTTGGGAATCCATCCTGGATTGCTTCCCTCTGGGATTTCCCAGGCTCCACCTATCAGGACAGGAAGTACAGGCCCTTTTTATCTTTCCACCTGGCCCTTTTTATGTGGGACCTGGGATCCAAACTCAGGACCTTCTGCTTGTGAGGCAGAATCAACCCGTGAAACCTCTCTCTAGCCCCCCATTCCCCTTTTTAAAGGAGTTGAGTAAAAGCTTTGGAGATAGAAGTGAAAACGGACAAATATGGAGAAACATATCAGTACTTCCACATGTCATAGATATAAAAAGAGGATTTTAAGGACATTTAAAATGAAATCTGTCTAGTAGTATGTAAGTGTATAAAGAAGAAATTTAATTTATAACACCTTCATTTTCTATTTTGAAAAGGTTGCTTGAAAGACTGACCAATGTTAGGAAGTTTGGATAGATATTTTGGAATTGAAAATTGTGTCATATGTATGAGAGAAACAGCTGAAGAAGGGATATAAAACACTTACCTACAGGAATTGGAATATCATTTTATACCATGAGTAAAAAATGAATTGTGATACTAAAGAAAAGTCTTCATTTAAGGCTTCATTTCTCTTAGTTTTTAAATATACATAAATGGCTTTCATTTCAAAGTGTTTTGAACTGCTTGATCTTTTGCTAGTATAATACAGTTGAGTGGCCTTAATGAACCTATACATTTTACCCTCATTGATTTTGTTATGAAAATAAAAATAAAACAGATGATAAACTATCATTAACTGTAACTATGAAATAAATGGTGCCATTATTCAAATGTTTCTATTGTTTGGATTGAATAATTAAACTATGTTTAAAAATTAGAAGTCATTTTCTTTGTTAGCTTTGTTCTAAAGCAGAACTAAAATTTTACTTAATTTCTATGGGTATAAGCATGAAATCCCATCTTTAAGCTTTAGTTCTATATTCTCAAATTATTGTACTATTATTAATGAATATTTAAAATAGCAACACTGATACCTTTCATTCTTTTATGTTCTCTATTTTGCTTTTCAGTGTGTCTCAGAGAACACATTACAGGGGGGAATGGCAGTATCATGGTGAACCCTTCCCCAGATTTCACATGAGCACTTATAAGATCTAACAATGAAAAATACACATTCAGAGACCTACCTACTCCCAAGTGGGCTCCACCTCTTAAAATTTGTGACAAATGTCCAAATATCATCATCATCTAGGAAATGTAAGTCTGGGGAAAAAAGTGTTCAATACCTGAGTTTTTAAAACAAGACTTAATGTCCAAACAAAATAATGTTTTTGTCACCATTTTTTTCAAGCTTTGGCTGTCCCAAACTTGAGCCACAAGTGACCTTTCTGATATAAACCTCTCTTTGTCTTATTTTTACATTCAGAGTTTCTACAAACTGAGCGTGATCTCAATGATGTCCAGTTTGTCTTTTGTCACAAAATTACCTAGTCCTTTTGATAGGTACAGAGGCTCTAGGTACTATTGCCATTGAACTTGGAAAATATTTTGCTAGATGGTCAGTTTTGACAGGTAACTGCTGCAGAAAAAAGTGAGCTCAGACTTCTTTCTTTCAAATGACTTTGCATTCTTACAAGCCAGTACCTTTGGTGGGTAGAGTCTTGCTTTCAGTATACCTTTCCTATGTATCAGTATAGAGCATCAGTTCACTGTTCTATGGTGTAAATTTTGTTAAAAGCTATTGCTGCATTTTATGTACCTACCTCATCTCAAACCTTTCCAAACTAAACACATTTATGACTTTCTGTTTTGAATTCACATTATAAGACTCCATTAATGCTGTGAGAAATAACAATGCTATAGCCAAAATGTTATACTACCTTGAAATTTCTTCCAGAAAATGATTTTATCCATTGCTTTTGCAGTTTCACAGAACATAGGCAAATACAGCCAGATTCTTTGCCAAAATATAGTATGAATGGCCTTAATCCTTAATCCATTGAAATCTCACTCCTTACTATTTATGTTTCTGTTGACATTTTGGTCTTCAGAAAGAACTCCCAGTCTGCTTCCAGCATTTCAGAGCTTTTTGAGATTCTTACTCTTCCTGGATTCTTTGGCAAGTAGATTCCAAAGGCCTGAGAATTTCCCGATCAGATTACAGCATGGACATGACTCCTTAGTATTTTCTGTTTTAGTTATTTTTCTCAGCACTGTGGCAAATTAGATAACAAGAAGTAACTCAGAGGAATAAGGTTTCACTTTCTATCATATTTCAGAAGGATTCAGTTCATCATGGCAGAAAAGAAAAGCTGGCTTTTCTTCAGTCTAAGGTCCTTAACCTTGGGATGTTGTAATTCACACCCCACACCTACATATTGAGAAGGCAAAGAAAAGAATGGAAGGAAGGGATGTGACTACGATGTGAGAAATTAATTTTCTTTTCCATCTCAAAAATAATTAAGTTCTAAAATAAACTAGCTAACACTAGTTTAGCAACACTAATAACACAAGAAATTGTATAGTTGACCATGAACAGAATATATAAGTTAATCAATGAATATTTAGATTAAAAGTGGTATTTAATGCATAATACCACTACTAGATCTAGAGCTACTAGATAAATTCAGCATAACGTTCAATTTTGAATGGAAAGATATAATACAAAATTGAACATATGTATGCTTAAGTTTGATTTTATATTTAGGACTTTCACAAAATTCTGATTTGATTAGAGTATTATTGGACTTGAAGAACAGATAAATCATGAGATATAGTCACATATGCTCAGGTCAACATTTCAGCAGCCCATTTCATATTAATCTGCTAGGGTTTCTAGAATTAAATGCTACAGAAATTACCTAGAAATACAGGACTGTGTTTTCTAAGAACTCTAAAAAAGAGCAGTGTAAAGGCAAGGTGGGGGCATGGTGAGTTTTTGTTTGGGCCCTTAGTGGCCCTTAGTGGTAGGCCTCAGGTCATGTTTCTTTCCTCCCCTTGGCTGTGCTCAACAGTCATTTCTGTTTCTTGGCTTGTTTGTGCACCTCATATGTGTATCCTGTATGTACACCCCATAAGTGCTCCCTATATGTGTCCCCCTCCAACTTCTGCCTTTGTCATCACAATGTGCTCTTCTTCTGTGCCTCAGAGACCAATACCACTGTCACTTCTCCTACAAAGATACTGATCATATTTGTTAGTTTCCATACTGATCCAACAAGACTTCATCATAAAAATTTTCATCTGCTAAAGCTTATTTTAAAATACAATGACATTCAGAAACATCAGCTACAAATACTATTTGTAGCTATCAAATACTATTGCTTGAAGTATAATATTAAGTCACTATGTGATGCTTATGAGATAATTGAACAATAATGACAGATTTAATTTGTACTACATGCCTAGATAATATTAGCCTTTATGGGTATTGAGTTATTAAGTGTCTCTTACCTTACAGTTTTTCTAAATTTGTTTTTGTTTCTTAAAGGACCACAAAAATATTTTTGGAAAGGGTGTGTTTCTATGTGTTTCTTCCAGATAAATATGCAACCAATACAGAATGATCTCTTTCATCCCAGGGCCTTGTCAATATAGAGATGCTAAGTATCTCTGTCATAACAACACCCACTTAGGATTTGGATGGTAAATCTTCTGAAAATTCAGTGTTTTTTGTTTTCCGTATTTCTGTATTTCTGCCTTACTCAAATTATCTGTTACTTAAAGACAATGATGTATGAAAAAGCTAAGCAACTGTCTAAATAATTTTCAGATATGTTACTTACAAAATGTTCACATCTAAACCACTTTCCTCCTAATTCAGTTTCTAAAATGAAAGTTCATCATTATATTGAGGCTTCTATTAAAAGAGTACAATGGCTTCTGGATTTTACTGTTCAAATTTCAGGAAGTATACTGTAATTAATACGCTGTAGCTAACTACACAGTGATGCATTGATGATGCGATGAATCCACTGTAGTGTAGATACCTGGGCAATTGTTTTCTAAAATGATGAAATATATGTTTTGGAGAACGGAATTAAAACTGAGTGGATGAATGTGGAAAGAAACTTCATCATCTTATGGGAAAGCTAATAAGCCTATATTTAGGATTAATGTCTGACTCTCTAACAAGTGCCTATGAGTGTAAAGAAACCAATCTTATCAGGGACTAATATACTATGGTTACTTTCCAACTAATAAAATCTTCTATGAAAGGTTCTATGTTAAGTCATTGCCGTTGGTAAAGTGAAAGGCTGAGTGCTTGTCTAACAGAGATGAATCTTGAAGAGGGGCTTTGTTATCAAAAATTAGTGAGTGACTTTATGAATTAGTAGTAATATAAATGAATGGATCACAAGGTTCCCTTTCAGAAGTCTCATGAATGGAAGATGGGAAGGGACATGTGAGCCAGGCTACACAAACGTATTTGCCACCAAAGATCTAAAAGGCTGAAAACCAACAACAACTATATGTAAATACAGTTTAAGTCTTTGTCATAGTTAAGCACAGGTGTCAACTTGACTGTTGAGGGTTTGAGCTCTGGGCACAGTTGTAGAGAGTTGATGGTTGAGTTAAACCCAGAGCAAACCTGAAGGACATTGTCTAGCTGATGAGGAAGACCCAGCCCATGGTGGGTGGGATTAGCCCTGGATAAATCACAGAGAACTGCTTCTGTATACTTGATCAGACATGCTGGTCTGGCAAGTAAGGATTGTCCATCTCTCAGCCATTACGCAGTGATGGTGTGGTCAGTTCCCTCAGCCTTGGTGTCGGTGCATGCTCTCCTGTCAAGCTGGACAGAACTGTAACCGGACTGTCGTAAGAAAATAAACTCCTTGTTCCCTTAAGCTGTGTTCTGGTCATTTATCAGCAACTATGCAGGCAGACTGCAACAGTCTTCAAACAAAATGACGTTATATTATAATCACAGATATTTCAAGGTTACTTAGTGGACGGAACAACCATAAATAGCCCGATGTTAAGGGTCATTGTATCCCAATTTTGAAATTAGATTCAATCATTGTCCTTTCTCTGCAACATACAATATAATGCATACTAGAAAAAGAAATATCATTTTAGCTATTTTTGTTTTGGGGACAATTTTCATTTTTTAAATAAGCAAAACTTACTGGAGATTAATTGAGGTTTAAATTGTATGTAACTAAATTTGAAGCTTAATATATGTAAGAAATGATTCTTATAGTTAGTCTTTAGTTACTATGAAAAATACATGACCCAGATAATTTAGGAGAACATGGGGTTTATTCTAGGCTGCAGTTGAACATTATAGCAGGACAGTGATCCCAGTATAAGATCCAAAGGAACTGGCCACACAATATAGTACAGGAAGAGGTAAGGAAAAGAGTGGCACATATTAGGTCTATGGTAATTGAATAAGAATCCCTGAAAGGCTTGAGACCACCATTGCACTTCTGAGAATTTACAAGCTGGAAGACCCATATTTCATTCACTGCCTTCTAAAGATAAATAGATGAAAAACAGAATTTTTTTTTACAGAAGTTGATATTTATTTATTTATTTTAATTTAAAAAATTTTTTCCACTATACAAACTTAATAGGTACCCTGGTCCCCTCCTTCCCTCCACCCCTCCCAATCCCCTTGCTTCCTCCCCCCTTTTCTCCTTTCTTCCCCCTCTTTCTCCTAGTGCTCCCCCCCCCCGAATCCCTGGAGCATCCTTTAGTGTGAATGTCAAACTTCCCTCTGGGTCGTCCTCTCTGATGAGGTATAAGGACTCAGTAGCATTGCCTAGAGCCCTTTCTTGTGTTCCCCTTTAGTATAGGAACACTACTGTGGCTGTTAATCCCTTGCCTCTACAGATCCTAGTGCTTGTGATCCATGCTAGACTTTGGGGGGTTAATGATATGTTGGTCATTGTGCATGTCATGCAAAGTCCTATTATGATGACTTTGGCCCTAACTTGTGTGGAGTATCTTGCATATTGTTGCTCTTCCCCGTCTTTAGGCTCTTGCAATCTTACCATCCCCTCTTTCGCAAATTTTCCTGAGCTTTAGGATGGGGAGAGATTAGGCTGGTCTGGTTCCAGGTGATTAATGTAGGGTCTCTGATGTTCTGAATTATGGTTTGTTGTTTTTTTTTTCAGTTTTGCTGAAAAACAGAAATTTTTAAAAAGAATTTCTTTAGGTCTTAATGAAAGTTTTTTTCCCAACTGAAGTGATCTAAATATATATACTATAAATAGAAATAAATGTTTCTGTGCATAGGCATACACAGAGATACACATTACACACATATCACATGCATTCACACCAAAAAGAGAGAGGAAAAGAGAGCAAGAGAAAGAGAGACAGAGAGAGAAAAAGATCTGTTGGACGTCTCTTGAGCTAAGTATACAATTTTATCTCCTAGGGTTGCTAATCCATGAATCTCCGTGCTAATAATATATAATCAACTCTCTGGAAAGGCTTAAAAGCAAAAGAAATATAAACAAAGCTTTTACTTACCCCTAATTTGATTCCTGGTTTGCCAGCAGTACTCTGTAGTCTATGGTTATTATCCACGTGTATTTTCATTTAAAGCCTGCCAGCTGGGGCCGGCTCTCATTCTAGAAATGTAGCAGCTGTCCCAGTGAAAAATAAAAGCATGCCACTTTAAATTTTAGAGCAGGACCAAAGAAATGTCAGATTCCTGCCTCAGCTGCACACTGACACCCATTATGTTTGACCTGAACACTTCCCATCAATTCATGTTCATGAGAAAATTATACTATGGATTTACTTGATTCCTGTTCTTTATCCAATTTCTTACATAAAAAGGCAATTTGATCTACTCCTCAATGGCGACTGTATAAATACCACATTCAGCACCAGCGTGCTAACATCTTGAAAGTTGGATGGTGTTTTCTGAAATGCCAGCTTCTTCTTCCCTGTATTCAAGAATGTGGCAATCTAATAAATTTGAATTTTTGCACTGAGCATTTTCTATCCTACATTGTACTTCTCCAGTGATAAATTTAAGTTCAGATTAAATAGCTTACTTTTCTTTTAGAAATAGCTTATTTTTCTTTTTAGAATTAAGCAAATGATTATGATTTCTTTCTGTTTCATTGGTTTTCCAAGCATATTCAATGGGTTATTTACTACATGTTTCTGTTAAAAAAATAGTGGAGATATTTTAACTTTTAACAATCCTTTGGAGCATACATCGCAAGCTTCTGAATTCCTGTTGATCAGATTCTAAAGGGTCAGTTTTATCTTCAGTTTGATTGTCATTCATTTTCCATACAGGAAGCAACTTGGGCTCACAGCCTCAAAAAAGACAGAAGAAAAGGCATTTAGTCAGATTCTTAGGGTGCCTGTCACTAGAGTGGAAACTACACCTTCTGAAGAGCATGTTGACATTTAAAATAAATAAGATCGCATGAATGAGAAATGAATTATGAGAATTATGATTACACATTAGGAAAGTTTACAGACAGTAAGAAATATTTAAACTTGGCACAGGAAATGAATATTATTAGATATTTGCAAAAATTACAATTTAATTAAAATAAAAATGTGTTGCTAGGGAGAAAAATGTCGTGAGTTATTCTTAGGAAACTGAGTGGTCAACATTGACTGGAGCAGAATCAACAACTCCAACTTCTATTTGTTTTATAAATAACGTTTTATTAGTGTAGGACCATGTCCCTTCTTGTCCTCATGTCCATGACTGCTTTTTCCCTCTAGGATTGAATACTTTATATAGAGAGACTCATGCTTACCAAGCATACAGGAGTTACTATCTCTTTCTTTTTAAAAATAAATAAATAGGGCTGCAGTAGCCATGATCAGACTTTGCATGACCTGCACAATGACTAACATGTCAATGACCCCCAAAGTCTAGCATGGATCACAGGCAGTAGGATCCTTAGAGGCAAGGGATTAACAGACATAATAGAGTTTCTATACTAAAGGGGAGCCCAAGAAGGAGCTTCTGGTTATGCCACTGAGTCCTCAGAGAGAGGTTTGGCATTCACACAAAAAGATGCTCCAGGGATGGAAGGGAGGAAGGGTGAGACACTGGGAGAAGGGAAGGGAGGGAGGGGGGTAAAAGGAAGGGGAAAAGGGAGAAAGAGTTCAAGGAGGGACTGGGGAGGGGTGGAGGGAGGGAGAGGACAGGGGTATCTATTGAGCTTGTATCATTGGGAAAAAAATAAAATGTGGGAGAAAATAAATAAATAGACAGACAGATGATAGCTAGCTAGCTAGATAGATAGATAAAGCAAAATTCCCTAGTTGTATTAGTCAGGGATCTCTAGAAGAGCAAAATGGATAAAATGAATACATTTATGTTCATTACTATGATCAGCTGAAATCAGAGACAAAATTGTAGTGATTTTTTAAAAAATGTATGTGTTTGTTTACTTCAAAGAGAAAGAGGTGGAGGGGATACAAATGAATGCACTGGAGCATGGGTGGGTATAAGAGGACAACATTGGGAAATTTGTTCTTTCCTTCCACTACATAGGTTTCCGTGGAGCAAATTCAGATTACCAGGTTTGTAATCAAATTCCTTAATTATATATTTACTTTGAAATGAAATGAATGACTTTGAAATGAAAGGTGACATTAGAATTTAAAAAAAAAGAGAGAGAGATTATCACCAGCAAAAACATACCCAAAATTATTCAAGGAAGTCTTCAGGAGAGAATGAAAACGATTTTAGCTATAGCCTCTACCTTTAACTAGATGTGTGAGGAAATCAGAGTCATAAAAGAAATCATGCAAATTAGTGAGCAGATGGGTGGAAAAGAAATCAGTATCTAACATGGAACTAGGTGTTATCATTTCAAACACAGTGTGGTCCAGACAAGAAACTTCTCATGAGCCACATGGAGAATGTCTTAATTATACATGTCTGTTGGCTGAGTAGGTGTAGTTTTCTCAATTGTACATGCACACAGTGTCATGGTTACGAATCCTGTGATGTAAACTTGATGGGACTTAAAGCCACCACAGAAGATGGCAGAGTTGGAAATTTTGACAGTTCGCTCTCTAACAAATTCAGTGGGAACTGACTGGCACAGTCAAACACTTTTTTTCATGTATTCATATGGTTATTTTTAAAATTCCATCTTGGCCCATGCTTTTCAACATCTTACTGCGATGGTAATTATACTTATTCATTTAGTTTTTTTGCAAAACTGTATGTACAAAAAGATACAACACATATTTTATTAAAAATATAAATACATTCTTTAACTATAAGTAATAGCTTTATATTCTGATTATGAAACATAACTACTTTGTATGTAGCAATTCTATAAATATTTCTTTCAGAGATTTTTGTTATTTGATAAAAATTATTACTCATTACAAAATATTATTATTTAAATATAACAAATGCCTTCATGGTTCTTTTTAATGCTTAGCTATTTATTTACAATAGTAAGCATAATTTGCAAATTTTTCAAATTTGCTTGCAAATTTTTCAAAAGTTCATACAATTTTGAGATTTTTTACAGGGGTTATCCAATAACCATAATTCTGTTTATTATGTGAATAGACTGCTAAATTTATCATAAATTTTATTCTAAACAAATATCATTTAGAAAGGGGCTTTTAGTAGTCTTTATATTTTTCTTCATGGGCATAGCTGTTCTTGAGCAGTGCTTTGAAATATGTTATAACTTATGAAATATCCAACTGTGAAATTCCTTTCATTGTCTGTCTTCTATATTTCCTTGATTATTATGTCTTCTCATTGTCATAGAAATGTGCAATTATTTTGTCAAGTTTCAAAATAAAGTCATTTTGGAATTTGACTAAAATGTAATTACATGTGTGCTGTGCAGTTTACCCTATTTCTGATTTTAATAAAATGCTTTTATTTTTATTACTCTGTGTCATTAAATTGAAATTGAAACCCGGTTTTCCATTAATAATATATTTATAATTTTAATAACATTTATAATTATAATATATTTATGCATACCATATGCCTCTGCCCTGCTTTTAAAATTATGATACAAATATCATAATCATATGGTAACTATTATAATAACCATTTTTATTATTTTATCCTTGATGTGTCCTACACGTTAGACTGAAGTGAATAACTTTAATTAATATTCAAAGAAGCAGTATTTATAGAGAAGACCGAGATTTGAGAGACTGAAATAACTTGCCCAAAGTCTTTTGGACTTCAGTGGAAGAGTCTACACGTTTGCCAGGCCCATAGATGGAAGAATTGACTAAAGATGCAGTTATTTCTTTTAGATCTTGATTTTTTCTTATAAAATATATAGTAACCAGTCTTTTTGGCACTGTCATTGAGAACAGTGTGCATGAGATAATGAAAAATAATGAAGTCTGTAATTGTTTTTTATTTTTAATTAAGAAACATCAGTCTCAAAAGCATTTATATAAGAAAACAAATTGAATAACCTTATAAAAACCTTTATCGCACAGCACAAATGTTTGAGTGTATGTAAATACATATGCTTATGACATAGCTGAGCATATGTACATGTACGCATGGACAAGTGCATATGCACATGCGTGTAACTCATTAGTGTGTATACTGACATCCTCTCATGTGGATTCCTGCTCAGTTACACATGTGTACCCACCTCACATGCATAGATTTTCATATGTTGTAACTATGTATATTCTGTATACATGTATATATAAATGTGTGTATGCATGGATGCATACCATTTGCTTCTGTAAAACATTGTCATATGGATTCTTGCACACTCACACATATATGCACATATACCTATCCATGCACATACACATGCATGCAAATATGGAGAGTTAAAAAGGATTAATTCTTAGGATCAGAACTTTAAAGGAGACTGTCAGTGATTGGAAAATTTTCTTCTTTATTTGTGTGTGCATGCATGTGCACACACGTGTGTGTGTGTTTGTGTGTAGAACAGGGCATTTGAATGAGCGTATGTTCTTGTGGAAGTCCAAGGGTACTGTGGGAATCTGTTTGCTCTGTCTCCTTATTTGCTTTGCTCTGGGATTTTCCAGGCTCTGCTTTTTAGGGTGGGAAGTGCAAGCTTCGGCCATTTCAGTCCTATATATTTACTTGGGAACTGGGCTCTGAATGCAGGTCCTTTTGCTTTCAAAGCAAATGCTTTAACCACCAAAACATTTTTCCATCCCTCCCCATTTTTTTAAAAAATTCTTTTGGCTTCACTGGGTCCAATTTTTTCTTTCTTCCCTTGCTTCCCTTTCTCTCACTCTACTTCTCTTTCTTGCCCTCCCTCCTTTTGTGCCTGTCCTTCTTCCTTTCCCTCATTCTCCTTTCCCTCCCTCCCTTTCCATTGTCTCAATATAGTTCCCTGTCTCTCTGTCTGTCTGTCTTTCTCTCTCTCTCTCTTTACTATTTCTAGATATTTTTCATTTTTAAATTTCTTTTAGCAATGTGCCTATTCAATGAATGTAATGTTTCATTTCATTATCACAGCTTTGATTTATTTTTAGGTGAGAATTGGCTTCACCTCAATGTTTCCAGGTTATCAGAGCAATCCAAGTGAATACCCCTGCACTGCAGCCTTACAGCCTCTTGCAAATAGGTGATTGACCTAACTGTGATTTCCTACTTTTATTGCATCTATCTTTGAATATACTCTTATAACAAGACTCTAGTTTAACAGTTTTTTATCTTTGGCCAGGGGGTGACATCCAATACCCATCATGATGGAGTGAAGGGCATTGCAGGAGCAGCAAAACCACAAAAGAAAATCAACAAACCATAATCCAGAACTTCAGAGACTCTATATCAACCACCTAGAACTAGGCCAGCCTAATCTTTCCCCATCCTGAAGCTCAGGGCAATTTGTGGAAGAGGGGGAGGTAAGAGTGTAAGAGCACAAGGATGGGAGGAGCAATGATATGCAAGATACTCCACACAAGTTAGGGCCGAAGCAATCATAATTGGACTTTACATGCCCTGCACAATGTCCAACACACTATTGTCCCCACAAAGTCTAGCATTTGCTAAAAGCACCAAGATCCTTGGAGGCAAGGGATTGACAGCCAAAATAGTGTTCCTATGCTTAAGGGGAACACAGGAAAGGGTTCAGGGAAATGCCGCTGGGTCCTTGTATGTCATCGGAGAGGAGGACCCAGAGGACAGTCAGGCATGCACATTGAAGGATTCTCCAGGGATTGGGGGAGGGGAGGCACTGGGGGGTGGGGAGGAAGGGGTGAGGGGAGGGCGAGCAGAGGGGTGGGGGGAGGAGGAGGGAGGGAGTGAACCGGTGTACCTGTTAAGTTTGTATGAGCGGAGATAATAAAAAATGTTATATAAAAAAACAAAAAAAAACAGTGTACTTAACTACATGATCATTAATCTTTCCAGCTTCTCCTTAAACTTAACACTGCCATTTTGCTATGATGAACTTCACGATCTCTTAAAATTTACACAAAACTTGTCTATGACTTCCAGTTAACAGGATATCTTTGCCTTTTAACCACAAAACAACCTGCAGTTTGTTCATGGAGGGAAAGAGAATATCACAGCTGATGATCTAGTTGAATTTTTATGATAATATTACAATAAATACAGACTCTAGAAAACATTCTAAAGCATTCAAGTTATGAAGACATAGTCTTTTCAACAAGTATAAAGTGTTTTCTGAAACAAAAATTTAACGAATCTGCTAAATGCTGCATGTGCACATATATATATATATATATATATATGTACACAGACAAACAGATATTCCTCAACAGATCATGGAGTTATAGCCTGTTAATCAGTTGAGAATAGACTGTGTTCAGAATATATTTGCATACAGAACCTAAAAGGATAATAATCTATCCTAGCTAACTTTGATCATGCTAAAATAGTTGCATTTTGGCAAAAATCAACTAACAATAGCCTGTTGCACAACATAACATGTAATATCTCAGCTAATTTGCTGAATATTGTCATGGAAATAAAAAAAATCTGTATGAATAAAATTCATTCTGTAGAAAGTAGAAAAATCTCATTGCACAGATTGAGTGATAATGGATATATAGAGATAATAAGTAGGTGATCTATAGTTCATAAATATATGAAAGATGAGAGATGATAGATAAAGGATAGATGAAAGATATAGTTAGATAGATGAAAAGTGATAAGTACATAGATGATAACTAATGAGTAGATATAGTAAATAGATAATGTTGATAAAATAGATTGATAGATATTAGTAGATAATAGATGAGAAGATTGCATAAAATTTATGCCAATTTCTAGGTAAATTTATGATTTTACATTTATTTGCCTGTAACAATTGTGTCCTAGGAAAGTATTAGGAAGTAGATCCTATAGCAAGTAAATGTCATTTAGAGTTGTTTAGGAAAAGTGTTTCTCAAATTTTTGGCTTATCAGTTTGATTTATATTGAATGAGTGAAATTCTTCTGCCCATTTAGGTGGTGATTGTACAGCAGTATTTATCAGATTTATGTAAGTAATATAATCTCATCAGGACATTGCTACATTTTCTTACGTTATTTATTTATTTATTGTCACATGTACTTGTGTGTGTGCATTTGTGTTTGTCTGTGTGTCTCTCTCTGTGTGTATATACATGTGCCACTGCATGTGTGTGGAGATCAGTGAACTTGTGGAGTCAGTTTTCATCTTCCAACATAAGGGCTGCAGGTATATATAACTTAGGTTGCCAGTCTTGACAGCAAACTACTTCTTTGTCTACCTCACTAACCTTGATTGCTCTGTTGATTAATTTGGAGTAATGCTTTGAAGCAAATACCTATGGTTTTTTATCCAGAGAGTAATCTTAAAATAATGTTATATGGGACTTTTTCCTCTGGGAAGCCATCTGGAACCTTGCCCAAATCTGAACAAGTAAACACTCCTGGGGCTCAGGACAAGCTTGGTGAGGGAAGAGGCTTCTCTAGGATGTGAACAACAGCTGGGAGAGGAGACTGTCTTGCCAACCAAGCACATGAAAGGGGAACTCTTGAGCAATTTTGGTCAGTTGGATGAAGAGTCCTGAGCAGCCTTATCTGGAAGAGATTGCTGAGCAGGCCAGTCAAGAAGTCAGGAGTGAAGGAGAGAGCGAGAGAGAGAGGGCGGCAGAGAGAGAGAGAGAGAGAGGGAAGAGAGAGAGAGACAGAGAGAGAGAGAGAGCCGGGACCAGTAGGAAGTCGGAGGAGACTCTCCTAGCAAGTTCCACAGCAGAGGGCACCAGGGGTGCAGCTTCTGAGTGTCTTGCCCATCATGCTGGGAGAGGGCTTTAGTTGTCTTTGAATTGTCCCTGTTTCTCTCAGTAACCCTCACCTACACTCTTATAAGTAACCCAGATAAACTCATTGGTTCCTTAATTTGGACCTTGGCATAATCATCTCTTTAGTCTGGGTTTGAACTTCTCTCTGGGGTTGATAGATGGCTGTGTGGCTTCTCAATAGGAAAAGTGTCCACACACGTTAGCCTACCCAGTGAGCTCTGACATAGACCTAAAAGACCAACATGAAACTCACCTGTGTCTTACCTGACCTGTTGGGATTCTACACCTATTAGAGAACATAACTCAGAAAATAACACTACTCATGAAACTGAGGGGGAAGACAGGCAGATTTCAAGTCCTGCTGCTGTACCAGTGTGAAGGATAAAGATTGCTTCCCTCCATGAAATGACTCAGGTCTGGTTTCACTTGTCACTGATTTGAGGCACAGAGGAAACTGGGATGGTGTTCATAAGTAATGAGATTTTTAAAAGTTTTATATATTTTTCTAGTCTTATAGGCATACTGAGTTACTATCCTTGCACCCTCCCTCTCCCTCCTTTTATCTCTCTCTTTCTCCCGTCTCTCTCCCTCTCTCCCCTTCCTTCATCAATTCTTCACAAATCATGGATCCCATGATTTCCTCTGAGCACAGCTTGTGAAAAAGAAAACATATATAAAAGAATCAGTGCAGTTTCAGGTCTCTGTGGTAGACCATGTGGCCCCTCCTTGAGCTGACCCACTGACAGGGCATTCTCTTTAATTGTCTAGCCCCAGCCCCTAGAGATTCTCACTGTATTTAATTATTTCTCCTGAGATCCTTGATAGTTTATGGAGGCATGTTGGTGTGTCAGTCATCCTGTAGGTCTGGTAAGGACAGGTCTCACTACACTGAATTCCTGGTTGCAACAGCCCTATCTTGAGTGGAATGTCTTATCGAGCAGTTGATTGTTCCCATCGTTAGGCTCTAACAGTCTCATTGCTCCTCTTCTGCAAGGTTCCTAGAGCCTTGGGATGGGAAGAGACTTATTTGTTTTACTTGATTCTGAGTGAGTATTGCAGGGTCTCTGGTACTCTGCATTCTGGTTGACTGTTACTATTCCTTCCACTATGCTAGTCTGTGCTCTGTCTGAGAGTTGAGATCGTCTCATATCTGAAGATAAAATGAAAAGAATTTAGATGGAAGTTTACTCTTGGGTGTTTGTGGTTAGTATTGGGACATCTGATCCTGTCCACTGTCAGTTTATTCCCCTTGCACTGTTAAACTGGTTTACAGTGCTTGGAATATGGGAAGGAGGAGTTAGGGATTAGTATATTCAGGTGGTTGGTTACCTAGCAGCTAACCCCACTCTCTACTGTGTCATTAGGGAAATGCAAATTAAAACCTCCCTGAGATAGCATCTCACTGCTGTCAGAATGGCTATAACACAAAACACAAACAAAAGCAAATGCTGGCATGCATGTGGGGGAAAGAGGACCCTTATACATTGCTGGTGGAACTGTAAACTCATACAATCCCTATGGAGATCAATCTGGAGGTACCTAAAAAAGTTAAAAATTGAAATTCCATACCATTCCTCAGAATATTCTCACCCTACATCAGAGACACATGTAAAACTACATAGCCATTTCCACAATTGAAAAGAAATAGAATCAACTTAGATGTCAAACAGTTGATGAATGGTTAAAGAAAATGTATATACAATGGAATACTATTCAGCTGTCAGGAAAGATGAACTAATAAAATTTGCCAGTAACTGGATGGAACTGGAAGAAATCATACTGAGTGAAATATCACAGAAATAGAAAGGTAGATGATATATGTTATGCCTCATGAGTGGATCATAGTATTAGACCATCAATTTGAAAGAATCAAACAGAAACCCCTATAACACCTACAAATGCAGAGGAACACAAGCCATCAGGGAGGGGTAAGATAATCACAAAAGAGTAGAAACAAAAGAACATGGGTAAACTTTTTTGTTATTTTAAAAAGGGTTTCTCTGTATAATAAAAGGAGAGGGAAGAATAGGAATAGGACATAATAAAGAGAGTTTTTAAATTACTTTTGTAGCTATGACAATTTCTTCTTTTCAATACTGCTCCTTGAGGCTCACTATTCCTTCCATACCTTCTCCAAGCCTTTTCATGTCTTATACTGCTCAGGAGCAATTTTTTCCAGAAAAACAAATACTATCTGGCAACTGGCAACTTTTATCCATGACATCACTGACTGCTTCAAAATATATTTTCTGTATATATATTTATAAAATACACTCATATTTGTATCTTGTATGCATATACATTATATATACATATATATAGTATAGACACATATATCTTTACTTATATACATATATACTTTTCTTAAAATTGTATTTCTCTCACTGAAATTGTAATTATTTTTTTTTCCTTTTTCCTTTAGAAGCTACCTATTTACTGAGTTATTAAAGTCTTTGTTACTAGGTTTACACTTTATTCCTTCCCAGTAAACCAACACATAAATTACCCCCCCTTGTTCATTTGCAGTAGAAAGGAGTTTTATGATGCTTATTGCCACCATTACAATATTTGCTTCTTGAGAGACAGTCAACATCTCCTCATTTGACAGTGACAATTTGAGGTTACCTCTAGGATATAATTCATGCTCCTTCTGTTTCCACACAGATGACTGAATATTTTAATGACAGTACAAACTAAGGATATAGGGCACAGCTTGTGAAAAAGAAAACATATATAAAAGAATCATTTTTTTGGATCCCCATGGATTTGAAAATATAAAATGATGGATAACTGACTTTTTATTTCAGAGTCCTTTATAAAATGATTGTTTTCAGAGCCACAAGATGGTTTTATTTTTTTTAATGTGCTGTGTTTATTTCAAGACGGTCTAGAAACCCAGTGTTAATTAGAAATGCATGCTTCTTTTGTTTATCTACAGCATATGCTCTTTGGTGGCAGTGCATGCTGCACGCTGAGTATCCCTTCCATAAAACAGATGCTTGGAGCAAGAAAAGGAGCAAGGATTTATCTGTAATGATGATCAAGTTCAGCTTTTCCAAGAAAAGCTTTCTAAAAGCCGAATCCAGTGTTTGATTTTTCACTAAACTACAAAATGAAAACCATTTTAACAAATGCTGTTGTTAGAGCCAACTGAACAAGGACTTTAGGAGGACTTTGTATTATTGTCTAAAGTCCAATTTACAATCACTTAACTTGTCACCTTAGGTGCTCTATCTATTGATTGGGCGTCAATATTTAATCCTCTGTTTCTGAAGAAAGCACATTGTATGTCGCATGCTATCTTTGTTGCTTTTGAAAAAAATCAACTTCTAATTTCTACATTTGGAATATAACTTTTAAGATTTTCGCTTTGCTATAAAAAGTACTTTTTGATAAGATATAATTTCTCTTGATTCACATTTTTAATATGTATATATATACATACACATATACAAAATATATGTATTCATTTTTCACTCTCATTTCAATCCCAACATTTTTTTTTTATTTCAGCTCATACAAACTTATTAGGTACACCAATCCCTCCCTCCCTCCTCCTCCCCCCGTACTCCCTGCTCCCCCTCCCCACCCCTCTCCCTCCCCATCCCCCAGTGCCTCCCGCCCCAATTCCCAGAGAGTCCTTTCTTGTGCATGTCTGATTTTCCTCTGGGCCCTCCTCTTCGATAACGTACAAGGACCCAGTGGCCTTTACCTGAACCCTTTCCCGTGTTCCCCTTAGGTATAGGAACACTGCTGTGGCTGCCAATCCTTTGCCTCCAAGGATCTTGGTGCCTTTACCAGATGCTAGACTTTGTGAGGTCAACAGTGTGTTGGACAATGTGCAGGGCATGCAAAGTCCAATTATGATTGCTTCATCCCTAACTAGTATAGAGTATCTTACATATCATTGCTCCTCCCATCCTTTTGCTCTTACACTCTTACTGCCCCCTCTTCCGCAAATTTCCCTGAGCTTCAGGATGGGGAGAGACTAAGCTGGCCTACTTCTAGGTGGTTGATATAGAGTCTCTGAAGTTCTGGATTGTGGTTTGTTGATTTTCTTTTGCAGTTTTGCTGCTCCTGCAATGCCCTTCACTCCATCCTGGTGGGCATTGTATGTTACCCCCTGGCCAGAGACAAAAAGCTGTTAGAGTCTTAGAGTCTTGTGATAAAAGCACATTCAAAGGTAGATGTAATAAAAGTGGGAAACCATAGTAAGGGAGGGGTCTATCACCCATTTGCAAAATTCAACCCCAACATTTTTAAAACGAATTTCAAATTTCCTATTTCAGACATATTAATACGAATCTGCTCCACTGTGGTTTTGTTCCTGCACTTGACCACTGGTGGAGTCAAATTAGTGATTTTCTGGTTTCTTCTATCTTCTGTCACATGTTTCCATTTTGATGAGTAAGAAGACAGAATTTTTATCAAGCCCTGGATATGTGCTTCTTATGCATCCATCTATAGGTCGGGGAAATACAAGAAATCTCATTTGTTTTCATGCTAAAATGAGTCAGGTTCTATTTACTCATTTGTTAGTGATGACTTATATTTATAAAGAAATAAAACACATAGAAGTCATTGTTATCAGGAAACAAAAGGACAGAAAATCAGTCTTGCTGATCTTCTGCATTGGTGCCATAGACACCCCCGCCTAATTGGACTGATGATTCAGCAACTTGAAGTCATTGTAACTTTTGATAACCAACTTATATTCTAAAATGGATTAACTAATTTTAGCTACATTTTAAGATGTGCAATTTCAAATGAGCTTCTATTGAATTCATAACATAACTTTAATAAAAGTAACCACCCTAGAGATTCAAGTTTTTTTAGATGGAGGGTACATATTTGAGGAGTTCACATGCATACTTAGTTTACAAAGGATTTTTTTGTAATGAGTTCATTGTTGTCAAATTCAAAATTTTTCGCAATTATTGAGTATGATCTCCATGAAACATTTCAAACCTGAGATTCTCTAAGCAGATAAAATTTTCCAAGAGGAATCCTAACAAATCATAATTACCTATGGCATGTCTACTTTGGTTCTGATTGGTTGACTGGTCAGTATAAGAGAAAAAAATAGTTCCTAAAACAGGAAGAAGCCAAATACTCCAGTGGTGTATTACATGTGCAGAAAAATAATAATACACAATAAGTGACGATTCAGAAGATGGCCAAAGAATGTAAAAACATATGTTTCTCTGATTGATGTAGAAAAGTTCTAAATTTGTTGCTGAATCCCTGCTGGGTGGGGGTGGGGGGGTGGCGGGGGCCTCCTGGGCTTGAGGGGAATATGGGCGAACTGTCGACTGGGTCAGCCCGGGGTAAGTTGAGAAACAGCAGGCAGAGGACAAGTTGGTTGCAGATTTAGCTTTATTCAGGAAGTGTTTGGGCTTAATATAGGGTTGGGTGTCCAATCAGGTGTTGCCATCCCTCTGCTTGGGGGAGGAGAGGAGTAGTCACCAATCATTTAGCTGTTTACTAGGTGTCCAGGTTAGATGGCCGCTTCCCATTGGTTGTCCATCCCTCCTTTCCATTGGTTGTCCACCCTTCCCCCTATGGTTCCTCTATTGAGACATGTCTGGGGCATGTCCGAACTTGTTGGGGCTTGTCTTGTAGCCAGACCTCCTGGATTCGACAGCCCTGGCTAGTGACTCCCTGAATGGATAGTGCCGCATAAATTGAAATGAAGGAAGAAAGTAGAGAGGAGAAAGTAGTGAAAGAAATTCATACTAGAGGAACTCTGGAAGGAGAAATAGAAATAGAGTATATGGATATCTTTTAATATTTTTCCAAAATAAGAAAAGCGTTTTTGTTCTGTTTATTAGTAGTTGTTGCCAACCCATCCTAAATACCATATTAATTAACATATTGTGATTAATAACTTAGCACACCATTTTGATCCTTTGCTTAGCCATTGATGGAAAATGTCACTAAACACAAAATCAGGGTGTCTATAAAATAAATATAAAAATAAAATTAAATAAGGATATACATTATATATGTGCATATATATATACATATTCGAAAAATTGAAGCTGGTGTCTGATATGCTGGTATGTACTTGTGAAAACCCATTTACCTAAGGAATAAACAAGGTGTAATTCAATTTATGAGGAATAGAGAACATGGTCAAACAGTTTTTCCAATGCAGCCTCCATCTCCTAAAACCTAAAAATAAGAAGCACATTTTCATCAGGAAAAGGAATTAGAATAAAAGGAGCTGGAATTTTCCATTTGTATGCATGGTAAGTCCTTACTTTATCCTAAAGCTGTAATTGAAAGTCTTTTATATGGTAAATTCAGAATGATTATCACATCAGAATGTAGTAAATACAGCAGCCAAAAAGTGCCGTGAAAACAAAAACTTAATTTTCAGTTTTTATCACGTAGTTAATATTTGGCCTTTTATGAATAAGATTTTAAATGTCTTCAGTGGAAGCCATGAACTGTGAACCAGCTGCAGCTGTTTTTCTTTCTCTAAAAAATATTTCTGGTAAGATACAGTTCTTCTTTCAAAGTAGGAAACATTCAGAGAGCATATTGATGTGATTATTTTTCTCTTGAAAACAAAGAGTGAATAATTTTAGAGAAATGTTTCTTTTCTGTCCATCTATCAGTTCTGCCTTTGGAGAAACTTTATATATATATATATATTTTCTTTATTTTGCCTTATCTAACTGAAATTCGTTCAAATGACTTTATCTAAAGGTCAGCTACCTTTTCTATCCAATTTAATTTTATCTACAAAATTTTGTCGCTTTGGATTTGGATTAGCGATAGTTAAAGATAAGTGTAATGTCACAGGTATTTCCAACCTGGGGGTCAGACAATACAGCTTGTAGACCAACCAGGATTTTGCTGTGAGTTCGCCTTAGAGCAGCAAATAGCAAACAGTAGCTTTCTGAGTATGAACCTGTAAATTTAGTTTTTGATAGATCATACTAGAAAACAATTTAAAGTCACTTAAAAAACTATGACTGTGTTCCTAGATTTGCAAGATTTATCAGTGGTCTGATGAAGGGATAAGCAAAATTGCAAATGGGGCTAGAGAGATGTTTCAGGGGTTAAGATTCTGCCTCAAAAGCAAAAGAACCAGAGTTTGAATCCCCAATGCAAAAATACAAGGCACAAATGATAGCAGCTTCCACTGACCCTGGGAGGTGAAGTCTGGGAAACCCCAGAGCAAAGCAATAAGGAGGCAGAGCAATTCAGGATGATTTCCAAAATATTCCTTGGGCTTCCACAGGCATACATATTGCCCTCTGATACACACAGGCACACACACACACACACACACACACACACACACACCTACACACTCAGAACAGGGTTAAAAAATCAAGCAAAACAGAAGCAAATAGTTTCAGTGAAATTAAAAGGGAGCTTTAATACAGATTTTTATGCAGATTTTCTGACCTCAGTAGCAAAGCAAGCTATTTAAATGTATATTCTTGCCTATGAGACTTAGACTCACTTGCCATGGTGCTCCCTCCAGAGTCCCTAAGGGAGGGTGCTCCCTTGCTTCTTCTAGTCTCTGGTAGTTCTAGATATTAGATCAGCTACTATAGTTACTATCTTCTCTTTTTATGTTCATGTCTTTTCTAGTATTTCCTGTAAATATGGTTGTCCTTATCACCTGTGTAATCCAGGATGTAGTCATTCCCAAATCTTTAATATCTGTAAAATTTTATTCATAGCAAGATCACATTCACAGCATCTGAGCATCTGAGTGTTAAGATGAAGACATATATCCATTTGGGTGTCATTATTGGACATAGAATACTTATGAATTTTATCAGGACTGTTTTTACCATTGCAAACTTTGCTTAATATATAAAAAATATTTCTATCAGAAACATTCAAACCCTCCTTAAGCAGAGAATGTTTCTTTCACGAATTCTTCATGTCTAATTTACAAGCATTTCTTTCATTACCTTTAAGGTTAAATGCTTTATCAAAAAATCTAGAAGAAGAAATAGGTTTAAAAAAATCAGAATTAACTCTTCACCATTCATTCATTAAGGAGCCTGCGTGTTATTGCAGAAACATTGTTTTGATAGGGGTTGCAATGGGAAACTCACTAGTGCTTATTATGGGGCCCATTTTACAAATCAATAATGAACATTGCAACATTAAGTCCACACTGAAGGTACTATCAATGCATTTTAAGGATGGAATTAGAAAAGTGTATGTCATGGAACAAGTGTTTCTCATGTACATATTTTACTCTAAAGCCCAATATGATGCCCAGTGAGAGAACTGAATATTTCTTGCCTTATTAGGATGTTGATGAACACAGAAGAAGCTATTATTTGAAAAAAAAAACTAAGTTGGGAAAAATATTTTTGAGAAATAATAACATTATTCCTTTAAAAATTATCTGAACCACTGATTGAATTACTTGAGCAATGATAATTTTCAAAAATAAGCAGAATGCATAAACTGAATCAATATGTTAATGAAGCTGGAGCAGTCATCAATACCTCTGCTAGAGATTTCACAAATACTGATTTTTTTTTCATGAAGATACCAGTTGAGATTAAAAGATCAGCAGAGTTGAATTTCTGGTTTCATACATGAGTCATCACATTTGTTTAATACAGTAGAGTGTCAACGTGGCCAGTAACCCCTGAGGGTTCAACTATTTGTGTATATCTATGTGCAGATGCATATGTGTATGTTCATGTGTGCGTGTTAGTTTTCAGGACACATCCACATTGATGTTTGAGACAAAGTCCCTTTCTGGGGCATGGAACCTGTTGATTCAGCTGTCCAGAAAGTCTCAGGGCTCTGCCTGTTCTCACCTCACCAGCACTGGATTTCAGGCCCCTACCTCATGTGGGTCTAACTCAGGTCCTTACATCTGCACAGCAAATACTTTGCCAAATGAGAAATCTCTTGTGCCTTGATTTTTGCCTTTCAAACTGCTGCTCACATACAGGACTTCAGTTTTCAAGGTATATTACAGCTTTGCAGTAAGAACATTAAAATAATTAATGTTTTCAATACCATGAAAATACACTATGCTTTCATGGAGTATCAAGGCCTATGTAACTAATAATGGGAGTAGAGATGTCTCTACATGTAACCTTTGTATTCATCATATAGGAACATATATTTTGACTAATGAACACTTCAGATGCTATGAAGGATTTGAAGAAACAGCAGGACAATCATTAACAAATTTTCTAAAGCAATGTTGGTAAGTGAAAATGTGTATTTGACAAAGCAGAATAACTAAATTCTCATACACACTGGAGAGAATGTATAAGCAAAATAAAGGGCAACTTTATGGAATTTGCTGGGCAAAAGGCATTGGCTAATTTTTCATTTTAATTCAATTTTTAATGTTTATACATTTATACACATGTATGTGTGTGTACAAGTGTCATGGCCTGTGTGGGGAGATCAGAAGTCATCTTATGGAAACTGATCCTTTCCTTTCACCATGTGAGTTCTGGGATCAAACTTAGATGATCAGACTTGGTGGCAAGCTCCTTTACCTACTGAGCCATATTATCAGCCATACATTTCCCATTCTATAGTAATAGAATTTTAAATAGGACAGAAAGGCCTGAAGAAAATTCCACAGAATAATATTCATTTTTTGGTTATAATTTTCCTATTCTTTTTGTGAAAATATTCAATAAATTTATTGCTTCCAGGTTTTATAATCATGGACAGATGGACATGAAAAAATAGTAAGTTTTCAAAGAATTGCTCCTCCATAAATAAGTTTCTAGATAGAGTCTAGACAAAGCTTGTGACAAGTTTATAAAGATACACAATGAAGAACTATCCTTTGTACCACGATTGCAATTTGAATAGTACTGCATTTAATTTTCTTTTATTCATGATTTTTGAATTGTAAATGCCTTTCAATTCCATGGTATTTGGCATTTATTTTTATTTCTACTACATTTCTTTGCTACAAGCCATCTGTCATTGCATAGTTTCACTTATGTAAAATAGAAATATTTTTATTTTCTTAAATGTATTTTTTCAAAGATTAAGAGAGGCGAATTAGATTTTTAAAAAGCTGTAAAAATCTCTGCTTTAAAACATCTTTGGTACCCAAATGAGAGCACTGATATTTATACATCACGTTCCCCCAAGCGTTCAATAGCAACAGAATCATGTTGAGGTTCGGGGTGTACAAAGTTTACAGTTAATATAATGCTAGAACACTTATTCAAAAGTGAAAAAAATTTGAAAGTTTTTCATGAAAAATATTGCTTCATGTCCTAAATATGATTTAACCATTAATTTATCATTCTGCATAGCTTGTAAATGATGCAAGTTCTTGGCCATGTGTGTATAATACTGCAGTGTTGCATGAAAATTGATAATCAAAAGTTGGAACAAGAGCTGATCTCATTTTCAATGTGTTGCAAAATCACAGGCATGCAGTGAGTTCTATAGATATTAATTCTGCTTTCAAGAAATTATGTCTCTTCATATTTACTCTTACCTGTACACGTATGACTGAGCCAATAATAAAACTGAATTCAGCATCTTTATTGCACCAAGGCTCAGGCTCTGCCTTTGGCCACTATACTGGGAATCATAGAAAATTCTCCCTCTAATGCTAAAGTCCTTCCTTTATGTGCTGTGAACCAAAAGCAATGAATATATTGAGTGTCAGAGTATCTTGTGAAGATAGGACATGGCATTCCAAAGAGGTAGAATCTCAGGAAACCCTCAGAAAGATATAGGAGCTGATGTTCCTGAGAGAGCAGCTGGCACTGGAAGGACTTGGAAGCACTGCGGGTCTGTCTTTCATACATTATGCTCAATTATACCTCATGACTGAGCGTGTATAGATGCCAGGAAACCAGAAAGGAGCCCATTTGATGGAGAAGGAGGAAGGTTTAAGAAAGTGGTAGAACACATGAGAGTGGAAAAGCAAGTACTGGGGTTAGATGGGGTTAGATGGGGAGAGTAGGAGGAGACAGAAGAAAGGGTGACTCACTTAAAAGTAAGGATGTATAAAAGAGGCACAATCACCTGATACTTTGTAAGCTACTTGAAAATAAAATTTGGGGGGAAGTGACAGCAAGATGGTTCAATGGGTAAAGCAAGCAGGTGTACTCAAGCCCAAGGCCTTGAATTTGATCCCCTGAACTCACGTGGAAGTGGGAAAGAAGCAATTCCTCATGTTTGTTCTCTGATGTCTGCATATGTGCTGTGAAATGCATGTGTAGACATGCACCCACACTCACATATTCACCCTAAGTAAATAAACAGAAATGTCAAAAGAGAAATAAAAACAAAGAAACATCAAAAGAGAAATAAAAACAAAAATCTTTCCAGAGAATCTGAATGTGGGTGAGCAAAATCTCCCTGCATTGTTAACAAGGGATGTGCCCCAGACCCCCCAATAATAGAGGTGATTGTCACTGCTCTTTGTTGCTCACCATATACTCACCACATTGCAAACATATGCATGCACCCATCCCATACACACTTACTTAAAGAAAGAAAAGTTAGTGCTAAATTGATATACACTAGTTCATTTACTGTAATGATACTCAGGTTACTCAAAATGAAACAAGGTAAATGAAAAGATCTTCAGCATAAAATTTTGCTAATAAAATTAATTTCTATGTTAAGTCATATTTTGATCATAATATAGATTAAAGATAAAAAATGTGTCTATATAGGCAATATTCTTTTATTATTTTACCACAAAGCAGAAAATGCAAATTCATTCTTAATCCTGAAGCATGATTCAACTTCTTAGCTTGAAAAGTCTCATTAATGAGGCATAGAACACTTTTCTCTTTATATTCAAAGTAAATTTCATTCCTGCAAAAATTTTGTAAGTTCTTATGTGCACGGAAATTGATGTTGATAGAGAATTGTGCCTGTTTAATTTTCTTGACTTTATAGTTCCTTGGTCCCTTTCCTCTCATCATGAGAGAAAAATACTTTGAGCTCACAAACATGCATGATTTTTCTGAGAATATTTGTATTATTGAAGGTCATGCATAAGGTCACACATTAATAGTATTACAGAGAATTATTTAATGCAGAGCAAAAAGATATTAACAACACATGCATTAAAAGAGGGTTTAAATGATTATTGATATTAATTTATTGATAATTAGCAACACTAAGTTAATTTTTATTTAATAGAGAAACCATAGTTCATCATATAATGTGATAAGAGATGCTAATTCTAAAATGCATTGTTTTTCTTGTATTTGTTTTTGTATTTTATTTTAAAATTCATATAAGTTGAATAACTTTGATATATATTCAATGAATACATATGATGCTGCTTTATTATTTTTTATTTTAAGTGTTTATGCTAGAAAAGTATGTGATTTTGAATACCATGATACAAAGAACATGACAAGCACAATTCATTTTAGAATTCTGTTTTGTGAATAGAAAATGAGGGTCCGATAATGCTAGCACTTACACAGCTGCATTCAGTAGAGATTTTATTCTCTTAAAAGATAATCATCACAATATTTTTAAACAATTTCAAATCCTTTAGCAGTTAAACTTAAGCTCATTTCATTTTCTTGGCTATTATTTGGAATAGTCACTCATAGTGAAGGTTTCATATGTAGAAAGAAGGAATCGAGACTTCCATAAGTAGGGGATTTGAATTAGTAGAATAAATGAGATAACCGATTTTACCAGATATTCAGATAGCCAAGGTCTTAAATAGCACATTCCACTTTCTAAGTATTTTTCAAAATATGTTTCTTAAAGCTTTCTCTTCAAATTACATTCTACAGATGTATTGTTCCCAAAACGTCTTAAAAATGAGCATACAACACAAGATGGAATAACTAAATCTGAGCGAAGGCTGGCAGAGCAGAAGCACATGACAAGGGGTTGAGAATGAAGCTTAAAGTTATTCCCCGGATTTCTACTAGTGAGGGGGCACTTTTCTGACTAACCCCAAGCTTTCCTAGAGTGGAGCATTTAGGGTTTTTTCTAAGAATGTTTTATATACAAACAAATGGAGTGTCTGTCCAGGCTCCCTTCCCCTCTTCTCGCATCCCTCTTCTCCCACCCTCCCTGTTCCTCCCAACATCATGCCCCTCTGCATGTGTGAACCACAGGGTTCTTTTGGGGGGCACCTATACTAATAAAGGAGCAGAACTTTGTGGTAGTTAGTATGTGCCCTTCAGTGGGTGAACCCACAGGTGGGGAATGGCACATTTAGATTTTAACTTTCACACTTTTTTTGAACCGCGACTAAAAGATTGTAATTGTTACTATCAGTAGTAATCATAAACAGACAGAAAGAAGATCCAAACCAAGTCACATAAAGTAGGAATCCCTCACTTAACATTTGATTCTTCTTTTTGGCCAAATACATAAAAAGGCCCTTTTATTTTTGTATTAAGAAAGAAAATTGCTGTGAGTCTGAAATTTTGTCCACATATGCTTGTCCTGTGTGTTTATAACTCACTCGGTGGTGGTGCTGTTTGAGGAGGCACTGAGCCTTTAAGATGTGGGGCCTAACTTGTGGAAATAGATCACTAGGGGCAGGATTTTAAAGGTTGAAACTGAGTCACAGTTTCCAACCTCACCTCTGCCGGGCCTGGATATGAGCAGCCATCCTCTGCACCAAGCTCTTGCTGCCAAGACACTCTGCTCAAGACCATGGGTCCAGGCAGCCATAGACAGAGATCTGGAACTGCAAGCCCCAAATAACTCCTCTCTGCTGTGAAATTGTCCCACCAGATATTTTGTCACAACGACCTCAAGCAAAACTAAAAGAGAAATGATGCCTTTTCCTTGGATGGTTTTCTCCACCACGACATTAGTAATATTTGATGTCATATACTACATCCAATTTTCTTGTTTTAAATGTTTCAGTTTTTTAGAATTACTGTGACGATGAATAAAATGATGGTCTTTATTCTAAAATGCATGTGTGTGTGTGTGCATGCCCACACACACTTATGTACATAAAAAGGTAAAGCACGGAGAAGAAAGAATATTTGAGCAAGTCTTCATGAAAATTATTGTCAAACATTATAGGATATGCAACTAACTTAGTTTCTCTCTGACACCATAGGAATTCTGCATTTCTCAGAAGACTCGGAGACTTAGGCCTGATGTGCAAATACCTGCATGTGCCATGAGCAGTCAAACATTTGTCTTTGTAACTCCGTGGGGCTTGATGCAATGAGACAGGAGATACAGGAATTTGTATGATCGAAGAAAAGAAGAGCAAAGCTGCCTGGCTGTAGATGTCAGAAATCTCAGGAGTGACAAACCCTGAACAGTGACCTCTAAGAGTGAAACACTGGGCAGATGGACAGACATTTTAAACTTGCCTACGAAATAGACAAGTGGATAGAGTATTTACGTAGAGCTGTTACTGCTTTTGATTCACTAATTGGCGTAAATGTACATATGCAGTGAATCCATGACTGAATAATGAGTTGCTAGCATGCCCAGTATCTGAGAGGGAGGGAATGTTTGTGTCTATGTTTTACATTAGTAACCAAATACGTTTGCTTTTCTAGGAAATGAGAATTATACAATGGAAGTACTTACTGAGCATATAAAGAATAAAATCAAAGTCTTAGCTCCCTTGGAAATATTTCCTGAATTATATGCTAGAGGGAGAGAGAGAGAGAGAGAGCTGGTAGTTTCATTATTTTCATTTCATTTTCATAAGCAAAGTTTCATATAATTCTGCTTTCAATAGCAGCAGGTGTGATAAACAGCATATCATTCTGTACCAATGTAAAATTTAGAACATTCCAGGGTTAACAGATTAAATGTAGTGTTTCCTATCATTCTGAAGAAATTTACAAATTGGCAGATGATGTCATTTCACAACAAGCAGGTACTTTAATTGGAACAATACATGTATGTTGTTTTATTTTTTACTAGCAGCCTGCTCCTTTAAAAACTTCTTTTAGACAGACAGCCATTTTTTCTCAGCAGTTGGGCAAAGTTAGCCAGTACTGCTTCTTGGAAGCAGAACCAGGCTTTAGCATCCTGCCTTTACTGTTTGTGGTGGGCACCAAGCAGCCTGAGACACAGTAGTGAGGCTAGAAGGCTCAGCGCAGCAGAGGAGTCTGGCTCTCCAGCAGGGCCAGGACCAAGTAACATAAACAACAAGCAACAGGGCTGTGGGGCAGAAAGGAGAGTCTGTCATGATAGCATCATTATCCTTGCCTCCCTGTGACACCTGCAGTCAAATGAACAGATGTGAAGTCTGAATTGCAGGTATTATCGTTTGGGTTGTAGCCACACTGGAGGGTTTTCTTTGCTCTTTTCTTCAGGTGATAATGAAATTGGAGCTGAATCCACAGGAGTCCTGATGTGCCAAGATATTGACATTTGTGGCTAGCTCATCTTTCCACTATTTGAAAAGAGAAGAGGCAAATTAAACTGATAAAACGATGACTCACCTACTCTACTTTCCTGTGGATCTGTTGAACCTTACACTCCAACATGTTGGCCGACACAATATAGCATGAATCTATAGGAAGATACAACTGTTGGACCTTTTAAAATAACCTTGCAAACAAGAGATTGTGTCTACCTTCAGAATCCTCTGGCTGGGCAGTCTTTGCGTGCTGAGAAGTTTATTACATAATGACACAGAATTCCAGGGAGAATCTTTTCCTACATTTTAGTTTAGAGTACAAGAAATTTGGAATGATATTCAGGGAAATATTTTATCAAAGGCCCATAAGCTTTCCTCTTTCTCATACACAATTATTTATTCTAATATTAGTTCTTGGTCCAGCCACAAAGAGCTGTTCCCTTGTGTATCATCACATTGTGCTTAGAGCTTTTGTACAGTTTTTGTAACTTTTTGGTCAAAATCCTCATCAGTTCCTCCCTGATTATCCATCCCTCATCATGTCTTGATCTCTGACTCTGTTTCTGCTTCTGACTCGTGTTCTCTAACCTGCCCTGTCCATCTCCTTTGTTTCCATGGCATGTGTACAACATAGGTACCACTGGCATCTGCAGAAACCTTTGTTAGCCTGAAAACATTCACCTCTTGTAGCCTTCTAGGGATTAGAGGGGATAATCTCCATTTCAGAGAAGGGAAGACTAATCAGAAGATACCCACCTAGTCATTCGACATTGCTCAGCATTCAGTCATTAAACTATGAATCAAATTCCTAAACCTGGTACCTAAAACTGGTATCCCTTTAACTATTTCATCTTTCCCCTGAAGAGCAGCAGAGTTCTCTCTTACAGTATGTGATGCCCTGATTTTCATGTGTCTACATACAGGTCTGTCTATTTTGCTTTGTAAGTTTCTAGCAGTAGATACAGCTACATGTATATAAGGTATACATGGACATAAGGGTTGATCAGGTCAGCAAAATGATCTGGTGGGTAAAGGTACCAGCATACAACACAAACTTGGTAACTTGAGATTCTCTCTCTCTTCCATCCCTCCCTCCCTTTCTTTCTTTCTTCCTTCCTTCCTCCCTCCTCCTCTCTTCCCCCTCCCTCTCTGCATGTTTTCTAAAATCTAGAGTAGATAGATAATAGATTAATTAGAGACATAGGATAGGGCAAAGAGGTGGAGGAAGAGGAGGACAAGGAGGAAGAGGAAGAGGAAGAAAAAGAAGGAGGAAGAGGAGGAAAAGGAGAAGAAGGAGAGGTGCAGAAGGAAGAGGAAGAATGAGAAAGAAGGGGGAGGAGGCAGCAGCAGCATTAGTAGCAACAGCAGCAGCAGCAGACACCTCAACAGCACAGATCCTAACTCCTCTCTAAAGCTGCAGCAACAACCAAGCCCCATCTCACAGAGATCACAGCAACACTGTGTGGTCCACGTAGGAGCTTCTGGGGGAGTATTTAAAATCCAGGTCATAGCATCTGCTGCATAGGAAGCCTGAACTTCAGGAAGCTAGAAATGTGTTTATGAGAGTCTTCAGTACTGTGAGAGTGTTTCCCAAATATTTTGATAGAATCTGGCCTGATTGAATCAGCATCTGACTTCCAGATGTCTGATCTATAGATTTCACTGATATCATAATTTGTCACTGAGTGTAGACAATACAGCAAGGGCCTAATTTTTATAGTCAGTGATCGCTCTTACAAAATATTAGTTCCTCGAAGCTTACTTGATAGTAACATCTCTCCACTGTTGGTGCTCATGGTTTCTTTGATTGCTTGCACATAGAGAGGCTGGTGGTTGAGAATCAAAATATTTTATAATGTTTGATATTAAGTTATAGTTACCTTTTGCATGGAGTGAGACATGACTATAGTTATACCTAAGCAGTGTCTGAACTATAGATGCTTTCTCTGCAAGTTACAGGTTGTTTATAAAAACAGCCAGCTCACACAACACCAATTGTAATTGCACACACACACACACACACACACACACACACACACACACACAAAAAAAAAAAACACAGCGTATTTGTCTTGGGGGCCTTTTATCGCCACAGAATCAACTTATTTATTATTGCTACTTCAGTGAAGTTTTTAAAAAACATTTCATTTGTTCTAAATTTCCATTCAATTAATTTCTCCTCCTCCCATCTGCTCCAATAAATTGGACAGGGTGATAAGAAACAAATAAACTGTTTGAATATTTACCACACACTACAAAATCCTGCAGGCATATTCCCGACCCTTCTTTAATTCCTGAGTGTTTTTCTTCCTAATGTTTTCAAGTGTCAATGGAACTAAGATGATCAGATCCGTTTGCTCAAACCACTGTCATTTCACTGCCCACTGGACAAAGACTAACTACAAGGATACTGGATGGTGTCCGGAGACGAATAACATTAGCATCTACTCTCTGAAGCATGTGATGAGTGGAAACAGGAGATAGTTTTCAGTGGAGATAAATCACAAATCTACTTCTGTTCAGTAGCTTTGGTTCACTTGTCTTGCTACCTTCAAAAGAACTAGAATCCAGAGCTGTTGGCTCTCCTCATTCATACTTACATAAATAAATAACTAGCATAACTAACTTAAATAACTAACATAAATGAAACGCAACTACTTAAATGTTGTCTCCAAAGAAAAAAAATTACTTCAATATTATTCCAGATTTTTAAAGCCCAGGCAATTGTGGTAATTTCCTTTTCCCTTTTTCTCTAATCTCCTTGTTTATACATACATGAATGTGATGTTTGTGCATGCATACATGTGTACATACATGTGTCTTGTCTTTGTGTGCACAAGTATGTGTTTATTCATGTGCATTGTAATTGTGTATGTGCATGTGTTCAGGTGTATTTCTATCCTTAAGTATAGAGTATGAATGTACATGCAGGTGCTTTCATGCATGTGCGTTTTTGGTTGCCTGTATATTATACAACTTTCTACATTCAAACAATTGACTGTTAAATTCTAGATGAACACAGGTGAAAGTAATGGAGACCAGTGAACATACAAGAAAATTAAGTTGATGTTTTCAAGGACATGAATAAATTCCCAAACCACAAAGGTATTAAAGAAACAATAACATCTAACTTCAGGGAATGATGAGCATTTGACTTCAAAAATTGATACTCTAAAATATCTGATAGCACAGATGCCAATAAAAACATCAAATATATTAACAAAACCAGAAAAGTGTGAAGTAGACTATGAAAGCTAACTAAATGAAAATCATGTATGCATGGGATAACGATGACATGGGTTCATTATAAAAAATTTATACCAGTTCTTATTAATATGGTTACTTTTACTCTGGTTTTCTTCTCAAGTCTTTGATAGTTTTCATACAATGAATTTAATTTATCCTTACCATATATTTATTAAAATTGTTATACACTTTAGTAAGTGTAAGGTAATGAAAACTTAATTTAAAGGAAAGGGATGAATGGCCTGAACAAGCATTGTTTTCTTTTTAATGATAAAAATAACTGCTATCAAGATATGATCCTTGTATATTCATAGCCAGACATGGTGGTCTGGCAAGTAAGGATCATCCATCTCTCAGCTGTTTTGTGGATATTAGTTCTTTCAGTCCTGGTGTTGGTGTGAGCTCTCCTGAAAGTTGGACAAGGATCTGTAATCAGTCTATTGAAAGAGAAAAAAAAACCCTGTTTCCTTAATCTGTTTAATGGTAATTTTTTCTCAGCAATGACGCAGGCTGGTTGCACCAGAGTTTGATACTAGGAGTGGGGTGTTGACTATGTGGATTTGTATTTTAATGGTTTTGTTGAGCAAATTTTTAAATGTTTGAAGATTTTGGGACTGTGAACTACAAATACTGTTCAAGAGTTTAATAGTCCATTTGGAGATTAGAGATGCAGAGAAAATTGTGAATTATTTGAGTCTAGTTTGTGAAGAAGGGAACAAGGACTTTGACAAACCTATATTTAAAGATGAACTGGTTTACTTGATAGAGGAGAGCTGTGTTGGTACCCTAAAAGTTTTGGATGTGGAAAGGGCAAACAGAAGAGCAGCTGTAGACTGCTGAGGTAGTGAATGCTATTGAAGTACTTTGCATGGGATAGTGGAAGAAATGAATACCACTGTGGTGAGATTCTGCCCAGCATAGAGATTCTTCTGAGAGTCCGCACAGAGAAACTAATCAGCTGTGATTCCAAGGAGCCACAATTTCCACCTAGAAAATAGTGTAACACGGCAATGTCATCCATGTGGTAATGGTTTTGGAGGCATCAAAGATGCAGGAGGGATGAGGTTGTGGAACCCTCCTCCAAGGTTTCAGAGAATGGCAAAACCCAGGCAGTGGGTACTCCCAAGATAGTCTATATGTCTATTCATATATGTACCTATTGCTCTGTCATTATTCATATATATTATTAGTATATATATTCATTATTACATTGTTAATGGTATTTGTCATTTTATGAGTACTGGCTCAAAATGATCTGTGTGAGACACACATTTTAGTTTCTGTTTTACCTAAGTTTCTTTAATGATTATAAATCTGGATTTCTGCAATGCAAGTTTTGGTTTTTAAATTTCATGACTTTGGAGAGTCTGTCAAACTATTCCAACACCTGTCTGACATCAGGAGAACACTCTGGCACACAGGTGTAAGAATTATGTGCACATGGCAGGTGTCTGTGCACATCCCTGGCTTCTGTTGTTGTGGTTGAAGTCTGCATTAACATTTTTCATTGCCATGCCCCTGAGGATGAGAAAAATCTCAGAGGTCATGTTCTTATTCCTCACAACAGGCTGAGTCTGTCTGGGAGTCATTCATTCAGGACATTGCTTTTTATAGACACACAAGAAGAGTTTCAGAGAAATCAAACAGTGGAGATTGGGTTACATCAGTTTAATCAAACAAAAGCATTTTCATGATGCATATATGTTAAGTTAATGCAGTCAGAACACAAGATCAGGTTTCTTTTTTTCTTTGTCTCTATTTATTTTTGTAAATTAATTTTGATTCTGTTATTACTCTTTTATAATTTCATACATGTAGACAATACATTTTGAGCATAGGTACCTTGTCTCCCTCCTGCTTCCCATAGACATTTCTCTAGCATGTCTACCTCCTGCTTTTAAGTCCTATTTTTATAATTTGAGCAATATGAAATAATATGTAAGCAATAAAAGAAAATACATTAAAGATGTAGATAGTTGTGATTTAGATCCAAATTCAACATAGTTAGTAACACATTATAAAGCTGAAGAATAGCAGATTTGTCCATTTTCTATGAGGTTAAGATTATGATGTGAGCACGCAGAGCCCCAGCCCATGGGAGGCCATCCATGTTGTGTGCACATGGAGCGTAACCCATGAAAGGCCTTCATGTTGTGAATGCACAAATATGGAATTCAGGTGTTTGGCAGGCAGTATGTTATGCCAGGCTATTAATCATTCAGTTGTCCATAGATTGGAACACTGAATATGGAAATTGTATTATCTCTTCTCTGCCACCCTCTAACACACATAGGACAGAACAGCCACATGTGCAATGCCTCTCAGGACAGGAAGAACTGTTTTTTTTTTTAATTTATTATTATTATTATTTATTCAACTGTGTACATATGCGTGTGTATGTGCATGCGCGCGTGTCTGTGTGTGTATGTCTGTGTATGTGTAGAACCACGGACGAATTCGCGAACCACCATGGGCGCCTCCACCTCCTTCTGCCCCCGGATTCACAGGCTCCGCCCTACCAGCACCAGAAACGCAGGCTGCCCCGCTTCCGCCTGGCATCTGTACGTGGGATCTGGGATCCGAACTCAGGACCTTCCGCCTGCAAGGCGGAGGCTTAACCCCTGAGCCACCTCTCCAGCCCCAGGAAGAACTGTTTTTTTTAAAAAATAACTCATTTAAGGCTGAGCAGATCATTCAGAGATTAACCTGGCTAGCAAAAGGATCTGAATTCAGATTCCTAGATTCCACATAAAGATGCTTAGTAGAAATAGGGACTGCAGTCTGTAATTCTGATCTTGGAATGTAGAACCTGTGAAATTCCAAAGCAAAGCAATAAAGAGTTAAAGCAACCCAGGGTGATTTCCTCTGATGCACCCTTGGGCCTTCATAGGTATATACTTTCAACTGCCTCTGGTACATGTAACACACACACACACACACGTGCACATGTGCTCTCATACCTACAAAATATATATTAAGAGAATATTTTCCTTTCTTAAAAGTTAATGAGCTTACTTGCAATCTTACCAAACAAAGGGACAGAATATTTTGCATGTGTTTTTGTTTAAATTTACATCCATTGCAAAGCCAAAGGCCAACAGTTCTTCAACTGAAATAACATTCTTAGTGCAATATTATAAGGGAATAGTTCATGGAGACAACTTGATGAAGAATTAACCTAGAAGAAATACTCAACAGAAATCTGTTAAGTATATTCACCATAATGTATTCTATTGTACTTTAAACTTCCAATGACTTAAGTGTCCCCAAAGTTGGAAATATAAGCTTTTTAATGAAAATCTGTTTCAAACACAGTATGAGTGGTTTAAAATTTTATAAAATTTTAAACTGTTTTCTAGAGCACATGTAAGTATTCAGGAGACTGTCAGGTATTCTATATTTAAAACAGAAATAGAATAGAGTTTAGAACTTGGTGTGTGTGTGTGTGTGTGTGTGTGTGTGTGGTGTGTACATGCTGGTCTACTGGAATAGTATTTTTTCAACTTTGAAATTTCGTTGAGAATTCATGTAGGCCAGGATCGTGTGACTTTTCCTTTAATTTAAGAAACTTTCAAATTGATTAATAACCTGCGAAATGTCATCAATAAGATAATGACAAGCAGGCATCTTGTAGGTAATAAGTGTGAGACTGGATAGAACTCTAAGTCTATAAATCTCTAGAAATGATTAATTGAAGATTAAACAGATTTAAGAAAATATTGCTTTATAAGTGAAAATGTGTATGAGCTTGACTTAGCAACAGTTTCATTAGAGCAAAGAGTCTCTCTGAGCTTAATTGTGCTTACATAAGGTAAGACCTTTTGGCTTCCTTTCCATGTTGAACTCTGTAGGTGTCAAAAGAGGTGGCCAAGAACATAAGAATTTGTGATTACAAAAGAAATCATAAGACTATCAGACCAGGAACAAACTAAAAGTAAACATCTGGATCATGTTACTAAAAAAGAGGGATTTAGTACAAAATAAACATAAAATATTTGAATGGACAACTATAGTTTACCTGTACTGCAAAGGATTCCTTTTAGAAGGAAATCTGAAATGAATTTATTTCCTAGTGATACATTGAAAAAGTGGTTTATTTGTAAGGGATTGTTGGGTGGTTTTCATAAAAGTGATACAATTACAAACATGCTTGATTTGAATTAGAGTTTCTTGCTCCTACATGGATGGGAGATGATCTGCCTAATCATCTTCATATAAGTGACTATAGTACTGAAGAAAATTGCCCTTCCCACCGTATCTACTAATTCCTTCAGGGAGAGGAGGGGCTACCTGGGTTCCTCTACCATCTATGGTGAAATGTTGATAATGTCTCAATCTTGTGCCGTTCTTATTTAGAAAACCACAGTTGCAGTGAATAAGTCAGTGAGTGAGTGAGTTAGTCAGCTTTATTATTTATCTTTTAAAAACCACTTTGATTGTTCCCACTTTGTTTAATTCACCTTATAATCTACCACTGAACCACTTTATCATTTGTAGAGCAAATTCTACAGGGGTAGCTTTTGCCTAACTTCACTCATGCCTACAGCACAGATTGTCATATAGGAGGCATCTAATTAGTGTTTCAGAAATAAATATATCACATCTATTTCAAATGAGATCTTGATATGTTTCCCCTGTGCAGAATCGAGTCAATTGTGGAAATGCTGTCCTCCTTGTGTGCTATGTCCTAGGGTTCAGCCTGCAAAGTTACATGTCCACCTGACTGTACTCTTCCATTCAGAGCCTGACATGGCACCAGTTTATTTGTCTTAAGTCTCTCAGATCAACAAAAGTGAAGGCTTTAGTTACCATGTCTACAAAACTGAATAGGAAGAATATGATAAGAAGACAATATGAGATAAATCCAGGTAATATTGCAGCACAAAGAATTGGTTTGGACATTTCTAAATTATGTTCCCACTACTTGAGCAAAAGGACTTGAGAGGTGTCAATGATGACCAGGTATTGCTACCCTTCTGTGTCCTTTAAGGTTTTGCCAAAAGTTTCTCATAGTGTTATCCTGCACATTTGGTTCTATAATTCAGGGTTGACAAAAATAGAAACTCTTTATAGAGGAAGTGTGTTCAAAGAATTTAGGAAACAAACAAAGGGGCTTTCCTAAATTTATAGAACTTTGACAATTGTCCAAGGTGATTTCTTGTGGAATGATATGTGCATTTATTTCTTTATTTTTGCCTGCATCAAATGGGAACATACTTTGACTTTTTCAGCATTGTATTCTTTTTCTTAACACAAACAGATCTTTAATGGCTTGGATAGACATTTTTCAAGTCAATCTTACAGCATGCAATTTTGGAGACTGACTTAGCAGTGTATGTTGCTCTTGGCTGTGGAGGATTTCAGGAAGCTCTTGTAGTCCCCTGGGTCACAGGAAGACATTGTGTGATTTAGTAATTTGCTTTTTACCTGTAAAAATACAATGTAATGAATACTGCAGGTACAGATACTGAAGGGCAGAAACCTGGAAGAATAAATGCAGATGTGTGAAGGTCCATAATTCAGAATTTGAGATAGCTCTCTTAGAATGTGTGACTAGACAGATGCTGTGGCGGGTGCCTCTTGTCCCAGTACATGAAGCCTTGAAATTCTGGGCTGTATAGTGAGAGTATGACTCAAGAAACAAAAGTAATCGAAAGAAACACAAACGAAATAAACCCATAGTAAATGTTTGTACTTTCTGAATTAGTATTTCAAATGTTACTACACAGAGGTGACAAGCTAAGGGTTCCCTGATTTACTCATAAAGTGTTGATTGCAATCAAAATTGGTAAAATCCATTTATAAAGCTCTTATAGTATGGGAACTACTGAGATGTAGCATTCTGAATATATTAATATATTTTCTGGGAATGTATGTCCAGAAAACAATGGAAACTAAAATGCCCCCTTCCATTTACTTTAAGGACATTGACACCAGACAAAGTACAATATATTCCTTCCATTCAAGCAAAGTCAGGTTCATTTATATCAGCTTGGTGTAATATTTTGCAGGTACAAAGCTGAATCTTATGAAAGCAGGTTGAATAGGGTTAAAAATCAGACATACAGATACTGTGAAATAATGGGAATAGCCATAAAAGTTAGAGTACTTGCAATAATATTGACTGAAACTAGTATCTTATAGACAAAGAGCTTTGTCTTTAAGGAAACTTGTAACAATCTACATCACTGACTCCCTGAATAGACTCTTTTAGTTCTTTTTTTTTTTAGGTACATTTGATTGGAGTCATTGGAAACTTGAAGATGTATTCAGAATTTTAACCTAGGTTGGAAGACCCACTGTCAATATGAGTGACTGGCTTCCTATAGGAAGAAAAAAGAAAGAGACAGCTGATGTTTCCTGTTCTCTGATTATTGTGTACTTTGATGTGAGCTGATCTGCCATGCTCTTCATACTATGATGGACTGAATCTCTTGAAAATGAGAGGAAAAGTAGATTCTTTCTCCATTAAATGGTCTTTGTTAGGGATTTTGATCACAGCAATGCAAAATTATGTTACACAGAAGTCTTGCTTTGGTTCATATCAACCTTTCCAGACCAACGGTTCTGTTAAAGTCTGTGAGATTAGTAAAATAAGTGTGTGTGTGTGTGTGTGTGTGTGTGTGTGTGTGTGTATGTGTTTGTGTATGTGTTTGTCTGTGTATATGTCTTGTGACTACCTATTTTTTGAGGGCTTTCCATAAAGAATTAGCTAGGGGAAGAAAATCACCTCATATGTTTGTTCCATTTTGCAGATATTCTGTCTCTCTGCATCCCAGCTTCCAAGATGTGCTCCATAAGGCAGAGTCCAGGCAAGATGGGCTCTGAATACCTGATCTGAAAAAAATCAATCTTTGCCCTCCAGAGTTGATTTTTGTATATTTTGTCACAGAAAAAAAGTGTGGTAATCCATATCTGACTCCTTGATCTGCCTTTAGGTCAACTTATCAAGATTCCTCTTAGTGTAGGTCTCATGTAGGAAATTGCTAAAATAAGAGTTATCTAGTAAGAGGAATAACTCTTATTTTAGCAATTTCCTACATGAGACCTACACTATGTTCACTTGTTCTAATTCCATCTGAAAATGTTTAATTAAAAATTGAGCTAAAGGGGAAAATACTATAAATTCACCATATTCAGGTGTGCAACAATTAATTGTGCATATATAAAAGATGTGAATATAATCACAGATAAAAAAGCGAACAAAAGCATAATATAAGCAATTTTTTGTCTAATTTTTCAAAATTTAGATAAATAACTTTTAAAAAGCACAACATAATTACAATTGACTGAAGAAATTAAAACTTTTTCGAAGAGAGAAGAATTGAGATACGTGCTATACTGAACTCCCTTTATTGTCTGCAATAAGTCTGAATAAAATGTCTGTAATAATATCCACTAGTGTCTGCATCTTTTAACCCTAACCCATGTCTTTTAGAATCCCCTCAAACTTCTTTTAAAAAGAGTTGACTACCTTTTGGCAACAGCATCATTTTCTTAATTAATATCAAGAACATAGATATCAAGGCAGGAAGCTAAAAGGTAAAAGAAGTAAGAGAAGAGTGGGTCAAGCAACTGAGGTGACCTCTGACCACTCCTGCAGATCTGATACAAACTTATTGCCTTAAATAAAGTCCAAATTATCACACCACATGAGCAACTTGCTAATTAGAGTTGAAACAGGATGTCGATATATACTCCATTTCCATAGATAAAAAGTTTCAACTGAAGTCATAGTACCGGGTGGTTTCTTTTCAATGCAAGCTATCAGAGCAAAATGAGTTAATTGTTTGGTATGAGTCTTTAATTCCATGAATTTGGTCTTTTAGGATGTCCAACTCTCTACATGTGGTTTTCATGGGCACCACACAATCTATAGTTTCTTTACAACATAGAATATCACGTGAAGGAATACAGCTTTACATTGTAAATTCTTATTGACATATGCTTTTTTTATAAGTTGATCCCCTTAATCAATCAACTGAGTTTTGCTGAAGTCATTCTCATTATTAGTGTGATCTTGCATGTCACTTTCAATCTGATGTAGAATGTGGAATTTGTGACTAAGGAAATGAGTGTGCACAGCACCCACTGCACAGTTGAGTACTACTTTTCCTATGTGCTTCTCAATATCAGCATCTGGAAATGGTACTTAAGTCTCAACATTACCACCTACTGAGTGTTTTAAATAGATTGCAACCATTTACCAATGCTAAAAAATTCAATGCTGCAGTTTTTATACACATGGCTAAGAAATTCATGACCAAAGAGTTGAGGGGAATAAAGGGTTTTGTTTTGGCTCATGATTGTCCAGTTATAGTTCATAACACAGTTTTGGAGGAGAGCTCATACCAAAAGTAGCAGCTGAGGACAACTACATCCACAGAATTTCTGAGGGGTGAAGTTTTATTTCCATACAGTATGTTTATACAAACATGCTGAAGGGTATTAACACCCAGAATCAGCTCCCTTGATCTTAACCCACCTGCCTGGGAATGGTCCCAAATACCATGGGCTGGGTCTTCCCCATCAGTTAGACAATCTTTTGGAGATTTGTTCAGGACTTAACCGAAATGCTAATTCTTTAAAAACGTTACTGAAATTGGCAAGTTTGCATATGTATCTAACCATCACATTCAAAACATATATAGTTTCAACCTCTTACTTTGCACTTACACCATCTGAGGAGCAGGGAGTTGCAGTGCTCTGGGAAAGAAAGTCTTAACTCATCAGTCTAAAGAGAGGGTACAAATATTTTATGTTTTCCTCATGAAGCCATCAGTTAATTTGCATCTCTCTACAAGGGCATCACATCTTCTTGGCTTCCTCCTCTGGCTTTCTTTCTCCCTAAGTAATCCTAATAGCTTCTCTTTATAGCATCCCAGGGTATTTGGGAAAAAGCAGCCCAACCCAAGGGCATTACCATCTCAAGAAATTCATGAAATAAAGAATGGGATTGTCAAGCTCAAGTGTCTTAATGCTTAACAGGTATTGAACAAATATTACTTTAAAAATATTGTAAATTTTTTTCTTATTGTATGTGTACCTGTTTTTTTTTTTTCATGCCGAGACTCAAGAAACTTAAAGTGAGAAAAGGATATTTATTCAGCTTATGGTTCCAAAGGGGAGATATAGTCCATTATGGCAGAAAAGGCATGGCTGTCTGGCAGAAGCAGAATATGGCATAAGTCATATCCATCATGAGGCTGAGAGCTCAAAACTGCAAACTCCAAAGCAGACTAACTAAGTGAATCTGGTAGGACCTAACCAACTTCAAGGCCCACTTTCTGTGACAGCCTTCCTCTAACAAGGTCTCACTTACTAAAGCCCTGGAGAGCTGCTTCACCTTACACAAGGAGCTGTTATGAGTGATCACTGAGTTAAAATGTCTGGATTATGAAATGCTCTCACTTATGGAGATTGTGAAAGCAGCTTCTTCTAACAATACCAGATTTAAAATATGTATTGCTGCTTTAGGTTTGATTACAAGTGATGTTACAGGAGTATAATATTCTCACAGAAAATATCAAACTAAAACATGTTAAAATACTATAACATTTTTCCACACAGTTTCTGACACTGCTATAGTTTTTGCTATAAAGAATAATTTGGGGGCTAGAGAGGTGGCTCAGGGGTTAAGCCTCCGCCTTGCAGGCGGAAGGTCCTGAGTTCGGATCCCAGATCCCACGTATAGACGCCAGGCGGAAGAGGGGGTGGCCTGCGCTTCTGGTCCTGTTAGGGCGGAGCCTGTGAATCCCCGGGCAGAAGGAGGTGGAGGCGTCCATGGTGGTTCGCGAATTCGTCCGTGGTTCTACACATACACAGACACACACACGCGCGCACATGCACACGCACATGCACACAGTTGAATAAATAATAATAATAAAAAGAATAATTTGGAGGTGGGCACTGGTCTAGTTGAGTGATAGGAGACATCATGGACTCAATGTCATTGTGATTTTGGAAAGCAATGGGTAGTGGAATGAAAAGTGCAGAGAAGAGATGATGAGATGAAGGCTTGGATGAGAGAAGGCAATGGGCAGGCATCTCCTTGTCATAGTAGTCCATCACTTTGGAAACTCTTTGTACTACGTGCTAGGGAACAAATCTAGGTACTTTTTAAGATGATCTCTGGGTTTGATAACTTTCCATAGCTGAAACAAAATACGTTTGAAAATCACCTTATAAGGGGGAAAGGTATGCTGCTCTATGGTCAGAGATGTTAGTTTATGGTTGGATGGTTGGTTGGTTCTGATGCTTATATTTATACAGCCAAGATGAATATGGCAGCAGCACATAGCAGAGGAAACAACTTATTTCAGAAGTAATAAAGAAGACAGACAGGGAGAGATAAAGAGAGAGAGAGAATAACAAAAATAAGTCATTGAAGAATGCATCTCTAATGACCAATAAATGCTCCATCTTTAAAGTGTCTACCCTCTCCCAGTTGTGCCATCAGCTGAGAACCTACCTTTCAATGCATAGACATTTTGGGGGCATCAAGGATCCAACCCAAAATAATCTCATTCTCCATTCACTATTTTATAAAGGAGTTGCAATGTCAGCTGGAGTGTTCTTTATATTTTTGTATTGAGAAAGGAGATGGCAGATCAATTATGGATGGATATCACACTTTTAAAATAGACCAATATACCTTACGAGAGACTATTCATAATAGGAGGAAGTGGAGGAGGGAAATGGGAAGGCATTTAAGACCTTGGAGAACTTCTGTGTTCACATGACCTGCTGATGGTAATTTACTTGGCAACATGAACTTTTTCCCCCTTCCTAATTTTTTCTTGATTTCAATAATGTATCTATTAACCAGATTGTTCCTATGTCCCTTCCCTCATATTTAATTTGATAACAATTAACAGGTCTTCCTCTACCTTGCCAATATATCATTGCAAGATCAGAATTTCCTTTGGAGCTAATCTTGTTTGCAAATGAACTTGAAAATGAAATATTCAAATCAGGCTCAGCCCACATAATAAAAGAAGGCAATCAGCTATTCAGACCCAAGTTAGTAAGGTGGTAAGAAAGGCACTATGCTGTGAGCCTTGGCATGCTAAATTGTCCATCAACAACTTAGCCCAATCAATCAATGGATTTGAGACAAGTTCACATGAAGAAAAATAATCAGTGATGAGAAAGCATGTCTAGCCCTGACATGCTGTAGATTAAATAAGTTTGTATTAATTCCTTTTATCTGCTTTCTTTATGATGCAGGCCTAAACAGATCATCAGGAATATGCATTTCTAATTTACACATGAAAATACTAAAATAACCTGAAAAAACATCAGGATTGTTTTTAGAGACTACATCATTCTCTGCGATCATTTTGTTGTGAACACTTCAAGACAGATCCAAACAATCTTTTTCATGACATAAATCAGCTTAACTAGAACTACTTTTCTACTTTTTTTTAAAAATTATTTTTATTATTATTTATTCAACTGTGCACTATGTGCGTGTGTATGTGCGCGCGTGTGTGTATGTCTGTGTGTGTGTGTCTGTGTATGTGTAGAACCACGGACTGATTCGCGAACCACCATGGACGCCTCCACCTCCTTCTGCCCCGGGAATCACAGGCTCCGCCTTACCAGGACCAGAAGCGCAGGCCGCCCCCGCCTCCGCCTGGCGTCTATACGTGGGATCTGGGATCCGAACTCAGGACCTTCTGCCTGCAAGGCGGAGGCCTAACCCCTGAGCCACCTCTCCAGCCCCTACTTTTTTACTTTTAACAATGATAGTCTTTCCATATTTCAAGGGAATGATCTTCGATACCAATCAGGATACAGCTAAGGGCAGTACAGGAACAGTAAAACTGAAAACAACAAACTATAATTCAGAACACAAAAAGCCGTACATTATTCACCTGGAACCAGACCAGCCAAATCTCTCCCCATCCTAAAGCTCAAGGAACCTTGCAGAAGAGAGGGTGGCAAGACTGTAAGAACCTAAAGGTGGGGAGAAGCAACAATATGGAAGATACTCCTCACAATCAGGGCTATAGGCAGGATATAGCTATAATGTGATTTGAGTTTGCCTGACCTGCACAATGGCTGACATGTCAAAGACCTCCCTCCAAAATCTAGCACAGATCACAGGGGAGAATGCTCCACGCACTATGATCCTTAGAGGCAAGGGGTAAAACAGTCACAATAGAGTTCCTATGTAAGCAGGCAGCCCAAGAAGGGGCCCCAAGTTATGCCACTGAATCTTGAACCTTCACTAGGGTAGAGGACTCACAGGGAGGTTCATTGTCCACATAAATAGATGCTCTGGGGGATAGGAGGGAGGAAGTGGTAGGCACCAGGAGAGGAGGGGAAGGAGGAGAGTGCAATGGGGGACTACAGGGTAGAGTAAGGAAGAGGGAGAGGAGTACCTATGAAGCTTGTATGATTAGGCAAAAATAAAATGTGTAATAAAAAACATTCAGAATATTTTGTCATCTTAAAATAATGGAACCTGTATGTCATGGTGACATACAGTGCCCAGCAGGATGGACTGAAGGACATTGCAGGAGCAGCAAAACTGCAAAAGAAAATAAAAAACCACAATCCAGAACTTCAAAGACTCTATATCAATCACATAGAACTAGGCCAGCCTAATCTCTCCCCATCCTGGAGCTCAGGGACATTTGCGGAAGAGGGGGCAGTAAGATTGTAAAAGCAAAAGAATGGGAGGAACAACGATTTGCAAGATTCTCAACAATAGCTGGGGCCAAAGCAATCATAATGGGACTTTGCATGCCCTGCACAATGTCCAGCGCACTGTTGCCCTCATAAAGTCTAGAATCTGTTAAGGGCACCGAGATCCATGGAGGCAAGGGATTGACAGCCATAGTAGTGCTCCTATGCTTAAGGGGAACAAGAGAAAGGGCTTATGGAAATGCCACTGGGTCCTTATATGTCATCGGAGAGGAGGACCCAGTGGAGAGTCAGGCGTACACAATAAAGGACGCTCTGGGAATTGGGGGGGAAGCACTGGGGGATGGGGAGGGACAGGAGGGGGAAGAGGGGGTTCGGGGGGAGGAGGGGGGAGGGAGGGAACTGGTAAAAAATTTTAAAATGTATAATTACATTTTTAATAAAAAAATGGAACCTAAGAATTATTTAATGCAAAAAACCCCAATGATTGTCTTTCACAGAATTTTATAATAAAATAAGCTCAAGTTTTACGAAGTTCTTCTTTTGCAAAAATGTAACTTTTAGTAGGCCACATGTCCTCCTTGATTTCACATGGGCTCACACATTTGGGGAAAAAATTCAAATGAATTCAACAAAATCTAAAAGTGATTTGTTATCCTCTGATTTCTCTAAACATCCTCTTCATTTGGTCTTAAATCATATCTTGATTTTCTTGTGAGTGATTTACAGCAAAATATCATTGGAAGTTTTACATAGCACTTTATTTATATTTTAATCTCATTCATAACTCAGAGAATCCCAAAGCTAAATCATTTTCAGTCCCAATGTACATCTGATATTGCAAGGTGAGCTTGTCAGTCCAGACTAGAGGTTAACATTCTTTTCTCTGGGGCTGGACATCTTGGCTTCTGTAAGTCTTAGCTTTTCAATGAGAGAGCTGTGAGCTTGAAAGAGATGCCCACTGTTTGTCCTTCACTGATTATGTGGGGTTGCTAATAGATCCAATATTTATTACCCTAAAGTGTTATTGATCATTAATTGCAATCTCAATATATAAATGTTATTATATTTAATAAGTTATAAAATATTTAGACAGTTCTTCAGTTCTTACATCATATGGTGTCAATTCAGCAACAGACAACTGTTTTGCTAAGGAAGGAGATGATATGAAAATAATGTGAGAAGAAATAAGAAGTGAGAAATGGAGACTAGAAAATATGGTTAATAACTTTGTTCCAAAAATTTTACTGAAAAGAAAAGGGATATGGGAGAGTAACTTTGGAGTGTATATGCAGGGGAAGGGTATGTGTTTTCATGTGTTAATGTTGTATATATTTGTATGTGTGTGATATATAAGATGAGTGTGTATCTGGGATGCTATGTATGTTCCTAAGTATGCTCATATGTATGTGTATATGTAGGTTTGAAGATTTTACCATTTAGACACTTGAACACATGAAAAATGAATTTTTGTTACAACATACTAGTGTAATTTTTGATTAATTATCAGGTGCATGATTGGCAAATTAAGATTTCCATGGGCACAATACTTTGTTGTCTTCTTTTTAAAAATATCAATATTCATTTACTTTGAATACTCATGTGCATATGTGTGTGTGTGTGTGTGTTTGTGTGTTTGTGCTAAGGCATGTGAGTTATGGCATGTGAATGGAGATCAGAAGACACTTCTAGGAACTGGTTGTGGGATCACTGAACTCAGATTATCAGATGTAGCCTTATTCACCTGTTGGTGCTGAAGCATCTCCCAGATCTGTTTTTTTCATACTGTCTTTTTTTTTCATCATGCTGTTACTTGGCTAGTTCTCAGTCATGTGTGGGAGAGCTGGAGAAATCAACTTCCACTCAGCCCTACCCAAAAGGCAATGCTGGAGTTGTTATAAAGAAAGGCAAGTTGTTCTAAAGAGTGGAGCCAGGGACTGTTTTTCCTGCAATATGGCAAGAATAACCAAGATGATTTTTCAGAGTATGCCAACTTAATCTAAGAGGTTTATCTATGTTCCATTACATATGAAGAATTCCTTTGTTACAATTCTCACAAATGGTAGAGAAATACACAAAGGAAGGAAAGAATGTGCATCCAGATAGATCCAGAAAAGGTACCTAGATTGTCATTGTCTTTCTTGAGAGCTTTATGAATCAGCCATTTTCTCTGTCTGGGTTTAGGTTGTCATAATGCTCTGCCTGTGGTATGCTTGGATGAGTGGATTGAGAAGCTTCCAGCATGTCTTCTGTTTAATCACCTGAATTATGATAATGGGAGAAAATGTCCCATGCCAGAAAGGATATGCAGGTTTTTCAAGTTAAAAAAATTGGCATTAACACATTTTTATTAAGAAAGCTGTGATGGGTTAATGGCGTAATAAAAGTGCCTGTGCCCAAGCCTGATGACTTGAAGTCAATCTCCTGGGTACAAAAAGCCACATGTGTTGTCTTGCGCCTTCAACCCAAATACACCTACTTAGATGAAATGGCAGGAGGGAAAAGACAGCAAAGTTACAGAATCAACAAAAGAGACACTAGCTTAGGAAAAAAAAGAAATAACAGAAGGAAGGACGGAAAGAAGGAAGGACAGAAGGAAGGAAGGATGGAAGGAGGGAAGGAAGGAAGGAGAGAAGGAGGGAGGGAAGGAGTGAAGGAGGGAGGGAGGGAGGGAAGGAGGGAAGAGAGTCAAGGAGAGAACTGACTGCAGGAAAAGTTGTCCAGTTGTCCTCTGACATACACACGCTGATGGGACGCATAGACCCCAATCCCTGCTTTCCTACTTCTCTCTCATACTCTCTCCCTTTCTCTCTCTCTTTCTCTCTCTCTCTCTCTCTCTCTCTCTCACAAACACACACACACACACACGTAGACACTAAATCAATAAATCTTAAAAATACAAGGAAATTGGGCCAGTGAAATAACTCGGTTGGTAAGGCTCACAAAACTTGAGACATGAGTTTGATTCCCACAAGCCTACATGGTAAACAGAGTTGACTTCCAAAATTGTCCTCTGACCTCTAATTACATGCCGATGTATTCTCTCTCTCTCTCTTTTTCCTTCCTTCCCCCTTCCTCTCTCTCAAATAAAATGATTTTAAAGAAGCCATACAAGAAGCCATACAAGGGACAGAAGTTAAGTGCATAGAAGACCACACAATAAAACACATTTTATCCCAACATAAGATAAATGAACTCTCATGGAATTTTTAAATCTTTTCAAGAATATTTAAGTTTGTTTTATTTTATTCATTTACATATATGTCATGTTCTGTTTCCACAAAATACCTTCACAACTTTACTCTCTGGAACAAAGAGAAGAACAAAGAAGCGGCATATGAATTGACCCCGCAGTAGCACCAAGAAGGAGAATATTTGTTTGAAGTCATGTTGCTGATTAGAGTATTCCCATTTTGCAGTAAAGAGCTATTTTGCTAGGTCCCAGAATCTAGCCATCTCTTTATACCCCCCGAGGGTGTGCTTTCTATGCTGTGCACCCACCGATCAGTACTTAGATTGAAATTCTTGATATGAGAAATGGCCATTTACCAGACTAGCACTGAATGAAGTAAGATTGCAGGCAATAATGTCTTTTAAACAAAAATGGCTGTGCAAGCCCCCAAATTTGTAGCCTTCAGAGTTATGGGGAGAAAATAAATTGTGGGCTTGTGCAAAGACCAGCAATTTGATGTAAGAAAAGTATTTTTTTAGTGCTTTTTACTCACTTGCTGTGATATTCCCGACTTATTTCTTTACATCAAGTACAGAGAGCAGAGCTAATGACGCTTAAATGGAACCTGCAAAGTGACAGGCAATCACTGGCGGGATGCTAGTACTTAACACCAATTAGGGCTAATGAGAATTTATCCACAGTGGAAGCAGGGCAGCCTGGCCTGTGAATGTCGGACATCTGATGAGCCCTTTCAAATTGAAACATCAGGAAAACAAATTGTACTGAAAGCCATGGCTCTTGAGTTCTTGGTTGGGTCTCAAACAATTATCCACAGTGTCCTTGTTTACAGTGATCATTTACTTATGGTTCAAATGTCCTGAGTGTGAGGGTGACCTTTCTAGGCAGGAAACCTAGTCTCATCAGAAAGCATTTCTGTTCAGGAGAAAGCAGATTGTAAAATAGAGAATGATATTTGGTTACAAAATTAGCACTTCAACTCGGAGAGAAGAAACTGGACAGAGAATTGACTAGAGATGAAAAAAACATGTCATAATGGAAATGAGTTATAAAAATATTACCTTGAATAGGATTTTCCAGAATATTGTACTGAAAACTAAATAATCAGCAGCAATGTATTTGCTTTTCTTTTCTTTTATCAATTAAAATAAATCTAGTAATGCACTAAACTTTCTTCTTCTTATCATTTTGCATATGTCTGTATTATGTGCATGTTCATGTGGGGATGCCTATGTGTATGTGTGGCTCCATGTGCACATATGTGTGCTTGTATGTGGAGGAGGCTCAAAGTTGATGTCAGGCATCTTTCTTGATATCTCTCCACTATACATCTTGTATCATGATCACTCACTGAGCTAGCCAGGTTGTTGTGGGGATTCCTGTCTCTGCTTCTCAAGTATCAGGATCAGAGGCCTGCAACCATGCCCGTCATACTTATACATGAGTTCTGAGGATCTGAACCCTAATCCTCATAACTGTGTGGAAAGGGTGTTACCCAGTATCATATCTCCACACCCTATGATTATTTCTAAATTATTTATGAAATATTCTTAAGGACAGTTTTTTTAGGTAGTAGAGCTCATCCATTCCATCTGGCCTCAAGCTTACTCTGTAGTTGAGGATGACCTTGAACTTCTGATCCTTTCCTCCACCTCCAGAGTGCTGGAGATGAAGGAGTGTGCCCCCATGCCTGCTTTGCATGATTCTGGGAATCTAACCCAGGCCCTCATGCTTCAGGGTCTGATGATGGCAACAGTGATGGTGATGATATTCTAGGAACACATTGACTTGATCTTAGGTATACTTTGAATTAAGCTACCAATATTCAGCCTATACCGCATCCACAGACATACACACACACAGACACACAAGCACATGCACACCTATATACCATATATACATATATACTACACACTTGCACACACAAACATGCACACATGGACCACTCACACAGATTGCACCATAAACATGCATGCATGTACATGCAGGCACACACACACACATACACATGCACACACACAGACCACATGCCAGATAAAATTCTTCATCCTCATTTTTTTACTTTATTATTTTGTTTTATTTTTAATTTTATTTTAGTTTTCTAGTTTCACAAACATATTGAGTTCTCATCCCTGTGTCCCTCCATCCCCCTCCCTCCCATAGCTGTCCCTTTCCTTCTTCAATCCATCCTTCTCCTTCTCACCCTCCTATCTGCCTGTTTCTACGGACTCCAGGGTTTCTTTTGGCATGTCTACTTTTGTGGGGATTCAGGCCTTTTATGGCACACAAAGTTGCCTCTTCGGGCCACCCCACTAACAAGCACATTTCCATTCACTCATCCAACTTTAGTCCCCAAGATTTCCATTGTATACTCTGATCTCTCTTGAGTTCCTCTATTGTCTGTGGGGGCATATTAGCATGTCAGTAGTAACAGTTACTGTTAACTATTGTTGTGAGAGAACACCCAAAGTCAAGAAACTTGGGGGAGAAAGGGAGATTTATTCAGCTTACAGTTCCAGAGGGAAGGTACAGTCTCTCAAAGCAGAGGCGGCATGGCTGGCTGGTCAAAGCTGGAGGAGGCTAAGTCACTGCAGACATCTGGGAAGCTAAGAGCTGCAGACTGCTTGCTGCAAAGGCAGACTTCTCCTGGAGGTAGGGTGGGGCTAATCCATCCCTTGTGACTGCCTTCCTCCAGCAAGTGTCCACCTCTTAAGTTGCCATGACCTTGCCAAACACATGATACTGTGGGGGGACACATTTCAAACTATGACATTCTACCCCTAGCCCCCACAGGCTCATTGCCATCTCAATATGCAAACCATATTCAGTCCAACTTTAAAAGTCTTCATAGACTACAACAATAGTCTCAACAGTCCAAAAGTCAAAGTCCAAAGCCTCCTGTAAAACCAAAAGACAAGTTAAATACTTCCAACATACAATGGCACAGGATAAACATTTCCATTCCAAAAGGAAGGGGCATATCCAGTACAGATTGGTCCATAACAAGACTGAAAAACAGCAGGAGAAACTCCAAATCTTGTAGCTCCAAATCCAACAAGTGAGCCTCTCATTGAAATCATCTCAGTTCCAAAGGGCTTGGGTTCCATACCTCCAATGCAGCTGCCCATAAAATAAGTTGCTTTCTTGAGAGGGTATACAGCTCTCCTTGACAGGTGTGCCACATTGTCTCTCTGGAATCTCTAACATCTTTACTTCTCAATGGCAAACCAGGCTTTAACCCCACAGCACAAACTGCCCTTCTTGGGCCTCTAAACTGCAGATTTCCTGCCACATGCTGCCTGGCTTCCATCATTTTTCAAATTCTTGGAGGAGGACTCCACCATCTCCTCCTTCTTGCATCCTTAATGCTTCTAAAACCAGAACTACATGGACGACTTTGTCAAGACTGGCCCCCTTGAATCATAGCTGATTCCACTTCTCTTTTCTGACCATGGGGAAAAACACTTTTACACTTGGACAGTTGTTTTATAGAAGTGGATCCTTGCTTTGAAACTCCACCATTTAGCTCCAGTCTTCTGAAAGGATTTTTTGCATTCTTAGGAGTGGGAGCCTTCCCTAAGGATCTCGCCCTCAAGCTAGGGCCTCTCCTATTATTCAAATTGAAGCAGGCTTTGATTTACAAATGGAGCTAATGTCTTTGACGGCCATTTTGTTCTCTGCTTCTTCCTGTTCAACTCTTTTAAGTTTGGCATTGTATTTTTCATCATCAGATCTTATAGTTTTTGCATCTTCCTGATTCTTTGCTCTTTTTCATAACTCTGTAAACAACTAAAAAGTAGCCATATCACATTGTCAAGATTATATTGTTTTTAAATTTTCTTCACCAAGAACTCCAATTTAACTTCAGGCAAGCTTTCAGGGTGAGGGCAAAACTTCACTAAACTCTCCGCCAACACATGGCTCCATGTATCACTCGTCCAGTTGCAAACACAGTCTCTGTTCCCCTCTGGACCATCACAAGCTGGACTTCTATGCCTATGTCTTTCATAGCATTCCTCTCTCTGAGCTCTCAGGAGAAAGGCCCATTTGGCCCCCTCGCCAAGATGCAAACACTTTCCCAGCACAGTCTCAAAGTTCTCCATATTTCTCCCAACAAATAGTTCCAAAGGCACACTAGCCACATCACATTATTGGCCATACTGCTGGGTACCATCTTCTCTCAGCTTCACAAACAACTTCACGTTGTGGTACCAGTTGTTCTTAATCTCACAGCAATACCCCACTACTTGGTACCAATTTCTGTAACAGTCACTGTTAACTATTGCTTTCTGTAACAGTCACTGTTAACTATTGCTGTGAGAGAACACCCAAAGTCAAGAAACTTAAGGGAGAAAGGGAGATTTATTGAGCTTACAGTTCCAGAGGGAAGGTACAGTGTCTCAAAGCAGAGCCTGCATGGCTGGCTGGCCAAAGCTGGAATTGGCTAAGTCACTGCAGACATCTTGAAAGCTGAGAGCTGCAGACTGCTTGCTGCAAAGGCAGACTTCTCCTGAAGGTAGGGTGGGGCTAATCCACCTCAATGCCCACCCCTTGTGACTGCCTTCCTCCAGTGAATCTCCACCTCTCAAGGTGCCATGACCTTGCCAAACACATGAGACTGTGGGGGACACATTTCAAACCATGACATCAGTCATTATGCAGGTCTGGTAAGGCAAATCTCACTGTAGTGAGTTCCTAGATACAGCAGTCCTGCTTTGTATGTAAAACTTAGTAAGGTTTGCTGAAAACTTGAGATAGGGACTAGTTCTTCTGTGTCATGATCCTGAATCTTTGTAACAATGCTCGAAGGTCTGAGAAGATGATGTGAGGTCAGCGGGTAAAGTGCTTGCTGTACTACATGAGGGCCTCAGTTGAACTACTCAGAATTCAAGTTAAGCCAGTATGCTTATACATTTTTAATTACAGTGCTTCTATGCTGAAATGTGACACAGAGACAGGAGAATTTCCAGAAGCTCATGGCCAGCCAGGCTGATTTGTGCAGCAGAAAAATAGACAATGTGGAAGGAGAAGAAGGGCACAGGAGAGGTCACCCTCCTGTGACCTACACACACACACACACACACACACAACACATTCACATATCATATATAAACATACAAAATATTTGATAAAACTTCAATAGAATTTAGTTTATTCTAAATCACAGTGCTGACTACTTCTTTTCCTGCATAGGCCAGGATTATTTCTTACCAACAATGTCATAAATGTGAGCCTTAAAGCAAATTTGATTTTTATTACTAAGAAAGAATAGATGATCATAACTAGTAGACTTTACTTATTTAAAGGAATGGTTCTATTTTTAATATGGTAATGTCCATTAACGGGGGAAACATGATCTTTTTCTAACAGTCATTAATAAAGGAATTATGTTTTTGACTTTATACCTATAGTAAAAATGTTTAAAACATATTGCATTTATAGTGTCTTTCATTTCTGAGATGATATGAAGCCATATTACCAGCTCAGAAAATAAATTTGGCTCTTCACTTTTCCTTAGCTGAAATCATGACAAATAGGAATTCTGATATATTCAATTCTCTGTTCTCACAGCATTATTCTGCTTTGCTGGTGAGAGTATTTTATTCTTACAGAATCATGTAGGCTTTTCCGGTGGTTTCCAATAAGTCTGTACATTCACGCCAATGGGTAAGGAACTCAGAGTACTGGAACTGATTTTCACTCATTCAGGTTGTATGTCTAAATACCAAGTCTAGTGGACATCATTGCTATTTAACTGTCAAAATGGCCAGCAATGAAAAGAAGAGATTTATTCACTAGGAAATAGTAAACATTTCTTCTATGTGTTACATGTTTAGAAATTATTGATGTTTTAAAAATCATATTTGAAATTCCAATGTTAAAAGATATTAGACACTATTTTTGAATTTGAATGTAAATGTGTGTTACTTTGTAAGATAATGTTGTATTTTAAAATGTTATCTGGACTCTGATACCTTCTCTGCCGAAGCATACTTAGATCCTGTCCCCTGGTTTCTTCCTATTAATGGAGAGAGTAGTTTCAACCTTAAGAAGAATGTTTATGGGACTGAAATGGAATCACTTATAGTTATATAAGTGCAAATTTAGTGTCATATTATTAAGAATCAAAGGAAAGAAGAATTTTGAACATTTCTAATTTCCATAGGTTAATAGCTGATGATGCAGCTTTCATTCAAATTACAAATAAATGTTTCTCTCAGTCTATTTTCAACAGGTTAAATTTTTATATATGAACTCCTTTATTTTCAAGTGAAAACTGAAATAAGAATTCTTATATTAGTCCATTGTAATGGATGCAAGAAATGTTTAATTTAGTGGAATCCACCTCCCACTTGGTGAAAAAGAGCTTTCTCATACTAAGCCATTTCCATCTTACGATGAGTTCATATGTGTACAGAACTCTTGCATGCTCAGAGAACTGAACAATGGAGAGAAATTTCTTAGGATGTGAATATCAATTCAGCTACATGTTAGAAACAAGCAAGCCAACAAAAAGTACAAGGTGTTGTATTTCCTTTTCTTTGGCTGTGAGATAACAACTCGGACCCAGAAAGAAAGAAAGAAATGGATATTATTTGGCTTACTTTTCCAGAAGAGTATAGTCCATTATGGTGGAAACTGCGTAGCAGAAGGCATAGTCGGAGGCAAAAGCAGGAAGTGGGTTCAGGTCACCTTGGCCATCATGCAGGTAGACAGAACAAGAACAAACTGAGAGACACAGAGTTTGGGCTACTAAAACCTCAAAGCCCTCTCCCTATGATGGGCTTTCATCCAGAAAGGCTCCAGCTCTTAAAGGTCCCATTACCTTCCCAAACATTAGTACCAGCTAAGGACTCAAAGCACATGAGCTTGCAGGGAGCTACTTACATTCAAATAATGACACCAGGTTTTACCTTATCCATAAAGAATTCCAGGAGAATGTCAGCCATGGATACAATGACAGGTCAAACAGTCTTCACAAACCTCCATGTCTGCTACATCAGCAGACAATTAAGTACCTTTTAGGCCACAAGGTGCTAGAAAAGCAAACAAAAGTATGCCATTTCTTCAATTAAATCACATTTTTTTTTTCTGAAAATATTGGAAGGCATTTCTTCTTCAACTTATTGATCAAAACTGCACCTATCAGTAATGGAGAATGGGAGATGCATTATTTTACTTTGGCAATTTGCGCTAACTAAAACTGATGTTAAATATTACAGTATTATGAATCAAATATGGGTCATGATTAGCAATTTATGTCATAAGAAACCTTCAGGATTATATGCTAAAACACAAAGGAGCCATCTCTGACAAACCATAACACAAACTTCATAGTACTGGTAGTTATGATGTTGGATAATTTGCATAAGAACACCAGAGCAGTATTGGGATATATATATATATATATATATATATATATATATATATTTGTACTCACGTGTGTGTGTGTGTGGTATAAGCACACATGTGTGCATGAACATGCATACCTATGAATGTACAGAGAGAAAAGAAAGATTTCAGGGTTCCTGCTCTATCATTCTTCTCCTCATTCCCTTGACACAGAGTCTCTCCCTGAATCTGGAGCTAAGATGAGAATCAGGAAGCCCCAGAGATTCTCTGGTCTCCTCCTGCTGTCACAGCATGGAGCTTATAGTTATGTGACTACAATCTGCTTTTTATGTAAGTTCTCAGGATTTGAACTAACATCTTCATGGTTTGCAGTAAGTGTTGTTATTCACTGAGCGATCTCCCAAGGCCAAAAATGGAGGTATTTCATTTGTGGGTTCTAGCCATTGTCTTGTAGCAGATAAGATAGATGAAGCAAAAAGGAATGTGAATATAGAATGTTCTTAGATATTTCTGGTTAATAAACTCATGTAAAAGCAAAATGATGCTTAAAATGTGAACCCAAAATATCTTCCAAATTCATAAAGCACAATTTAAGCTTCTGTGATAAAATAAAAAATTGAATTTAGTGTCTTACTGTTTTTTGGTTTCTGGTAATAAGTATGATTAATAAAGCTCAGGTGGATTTAAGTTTTTTAAGAACTTGTGAAAATTGAATTAGGGAAAGGGATTTTTTTGTATGTTTTATCTGCTAATTTGCATATCAAGTAGTAACTGGCCAATATTTCATTTAGGTTAACTTTTATTCAGAGTTGAGTTTACCTATATTTCCAGCATTACTTAGTCTATGGCAAGTCACAAGTAAACAATCCTTGTCAGTGTTATTGCTCACTTTAGAATCACTTTTGTAGAATCTTAGGGGCTGAAGTCACAGAATCCTCTGGTGCATTTGTGTTCATTTGTTATAAAGAGCAGCTTAGAAATGAAAACCCTGGTCAAAGCATTCCTGGGATGCCTATTGCAAATGCCGACTCTGTAGTGTCGATTTCATTATTGCGTTAGAAACACTTTTGCCTCAAGTGCCGCTTGTGGTCCTGATTCTTAATTGTTGTTATTTCGCAGTGTAAAATATTGATGACATTGGTCAACAGATTGACAGATGCATGAATTGTTATTAACCAGACCGTTGGCTGTGGCTTACTTTTCAATACACAGTGAGATGAAGCACAGATCTCCAGGGAACCTCCTTTCCATTCTCCTTCCCAAATAGGCAGATATTAACCTTCTCACGATTTCCCTTGCAATGCTTCCTCTTCCTTTGAGCAATGAAAATGTCATTTATTGATTGCAACTGTGAGAAAAAGACTAATCATTTATCAAGCTACAAATTGGAAATTATCCTGAGAGCCTGAGGTAACAAAGGTTTTCGACAAGCCTCATGTTAAAAACCCAGGATAAGGACATAACATAATACCTCCTAGAGAGTTCATTTGACCTTGAACCTTAAGGTCAACCTGGAAAAGTCAGGGGAAAAAGCAATAAATTAAAGCAGAGCAGCAGAAAGAATAAATCAAAGCAAATATTCTTCCTTTTCACACCTCTGAAAGAAACATGTGCCTGCACATAGACACACGCTTAAAATAAGAAAATGAGCAACTGAGGAGATGATGCAGCAATTAAAGTGCTTGCTGCACAAGAAAGAGGATCAGGGTTCAAATCCCCAGGCCCCACTGAAATGAGTGTGATGGTTCTCTTGTAATTCTAATCCTGAAAGGTGAAGTCTGGGAATCCCCAGTGCATGCTGGCTAGCCAAACATTCCACAGTGGCATGCTCTGGGTTTAATTTGAGATCCAGTCTATAACAGGAGATGCAAAAGCTATTATGGATGTTTCCTGACATCAACCCCGGCATCCACCTGTACATGTACTCACATACCCACAAGCAAATGTGCATTCACACATGCATATACTCTCTGGACACATGCATATGAAAATATAAAAATAAGATATGATAATACAGTAAATGTGTTTTCTTATTGTTTTAATTTTTTTATTATTTATTCAATTGTGCATGTATGCGTGTGTGCGCATGTGTGTGTGTGTAGAACCACGGACAATTCGGGAACCACCATGGACGCCTCCACCTCCTACTTGTTTACTCTTCCCCGGGATTCACTGGCTCCGCCCTACCAGGGCCAGAAATGAAGGCCGCCCCTGCTTCGCTTCCGCCCGGTGTCTATACGTGGGGTCTAGGATCGTCTGCCTGCAACGCAGAGACTTAACCCCTGAGCCACCTCTCCACCCAGTAAATGTGTTCTAGGGAGCAATCTATTTGTTCCTTTGTAAAGCAGATGCGATTTGTCCGCTAAGACTTTGTGTGAATGATCTTGCAGTTTGAAGATAACAGAGAAAGCTTATTCATGTGAACAATATCTTATGGACTGCTTTCACATCTGTATGGCTCTTCTTGTCAATGTCATATTTTAATCAATATTATATACGGAGGAAAAATTTTTGAATTAAGTATGAAAGCCACAATTTCGAGGGCTGACACACAAATAACTAACATCAAACGCTATTTCTGCTTTCTTCTAAAAAGAAATCTTCAGAAAATGAAAGACAGAATTAAAATTTTTCTCACATGTACCATGCAAAATAATTACCGCAGTCAATTTTTTTAAATTTTATTATTATTATTATTATTTATTCAACTGTGTGCATATGCGTGTGTATGTGCCCGCGGCGTGTGTGTCTGTGTGTGTATATAGAACCACAGACGAATCGGGAACCACCATGGACCGCCTCCACCTCCTTCTGCCCCGGGATTCACAGGCTCCTCCCTACCAGGACCAGAAGCGCAGGCCGCCCCCGCTTCCGCCTGGCGTCTATACGTGGGATCTGGGATCCGAACTCAGGACCTTCTGCCTGCAAGGCGGAGGCTTAACCCCTGAGCCACCTCTCCAGCCCTACCGCAGTCAATTTTAAGTCAAATACATTTTTAAGAATAGTGCATTTGTCTCATTTCTTATAAACTGTTGGAGAGTTTTAGTCTAGTTATGAGTTGGAGATGCTTGGCATGTTTATCACGATGAAACACATGGGTTAAAAAAAACCTCAAGTGTTAGAAACACAGATTCCAAAAGAGAATTTCAGGCCTAATGAGGAATAATTGAAATGATGGGAACAGATAATCTTTCTCTCTGTCTTTCTCTTTGTGTCTCTGTCTCTCTGTGTCGGTCTCTCTCTCTCTCTGACAGCATATCACTTTGTAGTCTTGGCTGGACTGGAATTTGTAGCAGTCTTTCTATCTTTGCCTTCTTTGCACTGGGATTACAAGTATGCATCACTATTCCTCCCTTGAGAGAAACTTTAAGTAATTTCAACAAGTGATTAATAATATAGGCAGGGAACATGCAATATGATGAAAGGCCAATCAAGTCTAAGCCCTTAAACCTATTGCCAGCAAAACAGACACGATGTGGGTTTTTTTTTTTTTGTCTCCATTCTTGGATATTGCAACATAAAACACCAAGTTAGGACACATATTTCAGCATTGCATTTCAGTATCTCTTATGGTAGCTACAATATTATAGATTTGTAGTAAATTTTTAAGTTACAAAGTCTGTGAAATTATTTTTCTGCTAGATCAAATATAATTGATCTCCTTCCCTCTTTTCCTATTCTGTTTTATTTCCATTGCCCTTACTTATAGTTCTTCATATAACTATTATACTGAACTGACACAGTTTCTCTGGATTCTGAACATGGTAAAATTTGAAGAGTACTGGTAATCCCTTCCAAATTCCTATTTAATATATCTATCATAAAATTATTTTCATAGGAATAAGTACACTTATAATTATTTTTATATTGAAATTAAAATTCTGTATTGTATTTCTAGATTAATTTCAAAAGAAAAGTAAGTGGCAAATACCTACATTATCAGTAATATAAAAATGCTTGATAATTGAGTTTTCTATGTGACAGACAATTCATAAGCCACCTGAAAGAAACTCAAACATACTCACCCTTTTGGAGAACCAACAGTCATTTATATGCATGCTATTTTTTAAAGATTATTCTGCCCTTAGTCATGAGGTCTTTTAAGAATAATTCTTTTACTTGAAGTTTCTCATGATCACTGTTTTTTTACTGTGTGGATAAGTATATGTTATAAAGTTCTTTTCACCAGAACCCAGATTTCAACACACTAAATGAAGAGTAGAAAAACAAACAAAACAAAAAGTGATTTGCTTATTCTAGCTCTGTGACTCTAAGTTTTAAGATCAAGGCCTATGTTTCTTCTTCTATTTGTGATTAGATATGCCATATTTTGTTGTAGTGTAATACATAAAATATGTACTAATTTTAGCTTAATTTTTATAACTAGCAGTCTGCATATTCTGTATTATCTGTATCATCATTTATCTTTTGATTATTCAACTCTATTCCAATTTTTCAAATCCTTTCAATTATTTTTGGCTTTTCCCTAGAAGCTCCTTAAGTTTTTCAGAAACTTTTTAGATTTCTGAATTGTTTTTGTATCAGAGGAACTGTTTACCAGATCCATTCAAAGAAGTATCCTAGTTTTAAACTTACTTCTGTTGAAAGTGTACCAAAAATGAACTCCTTGAAAATTATTACGTGAAACATTCTTGTCTAAGTCATTACAAAAATGAAAATGCTTCTGGTTTGATTCACCATGAGTCTTATGCATGCAGATATGTGAAACCCACTTTCATTAACCAAAGTATACCTTTCCTTCACAAAATACATAAAGTCTTAACCTCACTTGTCAGTCAATGCCCTACTATACTTCTACATGTTGTGTGGCAGACTTTGTCTTACAAGTCTGTCTTACAATGATTTCTTAAGGTTGATTATAAAGCAACTAGCCAGAAGAAAGATTTGTTTCTTAGTGAGATTTATTAATTTAAATGTCTTATAGAGGAGCAAAATTCTGGGAAGTTTTTCTTCAAGACTGGACCCTCACTATGCTTGGGGCTCCAAGGCTGTGCTATGGAACCAGTATGTGTGTATATGTGTGTGTGCATGTGTGTTTTGTGTGTGTGATCTACCTGGTTAGTTGTAGTGCTAAACTCTCAATTGGTAAACATAAGGCATCTCTGAACAAAAGCTCATTCTGCCTTCTGTGAACTGAGCAGTAATAGTGTTTGTATTTGACCATGAGGCTCATGCCATAATGTTATCATTCTGAACCATTGGCTGGATAACATGCTAGACCATAAACAAAAATGGTCAAACTACTCATAGTGTTGACTTGGTAACCCCTAAATGTAGTCTGAACTTCTGCAGCATTAAACTTAAAGGTTTCAGGTGCCAATTAGGTATTTGAAACATAAGATACTGCCATGAAGGGGTCTAGTGAAGAATTCTTCTCACAGAAATTAAGGTATGAGAAATCTATAGCAACAGCCAATAGGTAATGAATAAATAGTAAGTACATCAGTGATATTTATCACAATCATTACACAAAGGGTTCTCATACAGGATTCTAGGCCAAGGGAAAAGTGTTCTCTGTTTCTTCATACTCTCAAGATATTTTTATTGACTTCTTTACTCCTGGTCTAGAGGAGGATCTGGTTTCATCCCTCTTCACATTTTTCCCCCAAACTATTTTCAGGTAATATGTTTTGCAGTGTTCATGATTCCTTTTCACAGCATCATGTTCTTAGAAAAAATTAGCATGATATATGTGTCTGGCCATGATCAACCTGATCCTCGAAATGTCCTTCTTTTGAAATCCTCTGTTATGCATATGATTTCTTTCTCTTAGCAAGGCTCAGGTTATGTAAAATTTTTATCTACAAAAAAGTCAGTGTCATAGTTAAATACAAGTGCTGACTTGACAATTAAAGGTTCGGGCTCTGGATACATTTGGAGAGGATTAGTTACTCCCAGAGCAAACCTGCAGGAAGTTTTCTGGTGGATGGGGAAAGCCCAGTCCATGGTAGATGGGACTAGTCCCTGGGCAGGTGAATAAAATGGAGGGAGCTCTTTGTGAAAGTGGACATCCTTCTGTATACTTGGCCAGACATGCTGGTCTGACAACTAAGAATTTCCATCTCTTAACCGTTACAGAGATATGGTATGGCCAGTTCCTTTGATCCTTGGTGTTGCAGTGGGCTCTTCTGCCAAGCTGGACTAGGAACTGGAGTATCTCACATTGCAAGGGAAAATAAATCCCTTGTTCCCTTAAGCATTTTTGTCATGATTTTATCAGCAACATGTAGGCTAATTGCAACAGTCAGCATTCAAATTTCATATGAACACAGTCAAAACATGGACAAACTTGCTTGCACAAGTTATGCCATGTATGCCATGTATTGTATGGGATAAGCACAAGAGTAGGGAAATCCTGAGTTCTTCTGACGTAGTGTGGCAGTTTCCCTACATCAACCCTGTAAGAGAACTTCTCCGAGGAACTCTGTGAATAGGTAAGAAAACAAGATACTAAGATCTCGGAGAACTCTTACTAGAGTATCCACCATAGGCTCCTTTCTTAGTTATCCTCCTTCATGTTCAGACAAAAATTACAGTAAAAGTCTGTAATAAAGTCTCTAATTACTAGTGTGGTCCACAAGTATCAGTGCAAGTCTATTTTGTAATGTACATTTTTAATGAAATGTCCTTTACTCATGTCACCAGGGATCATTGGATTCATAGTTATAGTAAAATAATAAATCCTTTTCTAAAGACAGATTTTGCCAAGATGTTAGAACATACTGCCACCATGCTTCTACTGGAGGTCACATGTGATATTCTCTTTACTTGCACAAACATGGAGTAACTGTAAAGCATATAATCATGTGTCAGGAAGAATTGCCAAGTAATTTATTTGAACAATGCATGCAATTGTGAGTTCCCCATTTGTGTGTCTCTAGTCATTTAACCTACAGCATTTCACTTGTGACATTTAATCAATACATGCAAATCACTTCAGGGACCTATTATATCCTGAATTCATTAATCTACTTGGGCAAGAGACAAGCATTGAAGATGATTTTCTTGGTTGAGGTTAGAAAGAAGGATGAGAAGTGTCAGATTCCACAGTTGTAATTTCTTTTGATACCACGCTACCCACTAGTAAATAAGCCATTTGGCTTTCTTTTTTACTTGAACTGAATTTTAGTAAGATGTGTTTTACATTAACTTGAGCGCACACAGTGACGTTTTTACTTCTATTTTACATTTTAGATTCTGAAAAGAAAATACAAAGTAAGCATTATCTTTTTCTGAGGTCAAAATGTTTTCATCAGTATGGAATGCCTGGATAAAACAAGGCAGTAACTTGCCATTTCCATCCACTACCAATAAGAATACAGTGTATGATAATGCAACAGGAAGACCAGTGGGCTAAGTGCTTACATGGGAACTTTCTTGTTAATGCCACATAGCACAAAATATCCCACAATCTAGGTGGGAAAATGTCTCAGAGGATAAAGCACATGACCAACAAGTTTAGAGTCTAAGTACCTAGTTAGCATTTCAAACCTCAGAAAACATGGGTGCAAAGCCAGTTCTCAGTATTCCAGAGACCAAGAAATGGAATCCCAAGGACTAGCTGAGTAGTTATCCTCATCTCTGGTGATGAGTTATCTTCATTGTCCAGGGTTAATAGAGAGACTTGTCTCAGTAATAGAAATGGAGAATAATTGAGGAAGACATCAACCATTAAACTTAGGCAATGCATGCATACACAAATGCCCTTATACACATATGAATATGTATTCATATTTCATACACATACATATGGACAAACATCCCATGGTACATAGGCTTTACTTAAGGTGGACTAATCAAAGTTTTTGTTAAATACAAATTAAACTTAGTGTAATGTGATACAAGTCAAGTGACTGTTGTATTCAACTGACATAAGATTTACCAACATTTGTTAAAGACATAAATAAGCATGCTGTGATCTGAAGATAATTTTTTTAGAATAGAGAGTAATGAAGCTTTTTGTGATATTCAATTATTTGCATCCTTTAATGGAATAGTATTGGTGTAGGATCATTTTTGAGTGCATGAAGGCAGTGACATTCTTAGTTTCACCATTAAAGAAATCTGAAATCTGAATTTTCAGTTTGTCTAAATAATATGCATTTTACTTCTCATTGTAGATCCAGGATGGCAAGCATGCCAATGTATCACATTTGTTTTGAAACTGTTTCCTGCATCAAATCTTTCATGGAAAAAATTTTTCTAATAAATGGCATTAATTTCATGGTATATCCAATTAATATGCTTGTCCTAACAGATTAATAGACATCTGATAAGTGTTTATAGAAGTTGAGTATATGGATAAATTATAAGCTAGGAGTTAATATAGTTGAAATTACATAGATAATTTTTGAAGTAGTAATATGGAAACAGGCCTAGCAAATAATTTAAAATAAAAAAGAAAACAGAGAAACAGAGCATGGTAGTACAGCCTTTCAATCCCAGTCCCTGGGAGACAGAGTTATGGAAGCATGAGACAGCATGGTGTATATAGCAAGCTCCTAGCCAGCCAAATCTTCACAACAGAAATTTTGTTATGAAAGAAAGAAAAAAAGAAAGAAGGAAGGAAGGAAGGAAGGAAGGAAGGAAGGAAGGAAGGAAGGGAAGGAGGGAGAGAGGGAGAGAGGGAGGGAGGGAGGGAGGGAGGGAGAGATAGAAAGGAGAGACAGAGATGAAGAAGAAGAAGAAGAAGAAGAAGAAGAAGAAGAAGAAGAAGAAGAAGAAGAAGAAGAAGAAGAAGAAGAAGAAGAAGAAGAAGGCAGAGAGATGAGAAGGGAGAAAAGGAAAAGGAAAGAAAAAGTAAAAAGAAAAAAAAAGCAGAACAGTGAGCATCGAATCCTTACACTCTTGTCATAGAGTCTATGTATATGGAAAGGATAGAATATAAAAGAATTAATGTTTATATTTTTTGGCTACATAAAGAAGCCTGGATAGAGAATGTGCTCAATAATTTTAATGTATCAGAACCTCAGAAATAAATAGGAAGCATAAGGAAAGGTGAATAAGTGAATTGTAAGTTTATTTTTTTCATATCCTTTTGCTGGTTGCACAACATAAACATGCACTGCCTTTTCCAAAACAACTTTTTGATACTGAGTGATAGTTATGGCTTAGCCTGATGGCCTTCAAGTGGCCATAACTCTGGTACTTACAAGCTATAAGTATTGGGCACTAATTACTCATAACTACATTTTATTTCAGAATCTTGATCTCACAGACTGAGGCTTGGGCTTTGCCCTCTCACAAATGTCTGTAAAGTTGTATAAATTTCAACCTAGACCCTCCCTCAGCCCATATCACTACCCAATATGCAGATACAAAGTCTTCTTTGCCTCACAGTAAAGAAATTTCATAATTCCCTGCACATGAAATTTTTTTCCAGGAATCAGACAAAGATTGGACTACAGTATAAACCACTTGGCAAATATTGTCATCCCTGTCTTGTCTACTGCCCTCCTTTCCTCATACACTTTACCTGAGAACATACCTTCCATACATCATATATATAGGAGTCTCTACCTCCATTTCTTCTTCAGAGGATTCTATACTTAACCCAGTTTTGTGCACAAAATGAAAGCAGGAAGGCCCATTCTGTTTGGACTTGCTGGTGCTGCTTATTGGGTTGTAATTTATTCTTGGGGATGCCACAATGGTTACTATAGTATAATAGTGATAAAATGTACTAATATCACAAGAACATACACATCCTGGGTGATTCTTACCTGCCTTCATTTTATGCATTATTTTTATAGTCATGGAAATCAACAAAGTCACCTAAATAGATGCAACACTTTTAGTACAGAAGCAGCAATGTTTCCAAGAAAATTGAGGCATTTTATTAGCATATATTTGATTCAGTCCACAGGAAAAAAGGGCTTAATTCAAATGAAACAGCATTTTCTGTATAAGCATCACTGAGCTAACTTCTCCCAACATAGAAAACACTTAGATAAACTTGCTTAAAGAAAAGATCCTGGCTGCCATTATAGTACAAATGTTCTTTAGACATATGACAGGTTGAGCACTGTTGTCTCATTAAGTAAAGATGTATTCAGTTTTTGAGCCTTATAGATATATATATAAAAAGTTAAAGGAAATGTGTTCACTTGAATAATGCTATTCCTTGAATTTGTAATATTGTGAGGTTAAGAGCTAAGTTTTCTAAATTTCTTGAAATTGTTCTAGAATTCTGATATCCATCACTGTTTTGAATTTTGGCCAAATCACATTCAAGCTTAACACATTGTTAGGAAGACTGTCAGAGCTTATTGTAAGCTCTCCTAATAATAATATTCAATTAATTACAGAAAATGATACAATTTGAACCAGTGAAAGGAAGACTCACACATAGCAAAGTTTAGGAAAATTCAAAGTATAAAACCACCACATATCTCAGAATCTTTCGTTGACCTCAGAGCTATCCCAGGACTTGGAAATCTGACAGTGTGTCATTTTTTTAGAGTACTGAAAAGCCAGGAAGATCCCCAAGTTGTGGGGTCTAGCTTTTCCTAGGGCTTTATTATGATATAGACATGATTCCTTGATTGTCATGGTAAATATCAGATTGGCTTATGAGAAAAGATCTAGGTAGTCCAACAATGATTGCCTGTAGCTGCTCTGTAGCTGCTCAGTTGAAGCTGAAAATCTCAGCAGTCTGGTTCTTCAGTTCATGTTGGAAGAAGATGGGTTCCAATATCAGCAAAGAATTTCCTCAGCTGAGCTTGCCAGTACAGAGTGTGTGTGTGTGCGTGTGTGTGTGTGTGTGTGTGTGTGTGTGAGAGAGAGAGAGAGAGAGAGAGAGAGAGAGAGAGAGAGAAAGAGAGAGAGAGAGAAAGCTGTTGTCTTTCTTGTACTTCCTTTACTCTGGTCTATGATACTCACATTTATGGTGGGCAAAGCCATTTCAATTAACTTACCCCAGATATTCCTTCCAGGTATGCCTAATAGCTGTTCTGTTAATTTCAGGTCCAGCAAAGTTGACAATCATGATTAACTGTCACTGTATGACACAAAATTCCTACTGTATATTCTATGGCCAGTATTTCTGCAGACAGTATCTTTGTTTTTTTTTTGTACAAGTTTTACTCAAAGTAAGACCAAAAAATATTGTTGGCATAATTTTTAAAAATTTTTTTATTATTTATTCAATTGTGCATGTGTGCGTGTATGTATGTGTGCGTGTGCATATGTGTGTGCGTGTGTAGAATCACGGGTGAATTCTGGAACCACTGTGGACCACCTCCACCTCTTCCTTGTTTACTCTGCCCCAGGATTCACAGGCTCCGCCCTATCAGGACCAGGAACACAGGCCGCCCCCGCTTCCGCCCGGTGTCTATACCTAGGGTCTAGGATCCAAACTCAGGACCTTCCGCCTTCAAGGCAGAGGCATAAGCCCCTAAGCCACTTCTCCAGCCTCCTGTTGGCATAATTTTTAAATTCCCAAAAATGTTAGTTTATTTTGCCTAGAATTTTTTTTTCAGAAAATCTCTACTATGAATTTTAAATATTAGGCTTAAGGATCCAAAATAAAACATAGAAAAAACGACTTTCAGATCAAATTATCTATAATTTACTGGTCTATTATGTTTAAAATAGCTCCAAATATGTTACAATTGTATTTTGATTTTCTTCAGAAAGTGTATTGTATACCAATGATTTGATTGGCTACTACCAGTATATCAAATTTTAGTGTAATTCATTACATTGGTCCATCTATCCACAGAATTTTAAGAGCTTATATTGGTATAATTCTTATAGATTTTACACAAAAGATCTCTCAAGATTGATGCTCTTTGATTTTTCTTTAATATGTTTTTAGTTTCCTTAAAGATAAGAATCAATGCCTGACGTACTTCATGTGTATGCTTCTTTTGTGTATTACCCATAGTCATCACCAGTTAATATGCTCTATAACACAGTTATAGGACTCTTTTTAAAGTTAGATGAGTTGTTTCCTCTATCCCTGAGTGCTTTACCAGCACACACTGGAGTATATTTCTTTCTACTTTGCAACAACTGTTAAGTCTTGTATAATCAATATCTGTTAGACTCTGAGAAACCCCAAAAAAAAAAAACTATTTGGGAAACATAACTTTTTTAGCTTCAAGAAATCTTCAGATAGGCCATCATATACCATTTTACCTACTGATACAGAAGTCTCTTAATTATATAATCATTTTTCATGTTCAACGATGGCTCCTTAGCATCCCTTCACATATTTACAGCAGAAGGGAAAAGAGATAGCAAAAATGGTAAAGTGAAACCTTGCTCAGAAAGCAGCTGTACTCTCTAAATTCTGGCACTTTCTATATTATCACCTTCATCTACACATGTATGAAATAGTTATGAATAATCTTCAGAATAATTTAAGGAAGTAAACTTTTAAACTGAAACTTTGCAGTCATGGGCAAAATTATGTTTCTCTAAGTAAGAGACATAAGGAGGACAATTTCTTAGTAAGTCTCTGAGAACATTTTTAAATAAAATATGACAATGAATTCCAACATGGACCATTCTGTTTTTATCAAGATTACATGATCAAGGGGGCTGGAGAGGTGACTCAGGGGTTAAGCCTCTGCCTTGCAGGCAGAAGGTCCTGAGTTCAGATCCTAGACCCCATGTATAGAAGGGGGGTGGCCTGCGTTTCTGGTCCTGGTAGGGCAGAGCCTGTGAATCCCGGGGCAGAGTAAACAAGGAGAAGGTGGAGGCGATCCATGGTGGTTCCCGAATTCGTCCGTGGTTCTACACACACACACACACACACACACACACACACACGCACAATTGAATAAATAAAAAAATTACATGATCAAAACAAACAAACAAAAAAGAAAACCAAGAAGAAATTGGGAGAATATGTGCTTTATCTCTCATAATTGCTTTCAAACATTGTGTTTTCAAGGCAAAATTAATATTCCTTTAAGCTTCAATAAAAATAATTTCTGTTCATCTGCCTCTATATAACTTATTTTTCTATTATAATAAGCATCTGCATAAGAAAGACATTGAGCACTTGAAAAGATGAATGAGAAACAAATAATTAAGTGATACAATACTGAAAAAAATAGTATATGTCAGAGAAAGGAAAGCATAACAGCTCTGTCTGCGTGAGTGTGCATGTGTGATTGTGTGTGTACAAATATGTGCAGGAGCATTAGTGTGTATGCATGCACATGTATGAGTGTATGCATGTTCACATGTGAATGCATTTGTGTGCATATTTGTTTGCATGTGAATGTATGCATTTGCATGGGTGAGTGAACGTAAGCATGTGTGCATGTGAGTGGATGAATGATGTTGTGTGTGTGTGTGTGTGTGTGTGTGTGAAATGTAACCTTTTTGGGAAGATCTGAACCTTGGAAATACTGGGCAGCATGCCCATGCAAAGCATCTAGAGAACGCAGCAAAAACATAGATATGAACAAACAGGTTATGACATGCTAAGATACATATCTTCCTGAAATCACAGAGAATCAGTGGACATTTAGCAAAAGTTTGAAAGAAAGACTGTATTTATCTTTTAAGCACACAGACAAAAGATGTAAAGGTAGGAAGGAGACTTGTTGGAAAGGGAAACTATGAAGCGGGACATGAGGGGAATGGGATTGGGTAGTAAGGAGTGAAAGTAAATAAATCCATTGTGATTATGGATGAAACTATCAAAGAATAACATAGTAACAGGAAAAGATGATTCTTACAGAACATTGAAGATGTGAGATTTTGTCATTTTGTGTGTGGGTGTGTATGTGTGTACAAGAAGGCATTTGAGTGTGTTTGCCTGTTATTGCCCAAGGATGATATGAGGAATCATTCTTGATTGCTCTTCCTGCTTATTGTTTTGCTTTGATGTTTCCAAGACTCTACCTTCCAGGGTTGAAATTACAGGTCACCACCATTTCCTTCAGTTATTTTTAACTGGTACCTCTGGATTCAAACTCAGGACCTTTTTCTTGCAAGACAAAAGTCTTTAACCCCTGAGTCACCTCTCCATCCCTGAAGATGCAAGACCTTAAATTAAACCATGGATTTAGGATTTATGGCCATAATCTCAGCACAGGTGAAAGAATTAAGTATGGTTGTTACATGCATCAGAGTGAAGACACACAAATGCTCCCTGATGTAAGTAAGGTGTTGTTGTGTACCCAGAAAGGCCCTATCAGTTGAAAGTCACTTAAGCAGAGAATCCACTCAATACATCCGTTCTGTGGAGCATCCAAACTCAGCAGCACAGGACAAGTGTTTGAATTGTGTAAACCTGTATGGCTGAGAGGCTGCTGCAGCTGTTGGTACAAAATATTGTTAGATAACAACACACACACACACACACACACACACACACACACACACACACACCCCTAAGAACCCACAAAAAATCAAAATTCAAAATGTAAATTGTGGTGTCCATGGAAGACAGATCAGTTTTCTGCCCAGGTAAGATCAACAAAATAAAATTTGAGCAATATTACATTGAAAACGCTATAGTCTTAAAATAAGATAATCATATTTTGATTGTTTTATCATGGACATAAACACATCCTTCATTAAACTACAGAAGGGTCTCCAAGGAAGTTAAAGGTACAGCATGCTATATTTATTTCTTTATTTGACATCCTTTGTGCATAGAATAAACTTGCTTTTTTGATTGAATGTATTTTGATGAACTCCTTTCTTGATTTTTTTTTCCTTGTCCTTTTGAGTCAGGGTCTTACTAGGTGTTCAGGACTGGCTTACCAGTTACTGTGTAGCCCAAGGTGACCTCAAGTTTATGCAAGCTTCCTTGATCAAGTCCTTGAAGCTTGGGGTTATAGACATAGGTAGAAGATGTATTCTTTTGTATTTTGTATGACTCAGAGGTCTGAGTCATAAACATGAAGAAAACATACTTTCCACCAGTATTTAAACTCTAATCCACAGATAGGTAGAAGTTAGGAATAAGAATGATCAGGGATCTCAATGTAGTTCATGTCACATAAAAGCTAGATGAGTTTAATAATACAACAGACTGTCCTGGTTTCATCTTGGATCTTTCTCTAGGTAACTGGTCCCCATACATGCAAAGAAAGAAAATGTAAAGTGATTGCCCCTTTGGACTGGATTTTCCACACAAAGACAAGTCATTTACAAGCCTCTTTCAGACAGTGAAAATAAGCATTCAGAAAAGTAAAGAGGTTGTTGCAAAGGCTGAGAGTGACACTTGCCTTCAGTTATTTCCAAACCAAGGTTTAAAGGGATTCTGGAATTTTTATTGACTCTCCTTGCTTGACCCCACTAACAGGCTTTTTGGGTTATGGGTCAAGCTCGCCTTCAGCAAAGACATTTGCCACCATAAAAAAACATGTATTTATCATTGGAAAAAAATTGTTTCTGTTCCAATAAATTTTTTGAACATCTATTTGTAGCTACTGTTTAAAAAGTAGATGTGAAGGAAAGAGTTTTTAGCTTAGACCAGGCATAAAATCCCATTAATTTTGTATATGTCATGAGGACACATTTGGTTTTGAACATACAAGGTTAATATGTTTGTTTTACAATGTTTTCAGGCTCATTAGACAGTGTTTAGGCATTATGTATTGAAATTATTAATCATATCTCAGTGGAAGAAAGAACTGTATTTCACCTAATAGCTCCAAAACAATATTCATCCTAGTCTTTATTAATTTTGTAAACAGAAAACTAAAGATACACTATAATATTCTGTGGTATATGATTACTTTTCATTGACTTGCATTTTCTCTTTTCCCTCTCCCATATTTTATTTTTTTCCTAATCATACAAGCTCAATAGGTAGCCCCCCTCTTATACTCTTCCCCTTTCCCCCGTCTTTCACAGCCTTCCTTCCCTCCCCCTGTCCCAGTGCCTCCCCCTTCTTCCCTTTCATCCCCTGGAGCATCATTTTGTGTGAATGCCAAACCTCCCTCTGAGTCCTCCACCCTAGTGAGTGTTCAGGATTCAGTGGCACAGACCAGAGCCCCATTCTTGGGCTCCCCATTAGTATGGGAACTGTATTATGACTGTTAATCCCTTGCTCTAAGAATCCTACTGTCTGGAGTCTTCTCCCCTGTAATCCATGTTAGACTTTGGGGGATGTTGACATGTTAGCACTTGTGCAGGTCAGGCATAATCCAATCCTGACTGCTGCAGCCCTAACTTGTGTGGAGTATCTCGCATATCCACATTTTTAGGCTCTTAAAATCTTGCCACCACCTCTTCCACAAGGTTCCCCGAGCTTTAGGATGGGGAGAGATTTGGCTGGTCTGGTGATTAATGTAGGGTCTTTAGTGTTCTGAATTATGATTTGTTGTTTTCAGTTTTGCTTTCCTGAACTGCCTTTGGCAACATTCTGATTGGTATTGAAGTCACCTTCTGAGGAACAGGGAATCTGCCCTGGTTCTGGTCCAGGGTAGAAAGACTTGCATTTTCTTAAAACAGTGTTTCCAAATGACTTAGAAACAAAAGAACTTACATGTATTTAATTATTAAGCTCTAAGTAGAAACAATAATAATAATAATTGGGTACAGTGTAAAAATATTGATTTCTTTGTACTTTCTTCTATTCCGTAGTGCATAATATCATAAAATATCAATAAAACCTTATTTTTTCCTGTTTGCATTTAAAGATTCATGGACTTCACAGGACATTCATCATTTGTCTCTTTGCACATTTATGTTCCAATCTATAGTGATAGCATCTCCTAAGGAGCTTAGACTCATAATTTTTCCTTAAAACTTTCAGTGAAACAGGCATGCTTTATCATCAAGCTCAAACTTTAAATAGTTTCTCTTTCAAATTCAAGCCACGGGTTGTTAACTTATATGTTCCCTCTGTGGTTCTGCCAATGATCTTCCAGCAGCCTGATTTGTAATTATATCATGAGGCTGTTAATGCTTTTATTTGAAAAAGACAATAAAATAAAATAACTCAAGCATCTCTCCTTAACCTTAATGTGCAACATCAGTGAAAAGGCACTTCGTTCTTTGTCAACCTGATTTTTACACTAAAACGAATTTGTCAAATAAAGAATGTGTATGCCTATAGCATAATTTTTCTGTGGAAAGTATGTTCTGTGGTTAGACAGGTTTTGATCATTTTGGTTAAAATGTTTCTGTCAAAAGCTGCATCTTCCTTCTTTACTTTGAAATAATAGCAAAATGTTCATTTTTGACAAAAAAGGTTAAGTAAAAACAATTCTAGCATTACATAAGAGTTTCTTCATGAAGATAACATTCACAAATATTAAAAAACTAGAGCTATGAGCAATACTCCTTTCATACGTATGCCACTATATGCTATTTATTAGCTTTATTAAATATATGTAATAGTGTGTTTATTTTTACATTTTCATACATACATGTTATAAAAGATTTAGGTCATATCCCCCCCCATTAATCTCTCCTGACTCCGTCTTCCTCCAACTGATCCCTTCTTTTCCCAGTATTTCATCTTCCAATTTCATCTTTCTTTTGGAGGGGGTGACCTAATGATTTCATTAAGGCTATTTAGAAGAGTTATTTATACAAGTACAGGCACATTACCAGATTCTATATCACTGAATAAAATGTCTCTCCCTTCTCCAACAAGCACAAACAATCTACAGGGTATAACTTTAGGTAATTACTTGAAAGTAATAATGTTTATTCATAACAAAATGCAAAACTCCATCTTCATTCCAACTGAAATAGTACCTCAGATCCAAGGTCATATTTTCTACTTTTTATAAAATATTACATAATACCTTCAAATTTATGGTGATATTTGAAAAGTTCTATCTTTGTTAAAAAAAATGAACAGACAGAAGTCTATTGTGGCAAGATGTGGCAACAACTGTTTTTCCTAAAACACTGTAAAAAAGGAGCAAATATGAAACAGAATTTCTCAGATTTTTTAAACACTCTATCAGTGAATGGCTGTGAATGCCCCACCCCCACCCCAGGAATAAGAAATCAATGTAGTGAGTACTCTAGTTACTTGAGCTGGAAGCTCAGAGAGAATTTCACAAGTCCTGCTGCAGGAGATAGGTGTGCTAAGATCACAGGACAGAATACTGAGGAACAAGAACAATATAAATTACTAATAATACATAGATTTCCTTTGAGTATCAACCCATGGGAGATAGTGCCCTGTAAAAGGATTTAAAGCAATAACAATTTGAAATCTTACAAAACTGGGGCTAGTGTCTATTTCTACTAACAAGACTGAAATGCTTTATATTTCAAGGAGTATTGGATATATTACTCAGAAGGGTCTTGCCTCAGTAGAGAGGAAAATTAACCCTCAACTAAATATTGCTCTCAACCCACACAGCAAAGCTTAAAAGCAAAGGTTGGAAGGAGTATGTATTTCTAAATCATGTAACCATATTCCAGAACAAAGCTCTATTTGCCAGCATACAGAAATATCTAACATCAACAAGGTAAAGTCTGAAATGTCTAGCCAGCAAAATAGCATTAAGATTATGTTAAAAAAGTAAAAAAAATATAACTCACAATGCAAGGAATCAATAGCACAGAAATAACAGTGGTAATGGAATTTTTGATTAAACATATTAAAATAATTGAAAGTCATATCTTAGATGTGGAGCTGCCTAAAGAAAATTTTGGCTATACGGTATATGAAAGACATGAAATGATACAAAGCAAATCTTTAAGGGGTAAAAAGTAACACTTTTGCTATGAGAAATGACCTAGATAGAGTGACATTAAAAAAAGAAAACATAAAGTCTACTAAAAAGTAGTGTGGCATAGTATGATTGGAATGTTATACAAAAAATAGCAGCGAATTTCTAGTTCATAAGAATGAATTTTTTTTCCACCTTGAAAGTTGGGAAGTCCAAGATCAAGCATCAATAGATTCAGAAGAATGTCCATTTTGGCTCATACACAACTCTCTTGCTGTATCCTTTCAGGGCTATTCTGGAAGCTCCCTACTACCATTGATTAGGGTCCACCCTCAGGATGTAAATGATTCCTAATGTTTCGCCTCTTAAAACTATCTCTTCAGGTGGCTAGGTCTGAACATGTGAATCCAAGAGGACATAAACCTTCAACCCATATAACTTAGTGATGCGAACTACCAGATCTATTACTCGTCTGGTCTTCCATGTACAAGGTCTGTGCATCCATTAGAAGATACACTCATATTGCAGATGATCCCACACACTCCCACTGAGTAATGATTCCTGTAGAACTCAAATCTCAGTCTTTGTTTTATTTTGGTTTTCGAAACTTTCCCTGATAGGAACCCATAGCATGAAAGGATGGTAAGTGTAAACAATTGACATCTAAGTAGATAAAAGGCTTTCATTAACAAATTATATTGATGTAAGTCCACTTATTGCAACAAATACCCCAAAATCTGATGAACAGAGGAAGGTAAAGATATAATATGTGAGAACTCCAAACTGCATTTCTGTTTTTACTCAAAATTTAAAATGTTTTAAATTTGAGAAATTATTTAAAAATTTTTTTTAATAAAAAAAACTATAGCACAAATATCAAGAGCACTGTTTTCCTTTCCTTGTAACTTAGATACCAAAATACACATATCGTGTTTGGATTCAGTTGTAAAATATTTCACCCATCTCATAATTTACACCATCTGCTAGACTCCAGAAGTGCTTATTTAAAAATGCAAAGTAAACCTTACTATACCTAAACATTGTAATTGCCCCAAAGTTTGGATATATAACACCTCTATGAATAACTTGCTTCTTAATTGGCTGATTAGCATTTATTTTGGCACTTTATTTCACATGTGACATGCAATAACTCAATCCACATGGAAATGAATCCAGCCTGTTGCCAGAATGTCATAATCAGAAAAGCATTAAAATTGGGAACTGAGTTTTTATTCTGGATTCATTGACAATTATTTTATTCTTGGATAGATGTATTAAAACATTTTCCATTCATTTTTTTCTATACAATGCAAATAGTATTATTCATAAAGATCGATTTGGCATGAGGTTGAGGTAATTTTCAATAAATTTCTATCTGAATGTCGAAGATACTAATTATATTTTGGAGGAAAATCTGATACTCTTTTATCTTTGCAGAAACCACGTTTGAGGTAATTTTAAATTGTTCATGACATTAACAAATAAAGGAAGACTGGAATGTTAGGTCAATTATATTTCAAAGAAAAGAGCCTATATGTATGACAAGCCTAAAGCATACATCATCCTAAATAGGGAAAAGCTTGAAGCATTCCAAGTTAGATCTAAATAAGATAAGGCTGTCCACTGTTACCACTCCTGTTCAATATTTTCCTTGAAGTCCTAGCTAGAGTAATAAGGAAAGAGAACAAAAAAGGAGTACAAATAGGTAAGGAAAGGGTTAAAGTATTCTTTTTTGCAGATGGTATTATTCTATACTTGACAGAACCACATGACTCCACCAAGAAACTATTCGAATTAATAAACAATTTTAGTAAAGTGACAGGTTACAAAATAAACATACAAAAATCAGTAGCTGAGAAAGAAATAAGAGGACCAACCCCATTCACCATAGCTAAAAATAAAATAAACTATTTTGGAATAAATTTAACCACTTCTTAAAAACCACTTAAAAAAAAACACTTGTACAATAAAAATTACAAAACACTGTTGAAAGAAATTTTAAAAATGCTAGAAAGTGGAAAGACCTTCTTTGCTTATGGATTGGCAGTATTAATGTTGTGAAAAAAGCCATCCTACCCAAGGCAATATACAGATTCAATGTAATTCCAATCAAAATCCCAATGCAGTTCTTCACAGAACTGGAAAGAAAATCTCAAAATTCATATGGAAGAACAAAAACACCATGATTAGCCAAAACAAGTTTAGACAGTAAGAAGACTGCTGGAGGCATCACCATACCAGATTTCAAACTATACAGAGCTATAGTCATAAAAACAGCTCGGTACTGGCACAAAACCAATGGACCGGAACAGAGGACCCAGATGTAAACCCCCACACATACAGCCACTTAATTTTTGACAAAGGTGCCAAACATGAATTAAACCCAAACTGTGAAATTATTAGAATTATTATTTCACTTGAATTAGTAGGCCTAGGTAAAGAATTTCTAAACAGAATAATAAATGCCCAGGAACTAAGATCAATAATCAATAATGGGAGTTAATGAAATTAAAAAGCTTCTGTTTTGCAAAAGAAACTGTTAATTGTACAAAAAGACAACCCACAGAGTAGAAGCTATGAATCTGATAAAGGATTAATCTCCAGAGTATACAAATAACTCAAAAAACTAAACACCAAAACAGAAAATATTTTAATTAAAAAATGGGCCCTGGAATTAAACAGAGACTTCTCTCAAAAAGAATTGAAATCTCAAAACAATAAGCTTAAAAAATGCTAAACTTCCCTGATCATCAGAGAAATGCAAATTACAACTACCCTGAAATACTATTTTACCACAGTCAGAATGGCTAAGATCAAGAACACAAACAACAGAGAATTCTGATGAGGCTGTGAGGAAAAAGGAACATTTTACTCACTGTTGGTGCGAGTGTCAACTGGTATAGCTTCTATAGAGATCAGTGTGCAAGTTCCTCAGAAATCTTAAAATGGAATTGCCATTTGATCCAACTATACCACTCCTTGGAATATCCTCCAAAGACTCTACATTTTATATAGACACTTGTTCATTGAAGTTCATTGCAGCTCTATTTGCAATACTGAAAAAACAGAATCATCCAACAAGCCAATCAACAGAGGAATGGTGTTATGGTTACATTTTAGTGTCAACTTGACAGTTGCAGACTGTTTGGGGCACAACTATGGAGGGTGAATGGTTAGAACAGGTCTCTGGAAAAGCCTGCAGGTATTTGATTAATTGCTATGGAAAACCCAACCTATAGTGGGTGGTACTTTCCAGTGGTGGGCCACACAATAAGAAATGCAAGGAGGTTGGACTTACTCTTCCTTTATCTTGTGTTGACTGGCTGTAGAGTCTATTCTTTGATCATCATTCACTTTCAGAGCATTGTCACCTTCTTTGTTGCTATTTCCGCTGCTGCCTCTGTCCTTGGTTGATGCAGAGCTTCATCCTTTACACACTGCTGCTGTTCCTGCTGCTTTTAGAGCCTGCCTGGTCTCTAAGTCTTTCTGCTGTTCACTGTTCATCACTGACATTGGAGCCCAGCTGTTCTTCACTGTTGGGGAACCTAGTTTCTTCGACCCTCCAGTGAAGTAAGGTCTTGAGACCTTCTTGGGATCTTTTGGCTTTGTGAGACATTCTGATCAAGAATGAAGCAGTTACAGGAGGTTATTTTGAAGGACACTGTTTTTTTGTTGCAAGTTAATTTAATAAACTTATTTATATATATTACATTCTAGAGAGTCTGCTCTTCAGAGAACCCTGGCTAATACAATGGAAATGAAAATGTGGTGTATCTACACAATGAAATATACTCAGCCATCAGAAAGGATGATATTATGAAATTTGCTCATAATTGGATGGAACTAGAAAATTTAATATTGAGTGAGGATCTCAGACATAGAAAGTTAAGCACCACATGTTTTCTTTTACATATGGATATTAGAACTGATATCCTTATCAATGTATTTGGGCTGGAATCACCATAAGAGGCAGAAAATTTGAAAAAAAAACCAGTGATTGGGAAAGCGGGAAGGAAGGATTAGGGTGAAACCTTTTAATGTAGAGATTCAGGATACCAGGACAAGGAGGAAGAGGGAGGGAAGTCTTCTTCTACAACAGAGGTGGAGGACCTCAATACCCTAACAGGATGTAACCTAGAGCAATAAGAAGAAAAGTGAAGTGGACAGCAATGGCCTACTATAGTGCAGAGTAACAGGGACTCAGCAAGGCTTACCCAGAATTAGGCCAACCTAGTCTCTCCCCATCCTAGGGTTTAGGGAACCTCAAGGAAGAGGGGGCAGTGAGATTGTAAGAACCTAAAGATGGGAAGGTTCACTGTTGGGCAAGTCATTCCACTCAGGTCAGGACTGTTGCATCTAGGAACTCATTACAGGAAGACTTGTCCTTACTAGACCTGCATAATGACTGATACACTAATATGCCCCCACCGACTACCTAGGAACTCAAGAAAGATGAGAACATAAAGTAGAAACCTTAGTGTTTGAGGCTGATGAGTGAAGGGAAATACCCTTATCAGTCAGTGGTCAGAAGAGATCTTGATATGCCTCAGAATCCTGAACCCCCACAAGAGTAGACAAGTCAGAGTGAACCCTGGGGTCCATAGAAGCATACAGGCAGGAGAGTGGGAGGGATTGATGAATGAAAGGAAAGAAATGGGAGGGAGGGGGGATGGAAGGAAGCAGGAATGGTACTCAATGCGATTGTAAAAGTAGAAAAAAATAATAAAAAATAAAAATGAAAGAAAAATCACTAAAATAGAATTCCTCATGCAGTAGCACTAGTTAAGCTCAAGATGGCTCAGAGAAATGGAAATCTCTTCACCTTGATGACATTTCCTCTTGCTGTGTGAAACGTTGCTGCTCTCACCTTCCCCCCCAAAAATGTAAAGAGGCTACAGAAAAGTAGAACTCTAAAAAGTAGAAATGCGGAGTTCATAAAGGTGTTCAGAGAATGTATGTGTGAAGAAAAGTGGTATTTGGAGGTCTGGAAAAAATAAAAGGAAAAAGTCATGGGAGTAATTTGTAAATAATTGAAAACTTGATTTTTCTATATAGGGAACATATTTATAGCTGCATCCTTAATATTCTCTTTCTCTGTCTCTCTCTCTCTCTTTGACCCTTCAGGAAAAGTCAGTCATTCTTCTTTATTGACAATTTTGTATGTATATATATATATATAAAACTATGGACAAAATAGACTTGATGCTATCATTCCTAATTACAATGTGAAGGCAATTAGACATTCCCCAAATATTTCCTATATATCTTAAATCCATGGCCTTGATTTTTCAAAACAAGACAAAACAGTATTTTCATTTAAAAATGAAATAAAAGGATTGTCATCAATAATTGCTATTCTCTAGTTCTTGGACAACATACCATATAGCTCCTATCTAAATTATTGATGAAATGAGGAAAGAGAATATATTTTTCTTTATGAACTGTTGCCAAATCTGCACTGGGCCAGCTGGAGGGAAGAGGGGAAATGGCAGGAGCCTCATGGGCTCGAGGCTAATGGGCGAGTTGGCAATGGGGCCACGACCCAGACCTCGGGAGTCAGGCGAGAAGCGGCAGGCAGAGAAAGAGTTGGCTGTGGACTCAGCTTTATTCAGGAAGGGTTTGAGCTTATATAGGGTCAAGGGTCCAATCAGGTGTTGCCACCCCTCTGCTGGGGGGTGGGGGCAGCCACCAATCACTTGACTGTTTACTAGGTGTCCAGGGTAGATGGTCGCTTCCCATTGGTTGTTCATCCCTCCTTGCCATTGGTTATTCATCCCTCCTTCCCATTAGTTGTCCATCCCTCCACCTGTATGGTTCCTCTACTGGGACATGTCCAAGGCATGTCCAAACTTGTTCAGGCTTGTCTGTAACCAGACTTCCTGGATTCAGGAGCCTGGGCTAGGGCCTCCCTGAATTGAAGAAAGTTGAGATTGATTGAGAAGGATATCCATCTTTGGCTTTTAGACACATGTGCTCACAAACATGCATGTACCCCCCACATGCCTATGTCCATGTACACCTGCATAAATAACACACATGCAAAAATAAACGACCCTCCAAAGTGATAGCTAAGTAAGCATACATCTGTGTCTGCGTTATTAATAAAAAAGATATTTTTCCTAGTAGCATATGAATGCACATAGAATGCTAGTATGCTTCTGAAAATTTACTCAATGTGACCAACAGAGGAAAACCAAAGAGCTTGACCTTTGTTCTGCCTTTGAGAGAAGACTAAGTAGCCCCAAGTTATTTTGTTATTTACTTTCTAGTGAAAGGCTCATCACTAGGGAAGCTGAGCTTGGTGTGTGTACTTGAACTGGATCTTTGCTTTTGGCTATCAATGTGCTTAAGTTAGAATTTCACTATATGAAACCTGTCATATTTTAATGCTGTCCAGCAACACCAGTTTGCACATGTGGTAGTCTGTTAGGTACTGTGGAGAATTTATGCTTCAGGTTATCATCCACACATGAAATTAGAAAACAAGAAATGTGAGAAGTGTAACATCAGAAACATTACTTTTCTTACTGGTGCTTGAAATATATAACCTGAGATTCCAGGAAGAAAGACTCAAATCTAACATTATTGCTATAGACCATGCAGGACATGGGTCTAGAATATTGCCTATCAGCCTTGCTTTTATTTAAAATTCCTATTCTCACTGAAGATACTGGTCACAGTGGGATTACTTGCTTTGAGTTTTTGTAGGTAATGACAAAAGCCATAGTTTGAACTCATTGAGCATGAATTAAGATGAAAAACTCATATATCTAAGGTAAATAATCTCTCATGATGTATATATCCTTATGGCTCTTCACAATTAAGTGGAGATATTACTAAAATGCAGTGACTTACAATTAGCCTGACTATTGTGCTTACAAAATAGTGCATCTAAACTATAACAATAATTGAAGTAACACTTGGAGATAGGCAATTAACAACTCCCAAATCAGGTTCTGTTCCATTTGGTTCCTTCAATAAAATCCATTTAGGATGATTATTGCCCTCAGAATATTTTCATGATGAAAAAAGTGGGTGTATTAGTCAGACTTCTCTAGAGTACAGAATTCACAGAATGAATATATATATATATAACATATAAAGGGAATTTATTGAGTTGGCTTATGAAATATGGCCAAGATAGTCCAATGATGACTGTCAGTAGCTGCTCAGCCCCGTAGGTTCCAGGGTGATGACTGAATGCTGGAGGATTCCTACAGAGTCTCTAGTCAAGTTGAAGGGTCAGGCTGAGTTGAAGGGCTGGGAAGAGCATAACTTCAGAGAGTCTCTCCTAGTCCCATGTATTCTTTTCTGTAGCTTTTATGTGGTCCATTACTGGAAGGTTCCTATAGATCCTATGGGATCTAGGGTGTATATAATTTCTTCAGGTGGCCTCAATTGATCACAGCTGGTCTTAGTTAATATCAGGTATGTCAAGTTGACACCCAAGATTAACTATCACAGTAGGGGTTTCATTTAAATGATATTCTAAGTTTTTTCAATTGTATTTCATATTTTTCTGTGCTAAAACTTAATTTTAATGTATAGTGATATCCAATCAATTGAATATGAGAATCTTTATAATTGCATTAGCTTTAACTCTTGAAATTGATGCTCTTGAGTTATTCAAAGACAAGAAGGACAATGATTTGAAAATAAAATAACATATCTTGTAATTTAGGAAAAATAATATTCTCAGCATCCAGGAGAAGAACTGATTTGATTTTTATATTAATGCTTTGATAAGTACTATTGATATTCATAAGATAACAAAGATGGATTGAACAAGAATAAAGAAGTGTTTAGAAGAGTTCTGTTCAATATACTTGTCAATTACATTTCCCATGAAAACATATATGAAAGTACTTTATTAGCCTTGAGAGTCTATTAAAACTGTATTTTTCTGGGCCTTCATCATTACACAATTTTCAAACAAACCAAAAATGGAGCTTTACTATGTGCCAGATGTTTCTGTAAAACTTAGTCAAATAATTCAAAGAAGGAAAATCTCCCAAATAGAAGTTTAGTGACTTGTTAGAGTGATGACTGAAATCACAATAATGAAATGTGTATGAATGCTGATATAGTGGCACTGAGAGGGGGAAGCAGGAAGATCATGAGTTCAAATATATCTTTGACTGCACAGTGTGTTGGGGGCCAACCTGAGATAGATAAGACCCTGGTAAACAGAAAGAAACACATGAAGTAATGAATGGAACTACAGTGGTGCTTTATGAATCAAATAATTCACATGTCTCAGCAAATCCAGAATATAATTTTTTAATGGAATAAGACCATTGAGTGAGATATGGCAGATCAAATGAATTATTTCACTATAGAATTTAAGAATGCCAATTCTGGACTGGGAAGATGGTTCATTGGTTAGCACCTTTGTCTCACGTTTGCATGAAAGATTTCTGACATGAGTTCCTATCCCCATATCCCCATGATAACTGGACAGAGTAGTATGAATGTTCTTAATCCCAGAGCTCCTAAAGTGGAATGACAGGCAGATACTCAAGAATCTCCAAATCTCAGAGCAGCCACTATTGCTTACGTAGGAGCAGTGAGCAACCCTGGTTTCAGACAATGTCAGCAGGTGAGGAATGGCAGCCAAAGGTTGTCATCTGACCTCTACACACATGCCATGACACTCATGCACTCCCATATACATACTACACACACACACACACACACACACACACACACACACACATACACACACACAAATACACAAAAGAAGACAAATATAATAAAATAATAGATGGTTTTGAGCTAGAAGTATATTTTTTCATCCTAAATTTGGAGTAAAGAAAGGAATAAAGATTATTTTAAAGTATCAAGGGATTACTCACACTCTTCATAGAGAAGTGAAACAATGGGAAGCAAAGGATATTGCTGCATACTTACGATGTTTCATGAACATCAGACAATTATACATTCTAGCTTTCTGACACTTGAATGAGAGGTTAATTCCAGCAGGACCTTAGTACAGAATGAGGAGAACCAAGTTGAATCAACACAAACTATTTGTGACATCAAGGAAAAAACAAATCAGAAATCAACAGTAGGATTAATATTTATATTATAACCAATAGCCAGAGAATATCAATGGTGCATAAAATTGATAAAGTTTTGTAGATAAGATAGGTGATTTACTGTAAAGATATTAAAACTCAAACTTGAAGTATTCTCCATTGAATAGGCAGCCCTGCAAAGGTAAGAAGTCATTGGGAATTAAAACCACACTGGCAATCAAATAAATGAAAATTAAAAACACTGAAGTAGTATTTATTATTAATCAGATTTGCAATGAATATTTGACAGCAAGTGCTAGCATTAAAGTTCATGAAGAGGAAATCAAAACGGTTGGTGGTATCATGTCCTGGGAATGCTCCACTGCACAGATCTCCTGACATTTTATTGAAGTGAAATGATATAGAAAGTCTTTGCTTACACTTCTGGAAATTTCTGTGTATAAGAAAATACTCTTAGATGCACATTTGATAGAACCATGTTAACACAGTCACTTGATTGTCATAAGAGGAAAGGAAATTAGATGACTATTTATTTGCTGTTTTCAGAGCAAGATTTTAAATTACAATGAACTAATCGAGTCTATCCAGCTATTTACTTAGAGATAAAGATTACATAAATGATATGGAGGAATCAAAGTTCACAGAAAAAATGTTGTTGCTCCTATAAAAGGCCACAGTTAGCAATGTAAAAGGGAAGAATGGGGGGGAATAGTTAAGGGCGTTGCATGACGAGATGGTGCTCAGGAAGGACTGAGGGAGTAAAAAATACCCGTAGGTTGTAACTTACAAACAGAAAGAAACTTCCTGTCAAAGGTAAATACAGATATCAAATTGACAATTGGAAGGTTTGAGCTCTAAACACAATTGTGAAGTAGTTAAGTTAAGCCTGCAGGAGAGTAATAAAAGTAAAAAAGAAATATAGTCGCAGTTTGCCTGCATGGTTGCTGATAAATGGCCATAAAATGACTTAAGGGAACAAGGGTCTATTCTCTCTTATGATTTCTGGTTACAGTTGTCAGTCCAGTTTGACGGGAGAGCACGCACCAACACCAGGCCCAAGGGAACTGGCCACACCATCACCACATAACGGCTGAGAGATGGACAATCCTTGCTTGCCAGACCAGCGTGTCTGGTCAAGTAAACAGAAGGATGCGAACTTCCTCAACCAGCTCTCATTATTTTATTCACCTGTTCAGGGCCTAGTCCCGCCGACCATGGACTGGGCCTTTCCTATCAGCTAGACAATCTCTTGCAAGTTTGCTCTGGGCTTAACTCAACCACTAATTCTCTACAAATGTGTCTGTAGCTCAAACCCTCAAGTGTCAAGTTGACACCTGTGCCTAATTGTGACAAAAATCAAATACAGTAAGCATTCTCCTCAACTTTCAGTGTCAGTTATATCTTCAAAAACCCTCATAAATTTAGTTTCTTGACTCTAAAGACATTAATATACCTACCGTACTGGATATTAGATCATGCCCTAGGATGCTAATCAAGCTCAAAACATTAGCCTACATGTAAGTAAAATCAATGAATGCATACCCAGTTTTGAAAGGAAGGGCTAAATGTGTTATATCTACTTCACTGATTATCCGCAGTCACCATTCCTGCAGTATACTATCCTGCTGAATATTGGTTGTTTGTAGCCTTCTCATGTGGTTGATTAAGACCTGTGGTTCAGTGATAAAGTCAACCTCTTGAGAACACTGCCAATAGAGAGAAAGACCTAAGTATAACATTCAAGAGATGGGGCCTGCTGAATACTTGTTTCCTTTGAAATGTGGCAAGGTTGTAAAGTCAGGTTCTACCACAATCTGTACTCTAATCACTACTATAAATTCTATGAATGTATGAATAGATACACATGCCGAGTATTACATGAGGCATCATAAATACAGAAGTACAAATTTTTTTCAAGATAACATATGTATTTCAGCATGCGAGAAGTAAATATCTAAAGAGTTTTCATCTGAGAGTTTTATGATATAAGGATTAGGACTAGGGATGTGAATGAGTCCTATGTTCAATCCCCAGTACTGCATAATACTGAGCATCAAGGTATACATGTTTGTGACCGAATCCTCAAGAAAGAAAGCAGGAGGAAAAGAAGTTCAAGAATACCTCAGTCACACAGCAAGTTCAAGGCCATATGGACACAAGTGACTTTGTTTCAAAAACCAAAGACCAAAATTCTAATTTCAAGTTTTAAAAACCCATGAAATTTCAATTAGAAATCTTTCAAGTTCCATTCATCACAAGAAATCATTAATTCTTGACATTATGAAGCCAAGTCTCAAACCAATATTTTTTCAGTTGCTTAAGAAATTTAAAGATATTAGTCAATGCTTATCTTTTATTATATATCTATGATTCACTTACCCTTCGAATGAAAAGAATTCCCATAAAGAGTGTTTTAAGCCTCTTTTAGAAGCCTTGTGAAGGAAGTTCACATGTCCCATGAAGTTTCAGCATCTTTCCACTTTTACATGTTGGATTTGATAATGTGCCCTTGGCACCTCTTTATATATTTTTTTGTCTCTAAATGCAGATCTTTAGGAAAAGAGCCATCATCTTTTGAGAACTAAATGTTTCCAGTAGATTTAGTTGAGAGATTACACATTACTTGAAAGATTACACATTTAGTTGAGAGATAATTACATGGCAGTTAAATCTAGTAGACTGAATATTGTATGTGTGGTTCATAATCAGATTCACAAAGATAACACATGTTCCTGAAAGATTTAATGAAAAGTAGTGTGTTAGTTTAATATATACATGCCAATTTGGCAGTTGAAGGCTGAGTTTTGGGCATGTTTATGAAAATTGGTAGCTAAGGCAAGCCCTAAGAAAAACTGCAAGAGATTGATATGGGAAAGTTCAGCCCAAAATGGATGGAACTATACCCTGGGCAAGTGGATAAGATGAAAGGAAGTTGGTTCAGTACATTGAATTACACCCTTTGGCAAACTTGCACTCAGGCATGTGAAATTTGCCTCTATCTAAGTAGGTCCTGCGAATATGGCGTGATCAGCTCATTGGGCTCCTGATGTTGGTATGAACTCTCTTGCAAAGCTGGACTAAGAATGGTAATCAAAAAAATTATAAGCAAGAATTAAATCTCATTTTTCTGCTAAGCTATTTGGTTGTGGATTTATTAGCAACGTGCAAAGTGCAACAAATAATAATTGTGTTTTCTTCTGTGCTTCCTTCTTCTCTTTCTTCTTTTCCTTCTTTAATTCCTCCTCTCTTATCTCTGTCTTCCCATTTTATTCATAATTACCATTTTCTCCTTCTCTTGTCTCTTCTCTATGTCTCCTTCTTCCTCTTTTTCTTTCATTCTTTGTTCTTGTTTGGCTCTGAATAGATATCGAATAGCTATGATACATCAGATTCTAAAGCAAATGCTTTCAATATATTAATAAACAGCAGAAAAACAAACAAGTCATATTCCTACTGGGTTCAAATTCTAGTGGAAGACCTTGTAAGTTTAAAAAAGAATAAGTTAATGAAATAGATAATATGCTAGAAAAAAACAGAAAAATATGCTAGAAAATGGCAAAGGAGGAAACAAAGCATGACAAAAATGATTTCTAATCAAGGATTTGCTGAAAAGAATGTATTCAGAGGACAGATGGAGTAGCTTGAGTTTAGTCTGTGTGCAAGAAGCATGTTCTCCAAGATTTCTATAACTCTAGATTAGAAAGGGAGGTAAGAGTCACATAGGACAAAGTCAAGGCCTGATAACCCAAGATTGGGCTTTCATTCTCAGGTAAAGGAAAACATTGGAAAATTCTTATTAGTTAAAAGGCAGTCGTTGTTGATAAAAGACCTATCCCTTTCTCTGCTGTGTTAAACATCAACTTCATATTTATAAGTTCAAGAGAAGTAAGACTACTTAGACAATTTCAATGTGGACCAGATGGTTTTAAGGAACCAGGTGGGAGAACAGGATGTATTTCATAAATTGAGTCGACAGAACATGTCATTGGATTGAATATGTGCATTGAGAAAAAGAAAGGCCTACCTTAAAAGACTTTGCTAAGAGGAAATAGAAGGATCCATTTGCCTGTAGCTGAGACAGGAATGATTGAAGAGGAAGGAAGTCAGGCTTCAGCTCTGGCATAATCTGAGGTATCTATAAAATGTTCAAGTTATTCTGCATTCAAGGTAAATAGAAAGTCAGAGAGAATATTAAAGTTGAAGTGGTCTTCTTCCTTTCATGTCCTCTTTTCATGTCTTTTTTTTTAACAAGTGTGACCCACTGAGTTTCAGCTGGAATGCCTGATTGGCAAGTACCTGAGTACTTACTGAGGCATGGGTGACTTATCAGTGGGTAAATCACTGAGAAAGGTAGCTCCTCTTTCTGGCATTAACCATCAATAGTATCTCAGGGAAGTGGAATGTCTCTTGAGAGCTTTCCCATTCCAAATATTATCTTGGGAAAGTAAAAATCACTGCATAGCGCTCTTGGCTAAAAAAGAGGAAGTATGAATTGAGACAGGTGAGAGGATAATATGGGGTAGTAAAGGGATGTGTTATATTCATGTATGAAAGAGTCTGGAAGTAAAATAATAATTTTTAAAAATTTGAGATATTCCTAAGGAATAGATACTAACAAAACCACAAGACTGGTGGAACTTTCAAGGTTCTATGAATAAAAGAAACTGTATTACTGAGCATGTGGTTCTCCCTATGTCAGATCAAGGCAACACCTAGAAAACAACTCAAGGAACTATTGATGAAAGGGAGTTGTTATGTCAAATGTTAATGACATGTCAATGAATAAAGGGCAAGATGACCATTAGTTTTAGAAAAGTGGAAAACACTGGGACTTTGACAAATCTCATGATTTTGGAATCCAGGGGCAGTGAGGAGGTAAGAATGGTTTGTTAAAGCTAGCATGAGAAGAGGCTGGAAGTTTAGAAACCAAAACAAGTAAAAAAATGTAAAGATGCGATGCAACAAAGCAACAAATTTTATTATTGTTTTCACTCTTCTTCTTTTATGAACCTCTGCCTGAATTAGACATAAATATTTTGTGGGGAGGCCATGCATCAGACTCTCCCAAGCATCATGAATTTCATATCAGCAATGGAAGGTGTAAAATGAAGCATAGGATAGTAGGAAATGTGTGTGAAACAGCTTTCATATATAGATTGATAGGGATGCAGAACTGTACACCAGGGATATGTTTAATATATGGCATAGGCTTAGGTATGTTTGAAACATCTGAAATGAAAAGATATTCAAGTACACATAATGGATTTCACTCTTCTTTTCCATGTAAGGATTATGACTTAAAATTTGATATAAAGTACATGAAATAAGGTACTTCTTTTCAAAGTCTTTCAAAAGCGGATCATTTTAAACGTTTTTTTATGAATGCAGTTAAATTTCTGAAAAAGTTTAGAATATTATAAAATTATACTCAAATGGATCTTGAAATATATAAGGAACCTTGTGTATATTTGTGTGTGTGGACATATATACTCTGTATATGGAACACACACACATAAGCTATTTTTCATGGTATAATTTCCCTAAAGGAAATTCTTCAAGTCAAGCATATATTTTAATATCAAATCTCTGTACATATATAATACTAGAAATTGAGTCTGTGCTTAATTTTACTGCTACAAGTGTTTGTTGGAAAGTGAAATAGAAGCCAAACTCTAGTTTCTCTAGTATTGTGAATTCTGTCAGTGAGCATTCATTAAAGAATTTGAATTGGTTTATCTGAGTCCTTGGAAGGAGATGGTAAGAATAAGAAGAGATGCAGGTAGGCCCTGTGCCTCTGAATGCTGTTTATATTTAATGCGGTGTGTTCTCCACTGGCTGGCTCATGTACTTTCTTGTCTTATATTATTCACGGTAAATCTTATTTGTCAACTTCATGATATTGAGATCTCCAGATCTACAGAGTACACTACCACTGGATGTGTTTTTGAGGATTTTAACAGATACTCTCAAACTATCATTAATTGTGAGGTGGTAGCACACAGCAAGCTGGGGTCCCAGAGGAGACAAAAAGAAAAGGAGGAAGACACTTGCCAGTACAGACTTGCTGTCTGCTTCTCTGCTTGCTGGTGACCGTGAGGTAAGCAACCTTCTTCTGCTCACCTACCACGATGCTTCTGCCTTACTACAAGGTTGAAAGCAATGGAGCCAGCTGAGTATGTGTGTAAACTTGGAAATCTTGAGCCGAAGTAAATATTTCCTGCTTTAGATTGCTATCACAATGACAGTGGTTACTAATATCATATATCTGCTCATGAAATGTCACTTAAAGCTCTTTATAACTCTTCCAATGTGCAATGTGCTGACACTGGAATTTCATTAGGTTTTCCACACTCATCATTCTTTCTTTGTATAGGGGGGAAATCATGCAGTATCAGATTCCTCTCAGCTTATAAATGCTTTGACATCCAGCACTATGTCTTGCTCAAGAGAACATCGAGCAAGGGTCAAGCACTTTTGGAATCCCTTCTGGAGTAGTACACATTTATCCTGCTCCTGGCATGATTAGCTAAATCTTGCTGCTTCTGTATAGTCTCTGCTACAGGGAATCAGCACAACCATCAGGGAAAAAGCCTAGGGGAGCTCTGAAGACAACATAACATTTCTATTCCATATAATGAGGAGGAAGAGGTCAGGCCTTCCCCATCCCTGTTAACAAATAGTTGGAGGCATGCTCTGAAGAAGAGGGCACAACCCTGCGGACACTGACTCATTCCCTGTAACAATCTTCTAGGCTGCTGGCAGCTGATGCCTTGCCTGGCACTCTTCCCAGATGCTGAGGTAATAAAAACCCCTCATTCCTGGAAAGGCTTTTGGGCGGTGCTTCTCTGCATCCTCCAGGGCAAGGTTCCTAGCACTCTTGACCTGTGCCATTGCCCCTCCCTGGTCTCCTAGGAATCCCAGCTTCCCTTAATCCCTTCTCTTTATTAAATGATTCAGGAGGGTTTAATTGCTTTCTGTCTTCATTAAGGCCTTTAAATCCCTTTCTCAGAATGGTTTTGGAGCTCTTAACAATTCTCACAGCGCTTTTCACAGAATAATTCTCTTATCTCGCCATTAGATTTTAAGAGCAGAACCTTCTTAAAGATGCATAAACAAATGTAAATGCCTTGTAATGAAGGGCATATATTTTCTTAACCAGGAGCCATTTAGAAATTGCATTGACTAAGGGACACTCTGAGTGGTACCCATGGTAGCCCTTCTTTGGGCTTATGGAAATAGGAAGCTATGCTCATTTACAGTCAGTAAAGTTTGTATGGATGGAAGAAAATTATACACAGGAAGCCCCGTGTAAATTGAATGCAGAAAAAGCCATATGATATTCAAGCTAGAAATCTCATATGTTACGACATCATAGAGATAGAGTCAATGGAGTCTTCTCTTTTTTTATTGATTTTTCCCCTTTGTGTGTGTGTGTGTGTGTGTGTGTGTGTGTGTGCGCGCGAATGAGGGCACTTGAGTATGTGCGCCTGTGGAGGCAAAAAGGCAACATGAGGAATCCTCGATTGCTCTACCTCCTTGCTGCTTTACTCTGGGATTTTTCTGGCTCCACCTTCCAGGGTTAGAATTACAGGCCAGATATTTATATGCCTGGCATTTTTATATGGGATCTGGGATCTAAACTTTGGTACTTTTGCTTGTGAGGCAAAAGGTTTAACCACTGAGCCCTTTCTCCAGCCCCCTTTTCACTTTTTCTTTTGTTCCAAAATGAAAGATTGCAATGAACCTTGCTCCTAGATAGTTTGGAAAGAAGTTTGCCATTCACGGCAGGAAAGCTTTATGAGAGACATTACGGTTTAGGGTTTGTATTAAGAGAAATAGTTAATACTGGGAAGGCCTCTAGCTAAACTGTGGCTGTTGGGTCATAAAACCTCTTACATTCACCCAGATAAATTACATTATGTTGCTTTCTCCTGTTTTATGGCTGAAAATACCAAGTGTTTTGTTAGGACAAATGACGAGCTATCAGCCTGTTCCTATTGAAACTTACGGACAGATGTTTGATAACCACAGCTATCACAGATGGAAAGGCTGTGTCAAGATATCTTCTCCTGGGGGCCTATTAGTCTCTGATCTGAGACATGCCAAGGGGGAAGAGGAGCAGGGAACTGAAAGCATAGCATCAGAGCCATTTATCACCTACTGCTGTGTGGAGAATAAAGGGATCCTCTTTCAAGATAGTCTATTATCTGCTGTTTGCTGGCTTCATGCTGTCATAGGTTTATTTTCAGTAGTCAATAAATTGCTGAAGGCCAGATTTGGAGAGTAAGTACCATTGTACATCTAAGCTTATATATTGTTCTTTCATTTACAGCAACGTCTATCCTTTTTTGGTTTTTGGTAGAACTATGAAAAGTTTTCACCTTGGCTTAGACAATCTTATTTTTTGTTTATTTTTGTTACATATTAACCATATAATATAAAATGCTATCCTTGCTTCTATGTGCTTAAACAAATGTGTATACATATTCATTTCTGAAGAACTTAACACTTTCCCTTCACTGAATTCAGCTCTGAATTAGTCCATGTTTTCATCAGTTCATATGCCATATGGATTCTATAAACCATGAATTAATTGGTGTAATAACACTGCTTTCTTTTAACGCCAAAGTGCATATTTCTGGGAAGTATATTGTATGTGATGCTTTATAAAAACCAAGGGGTAGACATAGAACTAAGAAGTACTCAGGAGAGTTTATAGGTAAGCAATTTTCAAACACCTTTTTTTCCTGCCCAGCCAGGCATTCACCCACTAATTTATTAGGACAAGATCAATAGCCTCAACGCGATTGCTGTGCTTAACTTGAATCGAATTTATGCCATGTTTACAGCTGTTTTCTCTGATAGCATCCTTGGAAGAGATGAGCTGTTAATCTAATGTGTTTCTGTCACCCTTTTGCATGTGTTGATTGCCTTATGACTTCCTAGAGAGTCTTTAAGTTAAACTTCAACTCCTAGCCAGAGAGTCACTTTACATTGCTGTAAGGAGTACAGAAGACTTACCAGAAACCAAACCCAGAGCCTCGTAGCTATGACTAGCCTTGGCCATGCATGTCTACTGGGGAGCAAGGAAGACGTGGTAAATGTTCTGACCACTCTGGAAATCTTCCATTTTTTGTAAATAATGATCTGTGTGGTATAACTCATTTTCACAAACATCATTTCTTAGAATAAAAGCTTTTACCATCTGATCATCTTTCTAATCAAGTGGCAAGTTTCAGCTCTTTCACTGGTGAGATATTATCAAAATACCTACACAATGAGTTCTTCTAAGATGGATCAATGTGTCTCCTTTCGGAGTCATTCTTGTTTCTGGAAGAACTCATCTTCCTTATAGCAGCAAGAATTGGGCTAGTTGCTGCTGGAAAGGCAAAAGAAAGAGTATTATTCTCAGATGAGGATTCTAGCAAGATGGAAACGTGTGTATGATGGCAACACAATACTGATATTCCATCATCCTTACCATTGTATACTGATTTGCAGCAAGTCTCATATTGAATTTGAGCAGATTTGAGGGGAAGAGGCTATATCATGACACAAACACTCTAAGTGAGACATCAGAATATGAGGTGAGGAGCTTCAGGTCACTGCAGACATGGTCTCAAAGAAGATTGGGGCTCCAATCTCTTGCTCTTCCCTTTTGGTTTCCTGATTGCCACAAGGTCAACATTTGCTCTGCCATGTGTTGCCTCTCCCTTTGCCAGAGGTAAAAGAATGGTAGATGAGCGCCACCTTCTTGTATCCCTGTCACTTTTCTTCCCTCATGAGTCATACCCTGGCCTCACACAAATCAATTATCCTCCTAGGATCCTCTAGATAGGCTTATTTCTTAATGACAGCTCCAAAGTCATGTGTCATCCTCTGAATCAGGAACTGGCACAGAACGCTCCTGTGAGCAATGTGTTTAGCACAGACCTTATACACAATTCTTCTCCATTAGTGAATGTTTGGACTTAGGAAGATAAGTTACCTTCCTACTCTGGCCAAATGTGCCACAAAGAGACAAACATGAGACAGCATGAATAGATACTCCAAGTCATAAAAGGCATGATGCCACTGGCCCATAGCACTTCTGAAATTCAAGCAGGCAAATCCAGGAAGGAAGGAGGCAAGGAAGCTGGATATTAACTAGGCTTCAAGATGAAAAGTATGGTTCTTTTTTTGTTTGTTTGTTTTGAAACATAGTCCCACCTCTGAGTCACCAGTTTGCATAAGCATATGCCTGCTCTTGACACACACTGCATAGGCTATCTAACCACAAGGGAAAACAATCATCACACAGAATGTTTTATTTGATAAAGAGTCAGTCACATAGTAGTAACATTACTACTTTTGAGGTTGCTTAATAGACAATTCTGAAAAAGATTCTAAAACGAAATGAATAACAAATTATGCATGCAGTTTTCCAGTGGGCTTGAAGCTGTATATCGATGTTCATGTGTGTGTGTATGTGGGTGGGTATGTGTGTGCAAACGTGTGCATGACTCTGCAGTAATGATAAGCACATTTACTTCCTGGGTTACCTCACTAGTCCTTTTTTGAAGATTTTATATGCATTAAAATATTGCTCTGAACTATTGTTCCCTAGTTAATTTTAGACAACTTCAAATCATACATTTTCAAACTATGTGGATTCAAATACCATAATTGTCATTCAGGAAAGGGATGTCTCTATTTGGTTCCTATTCTTGTTGGAAATCATAAATGTCCTGTGAGGTCCCCAATGAGGTGTTGAGAGATGCTGAACTTTTAAACATCAGCATATGAGGTAAGGAACTTCAGGTCACTGCAGACATGGTCTCAAAGAAGATTGGCGCTCCAGTCTCTTGATCTTCCCTTTTGGTTTCCTGATTGCCACGAGGTCAACATTTGCTCAAAAGAATGATAGATGAGCGTCATCATGAAGTGGAACCTTCAAACCTGAAGGACAAACCTTGCATCTTTGCTTCTGTGAGGAATTTGTTAGACTAAGAAGGAAGCGATTTACACCGTTCTCTTAATAATATGTTTTAGATTCACAACTTTGAGATGATAATGTTCTATGTACAAAGTGGTGAGAAAAGCGACAGAAACATTTTTATTTAAATAAAAGCAAAGAAAGCTTACATAAAGAAGAACAATTTTCTTCTCAATAGCATGTACTGGAAGACTGATGTTTTCTTTTTTTTTTTTTTCTTTTTATGTCTGTCTGCACGGATGTGTGTGTGTGTGTGTGTGTGTGTGTGTGTGTGTGTGTGTGTGTGTGTGTTGGATATGAGTGGGTGGGTATATATGTGTGCATGGGCTTGTGTACAAGAATGCACTTGAGCAGAGGCCCAAGGGTGACTAGCTAGACTCATCTTGGATTGCTCTACCTCTTTATAACCTTGATCTCGGGTTTCCCAGGCTCTGTCTTTAGGTCTGGAGTTGCAGCCCCCCCATATCAGCCCAGCATATTTACATGGTAGTCTGGGGGTCAGAACTCAAGTTCTCTTGCTTTTGAAGCAAAAGGTTTGACCCTCGAGTCTTTCTCCATTCCCAAAACTGATATCTACAAGAAAGAAATCCTACTTATTAAAGGAGAAATGAGAATAGACAAAATCCTGATTCATGTGATGCTTTATGTGGTTGGTGTGACTGCTTTTGCCAACATCGAAGGTCTCTGTTACTCTCGAAAGAGCTGGCAGGGAGATGATGCAGCTTTGGCTGAAAAAAAAAACATTCTGGATACAATCGGTGCAGGGAAAGTCAGATGACAGAATATACTGAGAATGGAGAGAAACCCACAGAAGAACTTGATGAGAACACGTACATGCTTCATGATTTTCATGAGTTTGGGCAGATGGGGTCAAGCCATGCGCCTCTCTAAGAACGTAGGGCCAGTGCTCAGAGCTCAGAGCTCAGGCCCTTTTGCTTGAGAGGTAAAGGCTTTAAACACTAAGCCATCTCTGTAGCCCACAATCATGCTTCTGTATTTTGTCTCATATTTAATCATTATTTTAATGAAAAGAGAAATATATCTACATATTTGTGGTATAAAACTTGGCAGTCTAAACATGAATATATCCTGGGCTGATTAAGCCAGATTAATTAGCATATTAATAATTTCATGTTCTCTGTGCCTATTTATGTGATGATAGCATTTTAAAGCTACTCTCAGTATTTTTTTAACTACAAAACACATTTTTGGCTATAATTACTGTGCTGTATAATGGATCTCCTGAACCTATTTTCTTGGCTAATTAAAACTTTTTCTCCTTTGACTAACTTCCTCACACCTCATCCTTACCATTCTACTTTCTACTTCTCCAATATTCACTTTTAAAATGCTGTGCATAAAGCAACAATGAAGCACTTGTCTCTCTGAATATGCTTATGTCACTCACCATCATGTCATGCAGATATGTCCATGTTGTGATAGTAACAGCATCTTTTTTCCTTTGCAAAGATTGAATAGCATTCCTCTTGTCAGTGGAGTTTTCTACCTTTTTAACTACAACCAGTGCTGCAATTAATATTGCCCTACATGCTTTTATTGTATAATACTTAATAACTAGGGTTATCTGCAGAAATGTACATGCTTTATTTTACAAATTGACACTAGATATTATTGAATATGCTTTTGCAACATTTTATTATTGTGAGCATATCATGCACGGGGTCTTATTGAGGCACATTATTCTTTATAGCTTCATATTCTCATACTGGTTACATTCCACAATATCATGGGGACAAATTATACCTCAGTATGGTCTCTAGTTTTGTTTGTTGAACAAGCGAGTTTAAGGTTCCATTATAGTTACTTTTCCTATTACTGTCATTAAAAACTAGTCTGATACATCTGGTTAAGCTCACTCACTTTCCTTCCTGGTCACTTGAAACTGAGGGAGTTTGATCTCACCAGTCAGGGAGGGCATAGAGTCTGGCAGATAGATGGTAACCATCCTGCAAACGGGAGACTGACCTCCCCTCACTGTGGTCTCCTACTCTTATTCCATCTACCTTTGAATCTACTCTTATAGTAAGACTCTATTTTAACAGCCTTTTATCTCTGGCTAGGAGGTGATATCCAACACCAATCAGGATGGAGCCAAGGGTGGTGCAGGAACAGGAAAACAAAATAAACAACAAACCATAATTCATAACATCAGATACCCTATATTAATCACCTGCAACCAGACTAGCCAAATCTCTCCCCATCCTAAAGCTCAGGGAAATTTGTGGAAGAAGGGGCAGTAAGATTGTAAGAGCCTAAAGATGGGGAGGAGCAACGATATGCACGATACTCCACACAAGTTAGGGCCAAAGTAACCATAAAAGGACTTTGCATTACCTGCGCAATGACTGACATATCAATGACCTCCCAAAGTCCAGCATGGATCACAGGCACTGGGATTCTTGGAGGCAAAGGATTAACAGTCACAATAGTGTTCCCATATTAAAGGGGAGCACAAGAAAGAGCTCTGGGCAATGCCACTGAGTCCTTACACCTCACTAGAATGGAGGATGCAGAGGGAAGTTTGACATTCACACTAAAGGATGCTCCAGGGATTGGGGGGGGAATGAGAGGAGCACTGGAAGAAAGGGAGGGAGGAGGGTGAAAGGAAGGAGAAATGGGGGGAGGGAGCAAGGGGGTCCAGGGAGGGGTAGAGGGAGGAGACTGGGGTACTTATTAAGTTTGTATGAGTGGAATAATAATAATAATAATAATAATAATAATAATAGAAACTACTCTGATAAAAATTATTTAAGAGGGAGTTTACCCTGGTTCACAGTTCAGAATTACAGCCATTCTAGTGGAGTAGTCATAGCATCAGGAGGTTGAGTCAACTATCACGTCCATAGTGAGTTAGCTGGTCTTATTTCACCCACAGCTTCTGTACTGTAAGCCATTGCTTTCAAAGTCTTTATGTTTCTTGAAAAGGCATAAAATGCCATAAAGTTCAGCGTTTTCCTTGGCTGTCTAATATTCACTCGCATTTGGCCACTCTCCCATTTATAAAGCATTTTCTTCTTAGTTCTATAGATTTCACTATGTTCTGTGTCTATTTTTAAATATTCTCTTAATATATGACAATAAGAGATTAAGTAGGTCACAGAAGATAACATGAACTGTCTGTTAAGGAACAATGACAGAATTCAAACAATCACCCCAATTCCAAACTTGAAAATAAATTTACTTTAAAGTTATATTCTACTGTGATAATCACAATAAATAATTTAAATCATTAAATGTGTACTAATTACTTAGAAATACGTATTTGCTCCTCGGTAATCAGCACCCTCTGAATAATGGATATAAACAAATGTTACAAAGTAAAATGTCACTAGCAGTTTTCAACCTTGTTCAGGGAAAATGTACATCCTTTAAATAGAGTATTTCTATCTCACTGTTATTTATGCATTTAAAATTTTATCATAGTAGGGAAAGTTTTATGTTTCTTGTATAGTAATGTCACCTGGAGGATTCATCTGATTTTTCAAAGCACTTTGTTTTTGAAATCAACATGATACCCATATTGTCTTTCTAAAGCTTGTTTCCTTCCAGTGTGTACAAAGGCTGAGCTCAGGAACGCAGGGTGCCAGGTAATTTGCAGTCAGTAAACCATGAATTTCCGGCGTGAATTACTTTAGGCAGTTGGCTCTGTCCTTACACAGCTCAAACTCATCTTACAAAAACAAACATTCTGAGGTCATTGATTCCAAAAGAAGAAAATAAATTATTTTCCCTCAAATTATAGCTAGTCTTGAGCACTAGTTTCTCTTTTGTGTTCATACGCTAGATCAGAATATACTCTTAATCATACAATATCCCTACCTTAGACAACTGAAGAAGAGTGGCACAATTCATACAAGAGAGATCTAGTAGTGTTCACACCAGAGATAAACTGATCAGAATCCAGGCATGGAACTGTAGGTCTGGGAACACAAGCAAAAAATGGTGTGAAAAAGTCAGATTATAGGAAGTTATTGCATATTATAAAAACAAAACAGTTTTCCCAATAGAGCAAGTGAAATTAGATACTTTAAAACGATAAGAACTTTAAAAAGATAAGAATCATAAACTAACTGTCAATAAGCTATGAAGAAACGCTCTGAGAACTATTGTCTCCCCAATTCAAACTATATTAACTGCACTTTAAAAAATAAGTTTTTCGTTAAAATTCATAGACAAAGGACATACTTATCAAAGGGAAAATTCTGGTGAGAATGTTGGTGAGTATCTGTTACTGTCAAAGACTTTTAAATCTGGAGTCTGACTCCTACCCACCCAGCAGGCATTGCTTACACACAGCACAACCTCAGTAATGCCTAGCAACAGTGTGCATCCAGTAGCTTCACTTTAACTTGTCCATTGCATGCTACCAGGGTGTCAGTGGAAAATGCTGATACTCAAGCTGAACTTACTTCCTTGATGATTGAATTTTCTCATTTTTCCCCACATCCTGTTTGCTCCTTGCTCACGTTCAATTATGAGTCATATCTTCTCTACAGCTTAATTGCTTCTCTGGTTATAATGATAAATTAATTTGCTGATTGCTTAATACTTCCTAATTTCAGTAAATAAGGTGACATTTATTGCTTTATTTTTGTGTTCTTGTGCTCGAATTGTAGTCGTGAATCAGAGAATGAAAAACAGGGTTAAAACTGCCTAATATTTCCTATCTGTTTTGGATTTTCTATTTAAGTTTTCTAGGTTGATGGATTTAAAAGAGCTCTAATTAGCTCTCTCATCTCAAAGAATTATAGAAACACCATAGATTTTGATTGTTTCATAACATGTTGTTTAGTCCACAGACAGAAGAAATGAATTTCACATGTAAGTATTTATGCGGAAAACCCAAAGTTCCCACATCTCCTGTGTTGCTTAGTCTCTGGAACAGCAGAAATGTAGCCATGTTGCCCATAGATCACTGTGAGGTCACTCCATCTTTTACCCAAATCAATTCTTACTTTCTCACTGTCACTCAGCTAAGGATATGTGAACAGTTCAGTTAACGTTTTCTTAAAGACTTCATTTGTGAGTCGCTTGTGTTTTACAATGAAAAATGAACTGCAAATACCTAGTTGTAGTGACCTTCTTAGTTCTTTCTTTAATTTGCACTTGTCATTAAAACAGTCCACTGATATAAGTCAAGTGATGAATATTCATATGCTTTGTGTGAAAGCGTGCTGTTGGAGATTGAATTCAGCACCTCAATCCTGCAAGCCAAATGCTCTAATACTGAGCTCTATCAGTCCAGTAAAATGCTGAATAGATGTGGTGGCAAAACCCATGCTTGTTTTTTTCCCCTTTTCTTAGCATGAACGGAACTATTCTTTACTAGTAGGCTGATTAATTGTTGGAAGAGAAAAAGAGTTATTAACCATATTTATTTCCAGTTCAATAGATTATTGGCACTCACTGTAATTCGTTTATAATAAATCGAAGCATGTTTGTTATTAAAATGGACATGATTGGATAGCCATGAAATAAACTGCTTCTTACATGCCATCATGTAAAATACTATGTAGTGTGTGTATGTGTGTGTGGTGTGTATTTGTATACTTTTTTTGAAACAAGGTCATATAGCCTAAATTGGCCTTAAATCACAATCCTTCTACCTCAGTCTTTTAAATGCTGAGATTACTGATAGGAACCATCCCACCTGGCTCTCTTAATTCACATAATGAAAGATACATGATCAAAGTTTAAAAAGATAATGAAAGAGAACATTTATATTATCTGTGCATAGGAGAAGTATGTTTAAAAGCACTGAAGATAAAAGAAAATATTAATTAAGTATGAATATATTAAGACTAACTTTTCTGTTCTACAAAAGAAAATACCATTAACAGGCTAAAAATTCAAGTCAAATAATGGGAGCAGTTATGAATAATATTTGTGGCTAAGAAAATGCTGATGGGTAGCTTGTCACATGCCTATTTCCTGTCATCATTTTCTCATTTTTTAACATTTTTTATTATTATTTCCGCTCATACAAACTTAATAGGTAAACAAGTTCCCTCCCTCTTCCTCCTCCCCCTGAACCCCCTGCTCCCCCTCCCCTCACCCCTCTCTCCCCATCCCCCGGTGCCTCCCGCCCCAATTCCCAGAGTCCTTTAATGGGCATCCCTGACTCTCCTCTGGGCCCTCCTCTCCGATGACATACAAGGACCCAGTGGCATTTCCCTGAACCCTTTCCCGTGTTCCCCTTAAGCATAGGAACACTACTGTGGCTGCCAATCCCTTGCCTCCAAGGATCTTGGTGCCTTTAGCAGATGCTAGACTTTGTGAGGTCAATAGTGTATTGGACATTGCGCAGGGCTGCAAAGTCCAATTATGATTGCTTCAGCCCTAACTTGTGTGGAGTATCTTGAAAATCATTGCTCCTCCCATCCTTTTGCTCTTAAACTCTTACCGCCCCCTCTTCCGCAAATGTCCCTGAGCTTCAGGATGGGGAGAGATTAGTCTGGCCTAGTTCTAGGTGGTTGATATAGAGTCTCTGAAGTTCTGGATTGTGGTTTGTTGATTTTCTTTTGCAGTTTTGCTGCTCCTGCAATGCCCTTCACTCCATCCTGCTGGGCACTGTATGTCACCCCCTGGCCAGAGACAAAAAGCTGGAGTCTTATTATAAGAGCACATTCAAGGGTAGATGTAATAAAAGTAGGAAACCTCAGTGAGGGAGGGGTCAATCACCCATTTGCAAAATGGTTACTTTTTATCTGCCAGACTATATGCCCTCCCCTTCTGGTGAGATCATGCCCCATCAGTTGTAAATGATCAGGAACGAACGTCTGTGAACTTAACCAGATGTCACATTGCAGTCCTTGATGGAGGCCTATTTTCTCTGCTGTAACATGGTCACTTCTCTCCTTCATTCTGGTGTGGCCCTCCAACCCCATCCCTCCTGTTCATAATCCTTGCAATTACTGTAGGTAATACATAGATTTACCTATGAGTGTCTCAAGGTGGGCTGGGTGGGTTTGGTATTAGGAGCCACCTATTAGGGAGTACATACAGCGCTTAATTTTCTGGGTCTGGGATACTTCACTTAATATAATTGTTTCTAGTAACATCCATTTCCCGGCAAATTCTAGTAATTCATCATTTTTGATGGCTGAGTAGTACTCCATTGTATAGATGTACCACAGTTTCCTTATCCACTCGTCAACTGTTGGACATTTGCGTTGATTCCATGACTTTGCATTTTCTTTTCTTATTAAGAAATTGTCCTACACAAACGAAATGGATTTATATCATTGCCCTGGCTCCCTCCCTCCCCATCCTCCTCCTCTCCCATCCTCCCTTACCCTCTTCAACTCAGCCATTTTGCTCCCCTACCTTCTTGTCCCTCTGCATGTGTGGATCACAGGGTTCCCTTTGGAGTGTCTGCATTAATAAGGAGTCAGATTTCTGGTGTACTATATATGGCTTTTCAGTGGGCAATGTCATAATAAGGAGGTATTTTCCCGTTTTCCACTGGAACACCAGTTACAAGCATTTCCCAAGGCACCTTCCAGATGGTTTGAAGATTGGCTTCCAGAGAGTTTGAAGGCAAACTTGCAGACACAAAGGAGTTTTCAGAGGAAGGTGAAAGTGTGATTTGATTGAAAACACAAATGATAGGAAAGTAAAATGGCCTAACTACTGAAGCAGAGAAAGGTTTAGCTTTCTGGAAACAATAACGCAGCCATAACACTACCATTCCCTCTGCCTTTATAAAGGCATGCACCCTCTTATTCTAATAAATTTTGATAATCACATTTTCTTCAGCATCCACCATCAACCCTGCCTGGAGACACCTGTGCAGTGTGGAAGAGTGACTGTTTACTACCTGTTACCTGAAATTTTTTTCCCGTATCTTAGTTTATGCATCCCTTGGTCACAGCAAACTCTGGAGGGGATATTTACCTCCTTCTTGACTTTGTTTACTAAGTGTAATGTTTTAACAATTGGTCAGGAGGGTTGAAATGGTGGAATAATCTCCTTGTTTATTAGTACAAGATAGCACAGACCAGTTCCTGATACTCTAATTTATGTTGGACAAAGGGATTGCACTGATGTAGTCGCAGGGCCCGGCTGAGATCCTCTGTGTGACAGAGCCTGAATACTCAGTGAAGTTCATGAAGCGCGAATAACAAATGTTACTTGGAGAGTGAGGCCATTTTGGGCCATGAACTATCACTTTCTGAAGTTATCTCCTAGCTTCCTATTATAAGCACATGCTAGGATCTCTGATCCACTTTAGCTGGCCACCAGAACATTTTTTAAACAATACATTTATTTAAAAATAACACTAGTTCCTCTCCATAACATTGACTCAAATTGCTTTTCATATATATGCTTTTCAATGAGCAATGTTCTGCAGGGGTCACAGTGACCACAGGCTAGCTGCCAACTGCAATGGTATGGCAATACTAGCCACAAATCTGAGAGAAAAGGAAAATGTATGTAAGGACTTCTGCTTGTCAAGACTGAAAGCTTGGTTTAAGTGCTAGCTTCCTATGGTAGTGCCAAAGTTTTAGTTTGAGAAACTTGCAGCCTTCTAAGCACCTACCTGTGCGGAAGCTCCCGGGTAACATAAGCTCTTACTGTGTTTCTCTTCAGCATCTGTTAGTGTCGATTTGCCTGTGCATCTCTCCCTATTTCCTTTGCTTTCATCACTTTCTTCTGCTTGCCATGGGGCCACCATGGGGTTTGGGCTTTTTCATCTTTGCTTTTGATGTCTAGATTCTCTGGGTTTCACCAAGTCTCTCTGAATCATGTTGAAACTCATATTCCCTCTGCCACCTACCTCTCTGAGAAGGATTTTTCCTGCCACAAACTATTTTAAATTGAGAAATGCACATTCCTTTTGTTTAACATAAGAAGTGTACATTAATTATACTGTAAGTTAGTGTACTCATAACTTTTGTATACATTGGGAAACCAAAAGATTGTGTGGCTCACATTATTGGGCTGTTTTGCTCTACTGCATTGATCTGAAACTGAATGCTCAATATTTCTGAGTACTGTATAGTATGAGTTCAGGAGACGAGTCAGAAAAGAATTAAGGTTGCACAGTAAATAATCACAAATTGAACTAGAGCAATAGAGAGTACTACCACTCACTGTTCACAGGAGTATAAAGTGATTTCAGTATATTAAATAGTTTGTAGCTATCTGATAAATGTAAAGATAAACACGGATTACATATATCAATTCCATTGCATTACACGTTGAATTTAATTGTATTAAGAAATATCAAGCATCATATACAAGCAGAGACATTACAGGGTGCTGGTTAGATGAAGATGTCAACTTGCCAATTGAATATTGAGCTCTGGGCATATCTTCAAAAATTTAGTAATTAAGGAAATTCCTGACCAAGCCCATGGGAGATCATCTAATTAATGAGGGGCAATCTAGCACATAGTAGGTGGGAACATCTCCTGTGTAGATGGATAAGATGGATGGAGAGAGCTGGTTTGAAACTTTGAATGTTGGCATGCAGGCATTCTAGCAAAATAGAAAGAATGCCTTTTTCTCAGCAATTCCTGTGAACATGTTTTGGCTAGTTTCCTTGGCTTTTGCTGCTGGTATGAACTGCCAAGCTGACCTATGAACTGTAACCAGAATCATAAGCAAGAATAAAACCTCTTGTTTCCCTAAGCTGCTTGGTTCATGCATTTATCAGCATCGTGAAAACACACCGACATACAGAGTTGTTTGTAGCAGCTTCACATTAGAAGTCCTACAGATGTGCATATTTGGATAAGTGAACACACTGATATATTTACACACTGCATTACAAAACAGCTATGAAAATGGACAAAGTAAAGGTGCTTGTAATTGCATGGATAACTTCTTCAAACACTATTCAGTGAAAGTAATCAAACACAACAAAGTAATACTTTTATTTCATCATAGAAGCTCTAAATATGCTTATAGAAATTAATAGTTTAAGAAACTGTACAAAAGAATAAAACTTTAAGAAAGAGAAGGTAACTATTAGGAGCTTCTAGTTGCTCTTCTGGTATCCTAACAGTGCTCATGTCTTTGAGATTGGAAGGAATTCATAGATGATCAATAAATGATAAGGCATTGAGTCATGCCTTTAGTTTTGTAATATTCATAGTATTTAATGGTATGCTTATGCTTGTCAATTTTTGAAATACATCATTTGAAATGTTTTGTTCTCTTGTGATAAATTCTGAGTTAAGGTTCTTGTCACATAAATTAATACTTTTACTTAAATCTTGGTATAATTAGGGGAATGAAGTTATTTTCTAATTTATCATAAAGATGTACTATAACTGAACATTGGTCTTCACAACAATAGATTCATGTCAGGAGCATTGCTTGCTTTTGTAGACTTTTAAATTTTTTATAGCTATGAAATGAAGTTCTGAATAGAATATGCTTACAAACCTCACCAAAGGACATTGCTCTTTGCTGTTTGACAAGGGAAATTTTTGAGAATAGGCTATTAATTTAAAATGCAATTCAAACCATGGCTTCTAACTAAACTTTCTCAATATGAGATTTTTACAATAAATATGTTTGAGGTTGAAAAAGTACAAAACTTTCCTCATGGGATAAAATAAAAAGAAAAATATTGAGATGGTAATGTTATTTCATTTAAGTCTGACTTCAAGTGACTTTTTTGTGTATGTATTGTGTGATATATATGTATATATATATATAATTTCTGTAAGCATATTTATGTAATAGAGAGAGGAGGACTTTGCTTGTGTGGTATATGTGTGATTGTGTATGTGTATGAATGTGTGTGCATATGTGTATGTATGCGTGTGTGTGTGTACTATGCATGTGCTTGCATGCAGGTGTGTTCATAGAAGCCAGAGGAGGACTAAAAGTCTTGGGTTTCCTTCTTTGTCATCCTCCAATTTGTTTCTTTGAGACAGGGTCTCTCACTGAACCTGGAGCTAGACTGGCAGCCCAAAATTCCTGTCTTAGCCTTTAAGAGTGATGGGATTAGAGACAATAGCTTCTCATATTAGGTTCTGGGGATTAGAACACAAGGTTTCTCATCTTTGCACAACAAACATTCTTATTCTCTGACCCATCTCTGCAAGACCATCATCTCCTGAATCATTTGCTAATATTGCTCTCTCTGAAAATATTGTCCTTTCTAAAAATTGTCAGAGTAGTTCAGAATGGGTCATATTTCTCAGCCATCACTATTTTTCATTAATATTTACATATCAGTATTCAAATCCTATAATTTCTGATAATATCCATTTGTAAATATCCTAATTGAATTGATTATGAGCCTCTCATGAATATTTTGTTCAAGAGAATACAATTGATAAATTACTGATGTTTGTTTAGAGTGAGTTCAGAGAGACTCTTTCAAAACTTGTATTAAACTTATAAACTGTAATAATTTAATAATTGCTCAAAGGATGCTTACAAAATAGGCTAGAAAGAGTAAAATATACTGGGCTTGTATAACATGTTAGCATTCTAGCAATCACCAGCATGTTCTATGAAAATTATATTCTATACTAATTAGTCTATCTAAATGGTACATTTATTTCTTTTATTTATTTATTTATTTATTCAATTGAGCATTTGTGCGTGTGTGCGTGCGTGTGTGTGTGTGTGTGTGTGTAGAACCACAAGCGAATTTGGGAACCTCCATGAACCGCCTCCACCTCCTCCTTGTTTGCTCTGCCCTGGGATTCACAGGCTCCGCCCTACCAGGACCAGAAACGCAGGCCACTCCCGCTTCTGCCCGGCGTCTATACCTGGGGTCTAGGATATGAACTCAGCACCATCCGCCTGCAAGGCAGAGGCTTAACCCCTGAGCCACCTCTCCAACCCCCTAAATGGTACATTTATTTCTTTATTGACATTTTTTCTTTAACTCTCTTTCAGTGTGTTAATATTTAATTAATATTTTCAAATATAGAAGATTTGGAAAGTGTTCACCTTGAATTAGATTCTTCCTAGGAATACATGTTTCATTTGGTGAGAAATGGAGAATGATATGAGGATTGATTCCTGTGTCTTAGACATATCTATCTATCTATATTTATTTCTGTCTTACTATATCAATATCGATCTGCATTTGGCTAAAATCATGAACATTAATATGATCATTAATTTATCTGTGTATTTCTGCCTGTGCGTCAAGTGCTTACACTTAGGGAATAGAGTTTTATTGAACTGGATTGCTCCTGCAATGCTAAAACCTTTGGATGTTTATCACATGCAATCAGCATAATTTTTCCATTTAGAATCTGCTTGCATGTAACTAGGCATGCAATCTTCATAGATCACAACGCAAAATATCTATATTTTGAAATTGAAATTGATATTGAAAGACATCAAGATTTTAGAAACTAAGAACATTTCTAATGACATTTTTCAAAATTCTGGTACATCTTTGATGCTTATCTTGATTTTTTTAGGACCAAACCAGGATTTTACCTACCCATTACATATGCCTTTTCCTTTGATCATTCTTATTTAGTGATACTTTTGTAATCTAAAAATCCATGGCAGTATCTATAAATGTTTTTTGACCAATATGTTCATGAGGCCATTAGGAAGGTTTAGGCATATTTTATAATAGTGAAATTGATTCTGATAACATATTTGTTCCTTATTTTGTTGGCACATCTCTAATTCATAGGACAGAGAATGAATAGTGGTACTTAGGTAAAAATTTGAACTCTCAAAAATGTTATTAAGTTATCTATGAGGTCTGCATTGAGAAAACATGGAAAAGCATTGGTGAATATACTTCAGAGAAAAAATACATGCATTTCCTGTACTTATGATCTAGGATTCCAGCAAATTACTGTCTGTAATGAACTGCAGGTATTTTCTGATGAGCACAGGAATGAGCCTTTGGCTGTTTATCATTTCCGCCTGCCAATGTGACATCTCAGCTGATTACTTGCATTATGGCTAATTTGCAACTTATAATCAGTCCCAGTTTCTTAATAAATGTCTCATTAAGTGACGGGAGCTGCCATTTACCTCTGTGTTCCTACTTCCTAAGGTAACCTGAACACACATTGGGTAAAAGAGGAGGAGGAAACTGCCGTATGTCACACATGTCATTTGTAATCATGTCTAGGAGCTTCAAAGGGGCGTGCAAAGTCAATGCCCTTCACAATGCATTATGGCAAATGAGAAGAGTGTGATTTGTCACCTAAGCATGGCTTTGTGTTCACACTCCTGACTGAATCTATGGCTGCACTGGGAAAATTAAGAATGTACTTGAAGGACTCCAAAGTGGGAGAGGCATTCACAACTCTAAGTAACAGTGAAGGTGATGATGATGGTGACAGTGATGATGGCAATTTACATGAAGTTTTAACACACTAAATTGACCAAACCACCAAAAGATACCTTAGTGAGCACAAGCAGGCTATCATCTGTTATCTGTTCTATGTTTTATCTTCTTCCCTTTTCTTTGACTTTTCTAGTGTGCATATGTCTTCAGCCTATAATTTTCATTTCTCTGGTAATCAGAGGATCTGGGTTCCTCAGCAGGTATTAATAGGCCAATCACTCTTTCATTTATGAGTTGTATATTCAATAATTTTCTTACTGGTTTGTCTTTAGGTATTGGGAAATCTATGAAATAATGTAAGGCCAATTAGAATAGAAATCATGTTCTGTCTTCTTTTCTGGAAAAGCATAAAATACCATTAAGAAACCTAAGTTATGAATGAATATCCACAGTGAAGATTTCTTTTCCCTTCTTTTAGCATTACTCATCTGCAATGAAATTTCACTTATGCGTCTTATACCCTATTTATTATTCTGGGAAAAGGGAAATTTTCAGTTGTACATAATGTTTTTTAGCATCCTTACCTCTTACCAGCATCCATTTCTCTCAACATAGGTCAAAATTTAATGATTGAGTGATACTAATTGAATTTTAATTTCTATTTTATATATTTACTTGTCATCTGAAGTACAAACTGTGTGAGAGGACAGATGTATTCCACATTTTTATTTGAATCGGAAGTGCAAAACACAGTTTGATTGTTAAATAAACACCATAGTCCTACAAAAAATTTTTGATCAATATATAAAAAATATAAAATGTTAGGGCAAGTTCTGAGAAGATTATAAAATTACATGAAAGGAGATTGTCTCACATAGAAATGAAATTGTACTGGAAGTTTAAATAAATTCTAGAATGTGAGCATGCATGTACTTTCTCTCAAAAGTGGATGATCCTACTGTCTTCCCATGGTTACTGCTGTCTTATTTACCTATCAGTGGATGTTACTAGCCACAACTCAACCTATTCCCAGAGAATAGCCGTGAACAGTTAATGCCTATGTTTTTTACCTTCATGTAAAATAGTTCCTAAGATCTAAAGTGACTATCTTACCGATTCATAGACTTATACATGCCTCCATAACCTTTAGGAAGCCTTTAGTTTCTCCACAACCCACTCAAAATCAGTCTTTAAAAAAAAACTACTGCTTTAAGCTTTGTCTTCTCATTCTTAAGTGTTCTGATTGCTTTAGTTGCACTAGTTGTCCGAGACCCAACCTTGCCCTTTCTCCCCTTAGCATCAAGGAAATCAATTCTCTGTATTCCTGAATTCATTAATGCCCTCTGACGTCAAGGGATCACTCATCTTGGACACCAACTTTTGTCATCTCAGCTATGTTCTTTGAAGATGCACATTGTCACATTCTGGAATGTCCTGAATAACATTTGAAATGATTGTCAACATTTCATCTTACAGAAAACAAAATTAGTATCTTGTACTCACAGTAGAAGACTCCACAGCACCTAGTTCTAAATTATGTCTTCATTCTCACTATTTTTACCTCATTCCTAATGTTCTGTGCTCCATGACTGAGAGTATTTTATATTATAAACATCTTATCTTGTCTGTTTTTAAAGCAACTGCTATCTTCATTCATGGTAATTCTAGTATTTCATTCTCCTTTACTTAACCATTAGTCAGTCCCTTCAAATCCATGTCAGATCTTACCTCTTCCAGGAGACTTCTGAATCACCCAGTTGAATTAAGTTTTGTTTTTAACTACATTTCCTCAGAACAAATGCTGTATCTGCTTTGCTTATATTAACTTATATTGATTTTTCCTTATCTGTCCATATCTACCACTTGACAGACATATTCTTAATTATCTTTTTATTCCTTGTGTCAGAAAGAGTTCTCTACAGGAAAAAAAAAGCTCAGTCAGTTCTGTTTTGCAGATCTTCATAATTAGTAAAGGACTTTATTATGCTCTACTTCCAGATGTCTCAAGATTAAATTTGTATCTTTATTATCTGATGAATTACTTAACTTTGTGATACTGGAAAAAAAAAGAAGTTGTGACAACTTATAAAAAGAAAAGTGTTATTTTTGACATTCCAAATCACTGACCAAATTGGCTTCCTTGATTTTCAGGCTGTGGTAGAACGTCATATCGTAATGGGAGTATGCTGTCAAGTCACATCCCCTCTCTTTGTTATCAGGAAGCAAAAGAGAGAAAGGCTGCTCATAGTTAGGAAAAATGCAAGGGAATGAATAGCCCTCACATTCTTTCCATGCCTTTACTTCTAATTTCTCTGGTCTCCAGTCATGTTAGACCATGAAACCATAACATGTGATATTTGTGGAGGTTTCTCTAAGAAGCTGAACAGATGTTGCACTGATTCTAGATCACACCACTGAACTTTCTGAAGCTGGGACTTTTGTTTTGCACCAAAGTTTCAGTGGAAAGTAAGAGTAATAAAAAAATAACCAGTAAGATGGTTCAGTGGGTACTGACACTTGTAAGGAAACTCAGTGACCTGAATTCAATCCTGAAACCACCATGGTGAAAAGAGAGAAGAGATTGCAAAAGTTGTTCCATGACCTTCATGTGGATACTGTGACTTTATCTTCTCTCTCTCTCTCTCTCTCAAACTCTATAAAATAATTTTAAAAAGCAGTGAGGTTATATACTGAAGATCTAGATGTGGCAACCATGAAACTTGGAAATTCCCCTTGAAAGAAACCAATAAATTATCAAATGCCTGACTGACAAGTGAGAAAAATGTAAATGCACAAATGCCAAATGGTGAATGTTAATAAAGACCTCTTATAGTTAAGAGACCTGGATGTAATGAACAAATGCTAATGTGACTAGAAGGCATATGTGATAGACTCAGCACCAAAGAAATGTTGCCCATGAAATTCAGTTCAGAGGTAGGCACATCATTGTCAACTTCTCTGTCAGGCAATGCCAAAGCTCCCACAAGCCTGGCAAGCTGCAATGTTTTCTACTGCAGGGTAAGTCCACCCATCCGCAGCTGATCTTCAACTCAGAAGATAGCTCCAAAACATCCCAACATAGCTGTGTACATCCCTCCTCTTGAAGTTGAGACATATAATCAAGCCATGATGCTGCCATTCAGGTTTTTGTTCAACTATTACAATGGCATCATTGAGGGGCAGGATTAAAAGCTGAGAAATCAGATAACTATGTCAGAAGAAAACAACCAAGGTTGATATTCTATTTCCTGAGATGTGTGGACAAACTAGAACCTTTAATTTCTCCATTATGCATAATTCTACAACCCAGGACATTCTGTTTTTCTGTCTCCTGGACTTCTTAACATATTAGCTGAGAATGAGCAGAAAGCTTCCTGAGACGTCTTGGGTGAATGGGGATGAATTCATTGACAACTAACCATACACTAATCAGAACAATAAAGCATTAGAAATTCTTAAAGTCACTTTAGTAGGCAGTCATTAAGAATTTTTATTGCTCAAAATGTTCACAATCCCATAACAAATCAAGTAAGTGTGAAGAACGAAAACATTCAAACATATATATCACTTCTAGGTCCTTTTATATTACGTTGAAGAAACTTCCCCAATCAATATAAACTTATAATACTTTCCTACAATCTTTAACAAAAAGCAAATGTGAAATACTAAAATCTTAAACACAGTGTCTGAAATGCATGTGAGAATAAACTGTGAAAGATACACATCAATCATTTCCAGTAGCCAATCATCTTATACAAAAGAATAAAAGTATTTATCCCACTGTCTGGATATGTTGCACAAGCACATTTTTATGGATTATTTTTTCCATACAGTGCCATCAAGATTCTGTCGCATTTCATTGTTACTGATTTGAAACAGAGCTGGGTTGTGATATCATTTATTCGAGGCTACACACTGTGTAATTATTCAAATGCTTCATTTTCATCTGGGCTTTCCTATTTGTTTTAGATGTTATTACTTGCTTCACTGCATTTTCATTTTAGTGAACACACTGATAAATATTTCTATCAATTGCAGATGTGATTTTTGCATAAGTAACTAAAATGCTAGTACCGTGGCTTAATACAATATTAGACACCACAGGATCCCATAGCGACAATTAGAAAGTTTGTCTTCACTTGTGCAATCAAAAAGACCTTATGGATTGGTTTAAAGCGTGCTTATGATTAGTAATTTCAGTGCTTCATGTGTTTCTGAAAAGCAAAGCAGAACTGATCCTAGGATGAATGGTAGAGCAGATGAAAATGGTTTTTGATTTTCCTTGTTCCTAATGTCCTGTGTTGGAGCCTGGCAACCTTGTAACTGACTCAAGTCTTGGTCAAGGACTATTCACCTGTGGATACATATTTACAGTACCCTCACTGCTACCTTTACTGTTTGGAAACACTGAGTTTCCTTTCTGTTAGCACACTGCAAATTACCTGCTGTGTTTTTGCCTGTTGCAGGTTAATAAAATCCTCCTAGTCAGATGGCAGGACATATTGGACTCAATGTAGGCTGAATGGTCAGCTGCCATACATTAATATTGTGCTCCCTATCAGATGCATTGCTCAATTAATTGCTCCATTAACCTTATAATTTTACTACTAATAACATAAGTTTACTAATACACCTGACGTTTTCTGGTATATTCACTGGTGGAATAAAAAAAGTAACATGAACCTGTTTAAGCTAATTTTAATGGTGTATATTTGTTATACAAAGCTATATTTCATAATGACAATTTCACTTAAATACATAATATATTTTGTCATTTTAACCTCATTGACCTATCTCAGCTTATCCGGGTTCCTACTTCCTGCTGAAATAATCCTCCTCCTATTTCATGAGAAACTTTATATGTGAATGTAAGAGAGTGTGCGTGTAAAGTTGAGTTTGAATATATGAGAGAAAATTGCATTATTTCAAAATTTGTTGAGTTTGGGTTTTTACTTAATATTTTGGCAGATAAAAATATATATGTGGCTTATTTACTTACATGTAAATATATGATATGCAAATACATATATATGATATTACATATCACATTTTCTTTATCCATCTGTTGGTGGACACTTCAGACTGATATTATATTTTGATTTATGTGCTACTATAACATAGACGTAGCTTCTTCCTTTGGTATGCTAAATTAGAATCCAGATGATGTACATGAGCAAGGAATGTGTTCCTTTACTTTTTTAGGGAAGGATCAGAGGGAGGTAAAGAAGAAACTGACTACATGTTCTTAGATAAAGCCTGCTATTCTTCCTCTCAATTGGAATGGATGGTCAATTTTTCAGGTGCAGGCTTTGACCTAGTTACTATGATATATCAGCCACCATCGAGCTTTCCTCTTGTTTCACCGAATAGTATTTCTCCTCTACAAATAGTAGCAAAACTAGAAAGAAATTAGCACCTCTTATTTTGAGCCAGAAGCTGAATATTAAAATATCCACATTTATTCGTATAAACTTTGATAATGCTACAAATAACAAAATAACATGCTGTCATCAATTAAAGTTTTATTTTTAAAGATAATAACTAGCACATTTGCATAATAAATATGTGATAAACTAGCTACAGAGAAAAGGTCATGAGAATCGGTAACAAATACATCAACAGTAAAAAGTCTCCTGAGAATAAGTTATTCCTATGCCTTGAATTTGAAAACAGAAACACAAAATCATTTCTTCCAGATTGTGGTAGCATTGTCCAAGTACTTTCTATGCTTTGTATGATTTCCATATTTATTTGTACATTTTTTCTCTTTACTGCTTATATTCCTTTTTTTAAAGAGGTTTTTGTTTAACATTGGTGCAGCTATCCATTATATTTCAGAATGGTGATTACATGTTATAAAATTTCTTATCCTCATACTTTCACTTTTACAATATTCAGTATGTTATGTCTCTTCTAAGCAGTATCCATAGTATCCTCCAACTTAGTTGCTTTGGTTATCTCTCCTATTTGACTATCATATTTAACCTTGCTAAATATTTATTAAGTAAACTGCCTTGTCTGAATTGCTGGATTTTTCTCATTCTATTTTCTCTACTTTGACTTAATTATATGCCCTCTAGGAAACTGAGTAAGCAAAGGTTAAAGTGAAAATCAGTGGAAAGAATTATTTTCATCTCTTCCCAGGTAATTCTAAATTTAAAAATATTTTTTAATCTTTTGCTTCCAAATCTTGTGCACATTTATATATATTTTAATGTTCTCTGTATTCTCAAGACAGCAAAGCATAAGCCTATTTTCAGACAGATACATTTAGCTTTAACTATGTGTATATTATTCTCATTGATAATTATTTGTAGCCTTCCCTTTAATCTCCTTGAAAAGTTGGGGGGTACCCCAACTGAAAGCAGGGAAAACAAAGAGACAGAAACACTGAGCTTAACAGTAAACAGGCAGGTTTAATGGAAAATAAACCTGAGAGAGACTTCTCCTTTTAAGTCCAGATTCAGAGAAAAAGCTGTGCCTCTCTTATATTCCAGGGGGTTTTCACATTCTTTTCAGGAGGGGGTTTAAAATTGGGGAGGTTTCAAAAAGGGTTGGATCTAAAATTTTTGTGGGGATATTCAAAGAGGTGTCTAAAGTCTCTTTAAGAATTATACAAAAAGGGGGCTGGAGAGGTGGCTCAGAGGTTAAGCCTCTGCCTTGCAGGCAGAAGGTCCTGAGTTCGGATACTAGACACCACGTATAGACACTGGGCAGAAGCGGGGGCAGCCTGTGTTTCTGGTCCTGGTAGGTGGAGCAGGCGGTCCATGGTGGTTCCCGAATTCGCCCATAGTTACACACACACACACACACACACACACACACACACACGAACAATTGAATAAATAATAAAAAATTTTATAAAAAGCATCACAAAGAATTATACAAAAAGACAGCTATCAGCTCAGATGCTGGCTTTCCCAAGGAAAATCCCACTACAAAGGTGGTTTTAGCTGGGAGAATTGGAAGATCATAACAGTCTGTCTCTTCATTCAGATTTCTGGTTATTTTTCTCACATTCCTTACCCTAAGAATATTCTCTAATGGTGTCTCAGTAAATACCCTCACATTATAAATAAACAAACACATAAATAAATAGATAGATAAACAAACAAATAAATAAATGCATTTATGGCAGTTGCTAGGAAAGCTAGAGCTCTCTACTTGGAAACCCTCGTTGTCTCTGCTAGGAAAGTTCAAAACTCACTCGCTTGCAGAGGAGCAAGCTGAATGCAAACAGAATTCAGCATTTGCAACAAAATTCAGCATTTGCATTTCAGCATGAGGCACCTCCAGTCCACCTTTCTCCCTAAAACAGCATAATCCAAGGAAGACGCCACTCCCTATTTATTTCATTTTTCAACCTGTCTATAAAACTTGGTAGAAATCATCAGTATGTCATTAGTCTTGAACCTATGTGTATGCGTTTATGTGTGTGTGTGTGCGTGTGTGTGTGTGTGCAAGCTCAGATGTGTAAGTCTCAAATCTCAACTTAAATTCAAGATAGAAAATATTTTTTTCCTGCAGGATGATTCTAAGGATTGTCCTTTCATCCTTTAATTCTATACTTTTCTAGTTATCATAGTCCTCAATGGAAAAATTAATAAAAAAAAAACGCTTGACTCATCTGTAGACATTTTCTTTCTTCCCTATGTTTCCAGAAACTACAAATTATTACTGTCAAATGACTTACTTTGTTCAATCAATCATTTGCTTAGAAAAACTCAGTATAAAGCAGGAATGTATCCCAAACATCTTGTTTGTAGTTCCATGAAACTTAATTCCACTAACTGGAATGGACAAATTAGTTGTTTACAATCTTAGTTGATGTGATAATGCTTAACTAACACATTCTAGTGGTCACACTGAACTGAAACTCAGATTTACAAATACGATCAATGCCTGAATTCAAATAAAAGTACAGCTGCAAATTAGTGGATGAAAGAAGCACACATATTTTTAAAAGCTACTGAGTTATTGAAGTGATTTCTTATCATCTGTCCTGAACAAAGCCATAATGATATTATAAGTGGAAAAGACTATTTCTTTTTAAAAATCAAGCTATCTAAAAGTCATACTAGTACAGTACCATCCCTGCTATAGGTAAAGTATATTTTTTTCACCTTTATTGATGTTGGACTTACACAATTAAAGAAATATCAAGCAGACTCTGTGTCATTGCTGTTCGATGCTCTGTGGAGAGATCACTTTTGTAGCAACTACTTCATCAACATGGTTCAAAAATAAAAGAAAATTAATGAAATCCAGGGCTTGGCATCAAGACCAGTGAGCTTTCAGGCCGTGACTGCAGCATGGGCTAGTCTTAGTCAGGCAGACAAGGCTGGTTGTCAGGGCCACACACACAAACTGTGGTTATCAGCTGCTATGCCAGAAAATGCACATCTCTTGTGTACAGTTTATCTCTGATAACACTTCAGGCCACTTTGGCCATTTCCCACTGATATTATCTACATCTCTTCACCTGAGAGCTTTCTCTGACACAGCAGGAACTAATAGTCCTCAAAACATCCCTTAAAGAGCTACTAATTTCTATGCATTTTCCCCAGTTATATACATATTTAATAGTTTGCTTAAAATATGCACGGGAATTGACACAAATAAAATGCGTTTATGTAATATACAATTATATTAAGGTGTGTTCATATGGCTATGATATATGGAACATACATTTTTTTTAAGGGAACAAGGGTTTATTTTCTTTTTTTCTCTCTCTTTTTATTTTTTCTGCTCATACAAACATAATAGGAACCCCTGTCCCCTTCCTCCCTCCACCCCTCCCTAAACCTCCCTGTTCCCTCCCCGCTTTGTCCCTTCCTTTCCCCCCTCCTTCCCTTTCTCCCAGTGCCCCCTTCCCCCATCTCTGAAGCATCTTTTAATGAGTATATCAAACTTTCCTCTGGGTCCTCCTCTCTGATGAGGTGTAAGGACTCAGTGGCATTTCCTAGAACTCTTTCTTGTGTTCCCCTTAAGTATAGCAACACTATTGTGACTGTTAATCCCTTGCTTCTAAGGATCCTAGTGCCTTTAGTCCATGCTAGAATTTGAGGGGTCAACGATATGTTGGTCATTGCGCAGATCATGCAGAGTCCTGTTATAATTGCTTCGGCCCTAACTTGTGTGGAGTATCTTGTGCTCTTACAATCTTACCGCCCCCTCTTACGCAAATTTCCCGGAGCTTCAGGATGGGGAGAGATTAGGCAGGCCTGATTCCAGGTGGTTGTTATAGAGTCTCTGATGTTCTGAATTATGGTTTGTTGATGATTTTTTTTTTCAGTTGGAACATACATTTTAAAGCATTTTAAAATTACAAGTTATAATTCATTCTTTATGCCAGAGATAATGGAGAATTCAAGAGGGGAAATAAGTAAAAGATATCAGAAAATAAATGTGCAATCCATAGGTTGAAAACCAGAGAAACAGAGTTCTGTACAGACTATTGACAATAACATGTGACAAAGGGTAAGGATATGCTAAGTGAAATCTGAGGGTTGTATGTCATAAAAGCCAATATGACTATGAACTGAAAATATGTTTTGAGAAGATGTTATAGCTGAAAAAATGCAAAAGGCTGATTTCAATGGATTTCACATGAAATGAAATGTAATTTCAGGCAATCAAAATGGTTTCATGTATAAAGAACTATCTCCAAGCAACTCAGTCCTTAACCCCAGGAGACTGAATCTCTAGTACAGCACCATCTAATTCAAATGTTAAATAAGCTGTATTTATGAATTCAAAACATCAACAGTCACATGTATAGAACGGCCAAAGATTAATGTCTTTTATTTAACCAATTTCAATGGAATCATTTGAAAATTGATATGAGCCATTTTGCATAGTTTTTCATCTTAAGCCTTTGAATCTAAATTCATATGTGTACATATATATGGTTCTCAATTCACACTGATGAGATGGTTTGTCATCATATCTGGTTAATGGAGACCCTACTGAGCAATACAGATTTAGGGGATTCTCCAAGTAGGCAGTATATCTTTGGCAATGAACACAGTCAAACTCCTGATGAATTCCTGTTACAAAGGGGAAAAAAATCTTTATCAGTTTGTGGACTAAATGGATGGATAAATCTAGAAAAGTCTTTGGAGAGTGAGTTGTCTTTTCAGATATTTGATAACAGCTAATTGCTTGTCATGTTTCAGGAAAAATGTGTTTGCATTTTATGACCTCAGGAATACAGATGTGTGAATTATTCAAGAAAAACTAGCATGGATGATAGGTGATGCACTTCATTTCAGAACAGACTGAAGGCTGTCATCTCTGTACAAGCAGCTTTCCATACAGAGCCTGCAAATCAGATTTTCCTCCTTTGTAGGTAATCATCACAGGATAGCTCTGTGAGTTGGTTAGAATGATGCCAAAGGACTTTGTCTAATCTAAATAAAGATACTGCACTAAGTATGCTCATTAGATATGGATGTCAACTTGATGACTGAAGATTGAGCTTTGGACACAGGCAAGTACTGAGCAAGCCTTCAGGAGAGTACCTAATTGTGGGAAAATTCAGTCCTTGGTAGGTACAACCATTTACTGGGCAGTTAGATAAAATGGAGGGAGTGGTTTGAGTAGTTTGGCATCCTTCAGCATATTGGAAGAGACTTGCAGTCTGACAAGTGAGGTTTGTCTCTTTCTCAGCAATCCCTGTGGATACAATGTAAACAGTTCTCTCAGGCCATGCTGTTGGTAAGAACTGTTTTGTTAAGCTGGTCTAAGATCTGTAACTGAGGATCATAAGGAAGAATAAACTCTATCTTGTTCCCCTAAACTCTTTGTTCAGGAATTTATCAGCATAGTGCAGCAAACTGCATCGCTGATGTTTTCAAACTCTAGCTGTGACTCTAAAATGTATGCAGAATCCAGTAGTTACATTAAGAAAGCATGATGCAGAGACATTTTACACAAATTCACTTGACAGTGTCTTCAGTGATGCGCCTGAATTCATAAAACACTGTAAAAGCAGAAACCAATTAGGTTTTTGGGAAAAAAGTGAGATAGAGAGACTATGAAAGTAAAAGTATCCACCACACTTAGATTTCTTTGAACATAAAGGTTCCCTATTTGGAAATGTCTAGTATAAGAATTCCCTGTAGCATAGTGGATTTGTAAGTGACCTTAGGAAATATTTTATATTCTTCACATATTTTAATTGAAAATCAAGGATGATGATAATCAGCATTTATTAAGTGAAAATATTGAACATTCATACAAAACACAAAAAAATGTACACTACATATGACATCCATTGCTTATGTGAAATTCAAATATAACCAGATATCTGCAATTTTATATAACCTGCTACATAAATTCAAAGTCTTTCAGAAATAACAAGCAAAGCATGTTTCTTATCCATTCTCCATGATTAAAGATATTTCTCTGGAAGATCATGAAGTCTAATGCACCTGGAAATGGGCTAAGATCTTCTCAATTCAGGAAACACATGTAATTCCAAGTGTTTTCCAGTTTCTGAGTCAACTCCACAGGCAGTATGCTGTCATGCTGCCTCATTCCTAAATGCCAATGAAGAACAAACAGAGCACTAGTTTCTATTTTGAAAGATCTATCCTGATCTCCAAACCCCAGAATTTTGCTCAATTCTCCAAGTTAGTGTGACCTACTTGAACAACCAGAGTTGCTTGTGCTGCCACTTGAAAATGCATATTTGGGCTGGAGAGGTAGGCTCAGGGGTTAAGCCTCTGCCTTGCAGGCGGAAGGTCCTGAGTTTGGATCCCAGATCCCACGTGTAGACGCCGGGCGGAAGCGGGGGTGGCCTGCGCTTCTGGTCCTGGTAGGGCGGAGCCTGTGAATCCGGGGCAGAAGGAGGTGGAGGCGTCCATGGTGGTTCCCGAATTCGTCCGTGGTTCTACACACACACACAGACACACACGCGCACACATACATACGCACACACGCACAATTGTATAAATAAATAAAAAAAAATTCTTTAAAAAAAAAAAAGAAAATGCATATTTGCTTACACCTGCTGGGGAGGTGGAGAAAGAGGAGCTATTTAGTGCTTGTGGGAACCCTTAAGGAAATTGGTATGGTGGCTCTACAAAACCTAAAAAATGAGCTATAACACTCTTGGATTATTCAACCAAAGGATTCTAAATCTGCATACTACAGATATACTGGTATAACCATGGTTATTGTTGTAGTATTCAAAGTAGCCAAGAGGCAGAACCAGCTTAAATGTCCTCATCAGAAGAATAAATAAAGAAATTGTGGTACATATATAAAATGGATGTTTAGCAATAAACAATGAAATAATGTTATGAATAGAAAGTGGATGGAACTAGAAGTCATCATGTCAAGAAAAATGAGTCAGACTCCTTAAGGGAAATTTCTCATGTTTTAACTCCTGTGCAGAATCTATAGGTAAATTTAGGAAAGGGATGTAGAAGAGGACAAAGATGGCAGATCAAAGAGATCTTGGGTGACGGTAATGGGAGGAAGACAGAGTGTATTTTCTTTCACATGCAGTATATACACACACACACACTCACACACACACACACACACACACACACACACACACACACACACATGCAATATGCAAAAAGAGATACACAAGGGGAGCTATTCGGGAGACAGAAGAGCAGCCTGAGGCAGGGATGAGAGATGAGGAAAGGCAGTGGGTGGCAAATAAGAAAATGTACAGTGATATGTGTGATAACCTTATAGCAAAACTTGTTATTTTGTACAGTAGCCAAAATATTAACAATATTTTAAAATTCTTGTAACTGTTGCCTCTAGGTTACATGATGGAACCCCTACACTTATTACTTCTTCATATGCCCTCCAACCCAATAATCAGTGAAATAGTCATTTAATCCAAGAGGGGAGCCCCAAACGTGTAGAACTCAAGTTACAAAGAATATATTCCAATGAAGGTGAATGTTACCAGCTTTGTGTAGGAAGGTATAGTGAGTGTACTTACTACAGAGGAGGAGCAACACTTGGGGATAAAAGAACTTCGAAGAACCATTATGGTACTTACCATTCAATTTCTTTCTTCTGTAAGATGTGTTAAGCAGTAAGGAAGTGAGTACTTTTCATATGTTGTCTGATAATATTTTCTCATTTCCTTTACATATTTTAATGCAATCAGTACAGTTCACATCTGCATAGCAATCAAATCACCAAGTCAACATGATCCAATGAAATGTTGAGGAGTCAATTAATCAAATTCAGGTTAATATTAATTGCTACATCTTCTGCACCTGGATTCAGAAAGAGGAAACACAAGAATAAAAGAGAAAGAATACGTATCTATTATCCATTAAATGATAATTCACATTTTATAATGTTGGTGCATTTTCTTTTCTAGTTTATACTGAATTCTTTAAATTTTTAAGGCCGCATCTTTTCACTATTTATGTCAAGTTTGTAGCCATAAACATAGAGATGTTTTATACCATGAATAACGTCTATAACAATGCAACATTCTTGCAAATTAAATTGTATTTCCATTGTGAGTGAAGCATAGATCATAAGAAGGTAGATTAAGAGAAATTAGAAATTCTTTTTTTTTTAAATGTTTATTAGGAGGATTTGAAGACTTTTATTTAAAAGTAATAATTTTGTTCATGTTATGATTGCAGAATTGTTTAACATCTAAATCAAATTGTCTTTTAATTTCTTTATTATTTTTATTATTATTTCCGCTCATATAAACTTAACAGGTACACCGGTCTCCTCCCTCCCTCCACTTCTCCCCGACCCCCCTGCTTCCCCCTCCCCTGTCCCTTACCTCCCCATCCCCCAGTGCCTCTCCTCCCCAATCCCCAGAACATCCTTTACTGTGCATGCCAAACTCTCCTCTGGGTTTAATTCAATTCTTGCTTCTCCATTTCACACGATATAGCTTGATTTAACTGGATTTTTATTTTTCTATTTTACAAACATACTAAGTACTTATCCCTGCGTCCCTTCATCGTCCCTCCCTCCCATCCTCCTCCCTTCACTTCATTAACCCAGCCCACTAACTTTCACCCTCCTTCCTGTCTGCTTCCATGGATTCCAAGCTTCCCTCTGGTTTGTCTACTCCTGAGGGATTCAGGCATCTGTGATATACCAATTTGCCTTTCTGATAGGGGCATTTACCCCACTGATAGGAGCATTTCCCTTTACTCCTCCAGCTTTAGCTCTGAAGGTTTTCCACTATATGTTCTTATCTTTATGGAGTTCCTCAATATTCTATGTGGGCATGTTGATAAGTCAGTCATTATGCAGGTCTGGTGAGGATAAGTCTCACTGCAGTGAGTTCCTAGATGCACCAGTCCCGCCTTGAATGGAATGTCTTGTCTACGGTGAACCTTCCCATCTTTGTCAGTCTCTTTATTTAAAAATGTAAGGACTGAACAATATCAATCAAGTAAAATTTGTTTTTCTAAAATATAAAAATACGGGGCTAGAGAGGTGGCTCAGGGGTTAAGCCTCTGCCTTGCAGGCGGAGGGTCCTGAGTTCGGATCCTAGACCCCACGTATAGACGCTGGACGGAAGCGGGGGCGGCCTGCGTTTCTGGTCCTGGTAGGGCAGAGCCTGTGAATCCCTGGGCAGAATAAAGGAGGAGGAGGCGGCGGTCCATGGGGGTTCCCGAATTCGCCTGTGGTTCTACACACACATACATACATACACACACACATGCACAATTGAATATATAAAAAAAATTAAAAAAATATAATAATACACCAAAAGTGGTTGAAAAGCACAAAATAATGCAAAAACAAATTCTGGATGAGATATAGTTGAGATTTCTTTTGGTAGTAAGTGTTTTAAAAATTATTCATTTTGTATTTCTTTTGTATGTATGTAAGCATATGTCTGTGGGTAAGAGAGAGAGACAGAGGGAGAAACAGAGAGGATTGTTTGAATGTGAATTATCCCCTCCCACAGAGTCATAAACTAGTGATACTATTTGATAAATTAGTAAGCTTTGATTTTTAGCTTTTAATATTGTGTGTGTGTGTGCATGTGTATGTGTATCGGAGGACCAAGGGTGACTTCAGAAATCATCCTGGATTGCTTCTACCTCCTTCTTGCTTCGCTCTGGGATTTCCCATGTCCTGACTACCAGAGCTGAAGTGCAGGTAGTCACTGTCTATAACTGGCGTTTTAAAGTGGGACATGGGATCTGAACTCAGGACCTTCAACCCCTGAGCCATCTCCTCAGCTTTTTTTTTTTTTTTTTTTTAGTGAAGAAATCCTTGCTATGTTTCCCGGGCTGCTTTGAATTCCTAGTCTTAAATGACTGTCCTGCCTCCCTCTTATGAGTACCTGGGTCTGCAAAGTACTGTTTCCATATATGTTAAAAGTGAAATGCCATGGCAATAAATACAAAATAGATGCCATGAAGTAACTATTCTTTGTAGTATTGTATATGGTAAATTAAAATTAAAATGACATTATAAACATCCATGGATATAGTATGTGGTCTTCATTAAAACTTTTCATTTTTAAAATTCATTAATGCCTATTTATTAAAAGTAGTGTCTGACTTAAATGATAATAGAAAGTAAATTGTCTAATGAAGTTGTATTAACAAAAAGTTAAAATAATAGTTTTCTACTACTCCAAGATTCCTAAAACTTGAGTAGGATTTCCATATATATTTAATATATCATTTTTATCCAGGGATGCTGTCATAGTTATACACAGTTGAGGGCGTGGTTCTGGGAACGTTTGTAAAAAATCAGTAGTTGAGTTGAGCCTGGAGCAAGCCTACAGGAGATTATCTAGTGGATGGGAAAGGAACAGCCTGTAGTGGGTAGGACTCATTCCAAGGCAGGTGAATAAAATGGAGAGAACTGTTTGAGAAAGGGGGCATCCTTGTGTATACTTGGCCAGACTTTCTGGTCTCGCAAATAAGAATCATCCCTCTCTCAGCTGCTATGTGGAGATAGTGTGGCCAGTTTCCTGAACCCTGGTGTTGGTGTGAGCTCTCCTGCCAAACTGGACAAGCAGCTGTAACCAGGAATCATAAGAGAAAATAAATCCCTTGTTCCCTTAAGCAGTTTGGTAATAATTTATCAACAACTTTGCAGGCTAACTGCTACAGATGACATTTTTATTTACAGATGACTTTCAATGGTAGTGACTTGTACCCATTTTGAATGTGTAACTAGATGAATTTTTCATAGAAAAAAATCTGTGCAATGAAGTTGAAGATAGGAAATGTCTACATCATAATTTCACCTTAGTGTGATATTGACCTCTTTCATCAAAGACAACTTATACCTGCTTTCTAATGTTGTATAACATAAAAATATGTATCTGAACTTTAAAAAATAAACCTGTTTTCAGAATGTCAGAGAGGAAGTTAGTGTGTGTAATCATCATGGAAGGTATTTAACATCACGCTTTTGTCAAAATGGAAATTCATAGTAAGATGAATGAAGTCTCATGTATACAACAAAGAAAACAAAACTAAGAAACACAAACACAGAAAAAAAAATCAACAAAGAAACCAAAAATGAAACACCACAGAGAATCATGGATTCCTAGGTGACTTATCTCTTTGCATAAGTATTTAGCTGTTTATCAAATGCACAGAGAACCTCACTGAAAAAGACAAGTGAGGGTGTGAATGACTTTGGAAATGAATGGAAAGGCAAAGTAGAGCTAAGCACTGACTTCTACTTGGTAAGATTGTTAAGGCAAAATTACTTCAAAACTTCTCAAACTTGAATGCTAGTGCACTGGAGTGGAAAACTTACGAAAAAGTGAAGCAGATAGAGAGAATTCAGTTCTCAGTGCTAGAAATTGGTGGCTACAGATAAAGAAGAGAATGAGGCCAAACTGGTCCATGGAGTGATGGAACAGATGTGTAGACATATGTCTGACCCATAAGCAATGCAAGCGAATGTTCAGAGAAGCTTTTATTCTGACTCATGTGTCAATGGGTTGTCATAGTTACCATAGCAGCTCTGTCAGTTGACAGAAGAACAACACCCTCAGCTATGTCATATAAGCCTCACTGTCAGAAGTCTTTTCTTTTTCTTTTTGGGTACTGAAGATAGAATCCAGAATCCCTGAAAGCTAGACCAGTGCTCCACCATGAACTGCACCCAAATATTGATTATTGATCATATTCCTGAAGATGAATCAGTACTTCTGAGAAATATGTCTGATTCTAGTTAGGCAGGTATTATGCAATATGAGCGTAGAACCTATTGCAAAATGGAAATGAAACTCTCAAGTAGTTAAAACACAGTGATAGTAGCATGTGAAGTAAACAGAGGAACCAATTGCCAGAGTTGAAATCTTTTGAGTAAAAGGTGCAAATGTTTTAAATTATAAAAAAAATATATAAAACAAATCTTTGGCCACATTGACATGGCTATATTTTCGTGTCAATATTAAAATTGAAGAGAAAAACCAAAACTAAATATCACATTAGGATGGCTTCAAATGATTTATGTATAGTCCCCACTCATGTGGAGATGGAAAATAACTTAGGGCTGAGATGTTAGCTGTGGGTAGTGACATCTTTACAAAGAATACAGTAGCGAAAGATCAGAGACTAGCTTTATGCAGAAGAAACAGAAAATCTTTTATCCAGAGGATTGATGTTAATGCTATGTGTTGATCACATGATTGAGCTACTATGTATTGCCCCATTTAATAAAGTCCTGAGGCTTTAAAAAGAGAGTACAATGAGATTGATTTAATTGGGACATGCATTTTCCAGTCATTATAGATTCCAGCCATCACAGAGCACATGAAAATAGCGTATAAGTCAAAGAAAAGCTTTCTGGTGTCATAATGTGTTTCTACCCAAGCACAACGCAGAACACACAGAGTGAAGTGGATTTGCACTTGCTGCTTTTGAATCCCCTAGAATTGATACTTAACTGAGATGAAGCAAAGTGTGCATATTTAGCAAATATATACTGGTTGTAGCATATCTTGCCTTTAGTCTTCTCTCACACACATACCACCTACCACTGCCCAGGCATAAACAACATTTGGTTTTCTTATAAGAAGCGAGAGTAAGGCAAAAATAATTATACTTTTGTTTAGTTTTGAGAACTGTTAAATCTGAATTTCACTGGCAACTTCTGAGTTTTCTCAGGCAGACAGATGAATGAGGCAAATTTACAACCTTTGACAAGACAAATTTTGTATTTGGACAATCAGCATTTTGTACTTGGACAGTATCATTAGTGATGTACAAAGCATTCATCATAGTTTAAAAATTTGAGTCATTTCCATTGTCGCTGTAAAATTCATATGCGCCCACTTGAATTTTATTCTATATTGACTGTACTTATCTGGAGACTGGAATTTTGACATTTTTGTATTGAGCTCATCTGATAGTTTTTCAGTATAAAATGGTGCTAGCATTATTTTGAGGCCATGTGCAGAATTTAAAAAAATGCTTTTTCCATGCTCAGTTAAAAGGAAAGAAAAAAGGTAAAATATCTGTATCCTACCTGCTTCTGTCTTTCTCTCCTCCATTTCTGTCCTTTCTTCTTTTCTTTCCCTCTCCCTTCTTTGTTTCCCTCATATAATTTCTTTCTTTCCTTGTGTACTTTACATAAAGAGATGATCCTGACAGATGCCAAGGCCTTTAGCCAAGCCCCCTGTTTTCTATTTCCTCCCCAGGAGCCCTGGTGAATGTTTTAGTAGCTTCTTCCCTACTCTCACAAGAAAGATGCTAATTAAATACAGAAGCAGCAGTGTCTGAGTTGAGTCTTTTGCATGTCAGGAAATCAACTTCTCATTTCCCACTACTGCCTCTAAGTCACAATTAGCCTTGTCGCCACAATGAAACTGACCTAAACTGTCACACAGTATTGACTTGCACATTCAGTCAGACATTTTATTTCTTGTAGTGCATTATCATCTGTGTTTTACACAATGCCATAGAAGTACCCTGTTGAGTTAGGTGAATTTTCTCATAATGATACTGAAAGCAATGTATACTAATAGGTATATTATTTTACCTGTAACAACTTAATTTTTTAAGTTTGTGTTGTTTCAAAGATAAACATGAGTAAATGTGAGATTTTCTGATGTACACTACATCTCACCTAGCACTAACTTTTATCAATGTTTTTCAGTTGTGTTTAATAGATTTCAATTCCTCCTCCTCTCTTTCACTCTACTCCCTCTTTGCTGACACTCTAAATTTTCCTCAGGTTTCCCAGTATTATCAACATCTATAAATCCCTTCCTCTTCAGGAAATACTCTACTTTTCCATTCACTACAATGTCTATCGTACTTTTTCAACCACAAATTCTTCAGGCTCTGTCTCTTCAATTTTTTTACTCTTTCCATTCTGTTTCTTTCACATTTCCTGCAATATAGATTTATTGGAAGCATTTTATTTTTTAAATTATAACTTGGAAGAGTTACTACTTTAGGATGCTCTAGCCATGGGTCTTGTAGAAACTCTTATTTCGTTTTAAGAATTCTGAAGTTCATGATTCAGTAACATATTAATTTCATAAATGTTTGCTAGATGTCTCAAATTTGATATAGATGCACTGTGAATTTATATCATTAAATAACAACTACCTATACCATTGTCACAGCTGAGAGTTGTTTAAAGAAATCCTTATATTCTTTTACTAACCTACCCATTTTCATATTTATCAATTAAAATATTTTAATATTGAGTTTATATGAATTGATGTTATAGTTTGAAATGTGTCCCCCACAGTCTTATGTGTTTGGCAAGGTCATGTCACCTTGAGAGGTGGAGACTTCCTGGAGTAAGGCAGTCACAAGGGGTGGGCCTTGAGATGAATTAGTCCCACCCTACCTCCAGGAGAAGTCAGCCTTTGCTGCAAGCAGTCTTGCAGCTCTGAGCTTCCTAGATGTCTGTGGTGACTTAGCCTCCTCCAGCTTTGGCCAGCCAGCCATGCCACCTTTGCTTTGAGAGACTGTCCCTTCCCTCTGGAACCGCAAGCTGAATAAACCTCCCGTTCTCCCTTAAGTTGCTTGACTTTGAGTGCTCTCTCACAGCAATAGTTAAGAGTAACCATTACAATTGAGATCCTGAAAAATGAGAAACTTGAGCTCTCCTTAATTGTTCTATGTACTTCCAGTGAGCCAAATACATTTACTTTTCTTCTCCTTGATGTTTTCAATTCAAGTAAGAAATATCAGGTAGTTTAAAAATTGTATTTGCTTTACTCTCTTCCAAAGTATAAAAATATTAGGCTTTGCAAAAACCAAGAAAATAAAATCTACAATAAGATGTCATCTGCATTGTGCTTGAAATTTTTAACTTTTTTTAATCTAATTTATTTTCAGCTGCAAAAAAAATGATGCTGGTTACAGTTAAATTGAAAGACCACCTGAGAGGTACTTTAACAAGAATGAAGCGTAAGAAATATGTGAGGAGTTGAAGATATGAGTGAGAAAGAGATTGATAGTAAAATTATTTGCTCTTTTAGCATTAGAAAATGTTCCTTAAGTTCCACACAAGAAAGTGCAAGTGATATCTAAAGTTTTATGTTAAACTGCAGGCTGAATACATGGTAACTATGAATTGGTATGTTGAAAGTAATAGGTCTGTAGATTTGAAAATTTCTTTGAAACATAGCAAGTTAATACAAAATGGAAACAGCAAATGCACTGTTCCCATCAAGAAGTATTTGTTAAAATACAGTGAGATGACTCATCGATCATCTGGTCAGATGACAACATTGGGAGAAGCCATGACAGAGTTGTGGCCCAAGACAGATATTTTAATAAGGTTTCATTACTCGGAAGTCCCACTCAAATTTTGTTTTGTTTTGTTTTTTCACCCTGACATACCAAGGGTCTTCTAGACCTCTGAACACATGGTTGGTATCAAAAACATTCTGTTTCCTGACTCTGGTTCTGCAAAGGAAGAGCATCAGAGCATTCTCCAGAGAGGAGTAGAAGGAACTAAATAATTCATTCATGCTCTTCTCTTAGACAGTTCTCTTTTAGCCTTTCAAATCCAGGGGGGAAGGTGCTTGAACAGCACAGGAGAGTTGGGGGCATTGTTTGTGTGATTTGTCCATGACTTTTCCATGGTCCAAGAACAGATTGTACAGATTGTGGGAGGAAGACATCCATACAGCTGCCAGTTCTGCTTTCAACAGCTCAACTGGATCCCTCACATCTAGAGAACTTGGGCCATGTTAAGGCTTCACATGTTTGCATTTTCCTAAAGATATATGATGTTTTCATTAAGAATATATGTTAGGTTTTTAATTTTTATTGCATTGTTTAACCTTAACTGTACATGTTTTTGAGTCTGCAAGGACTAACAAAATCATGACAATGTTTAAAAGTCAGTGTGAAGACCAAGGGAGGAAGAGGAAGAAGAGAGGACAAGCAAGGGTAAAGGGAAAATATCAAGGGGAGGAAGGAACAGCAGGAGCTAATATCATTTAGAATCCACTAAATTGATATTTTTAACAGTTACAAATCCCCAAAGAGACTTGAAGGCAGTTTTCTTTCTATGCATAAACAGAAAGTATTTGCAGAGATCATCATAAATAACAATTAAAAATTCTGAGAGTAAATACCATTATCTTCATAGATCAGTGCAGCTCTCTGACCTCCATGGAGAAGCAGTTTTCTTATGTCATTAGAGAATCACAGTTGCCCAAAGTGTAGAGAACGAGTAATGGAAAACTGGTATTAAATCCCCAATCCGAGGATCAGAAAACATTGTTGAAGAGGGGATGTCAAGAATGTAAGGACCACAAGTAGGGATGGGTGCCGCCAAATATTGTCTCCTGGACATGATGGAGCTGCTGTGGCCACAAACTCTCCATGGAGGGCTGAGAGCTTTCCTGTCTATGAGGATAATGGTATTTACTCTCAGAACTTTTAATTGTCATCTGTGATGATCTGCAAATATTTTGTTCAATTGAATCAACCTCCAATGGTCCTACAAAAATATTTGGCTTATCATTATTCATCATGGAAGGGAAAAGAACTGAGTAGAAACACTAATTGCTTAGGGTGTTAACACAGTCGTGGGAAGGGATGCTACATTCAGTACATACCCACAGATATGTTATCCATGTTTCATCAAGTGCTCTGAAGCATGCTAATGCAGGAAAGCTTGATAAAACACAGTGGATTACACAGAAAAACCATGAAATTAGGATGGAGACTTGTTAGAAAGGGAATTGTTACAAAGGCAGAAAGACAGGGGTTGGAATCAGATAATCCATGGTGCAAGTAACTTAAATTCATGTTATTCATGTATGAAAGAACAAAATATATTTAAAAATACAATTGTTGAGAGGAATTCCTAACTGGAAAATGTGTAATCTTAATTCAGTCTGAGAATCCCATCTCATACCACTTTGACTCTTAGTTCTGCTATATATAATTTGCATACATGTTGAAAATATTTAAAACACGGATGTACATCCCATAGCATGTCAGATGTTTTTAAAGTGCAATTATCTTAGAACATGACACTATATACTGTTTAATCTGAATTCTTGAGGACTTCTTTCCTATAGGTGAGACTGGATTTCACTGATTATAATGGATTCCTGGTCCCTGTATAATCCCGAAAGCTTATATCACCTTCATTGCTTGTACCAGTCATTCCTGAAAGTTCTTCCTGTCTGATAACTTTCTTCTGTTTTTTTTGTCTCTGTTCTCTGGTGTTGTGTCCTCTACCAACCATGCTGGATGACAAGGTTCTGATATGGGGAAGACAGCTTCAGGGAAGCATTTTCTGGAAACAGGACATGGCTTATTTTGGAATAAATAATAAAAATATGAAAGCAGTTGCTAGGGACCATTCCCCTTTCACAAATTGAGTCTTGTCTCTTATCTGCATAAGCAATGACAGACGAACTCTTCCCTTTTGTGGATTGGGTTTGCCTCCTATCTGTTCTTTGGTCTCTTCTGTTTTTCTCAGGAAAACACCTCTCCCTACAATTCCTGCTTTCTGAACTGGAGATACCAAGTAAATCGCTTTAAGGCTTTTTTTGTTTCATTTTAACAAATAAGTGTCAAGTCTGCTTTTAACTTTAAATTAAATTTTAACTGGAGATTTCATGTCTAGTCTCACACAGCAAGTAGATGTCACTCCTGCCTTTTCTTTGTTAGCCAGAATGTATATATGCTGATTTAAAAAAAAATTAGAGAGTAATTTCAAGAATCCAAAGACATAGGTGGGTAAAATTTCCCTCAAAAATATGACTTTTGCTGAACTAATTCAGAAATTCAATAAATATGAGATTATGCCATCTGTTCACTAGAATCAGTACATAACCTTTTCTTATATAGTACATAATTTATTAGAAAATAGAAATAAAAATAAATCCTAATACAGTTCCTACCTATATGACCAAATATAGTCTAACTTATATGATACCAGCCAGAATTTGGTGTCCTCCAAAAGGAAAAATTAATGTATGATATGTGCTCCCTTCAACAGTTTCACTTTTACCATTTACAGGAATATATAATAGATATGACACATATATAGTTAATTAAAAACATGTTCCTTATTGAAATCTAAATTCTATGGACAGATTAAAAAGGAGCTCAATCTCCTTGGTATATTTTAACTAAATCACAAATACAGTCTTTATTAATGCAATGGCAGCAGTATGGACTTAGACCCTGTGGCTATTTGGTGGAGCATTGTAAAATAACTAGATTTGGAGATACTGGGCAAATGGAACACAGACTGTTAATATGTTATAGGATGTGTCTGTGTCTTTACCCTCAAACAGTGGTTTAGGTACTTAAAAATTCTTTATACAAAAGATGATTCTTGCTGAGCATAGGAGACTGGGAGGGTACATGTTTTATTTTTTTTTCCTCTGTTTGTAGGTGCAGTGACACATTCTTTGCCCTAAAATTTTCTAGTATAAAATCTGTTAAAAATTTCAATAAAGTGAGTTCAGATTCACCTTTTCTGACTCCTTGCCCACCTAGCAGACCCCTGGATCCAAGTTGCAGATGGACTGTAGCACTCTGGGAAAGCACCATTTCAAATCAAGGTATTATTTTTGTGGTGCTGTGGTGACCAGGATACAACCCTAGACTAAAAGGAAGAAAAGGGATTCCTCGGCTCTGTTCCTATAAGACAGAGGTTCTGCCCCATATCAACTTTCTTTCTCATGTACTAGTACACCTTGATCATATGGTATATTCTCTCAAGGAAAAGCATAAGCTGTCCTCAGATTCACAAACATCCAAGTTCTGTGTTCTTATTTGAAGTGAACTGAGGAATTGCTACACTAGAGGAAAGTATAATAAATCAAAACATCTGTGCTTAATTACTAAGTAAATGACATTACATAATAATGACTGCAGTCACAATATTTATAGCTTGAAATAAATCTCTTTACATGTGCCAATGTTCCACAGGATGCAATTTTTATCCATTTGAAATATGGAGATTGTTTAGTATCAGTTTTATGAAATTGGATAGTGTTTTAATGACATAAAAACCTCTCCAATTTAGGTACATCTGAACTACAAAGTATCACCAACCACCTGAAACTACCAGAAAAGTCGAAGTGGTATGTCATAGAACTCTTTAATTCAACAAATCTGGAAACCACATAAGAAACAAGCAAGAGCTCTAATATTGCACACAACTTTTTTACAGAAAACACACCCATCTATAAACTCAGTGAGATGGATGGTTTCTCTTCTAACATGCATGAGAACATATATGAGATGCTAGAGTTCATATAGTCACTTATCAGTAGCGTTCTTTCTGAGTTGTGCTCTTCCTTTTCTCTCTGTCCTGGTACAATTTAATTTTCTGCCTGCTCTTTTAATCCCAACTAATTAGTGGATTTCACTTTCCTGGGATGATGGACCCTTAAGCTGAGCTTGTAATTACAATGAGGATGTCGTGTTCCATTAATTGCGGATTGTGGGTTAATTGGTAATTCCTCAGGCAGCATTTTTCCTGAAGATGTTTTACATTTCAGTTGTTAACCTCTTTCTCAGGACAACAGAGTTAACCATTATATAGGTTTTCCTTTCTCCACATGAGACATAAGACATCAATTTACATCTTATATTATCTCAGTAATAAGAGGAAAGAGGAGATGGCATGGTTAAAGGCTCTTCAGTTTTCTAAAATTAAACTTTATATTAGCATCTTTATCTTACGTATCTTTCCATTGGAACAAGTGAGTGATTTATTTATCATGGATCTTTCTGACACCTAAACTTTTTGCATAGCATTGGTTATCTTTCTTCAAACATTCATTTCAGGATAAAGTGAGGCAGGGATAGAAAAGGAAAGGGAAAAATGAGATGGCATAAGACAGAACAGAAGAGGCATTGGATTTATTTTCTTAAATTATAATCAATAAGATTCAGGCATTGATAAATGATTCTTTCTCTGAATCAAGAAAATTCAATATATCTAATATTAATCTTATCTTTCCATCTCCAAAACAAGCTTCCCTTCACATATATCATCATATACTTTGGACACAGGTTTAAACTACAAAGTTAACTTTGAATTTGACTTTCTTCTCTTCTCCACCAAACACGGTACTATGTTCATCAACGGCTTCTCTGCCTGTGTCAAATAAAGAGAAACATCTTTTGCACTCTTGTTAATGTACATTTGCTAAGCAAATAGCACAATTAGCTTTTAGATTTGGCTAAATACATCATCCAACAGCCCGGGATTGAAACCCTGCTATAGCACATAGTGGTTCCCCCTTAGTTCTGAACAGAGACTGTGCTTTTGTGGATGATATTGCTTCTCATGGGCTCTAATGATAATGCAGTCTCTGAGTATGTACCCTTTTCTAAGTCACTGTGCTTTAAAAACTTTTTCCCTTTATATCAATTTTCTTTACTGGGAATCCAAGCTCTTCATAGATTCCATTATTTGACCGTTCAGTGAATCTCTTGTTTTTCTCTGGTGAGTATCATAAAAAATGCCACTACCTAAGGGATATCTTCCCTGACATTTTAAGAGCCACTAAGCTTTGTCAACCTGTAACATGAGTTCATTTTTCTTACCTCAGTTTGTCATGATCACTTTCTGTGATATTTCATCAAGCCCTATTTTATCTACACTGAGGCTCTACCAACAAGACCATGATTTCTTTTTCCTTGCTGAAATATTCATAGCGACTATTACAATGACCAGAACATGGCTATATGGTATGAATAATTGCTGAGTCCATAAGGAAAATCATTATTTAGCTCCAGAGACACACAAGATGGGGAAGCATCAACAGTGTCCATCTGTACAGCCTCTGATAAAGAAGTTGTCTGACCTGGGGAATGCAGAAGATACGTAAAGGGGTGGTCATCAAGGACAAGATGGAAATATGAGCGTCTCCTTTATTTTTTGACAGTGTTTCATGTATTCCAGAATGAACTTGAGTTCATTCTATTTTTGAGATTGGTCTTGAACTTCTGATTCTCCTTCATCTACCTACCTACCAAGTACTGAGATTACAAAGAAATGCCACCATACTTGCATGATGTGAAATCCTATGAATAGAATTTGATTATAATTTTTCATGCAAATTATTCAGTGTACCAGCTAGATGCAGACATCAACTTGACTACTGACAATTGAATCTTTGGATGCACACATGAAGAATCATCGTGTTAAGACAAGCCCTGAGCAAGCCTGTAGGAAATTATGCAATTAATATGGAAAGACAAAGAATTATTCCCTGGGCAGGTAGATAAGACAGGGAAACACATAAGGCTCACTGAATCTTGAAGACTGGCAAACAAGAAATTATGCTCCTCCTTAGACTCCTCCTGTGTAAATGATGGGGTCAGTTTCTTTGGCACTTGATGTTGGTGTGAACTCCACTGCCATGTTGATGAACTACAATAGATAGTGTAAGCCAAGAAAAAAAAATCCCTTCTTCTCCTATATGGTGTGGGTCCTGAATTCATCCAGCAAAGGGAAGATGAAATCAACACACTAAGTGTGAAAGTGAGGACAGCAGGAAAACATCCTCTGAGTTTTATAGAAATGCAAACTCCTGAGGCTCTTGTTTTAACTTACCAGAATCATGATTTGTCCTTCCATATACCCAGTATACATATCCAGTTTCTAAACTCAATTTTCCAGCACTGCTTCTTATCTGAGATGAAAGGAGGTCTAAGTTGGATACTCTTCCATCAGTCTGTTTCATTTCACAAGGATTTTATTTTTCTTCTTCAAAAGTCATTAACGCTGTTCGACTGACTTGTCATGGTGGCTAATATTTTCCATTCTGGCCTCTACATGTCATTCAAGAGATCTACTTGGAAAATCAAAATGAAGAGTATTAAATTATAAGGACTTGTTCCATTCATTGCTTTTCTTCCAATTCCAGAAGCTTTATTTTTAGATGAATAATTGCTTCCTTTGTACTGAGAACAAATTAATAACCACTTGCATTCAGCAATTCCAATTTCACCATCGGAATGGCTCATGTACACAGGCAGGGCAGAATATTGCAGTGACAATTAGTTAAAATTTAGCTGGCCTTGTGGAAAAAAATTCATTCCAAGGGCAGCTATTGTAAATGAGGACATTTGGGTTACGAGGCAAATATTAAATTAGATGAGTTTGCAAAAGCCATAAACATGTTGTTCCAGAGTCCTACAAGAAGATAATAGAAGTAATAACAAATAGGCTTTGAAATCACATTTTAATTAGACAAAATGTTTTACACAGAAGTCCTGACACAGCACAGGCAATGGGACTATGAAGCTAGTTAAACATGGAGACCCGAGTCAGTCTGTTTGGAAATAAAAAAGACACCCCACTTAATAAGCAGTTTGACTCCAAATAACGACTTCTGTAAATCATTATAACCAGGATTATATGGAATTCAGAATATGCCTAATGTGACTGTGTTGTTCTTAAATATTATCTCTGGATACAGAAACACAATTGCATTTCATGGTTTTAGTTTTGGAAAAAAATATAGAAATGTAGTAAACTGAGAACTATGCAACCAAATGTATTTGATTCTCTATTTTAGGAGCAGTAGAAGCCTGGACTTTTGGAAGAGATTATGCTCAGAACGGACCTAAAGTTGGGAATACTGACTGCCCAGGGATCTTGTTACATCTGCTGAAAACCTTGTCTTTTTCCTGACTTCTTTCAGGTAACACTAAGCTTCCTTCATATCACTAGCATGAGCTAATGCAGTGAGCTTTTACAATTGTTTTATTATCTTTTATTTTTTATCATGCACTATTTTCATGAATTTTAATCATTGCTTCCTCCCTCACTATTGTCTTTTCATTCCTCTCTCACTGAAACCCTGGTTCCAAGAAATCTCCCTCTTCTTCCAAGTTTTCTTTGAGTGTGCAACCCATTGAGTTTAGGTTTTCTTGCCTTAATGTGGGAGGGAGATTATCAGTTAGGGCAAGGACTACCTATCATTGGCCATTCCAGAGAAGAAAATAAGATGCTGTCACCCAATAATCCTTAACTGACATTATTTCCCAAAGGATGGGTGGGTTATCAAAGACTCCTCTCCATAGCCAGCTTTGTTCTCCAGTGAGCTTCATATTTTTGCCATGAACAGGCAAATTCAGATTCTCCTTCATGGTGAAAAAAATCTTACAACCACTCATGAGTTGATGACACACCACTAGATTCTCTGAGAAATTGATGGTACTCATTTCCTGTCTGTATTCAGCAATCATTTCAGAAGAATTAAAGTCAAGTTCAAAACTGAATTTGTTGGCTGTCTCTCTCCTGGCACTACTGTGAATTGGGAAATTAAGAGTAGAAGAGAACCAAGAAATTCTTGAAATTATTCAGATGATATAGGAGAGAGAAATACATGAAAGTCATAAAAGCTAAAGTATGACAATTAAAACCCAAGTGAGAATTTGTATAGTGTGGTGAGCCCAACCTGGGACTGGGGGTTTATGTGTGTACCAAGAGAGTTATGAATACTTACAATGTAAAATCACAAATTTACTTTAGACATTAAATATTTCTTTTACTTTTTTTTAGTGATTCAATTGTGTGGTCCTTGAGAGTGAACTCTGTAAATGACCACACAGGTAGCTGGACATACCTATATTCATATAAGCCCAAACTGGGGCTGACACAGAGTACCAGGCCACACAGTTGTGGGACAGAAGTTACCCATGTGGAAAACCCTACTTAGTGTATAATGAGTTTCACAATTCTCCAAGTATACATTGTGTAGGAAATAGAGAATTGTGAATTTTTCTCTTTACAACTTAGTGAAAATAATCTGTCTACAGCATCTCATACTTAGCTAACTTTCCCAGAGCCTGTGATTTAGTGTTCTTTGCCTTACTTTATTTCTAAGCCATTTATGTTTCTTCTTAACCCATCATTCAAATTTTTTGTTTTCTTGTTTATATATGTATGAACTGAAAGGAAATATCAAATATCATATCACCTGTAACTGTGATTCTCTTTTATTGGCTTTGACAAAGATATTAGTCATTAACCAAATGAATTATGAGTTCATAAAATATGAATTGTAGACCTCTTTTCATGTTTCTGCAAAATGTAGAAATCTAGGCTACGTATGAGGTAATCAATTATTACATGTTTTTTAATGCCACCATTTGGGAATGTAGCCTCATTAGTGAACTAAAGCTTAACAATCATGCAAAGATCTTTGTAAGAAAGGAGAGGATGGAAGACAAGGAATTTGATAGGGATATAAAGCAACATTCTTTAGAATAAACAAGAACTTGATAAATATTCATCATTCCTCCTCCCATTCATGGTAGCAATTCATAACAATTGTGACGAATAAAATAAAGGAGTAATTAGAGATGATTAGAATGCTCAAAATCACATGCTTGTGCAATGAAATATTCCTTCAGAAACCTTAAAAGACAATTTTCTGAATTAATGCTAAGGTGATATCACCTGGAGTGATCTGCACCTATCTTACTGATTACTCCTTCTGAGAGAAAATAATTATGATGATTCGAACATTGTTCAAAATAATTACTGCAGTTCAGCAAGTTCAGTATAAGACCCTAATAATAAGAGAATATTTGGAAATAGCATGAAGAATTGAATGAGGAAATCTGAAATATTCAAATCTTATACCTGATTATCGAGTTGAATATCTCAGACTGTGCTTCTGTAAATTATTTGGTATTATTATTATTACTTTGTATTGTATAATTAGTCATCTTTCATTGCAATGAGAACCTGCTTCATCTGTGGTTAAGGACAATAAATTCTACAAGTATGTCTAGAAGTATGTCAAATGTTTTAGTTTTATACAGATACTGATGTTTTTCATGTGTGTGTAGGTTCCAATGTGTGTTTATGTGGTGTGTGTGTGTGTGTGTGTGTGTGTGTGTGTGTGTGTGTGTGCGTGAAAGAGGGCATTATGTGTGCCTGTAGAGTTTCAAGGGTGACTTTGGGAATCATCCTGGATTGTTTCTACCTCCTTACTGCTTCACTTTGGATTTCCTGTGATTCTTCTTTCATGGTGACAAATGCAGCCCACTGCCATATCTACCCAACATTTTTACATGAGATCTGGGATCCAAACTCAGGTCCTTCTGGTTGCCAGGCAAAAACTTTAACCCCTGAACCATCTTTCCAGCCCCGATATTGATTTTTTAAATAAATGTGTTGCTTTTGGTCTTTGTCGGAGCATGAATTTTATTTTACTTTATTTGATTAAGTATTTTGAGGAGATTTAAATTAGAAGCTGAAATTAGCACTTTCACTGAAATCACTTTTTGGTTATTCTTGATTAAAACTAGGATAAATATTACCAAGCATTTCACTGGTAAACCAATTTGTAACAAGATACATGTTTTAAAAATAGAGAAGGCATGTTAGAATACCAGTTCGAAGACAGAGGTGCTCTGCACAATTTGGAAAAACTGACATCGCTCTTCTGTTTCTTGTCTAATTCGGACTCTCAACTCACACAGCTGCTTAAGTTTTATCCTTGCTTAGGATTGAAATGTACAAACAAAAAGTATCCCTGGGAAAAACTTTGAAGTGCTTCACATGAGGAGGAAGTAGTAAGCACATGTGTCTGAGGCCCGTGATAGGGCAGTGCTGAGTGAGGCTGATAGCTACTAAATCAAGAGTGGAATGACAACAGCCATATTGGAAGCACATTGCTGCAGTCAAAGGAGTTCAGAGTCCTCCATGAAATTTGGACATTACAGTGCTGGAAGGACCAAGCATGAACAATCTAAAACAATGAATGATTAATTCATTCCCCGTACATAAGAAGCTGTCTCAGCATTTCCTCAAGATGAGGAAGACACACACACCTTTTTTGGGATGGGTCTACACCTGACTTGTAGCTGTGAGATGCAAAATTCCTTCTCTTAAACACATATAAAAAGTTTTCTTAAGGGTTAGACCAATATAGTTCCAATGGATAAAATTTTATATAATATCGAATCAGATAAGAACTATGTTGCATTAAGGCATATCCCAAACACCATGATCTAAGAAAGAGGAATTCTTAGAAAGGGGAAAATTCATATGAAAGAAGTTAGAGCTATGGGCTTACAGACATGCACATCCAACATGGGATGATTTTTTTTTGTTTGTTGCTTTTGACATTTTTTTAAGCACAGATGTTCATGATTTGAGCTCAACTTCTCAAGCCTATGTGGCAAGTGCTCTTTTTACAGCAAAAGGTGTTGTCACAAAAACTTAAGTGGTGTTCATTAAAACTGAGTGTAGATAAACACAACTTACCTAAATTGAATTGGGAAGTTGTGAATTATTTAAATAGTCCTATAACATATAAGGAAATTGAGGAAGTAATCTCGAAACTTCCCACCAAAAAATGTCCTGGACCAGATGGATTCAGCAAAGTTCGACCACACATTTAAGCAGTTAATAACACCAATACTCCTTAAACTGTTCCATCAAATAGCAAAGGAAGGAACACTACCAAATTCCTTCTATGAAGCTAATATCATTTTAATCCCAAAACCTAATAAAGATTCACTTAAAAAAGAAAACTATAGGCCAATCTCTCTGATGAACACAGATGCAAAGATTCTCAACAAAGTCTCAGCAAATAGGATTCCAAAACATATCAAAAAGATCATTCATGGGGACCAAGTAGGCTTTATCCCCTGCACACAAGGCTGGTTCAACATAGGCAAATCAATAAATGTAATTCATCATATAAACCAGTCCAAAGTCCAAGACCACATGATACTCTCAATAGATGCAGAAAAAGCTTTTGACCAGATCCAACAGCCTTTTATGATCAACACGCTAGAGACAGTAGGAATGGAAGGAACCTTTATCAATATAATAAAAGCTGTATAGAACAAGCTCACAGCAAGGATTATGCTCAATGGGGAACAATTGGAAGCATTCCCACTTCGATCAGGAACTAGACAAGGCTGTCCACTCTCACCACTTCTATTCAATATTGTACTTGAAGTCTTAGCTGAAGCCATAAGACAAGAAAGGGACATAAGAGGGATTCAAATCGGCAAGGAAGAAGTCAAGCTATCCCTATTTGCAGATGACATGATCTTATATCTGAGTGATCCCAAAAACTCCACCAGGAAGCTCCTGGAACTAATTGAGAAATTCAGCAGGGTAGCAGGATACAAAATAAACGTACAAAAAACAGTGACTTTCCTATATGCCCAGAGTGAAAGAAGTGAAAAAGCCCTGAAAGAAACAATCCCATTTACTATAGCCCCTAAAAAAATGAAATACCTTGGTATAAACCTAACCAAAGAGGTAAAAGACCTTTACAATGAAAACTTTAAAACCCTAAAGAAAGAAATAGCAGAAGACACCAGAAGGTGGAAAGACCTCCCATGTTCCTGGATTGGCAGAATCAACATTGTAAAAATGACCATCCCAACAAAGACAATATACAAATTCAATGCTATACCAATCAAAATCCCAAAGCAATTCTTTAAAGAAGTTGACCAAACAATCTCAAAATTCATATGGAGGCACAAAAGACCCAGGATAGCAAAAACAATCCTGAGTAACAAAAACACTGCTGGTGGTATCACCATACCAAACCTTAGTCTATACTACAAATCCATAGTTGTAAAAACAGCCTGGTACTGGCTCCAAAATAGACACACAGATCAATGGGTAAGGATTGAAGACCCAGATATAAGCCCACACAACTACAGCCATTTGATCTTTGACAAAGGGGCCCAAAAAATCCAATGGAAAAAGAACAGCATCTTCAACAAATGGTGCTGGCAAAACTGGATCTCCACATGTAGAAGATTAAAACTGGACCCGTACTTGTCACCTTGTACAAGACTTAATTCCAAATGGATAAAGGACCTTGATTTAAGGCCAGAGACTATAAAAACCATAGTTGAAAGGGTAGGGAATTCCCTCGAGCTGATTGGGCTAGGCCAACATTTCCTAAACAGACATCCAATGGCACAGTCACTGCTACCAACTCTCAACAGTTGGGATCTTGTGAAATTAAAGAGCTTCTGCTCAGGTAAAGAGACTGTAACACGAACTCAAAGGCAACCCACAGAATGGGAGAAAATCTTCACTAACCACATATCTGATAGAGGTCTATTGTCCAGAGTGCACAAAGAACTTAGAAAACTAAACACCAAGGAAATTAATGGCCCAATTAAAAAATGGGCCCTGGAACTTAAAAGGGATGAAATTAAAATGTCTAACACATATCTTAAAAAATGCTCCACTTCCTTAGCCATCAGGGAGATGCAAATCAAAACTTCCCTGAGATGCCATCTCACCCTGGTCAGGATGGCAAAAATCCACAATACAAACAACACCAAATGCTGGAGAGGATGTGGAGAGAGGGGAATTTTCCTACATTGCTGGTGGGAATGCAGGCTCATACAGCCACTCTGGCGAGCCGTCTGGAGATTCTTAAAGAAATTAAAGATTGGAATGCCATATGACCCTGTGATTCCACTTTTGGGAATAATCCCCCATGCAGCAGAGGTTCACCTCAATAGCACAAGTGTTACCATGTTCATAGCAGCACTGTTTACAATAGCAAAGTCATGGAATCAACAGTTGACGAGTGGATAAGGAAAAGGTGGTACATCTATACAATGGAGTACTACTCAGCCATCAAAAATGATGAATTACTGGAATTTGCCGGGAAATGGATGTCATTAGAAATAATTATATTGAGTGAAGTATCCCAGACCCAGAAAATTAAGCATTGTATGTATTCCCTGATAGGTGGCTCCTAGTACCAAACCCACCCAGCCCACCTAGAGACACTTGATAATAAATCTCTGTAAAACAGTAATTGCAAGGAGTATGAACAGGAGGGATGGGGTAGGATGGCCACACCAGAAACAAGGAGAGAGGGGACCATGTTACAGCAGAGAAAATAGGCTTCCATCAAGGACTGCAAGTAAGCAATGAGACATCTGTTTAAGTTCACAGACTTTTCGTTCCTGATCATTTACAACTGAGGGTGTATGATCTCACCAGTAGGGGAGGGCATATAGTGTGGCAGATAAAAAGTAACCATTTTGCAAATGGGTGATTGACCCCTCCCTCACTGTGGATTCCTACTTTTATTACATCTACCTTTGAATATACTCTTATAACAAGACTCTAGTTTAACAGCTTTGTATCTCTGGCTAGGGGGTGACATCCAATATGCATTGGGATGGAGTGAAAGGCATTGCAGGAGCAGCAAAACCGCAAAAGAAAACCAACAAACCACAATCCAGAACTTCAGAGACTCTATATCAACCACCTAGAACTAGACCAGACTAATCTCTCCCCATCCTGAAGCTCAGGGAAATTTGTGGAAGAGGGGGTGGTAAGAGTGTAAGAGCATAAAGATGGGAAGAGCAATGATATGCAAGATACTCCTCACAAGTTAGGGCCGAAGCAATCATAATTGGACTTTGCATGCCCGCAATGTCCAACACACTATTGACCCCACAAAGTCTAGCATTTGCTAAAGGCACTACGATCCTTAGAGGCAAGGTATTGACATCCAAAATAGTGTTCCTATGCTTAAGGGGAACAAAGGAAAGGGTTCAGGGAAATGCCACTGGGTCCTTGTATGTCATCGGAGAGGAGGACCCAGAGGAGAGTTTGGCATGCACATTAAAGGGTTCTCCAGGGATTGGGGGAGGGGAGGCACTGGGGTGTGGGGAGGGAGAGGTGAGGGAAGGTTGAGCAGAGGGGTCCGGGGGAGGAGGAGGGAGGGAGGGAACCGGTGTACCTATTAACTTTGTATGAGCAGAGATAATAAAAAATGTTTAAAAAAAACTGAGTATAGAAATGAGTGAATGAACAGTGTCCAATAACTTTTCCATTCCCAACAACATGTGGAAGGAGAAATTGCAGTCTATTTGATGTGGCAGAGCTTTTATTGTACATAAAAAGGTTACCATAAGGTTATAGCAGTAAAGAGAAAACAAAAAATGGATTTCTTAAAGAAGACATGTAGGAATGACAGACTATACTCTGCATCTGAATGTTGGAGTAGCATAGTAAGCATGCCTATGTTTTTTCATAATAAATCATCATCACTTTGATAGGAAAAGATTTTTAAAATTTATTTTATGTCTTTTTTTTCCTTTTTACAGCTTAATGAGTGAGTATCCTTATCACCCTCATTCCTGCCCCCCTTCCTTCCCTCCCACCCATCCCTTCATGAATCAAACCAGCTCCCACTGATGTGGGTCGTCCCCTATCCCTATTTAAAATTTCACCCCTAAAGATCCTATTGTTTAAAATTATTTCTCCTGAGATCCATGCTAGTTTGGGGGCATGTTGATATGTCAGCCTTTGTGCAGGACTGGTAAGGTCAAGTCTTATTGTGGTGAATTCTTGGCTGTAACAGCCTTGTCTTGAGTAGAGTGTCTTGCCCCTCAATAGAACTCCCCATCTGTAGGCTCTTACAGTCTTACTGTATCCCCTTCTGCAAGGGTCTCTCAGTCTTAGGATGGGGAGAGATTTGACTGGCCTGGTTATCAGTGAAAATTGTAGGGTTACCGGTGTACTGCATTCTGACTGGCTGACATATATTTTGTTATTTTTGCAGTAAAAAAGGCTGTCTGAGCATTGAGGTCTTCTCCTATTCAAAGATAAAAAAGTGTTAGAAAATGAGGGTCTTTTTAAAATTTTTATTATTATTATTTTTCCCTCTCATACAAACTTAATAGGTACCTCAGTCCCCTCCCTCCCTACACCTGTCCCTGAACCCCCTTATCCCTCCCCCCTTTCACCTTCCTTTTACCCCCCTTCCTTTTTCTCAGTGCCCCCTTCTCCCCCCCCCAATTCCTTGGAGCATCCTTTAGTGTGAATGTCAAATTTCCTTCTGTGTCATCCACACTAATGATGTATAAGGACTCAGTAACATTGCCTAGAGCCCTTTCTTGTGCTCCCCTTTAGTACGGGAACACTATTATGACTGTTAATTCCTTGCCTCTAAGGATCCTAGTGCCTGTGATCCATGCTAGACTTTAGGGGGGGTCATTGATATGTCAGTCATTGTGCAAGTGATGCAAAGTCCTGTTAGTAGCTTCTGTTCAGATAAAGAGATTGCCATATGTACTTATGGGCCTTTCTTGAAAGTTGTCTTATTTATCTATTTACGTGTACGTACATTCATGTTCATTGCAGCACTATTCACAATAGCAAAGACATGGAGTCAACTTAAATGCCCAACAGTTGATGAATGGATAATGAAAATAGAATACTACTACTCAGCCATCCAAAAATAAAAGAATTAATGTAATTTGCCAGTTAAAGGATGGAGTTGGAAGAAGTTACACTGCGAACTATACCAAGCACAGAAAGTGAGACCCCCACATGTTATCCCCTCCATAATGACATACTCAAGGAAAAATCTCTATAATACTGATAAAAACTGAAGAGCACCACATTTCTATTATCCATTTGTCAACTGTTTGGTCATTTGGGTTGATTCCATGACTTGCCATTGTAAATAGTGCTGCAATGAACATGGTTGTGCTCCTGACACTGTAGTGAATTGCTACATTAGGGCATTTTGGGTGATTATTCCCAGCAATGGTGTGGCAGGGTCATAAGGAATTTCAATCTTTAACTTTTTAGAAGTTGCCTATATGGTCACCAGAGTGGATATATATGCTTGCATTCCCGCCAGCAATGTATGAGCATTCCCTTCTTGCCATATCCTGTTCAGCATTCGATGTTGTTTGTATTGTGGACTTTTGTCATCCTGAACAGGGTGAGATGATATCTCAGGGTAGTTTTGATTTGATTTTTCCCTGAAGGTGAGAGATGTGGAGCTTTTTAAAAGATATTTGTTAGACATTTCAATTTTGTCTATGGAAAAGTTTCCAACAGTTGAAGAATGGATAGTGAAAATGTAGTAAATTTATATAATGGAATACTACCCAGCCATCGAAAAGACAAATTAATTTAATTTTCCAGGAAATGGATGGAATTAGAAAAAAATTATATTGAGTGAAGTATCCCAGACACAGAAAGTTAGACACTATGTATTCCCTAATACGTGGATCCTAGTTCTAAATGCACTTAGTGATATATTCAAAGGTAGATTTCTGTAATACCCACTGTAATCACAAAAGATTATAAACAGGAGGGCAGGGGAAGGAGGACTTCAAAAAAAAGGAGATAGGGGATCATGGTTCAGCAGAGAAAATAGGCCATGATCATGTATTGAATGTAAGTCAGACATCTGATAAGCTCACTCTCACTTCCTTTCCAGGTCACTTGGGACTGAACAGGTTTGATCTCACCAATCAGGGAGGGTATAGGGAGTGGCAGATAAATGGCAACCATTGATAAATGGACACTGACCCCCCCCACCCACTGCTGTGTCCTACTCCTATTTTTCCATCTATCTTTGAGTCTTCTCTTTTATTAAAAATCTTAATTTAAACAGTCTTTTATCTTTGGTTAGGAGGTCACCTTTGATACCAATCAGGATGGAGCCAAGGGTGGTGCAGGAACAGCAAAACTGAAATCAGCAACAAACCATAATTCAGAACACCAAAGACCCTACATTATTCACATGGAACCACACCAGCTAAATCTTTCCCCATCCTAAAGCTCAGGAAACCTTGCAGAAGAGGGGGTGGCAAGTTTGTAAGATCCTGAAGATGGGGAGGACCAATGATATGCAAGATATTCCACATAAGTTAGGGCTGCAGCAGCCAGGATTGGACTTTGCCTGACCTGCACGATGGCTGACATGTCAACAACCCCCCCAAAGCCTAGCATGGATCACAGTGGAGAAGGCTTTAGGCAGTAGGATCCTTAGAGGCAAGGGATTAAACAGTCATAAGAGAGTTCCCATACTAACAGGGAGCCCAAGAAGGGGCTCTGGCCTATGCCACTGAGTCCTGAACCCTCACTAGAGTAGAGGACTCAGAGGGAGGTTTGGTTTTCACACAAAATTATGCTCCAGGGTATGGGAGGGAGGAAGGGGAGGCACTGGCAGAGGGGGAGGATGAGAGGGAGGTGAAAGGAAGAGGGGGAAGTGGGAAGAGTGCAGTGGGGGACGACTGGGGAGAGTGCAGTGGGGGACGACTGGGGAGACGAGGGGGGAGAGGACAGGGGTACCTACTGAGCTCGTATGATTTGGAAAAAACTGAATTGTGGGAGAAAAAAATTTTTAAAAACTGAAAAGGATTATAACTAAGAGGGTAAGGGAACGAAAACCCTAAATGACTGGAGACGGGATTTTTTTTTTTTTACAGAAGAGTAATTTCCAACCTCTTCTAAAAGTTTATGTAGTAGATTTTTAAATGCAACATATATTCATGATGAAGTGAAAGATTATGCATTTTCAAGAGAACTGATGGGGACTCATTTATCAAGAAACCTATAAGACCAGCAAAATTGGTGGAGTGTCTTGTCCAGCAATGGACCTCCCCATCTTTAAGCTTTTACAATCTTACTGCCTCCTCTTCTGCATGGATCCCTGAGCCTTAGGATGGGAGGGATTTGGGTGGCCTAGTTCTGGGTGAACATTGTAGTCGGCTCAGTGAGTAAGGTACCTGATCATAAACCCGGAAACTTGAGTTTGGTCTCTGGAGTTTCCATGGTGGAAAGAGGAAGTGACTTCAGAAAGTTGTTCCCTGACCTCCACCACCTATTTGCCATAGCATATTCTCTCTCTCTCTCTCTCTCTCTCTCTCATTCCCAAATAAATAATTGGAAAAAGAAAACCTTGTGAAATTTTTATTAAATGAATTTATGTGATTTAGTGTAGCTTTTTTTGCTCTTTGTTCTTATATTTGGAGCTAGAAAAAATGACATTGACTGGGGGATGTTCTAGTCTTTGGATTTAATTAGCAAAGTTAAAGTACTTACATTGTGCTAAACACTAAAATTTTTGTTTTAAAATCTTAACTCATTCTGCAGAATAGGAATCATTGACCTAAACAAATAAACAAATGGCATTGTTTCACAAAGAAATCTCTCTTCTTAAGAGTACATGTCTCATCATTCTAGTCTCATTTTGCATGCATGTAATACATATTATATATAATAAATATTGCATATGAATAAATTATGTAGAAATATGTATAATCTCATAGATTATAATAATCTCTTATGGAAGAGCAAAAGGCAAATGTTGATCCTCAGATCTTATTTTGCTGCCTCTTTGTTTTGGTGTTAGGTAACCTGTTCTGGAGTTTCACTTTTTTAATTTACATTTGTTTATTTTTCTCTTAGTTGTTCCTAGATTAAGAATCTAAAGGACAGGGCATTTTCGCATAATACTGACATAGTCACAAGTTCACAGAGCAGCTTTACATGAATGGAGAGTACTTAACGTAAGACAACCATTGGCTCACTAAATAAGCCGTCAACATATATGTTAAACTCTAATTTTTTTCACCATGTAAACAAGCTCTTTAAAATTTAAGGTAGTTCTGCATGCTAGATTACAAGTATAATATACTCATTTTCATGTGGCAGTTTTTCAGGAAAAATGCCAATGGAGGTATTTTATTCCTCTGTTGTTTCTGTGATGTAGAAATTGCTTTTGTGGCATAAACATGTTACCTTAAAAATTCTCCAATTTGCTTCCACATCTCATCAAAAACTCACTGTACGACTTTGGCACAGGGAGAACAGCCTGAGTTGATAAGTACGGAAAATAATCTTGGAACCAATTCAGCATTTTTATAGAATATGATTTTTTAAATGCTAGTATTTTTCTCCTTTAAATCCTTAAAGACTGTCATGGACATTTTTCCCTCTTAACCACGCAATAACTCCAGAAATATCTTTTTCAATAATCAGAATATATTATATACATGTATGAAACTGTCAAAAATACATTAAATAAAAGCACTTCTGTAAATAATATAAAGGGCTGAGATACATTTTTATACTTAGGTCTTTTTTTTCCAAATCCAGATATTTATAGTTCCCCCATTATGAAAACCATTCCAATTTTTAGATAAAATGGAAATTAGTCTTATATCTATGTTCCTAACTGTTGGTAGAAACTGTGCATTTCTCTTCCATCTTCAGATAGAAATAGACATTTTATTTTCAGTTACAGTATCAGGGACTAGGGATTTGGCCAGGTTGGTAAAGCATTTGCCTAGCATGCAAGAAGACCTGAGTTTGATTAAACCCACATAAAACCTCATAATGTGTCACAAGCAATCCCAGCAGATATAAAGAATTGGATATAAAAAAAGTTGGATATAAAGAATCAGATATTCAAGACCAGCTACAACTGCACAGCAAAACCTGGGTCACATGAGACCCTGTCTGAACAACAAACTAAAAATGTAGCTATGATATTGATTGTCCTTGTATTATACTCAAAAGATAATAATTACTTTAGTAGAAAAATGAAAATATATTCTAGATTATTTGTGTGTGTGTGTGTGTGTGTGTGTGTGTGTGTTTGTATCAGAGGGCACTGTATGTCCCTTTGTAGGACCAAAGATGACTTCGGGAATCATCCTGGATTGCTTCCACTTCCTTCGTGCTTCACTTTAAGGTTTCCCAGGCTCTGTCCCCCAGGGTCAGAAGTGTAGGCTGCTGCTGTTTCAACCTGACAGTTTTGCTTGGGACCTGAAAACCTAACTTAGTAGAATCTTAATTCCTGAGCCATCTCTCCAGCCCTACATTAATTTTTATAAACATTTGTGGCTTTTTATCACATTGCATATTCATCAATTCATTTCTGAGACCCATTATCTAAAGCTATGAATGTGCCTTCAACCACAAGTGCCAAAATGAGCAGTGCTTGTACACTTTCTTTCTTAGCTTGTATGAGTTCACTACTTGTTTTCTCAATATTTGCATGTGAGATTCTACCATCTTTAGGATATAGATTGCAATAGATCTGAACAAATGAAGACTGACTTGACATAGTAAACATTTTTGCATTAATATCCTGTCATTGTATTTTTCATATAATTAAATCAACTACATGGCAACCCTGGGGGATATGTAATCAACACATGGTCTGCATTTTATAAGAACTCTTTTTGCATATCTGTCCTTTCCTTATCAACATAGACAACTCTTCTTAGTTGTTAACTCTCCTAAGGTACCTCCTTTTTCCTTTTACAGCTGACTTTTTTTTTGTTTAAATGTCCAAAATATATTTGCAATAGCACTTTCTCTCCATCTTTACCAACCCACAAAAGCAAGCCATCATTTTCACTCTGTATAACAAGTGTGACAGTTTCATGGCCACCTTTCATGTGCACCTTCTACAATTCTTCTTGTACATAAAAGTGCAATCATGGGAAATGTAAGTGCAATCTGGTTGGATATTTGCTAAATATCTGCCCTGGTTCTCATCACACGAAGTAATATAGAAATTCCTGTAACTAGTGACAAATTTGTGCTGAATTTTACCGCATTCTCTTTTACCACATTCTTTACCACAATTTTCTTTTTTTTGTAATTTATTTTTTATTTCCACTCATACAAACTTAACAGGTACACCGGTCCCCTCTCTCCCTCCAACTCCCTCTTCCTCCCTATCCCCCAGTACTTACCCCTCCCCTCCCCGAAGCATTCTTTAAAGTGCATGCCAAACTCTCCTCTGGATCCTCCTCTCCAAAGAGGTGCAAAGACCCAGTGGCATTTCACAGAACCCTTTCCTGTGTTCCTGTTAATCATAGGAACACTACTGTGGCTTTCAATCCCTTGTCTCCAAGGATCCTAGTGCCTTTAGCAAATGCTAGACTTTGTGGCGTCAATACTGTGTTGGACTTTGCGCAGGGCATGCAAAGTCCAATTATGATTGCTTCGGCCCTAACTTGTGTGGAGTATCTTGTATATCATTGCTCCTTCCATCCTTGTGCTCTTACAATCTTTCCACCCCCTCTTCCTCAAATTTCCCTGAGCTTCAGAATGGGGAGAGATTAGGCTGGCCTAGTTCCAGGTGGCTGATATAGAGTCTCTGAAGTTCTGGATTATGGTTTGTTAATTTTTTTTTTCAGTTTTGCTGCTCCTGCAATGCCCTTCACTCCATCCTGATGGGTATCGGATGTCACCCCCTTTTAAGAGATAAAACCTCTTAAACTAGAGTCTTTTTATAAGAGTATATTCAAATGTAGATCTAATAAAAGTAGGAAACTGCGGTGAGGGAGGGGTCAATCAACCATTTGCGAAATGGTTACTTTCTATCTGCTAGACTATATGCCCTCCCCTTCCAGTAAGATCATACCCCATCAGTTGTAAATGATCAGGAAGGATAGTCTGTGAACTTAAACAGATGTCTCATTACTTACTTGCAGTCCTTGATTATGGCCTATTTTCTCTGCTGTAACATGATCCCCTCTCTCCTTGTTTCTAGTGTGGCCCTCCTTTCCCATCCCTCCTGCTCATAATCTTTGCAATTACTGTAGGTATTACAGAGAATTATCCTTAAGTGTCTCTAAGTGGGTTTGGTACTAGGATCCACCTATTAGGGAGTACATACAGTGCTTAATTTTCTGTGTCTTGGATACTTCACTCAACATAATTGTTTCTAATTCCATCCATTTCCAGGCAAATTCTATTAATTCATCTTTTTTGATGGCTGAGTAGTACTCCATTGCATAGATGTACCACATTTTCATATCTACTCATCAACGGTTGGACATTTGGGTTGATTCCATGACTTTGCTATTGTAAACAGTGCTGCTATGAACATGGTCGTGCTTGTGCTATTGAGGTGAATTTTTTTGCTGTATGAGGGATTATTCCCAAAAGTGGAATAGCAGGGTCATATGGCATTTCAATCTTTAATTTCTTTAAGAATCTCCAGATGGCTCATCAGAGTGGCTGTATGAGCTTACATTCCCACCAGCAATGTAGGAGAGTTCCCCTCTCTCCACATCCTCTCCAGCATTTGGTGTTATTTGTATTGTGGATTTTTGCCATCCTGACCATTGTGAAATGATATCTCAGGGAAGTTTTAATTTGCATTTCCCTGATGGCTAAGGATATGGAGCATTTTTAAACATATTTGTTAGACATTTTAATTTCAAACCTGGTAAAGTTTCTTTTAGGTTCCAGGGCCCATTTATTAATTGGGCCATTTGTTTCCTTGGTGTTTAGTTTTCTAAGTTCTTTGTGCACTCTGGATAATAGAGCTCTATCAGGGGCTGGAGAGGTGGCTTAGGGGTTAAGCCTCTGCCTTGCAGGTGGAAGGTCCTGAGTTCAGATACTAGACGCCACGTATAGACGCCGGGCAGAAGCGGAGGCGGCCTGTGTTTCTGGTCCTGGTAGGGCAGAGCCTGTGAATCCTGGGACAGAGTAAACAAGGAGGTGGAGGCGGTCCATGGTGGTTCCTGAATTCGTCCGTGGTTCTACACACACACACATACATACACACACGCACACACATTCATGCACAATTGAATAAATAATAAACAATAAAAATTAAAAAATAGAGCTCTATCAGATATGTGGTTAGTGAAGATTTTCTGTGGGTTGCTTTTGTGCTCCTGTTACAATCTCTTGATTTGAACAGAAGCTCTTTAATTTCACAAGATCCCATCTGTTGAGAGTTGGTTGCAGTGACTGTGCTATTGGATGTCTGTTTAGGAACTGTAGGCTTAGCCCAATCAGCTCGAGGGAGTTTACCCTTTCAATTAAGGTTTTTATAGTCTCTGGCCTTATATAGAGGTCCTTGATCCATTTGAAATTAATTCCTGTACATGGTGACAAGTATGGGTCCAGTTTTAATCTTCTGCATGTGGACATTCAGTTTTGCCAGCACCATTTGTTCTTTTTCCATTGGATTTTTTTGGCCCCTTTGTCAAACATCAAATGGGTGTAGTTGTGTGGGCTTATATATGGGTCTTCAACCCTTATCCATTGATCTGTGTCTTTACCACATTTTTCTAACCACAAGAACTTTCCATTTTTCACATAGTAGTGGCTCCATGTTGTTTTCTTGTGAGAAGGCTTCTTACTGAACATAGATATGATCTCTTACTAACTTACTCCTCATAGATATGAGTTCTTACTAACTTATTATGTTGCAAGCAATTTTCTTCAGCATCGGTGTATTTTGGTTTTTCCTGTTCACCATTGAGACATTTCCTCACCTCCCTTCATGCATTTCATATGTTCAAACAAGCTGGAAGTACTTTTTTTTATTTTTCCAGCTTTTATTTTTATAAGCATATTGAATACTAGTCCCTGTTTCCCTCCATTTTCTCCTTCCTCCCATTTCTCTCTTTTCCCCTATCAATCCATTCTACTCCCTCCTAAAATCCTACCTGGCCACTTCTATGCACCTTGGAGTTATATCTGGCTTGTCTAGTCTTGGGAGTCAGGCTTCAGCGGCATACCAAGTTTCCTCTCCCACCTGGAAGTACTCTTGTAGTTTTAAGGTAAATCATTTCTGTCATATTCTTCTGCTTCTGCAAAAGTTTGAATCTTTTACATCTTAGCTGACACATCTCGAGAAGGTTGGGCTATCAAATCAGACTGACATGTATCAGTGATGTCAGCATATGTCAACTTTAATAATAATTGCAAGAACATGAGCCATCAAGAGAGAAAAGTCAAACAAGAGGCAAACCTGTATCTAGGTGCTGAGGCTTGGTTATTTCCGTGACTCAATGATCAGTTTTATGTGTCAATTTGCTTAGGGTAAAATCACTAATTATTCAATGAAACACTGTGTAGTTGCTTCTAGGAGGTGTTTTACAGAGTTATCTAAGGTTCCAAATTACTTGGTTTACATTATCTGATAACTCAAGTGTTCTGATTCCTCCCATGGGAAGTGGTAAGAACATCACTAAGGGATTGCCGGTAGTGACAGTGTACCAGAGGACTAGTTTCAATGGACTGAGCATCTCAGTCTGCCTCTGCAGTCACTTACCCTCTGGATTTCAAAGACTCTACAGAGCCCCATTATCTCTTACACTTCCTGCTGCACTGGATCCCTTACCTTTTATCACCTTTGAATCTCTGTACAAGAAGTGAGCATTGAACTATTATGTCCCTCTCTCTTCCACCCATCATACAAAGGTATCTCCTCACAACCCTTATGTATCACAGTTCCCTATGTATTTCTCCCCAGTGCTTCACTTTCCATTTGTTTCTCTGGACCAGCATTTCGAATATTTGTATCCTCCATTCAATTCCACATTTACATAAAGGCTTTCACAGTGTTGCTGGGATATTATTATTGTCAGTACTTCCCCAAGTGTACAAGTTAAATGGGAAAAAAAGAAATCATATAGACACAGAGTCTGGACTCAGTAGATAGAAGCCATGATTTGATCTCAGTACTTTGTGTGAAGCATGTTTTTCAGAACTCTAACTATGGGAAATGACCTTAGTGGAAAGTGTTCCTTGAATATATTTTCTCAGAATTCTACATACAAACACAAGCATGAGAGAAGCTCTGAGAGTTCTGTATATCTCCCTTCTATTTGAAAATTATTGTTCGATTCATGCTTTTGAAGCCCCATTTAACCTCTTAGCACTTCTTCAAAGCATTCTTTTAATGACACAGGGTCTGCAGTTCATTTTCTAAACCAGGACACAAGTCAGAGCATGAGAGACTACTCTTTCTAATTATTTTGGAAACTCGGGTACTAATTAAGACTTGGACTACATCTAAGTATGCAGGCTTCATTTCAGGTCATTGAAAGCACACACATAATTACTGTTAAGCAGCAGTGTCTACATAGGACTGCCTATTTCAGGTCCTAATTTGTTTTAAAGTCAATTTCTGAAAATATAATTAGAAATACCAAAAAGTCCAAAGCAATTTCAGCTGATGGAGCAGCTCTTGTTTTTATTAGAACTGTGGCTACTACATGCGACACAATGAATAAAGAATAAGGCTTTGTATGGTAGAGTCACAACGATGGGAATTTAATAATCTCTCCCTATTGAGTATCTAAATTGGAAATTCTTGATAATAATTTAACCTAAACTACCAGGAAGAGATGATGCCTCCTACAAATCATCCATCCCTGAGTAGACCACTCACTTAACAAATACCAACAGAAAGAATAATGTTTGCCTAATGGTAGTAAAATGTCAAGCAAAATGTAGGCTCAGCAAAGCAATCGGCATTACTCCATACAGAGCAAATGTGTGGAACATAAACTCAAGGGCATCCAGCGTCTCTGATTCCTTTGATTTTTCCCATAAGAAATATACCTTCTTTAATGGAAGTGAAGCTTGTGTTTCACGTGTGTGTGTGTGTGTGTGTGCCTGCATACTATTGTTGAATGTATACATAATGGTTTCATGGATAAAGAATGGGAAATAAAAAGATTAACCCAAAGCAGGAGAAATTGGATAGAAGGAAATGTTAAGGGAAGGAGAAAGGAAGTAGTAGAAATGTCTGACTGAAACAGATTTATGCTAATTTACCTATATGCAAATGATAAATCATTTTCCTGCCTTATTTGGCAGCAGGACCCTGTCTTGTACATAGGACATATTGAAATGCTATAAAGAACCATAAGGAAAACAATAATATAATTTCAAGGAAAATTTAAACAAATTAAACCAGAGCCTGTGTCCCTGTCAGCAATAGCTACGAGAAGTTCTTGGGTTTCATTAGTTCAGTTCTTGGCATTCTGATTGATTTTCATTATAATTAAAGGGTGGAAAAGTATTATTGCTTCCTAACATGCTGCATGTTTTGTTGAGTTGAAGATTACTCTAAACAGAGACCAATTTCATCCTTAAAGTCCTCATCTGAGTTAAAAGTGGCATGCATTTTGCAACAATAACATTGTTAGCAAGTTCATTTACTTTCAGATCTGAAAACATAATTGGAATACTTACAGAAATTTTATATACTTATGAGTATCTTGTTTTGATTTTTTATGTTTTTTATTTTTTACTTTTACATGTATTGAGAAATATTTCTTGGCTTTTACCTGAACTAGGAACAAGAGGGCATAATGAATAATATGAATATAATATCCACATGCTTCTCATAGTCCAGTAGTCTTAGAAATGGTGTGGCTTTGTAAGCAATCAGAATATCTCTCAAAGAACTATCCCCAGAGAAATAAACACTTCTGACCAGGGTGCCATCACTTTTCTCTCCTAACCAGTGTGTTGCCACAAAGTGATGCAGAGACAGCAACGCTACTGTTTGTGGTCTGTGGTCACTGTGCATGTGAAAGGTGAAAAGTATTAATTCAAGAAGACTGTTTTAAAGCAATATGATATTGTTAAGTTCAGCACTTCAGACAGGACTGCAGGGGAGATGGTATATGTGCCTTTGACTCTTAGTTGTGAAACTTTGGAGCATCTCTCCTGAATTCAGCTAGCTCTAGCTGTGGGAACTTTTTGACCTTAGGGAAGCAGCAGTATTTTTATACAATGCCTGTGCACATTGCTACTGCCATTTGTCATACCTACATTGCCTGGAGATCTTATAGCACTGACTTGATAAATGTATTAAACTCAGTTACAGACTTCTTTTGATGTTAGATGAAAAAGATCAGCCCATGTCATTACAAATATGCAATGCTTACACTATTTATAAATAGGGTAAACACTATGATGTTGACCCCATGATTTATTTTATCTTGGTGTTACTTAAAAGTTCTCCCTTGTGAGTACGATACACTACATACTACATACTATCAATGTACTGGGGTTCATCATGTTATCTATGGAAGTAGGCATGAACTCTGAATATTCACTTAATCAACTGCAAAATGGTATCAATAGCTTAGTGAGAGTCTCAGAGTAAAAATTATAGTCAACTGTGTTCTTGGGAATTTTTTTAATGATTTATTTACTCTTTGACACATACATGAATAAAATGAATTTATATATTTTTATCCTTATAACACATAAATTGTTGGACTATTATTTGAAATTGTTAACTATTAGGCAATTTTAGAATAAGAAGCATCCAAGTCCTTACTTGGTTTTCATAGATTCATTTTTCAACCTTCTTTTCTTGTGCAGACTACTTTGTGACCTACATTTCCTTGTTTTCCAAGAATGTCTTTCTCACTTCATACTGTCTTCTTTCCAGTCAGTTTTTCTTTTTCTTTCATTTTTTATTTGCATATGTGGCCCACGGGGTTCCATCTGGGATGACTGCTCAGGCAAGTAGCTAAGTACCATTTGGGCATGGATGACTTATCAGTGGGTAAATTGTTGAATGAGAAAGATCCCCTTCTCTTTCATGGAGGTGAAAGTGTTATGTTCCTTGAGATTGTTCCTCATCCATAGTGAAATGTTGATAGGAAAAATACCACTATGCGAAATACTATATCATGCTGGAAACAGTTCAGTTGTACTTGATGCATATTATGATTTTAAGTCAAATGTTTGATGTGTCTGGGCAATGAAGACAAGAGGATCCTCAGAGCTTGCTTGGAATCAGCCTAGCAGGATCAGTGAGCTCAGTAATAATCCACGCTTAGTGAAAGATCTTGTCTTGAAGAACAAGTTAGAAAGTGGTTAGAGAAGAAACCTGATCTGAATCTCTGCTGCCCCATGCACACGTGCAAACACACATATGCACAAACATGTGCCTGCTGTTATGAACACATTAACAACCATATACATACATAAATGCATATAAATGCATATTGTGATTTTAGACACACTCTTATGCAAAATGTCACTCTATATAATGAGATTGAAAAATTTGAGTCATGAATATATATGATGTCTTTTGGGAAGATCTGAGAACACAGAGATTTGAACAAGGAAGAAAATGTTAGAAGTACAATTGAGAGAAGTTGAACTGGACTGAAAAGACCATATGAGGTCTGGAGAAACAGAAAAGAACATTTCCAGGAAGCAGAGTTATAAGACAAGAGTTGGACAGCAGACTTCCTGTTGCTGTCACTGAATTTGTGTCACTGGTTCATACCCAGGACTCAGTAGTACATATCAGTCCCATGAACAAGCACAGGAATAAGGGAGCCTCCTATTCTCAATACATCTCAATCAAGTATGGAATAGGCTATATGGTACCGTGAAAGCTATAATTACCTCAACATAGCTTACATTTCCATAATCATGCCCAGTAATTTTCTAATAGGAGTCTTATAACATAATGACATCCAGGAAACCTAAAAGAGTATTCCCTATAATGCACTGGCAGAAAGGCATAGAAACAGGAATGCTAAAAGACAGCAAGAAGGTCATTAGAAAAACTTAAGCTATGGGGCTGGAGAGGTGGCTCAGGGGTTAAGCTTCTGCCTTGCAGGCAGAAGGTCCTGAATTCAGATGCTAGAGCCCATGTATAGACGGTGGGGTTCCTGAATTCACAGGTGGTCTACACACACACACACACACATACACACGCACACATGGACAATTGAATAAATAAAAAAAAGAAAATTTTTAAGTTACTAAGAGAAAATCTAATGTTTTCAATATTAGTTCTACTGCCTTTTCTTTAAGCAGGGTTTCACACATTGAGAGCTTGCCATGTGCTTGCTATATAGCTGAAGATTATCTTGGACTTACCTTCTTCCTCATTGTTTGGCCTTTGCTTCTCCCTCCCAAGTAATGGATTTCCTTCTAGGCAAGCACTTTACCAGCCCAGTTACAACCCCAGCCCCAGTGTTATTGACTTCTAACTCCAAAATTATAGGGATCTCCAGGTACCTGATCTAGTCCAGTGGCGTTTGTGTGTGTATGTGTGTGTTTGTGTGTGTGTGTGTGTAATTTTTTTCCTAAAATTTTAGCAAGTGAAGGTCTCATTGTCCCTTTCCAATGACTTCAGAAAGGTTCCTATTGAAATTTCATTCATTCACTAAATCCTTGGGCTAACATGTATCTTTTAAAAGTGTCACATGGTTGTATGAGAATTACTGTGAAGACAAAAGGAAGAACAAGTTTTAAGAGCAGATTATTCAAGTTCAATGACCTTAATGATGAAGAGTTCACTAACTCTAGTGTTTCAGTAACTAATTGCTGAAATGGTTTGAGAATTTGTATCTGTGATATATTCTGCATTTTCTAGGTGTTAAAGGGTAAAGAAAGAGATTTAATTTATAACACTAAAGAAATTTTATACAAAAGAGAATAAAATAAACATTTATTTTTTAAATAACATGTAACATACCATAAAATTGAGTGTGAATGACATAAAATGTATATATTTAAAAATAAATAGAAAATAAGATATGTGTATATTTAAAAAAATAAATGGAAAATAAAAGCAGAGGTTAAGTTATGATTACATACTCTTTATCTAAATTCCTAAATCAAGAAAATAAGGAATGAGGGAATTGGTTGCCAATGACATGTCTGACAAGAAAAGTAAGACATTCTTGAAAAATATGGAAAAGATATAGGTCAGAAAGTAATCTGCACAAGAAAAAAAGACTGAAAACAATGAATCAATGAATGCATAGTAAAGCCTTTCTTGTTTCTTATTATAAACCATCTAACAGTTAACACCTCAAATATTAATAATAATACCACTATCATAAAAGAAGAAAGAGAAGAAATTGAGATATTCTTTGCTACATATATATACAACTAATCCACGGAATAGTAAGATCCAATAATATTTATAGAACATAGGTTAGTTGCAAATGTATGATGTATACTAAAAGAATTTTTAAATTTCAAAATATGTTATAGAAGAGAGAGAATTGGCAGGCAAAGAGAATGTCACAATAAAAATAATCTTATAAAAGTCATTTAAATGTAGAAAAGTGGAGTGGAAAGATGGCTCAGGGGTTAAGACTCTGCCTGAGTTTGGATCCCAGGTCCCACCTAAAAACACCAGGCAGAAATGGAGGGCACAAGAATTTCCAGCCCTGGTGGGCAGAGCCTGGGAAATCCCAGAGTGAACCAAGAAGGAAGTAGAAGCAATCCAGGATGATTCTCGAAGTCACCCTTGGTCCTTCACAGGAACACACAGTGCCCTCTGATACATACACACACCTGAAGTATATAAATAAATAAAAGAAAGTAAATAAGCAAAAGAAATTTTCAAAAATAAATAAATGTAGGAAAGTCAGAGAAAGTGGAAGAAAAGAAACAAACCACAATTATCAAATAGAAAATGCAAATGGAGTATATGTTATTCTAGTTACATCAATAATCATTTTAATATCAGTGGTTAAAATATACCATCATCAATGGGACTTTTGGGGTCCTGTTGACACTGCAGAATAGTCCCTTTCCAGATTGAGTAATTGTACGGAAGAACAAACCACTAATTTGACAGTATGTCTTACTTATGCAAACTAAATACAGAGTCCACATGGGATGTTCTCTGTGATTCCTAGATTTCCAAGCCATTGTCCACTGGCCTAATCAATCCAGGAACAGCTACTAGAATAAGTAAAATTTCCCTATGCCCTCAAGATGCCTGAAATTGTTTAAAATAACAGTACCATATCCTGTTTGCCAGACCATTCAGTCCTCCCAGGGAACCGCAATGGAGCATTTTGTCCATACTTGCCCTTGCAGAACCTTCACTTTATCTTGCCTGTTATAAACACTTTTTTAAAAGAAATGTTTTGGACGGTTTCTTTCCATCTTATATATGCAGTGAAGACATTTTTTTTTTTCTGGAGACATTGAGTAACCTAAGAGTATGAAATTGTGAGCTCAGAAGGCTGGAGAGAGAAGCTGAAATACTGAAACTAGGAGATAAAACAGAGGCTTGAATATGACTTTCTCTCAAAAATTCTTAGCCTTTACTCCCTATTTGCAGAGCCTAGGCATCATTTAAGAATAGAATGGAGACTCTCCTCTCTCTTTTCTGGTCACTCGTGCTGCCTGAACATTCATGGGGATCTCTAAACTCCCTGAAGCTGTGGCCACATTTGCCTACATAATTGTCTAAACTATTTCCCTCCTTGGCTCTTCTCCCTGTTTCAGGCTGTCTGTACAATTTGTCAACTCTAGTTTTCTGTAAGACCTGCATTCCCTGAGTTGTTTTCTCAGGAACACTATCTTTTCTTCCCTAAATGCCTTCCAGGTTAGAGGAAACACAGACATCAGACCTCTGGGTGCCTCTGGAACAATAGAATGTTTTGCAAATACAATCTGTTATATAGCCTTGGCAACACTGTGCAAGCGTCCCATATTGGGAGCATGAGATGATGTCCTTATGACTGCTAAAAGCTGGACAAACTGAAGGAAGAAGTGAATATATCCTGAATATCTTGTCTTGAACTTGTGTGAACATTCTTTCTGAACATTTAAATCTTTGTTTATGTCTCACAGTCTAGAAAGTTATTTTTAATTATCACTGCTTAAAGCTCATCCATTTTCTTGCATTCTCTGAACATTATAATTTCTAAATGGTAAAATGTATGTATATTAGTACCCTGGTCTTACCAGTTGCCTCCTCTTTTTCTAAGTTAGAAATCCCTTCTTGTGCGCAACAGAGTCTCTTACCTAATGGAAACTTTTACATACTTATTTTGAGTATTTTTAAAGCGCTACATTAATATATTAACATAAGTACATTAATGACAGAATGATTGCCCATAATTAAGATAAACACACAAAATTACTAGTTTTTCTTAACAAATAAATAACAGGGATCAGTGATATAGTTCAAATGGGTAAGGTACTAAATTGATGACCCGAATTTGCTCCTCAGAAGTCCATATGGTGAAAGGAGAGAGCTAACTTCCAAAGGTTGACCTTTCACCTTTACTTGTGTGCCATGACATGCACATCTCCTTTTTTCTCTTTCTCTCAAGTAAAAAGAATAAAAAGTCACAATAAAATAATTAACAAATAACCCCTCCCCCCCCTTCTGCTGGCCCTGAACATATAGATCTCTATCGAACTTTTCATCCACGCACCAAAGAATATACATTTTTTCTCAGCAGCACACAGAACTTTCTCCAAAATAGACCACATACTGGGCCCCCACATTCATTAAGCAAACCCTACAATGACTAAAGAGAGAAATCAATCCCAAAACGATAATTCTTGGAGATTTCAACACCACCCTCTCAACATGGGATAGATCAACAGGTCAAAAGCTTAACAGAGACACTTTGGAGCTTAACCAAACCCTTACTGAAATGGACCTTACAGATCTCTATTGAACTTTTCATCCACGCACCAAAGAATACACATTTTTCTCAGCAGCACACAGAACTTTTTCCAAAATAGACCACATACTGGGCCACAAATTAAAAATACATATACTAGAAAGTTGAAATTCTAGCCTGTACCCTATCAAATCACCATGGTCTAAAGCTTGACATCCACAGCACAACAAACAAAAGTAAATTCGCTAATTCCTGGAAACTAAACATTGTGATGCTGAATGAGAGGAAGAAACTACAAATGAAATTCGAGATTTTCTGAAAGCAAATGATAATGAAAACACAACTTATGAAAATCTTTGGGACACAATGAAAATTGTCCTAAGAGGTAAGTTCATAGCTCTTAATGCCTATATCAAAAAAATAGAAACATCACAAGTAAATATCTTAACAATGCAGCTTAAAACTTTAAGACACTAGAGTAATCGGTTCCCAAAAGCAGTAGAAGAAAGGAGATTAGCAAAAGCAAGGGGGAAATATCCAAAATTGACATAAGGAAAATGATACAGAGAATCAAAAAGCTGGTTCTTTGAAAAAAATCAATAAGATTGATACACCCCTACCTAAATTAACCAAAAGCAAGAGAGAGAAAACCCAAATTAAGAAAATTAGAAATGAAAATGGAGTTATCAGTACTGATATCCAAGAAATTCAGAGAATTGTAACGTCATATTTCAAAAACTTATACTCTGTAAAATTTGACAACACAAAAGAAATGGATGAATTCCTAAGTAAGCACAACTTACCTAAATTGAATCAAGAAGTTTTGAATTATTTAAATAGTCCTATAACATATGAGGAAATCGATGAAGTAATCTTGAATCTTCCCACCAAAAAATGTCCTGGACCAGATGGATTCAGCACAGAGCTCTACCAGACATTTAAAGAGCTAATAACACCAATACTCCTTAAACTGCTCCATCAAATAGCAAAGGAAGGAGCACTACCAAATTTTTTTATGAAATTAATATTGTCTTAATCCCAAAACCTAATAAAGATACACTTAATAAAGAAAACTATAGTCCAATCTCTTTGATGAACACAGATACAAAGGATTCTCAACAAAGTCTTAGTAAATCAGATTCAAAAACATATCAAAAAGATCATTCATGGGGATCAAGTAGGCTTTATCCTAGGAACACAAGGCTGGTTCAACATATGCAAATCAATAAATGTAATTCACCATATAAACCAGTCCAAAATCCAAAACCACATGATACTCTCGATAGATGCAGAAAAAGCTTTTGACAAGATCCAACAGCCTTTTATGATTAAAACCCTAGAGAAGGTTGGAATGTAAGGAACCTTTATCAATATAATAAAAGTGGTATACAACAAGCCAACATCAAGGATTATACTCAATAGGAAAAACTTGAAGTATTCCTACTTCGATCAGAGAATAGATAAGGCTGTCCACTCTTACCACTTCTATTTAATATTGTACTTGAAGTCTTAGCTGAGGCAATAAGACAAGAAAGGGACATAAAAGGTATTCAAATCAGCATGGAAGAAGTCAAGTTATCTGTATTTGCATATGACATGATCTTACCTGAGTGGTCCCAAAAATTCTACCAGGAAGCTCCTGGAACTAATACAGAAGTTCAGCTGGGTGGCAGGATACAAAATAAATGTGCAAAGTTCAGTGGCCTTTCTATATGCTCAGGATGAAATAAGTGAAAAAGGCCCAAGAGAAACAATCTCATTTACTATAGCCCCTAAAAAAAATGAAATACCTTGGCATAAACCTAACCAAGGAAGTAAGAGACCTTTACAATGAAAACGTTAAAACCCTAAAGAAAGAAATTGCAGAAGACACCAGAAGGTGAAAAGACCTCCCGTGTTCCTGGATTGGCAGAATCAACATTATAAAAATGACCATCCTACCAAAGGCAATACACAGATTCAATGCTATACCAATTAAAATCCCAAAGCAATTCTTTAAAGAAGTTGACCAAACAATCTCAAAATTCATATGGAAGCACAAAAGATCCAGGATAGGAAGAACAATCCTGAGTAACAAAAACACGGCTGGAGATATCACCATATCAAACCTTAGTCTATACTACAAATCCTAGTTGTAAAAACAGCCTGGTACTGGCTCCAAAATAGACACACAGATCAATGGATAAGGGTTGAAGACCCAGATTTAAGCCCACACAACTACATTTGATCTTTGACAAAGGGGCCCAAAAAATCCAATGGAAAAAGAATAGCATCTTCAACAAATGGTGCTGGCAAAACGGGATATCCACATACAGAAGATTATAATTGAACTCATACTTGTCATCATGTACAAGAATTAATTTCAAATGGATCAAGGACCTCAATATAAGGCCCGAGACTACAAAAACCATAGTTGAAAGGGTAGGGAACTCCTTCCAGGTGATAGGGCTAGGCCAACAGTTCCTAAACGGACATCCAATAGCACAGTCTGTACAACCAACTCGCTTTTATTTTTATTTATTTATTTTTTTATTTATTCAATTGTGCATGTGAGTATGTATGTGCATGCACACGTGTGTGTGTGTGTGTGTGTAGAACCACGGACGAATTCAGGAACCACCATAGACCGCCTCCACTTCTTTCTTTGTTTACTCTGCCCTGGGATTCACAGGCTCTGCCCTACCAGGACCAGAAGCGCAGGCCGCCCCCGCTTCCACCTGGCGTCTGTACTCTCTACGTGGGATCTGGGATCCGAACTCAGGACCTTCCGCCTGCAAGGCAGAGGCTTAACCCCTGAGCCACCTCTGCAACCAACTCTCAACAGACGGAATCTTGTGGAATTAAACAGCTTCTGTTCAGATAAAGAGATTGTAACTTGAGCACAAGACAACCCACAGAATGGGAGAAAATCTTCACTAACCACATATCTAATAGAGCTCTATTATCCAGAGTGCACAACTTAGAACACTAAACACCACGGAAACAAATGGCCCAATTAATAAATGGGCCTTGGAACTTAAAAGAAACTTTGCCAGGGATGAAATTGAAATGTCTAACAAATATCTTAAAAAATGCTTCACATCCTTAGCCATCAGGGAAATGAAAATCAAAACCTCCTTGAGATACCATCTCACCTCTGTCAGGATGGCAAAAATCCACAATACAAACAGCACCAAATGCTGGAGAGGATGTGGAGAGAGGGGAACTCTCCTATATTGCTGGTGGGAATGCAGGCTCATACAACTACTCTGGCGAGCTGTCTGGCTATTCTTAAAGATATTAAAGATTGAAATGCCATATGATCCTGCAATTCCACTTTTGGGAATAATCCCCATAAAGCAAAAATTCACCTCGATAGCACAAACACAACTATATTCATAGCAGCACTGTTTGCAATAGCAAAGTCATGGAATCAACCCAAATGTCCAACAGTTGATGAGTGGATAAGGAAAATGTGGTACCTTTATAAAATGGAATACTACTCAGCCATCAAAAATGATGAATTAATGAAATTTGCTGGGAAATGGATGGAATTCTAAACAATTATATTGAGTGAAGTATCCCAGACACAGAAAATTAAGCACTGTTATGTACTCACTAATAGGTGAATCCTAGTACCAAACCCATTTAGAGACACACTCAAAGATAAATCTCTGTAATACCTGCAGTAATTTCAAAGATTATAAACATGAGGGAAGGGGAAGAAGGGGCCCACTAGAAACAAGGAGATAGGGGATCATGTTACAGCAGAGAAAATAGGCCACGATCAAGGACTGAAACTAAGTAATGAGATATCTGGTTAAGTTCACAGACTTTCCTTCCTGATCATTTGCAACTGTATGATCTCACTAGAAGGGGAGGGCATATAGTCTGGCAGATAGAAAGTAACCATTTTGTAAATGGGAGACTGACTCCCCCCTCTCACCACTGTCTCCTACTTTTATTCCATCTATCTTTGAATATACTCTTATAATAAGACTCTAATTCAACAGTTTTTTATCTCTGGCCAGGGGGTGACATCCAATACCCATCAGGATGCAGCCAAGGGCATTGCAGGAGCAGCAAAACTGAAAAAAAAAAATCAACAAACCATAAATCAAAACATCAGAAACTCTGTATCAACTACCTGTAACTAGGCCAGCCTAATCTCTCCCCATCCTGAAGCTCAGGGAAATTTGGGGAAGAGGTGGTGGTAAGATTGGAAGAGCACAAGGATGGGAGGAGTAATGATATGCAAGATACTCCACACAAGTTAGGAGCGAAGCAATCATAATAGGCCTTTGCATGACCTGCGCAATGACCAACACATTATTGACCCTACAAAGTCTAGCATGGACTAAAGGCACTAGGATCCTTAGAAGCTAGGGATTAACAGTCACAATAGTGTTCCTGTACTTAAGGGGAACACAAGAAAGAGTTCTAGGAAATGTCACCGAGTCCTTACACCTTTTCAGAGAGGAGGACCCAGAGGAAAGTTTGACATACACATTAAAGGATGCTCCAGGGATGGGAGGGAAGAGGCCCTGGGAGATAGGGAGGGGGGGAAAGGAACAGGAAAAGGAGGGAGGGAGTATGGTGGTCCAGGGAGGGTTGGAGGGAGGGAGGGTACTGGTGTACCTATTAAGTTAGTATGAGTGGACAAAAAAAAGAAAGTTTCAGAACAAGAATTCACTTTACTAAAAAAAAATTAGCAAATAAAATAATGAAAAGTTCCATGTATAGACAAAATTATATTCATTTCCAAATGTACCATATTTGACATGTAAGTACAGAGCTAAGAAAGAATAATATATCCCGTTTGGTTGAACACTTGGCTGTTATGCACAAGTCCCTGAGTCCCATCAATTATGCTACACCTAATATCGGAACACTATAACAATGGATCAGTTGTTTTTTCATTGTCATAACCAAATGCATTACAAAAAGCAACTTTAAGAGAGGAAGGATGTGTTTTGTCTCACAGATTAAGAAAGATACAGACTATGGCAGCCAGGGAGGCATGGTGATAGGAGTGTGAGATAGCACTGAATTAAAAAGCAGAGACCTGACAGAAAGTGTGACTGGTTATAAAATTTCAAGCTATCCACCAATGACCCACTCCTTTAAGGAGGGCCCACCTGCTATGGTTCCATACTCTTCAAAAACAGCACCACCAGCTGAGACAAAAAGCTTAAACAGGTGAGCCCATCAGGACATTACACATCAAATAATAGCATTAAGCAAAGCTCCTGTAGAATAGCATTCTATATTTATGTAAAAATTGATAAGAATGTAATTGTATAAGATGATTCGATGGAAGGAAAATTAGAAAGATACCTTGACTGTGATGCACAGGTTTAAAATATTAGTTTTTGGTTATAAATACAATTTTAGAAAAATATGTAAGCATTCCAATAAAATATAATTTAAAATTATAAAATAGTCTTATGTGAATATTCAAACAATTATTGGCATTTATGCTTGTTTGCTAACTTTTACACAGGATTTCACTATATAACTGTACTGTCTCCATGCATTTAGTTCTACCTCAGTCTCCTGAATGTTGGGATAATAGGCATGTTCTACCACATTTTGCATAAAAGTTTCTATAGAAAGATAAGCTTTTTTCATACATTCTGTATTCAAGAAACAGAATATTTTTATATTATAGCATTAACTTTTAAATTGTTTCCTTCCCTTCTGAAAATAACTATAATTGCAAGCAGGGTTATATACCTTGTCCTATAACAGGAAAACGGTTCTTATGAATTATTTTCCCAAGACATGTTAATCCTTTTATTATTATTTTTAACATCTTCGTTTTTACTTTGTGACTTCATAATTCTCTTGAAAATGTGCAATTTGTTTCATGAACCGCAATGTTTTATGTCAGCTCTGACAGTATCTAATGGCACAGGTAATAGGAGATTGCTATCTTTAACCTTCCTTGTACTTTTCCTAAGTAACAAAATTTGTCATCCATGACATTATTTTTACATTGTCAAGATTAACAACTTATTCTATTGATGACAAGGGTTGAATGCAAGAAGCCACAATAAAAGTTATTATGCTCAGTACTAATCTTCAGAGAGGAAGAGAGTAATTCACACTAACATGAAATGTGTTTTATTTTAAACTATTCTTAGTTCAAATAAAGCAAGATAGGCAGAGTTAGATGTACTTACATATATCTTAGTTTGAACAGGTGGCAAAAGTATTGTCTGATATTGACAAAAGAGTTAAGAGTTAGTTAAACTTTGCAGGATTTGGGAATAGAGAAATGTCAATGTGTGCCAATACCGTGGAGTAGAAAAGACCTCAGGGTGCTTCTGAGAGTGGAATGAAAATCATGAAGCCACTGGCTCAGAAGGAAAGACCCTCTGAAAGGAAGTGGACCACACAGGTGAGAATAAACTACCCAAACTACTAGAAGAATCTAACATTCCCATAGGATAACAGCTATGTTTTATTGCAAAGGAATACTTTGACATCATTGGGATTGTGGTTTCAGGAGTAGGAATTTGAAATCTAAGGAAAAAACAGTTGCAAAAGGAAAAGGTAAAAGAAAAAGATGATTGTTAGTGTGTCAAGAGGTAGGATGCTCTCTTGTCTCATATTTGTCTTCCTTCTTCCTACAAGAATAGTCCATTGCAAGAAGATATTTCTACTCTAAGGATATAATGAAAAGAGGTGATAAGGTAGCTTGCTATCAATTAATACTAAGAAGTTTGTTCCCACATAGGGCCTATAATCTCTCTTTCCACAGATACTTGATTTAGTTTATAGTACCAGGAGCATATTCCCTGCCATAAAACAGGACTTCATGCCAATTAGAAAGGAACTGGTTACCCCCACTGTCGCACCACTAAATATCTCTTCACAGAGCTATTATTTTAGCTTACAACATTCATAGGTGGACGAGAATGTTAAACATTACATTTAAACATTTTATGTGTGTCTGTGTGGACATAAGCATGTAACTGGCTGAATATGTGTATAACTATATGTATGTCACAACATACATGTGAAGGTCAGAGGACAACTTCCCCAAGTTGGTTCTATCTTCCTACTGCATGAGCTCTGGGCGTTGAGTACCATCAAGCTTGGCAACCACAGTCTTTACTCACTGAGTCACATCATTGGCCTTATTTTTGTTTCCAAAGAACTTCAACAGATTCATCCTGTTTTGATGAATAAGGCTCTTTCTTAGCCTTATCTCCTGTACTAAATTTACCTTTTGAATCCAAAGTTACTTCTCTAACTTTCAAATGTCATATTTGTCTTTATTAAAGTGGGTTTGTTTGGCAAATTACAAGATTAAGCTAAACTCCTTGTGCTTTACGAAAGGAAAAGTGTGAGTTCATATTCAGGACTCATGCATGCCTAAATACAATTTCATCTTTTGAATTCGATTGATAGATTATAAAAACTTCTAGGAAGAAAAAGGAACATTGCTCATATCATTGAAGGTCAAACTTCTCTGTAGCCTATAATTCATTTCTTGTTCTTGAAAAAATATTCCTTCTTGGTTTTAAAAGTATTTAGTTTTTTAAAAAAATTCTTTCTTGCAATAGCCTTTTAGGACATTTTAAGTTTACAATTCTTTAAATCATAAGGGTAAGATTGTAAGAGCCTAAAGATGGGGAGGAGCAACAATATGCAAGATACTCCACACAAGTTAGGGGCTAAGTAATCATAATAGGACTTTGCATGACCTGCGCAATTACAAACATGTCATTGACGCCCAAAGTCTAGCATGGATCACAGGCACTAGGATCCTTAGAGGCAAGGGATTAACAATCACAATAGTGTTCTTATACTAAAGGGGAACAGAAGAAAAAGCTCTAGGCAATGCTACTGAGTCCTTACACCTCATCAGAAGAGGAGGATCCAGAGGGAAGTTTGACATGCACAGTAAAGGATGCTCCAGGAATGGGGGTGGGGGGCACTGGGAAAAAGGGAGGGAGGGGGAAAGGAAAGGGAAAAGGGGGGAGGGAGCAAGGGGGTACAGGGAGGGGTGGAGGGAGGGATGAGAATAGGGGTACTTATCAAGTTTGTATGAGCGGAAAAAATAAATAAATAAACAAATAAATAAATAAATAAAATCATGAGGGCATTTTAGCCATTATTAGAAATGTGTCTTATTACAAACTTACCTAATGTTTGGTTGATGAAAACCACACTTAGTCTCACGGTTCTGCAGGTCAAGTGAGGAGAGACTGACAAGGGCTGACTGGTTCTGTTTTAAGTGATTGTTACCTTCCCTAGGGAATTAGAGAGGTATTTGGGCAGGACTCCAAAATATGTGCTGTAACTGCATAAGAGACAAGGCTAGCTTGATGTTTCTAAGTTCATGATATGCCTCTTGTACGATGTGAGCTAATTTGCACGGTTGAATAGAAAAGTAGGGGGAGCATTTTGAATGTAAAGAACTATGTAGTCATGTAGAAAAGATAATTTGGAGCAGTAAAAAAGGAGGACTTAGAGGCAGAATGGTCTTTATTTACTGAGAAAGACTCTGACTCACTGGATAAGGACCAATTCCCCAACTTTTTGATCATGTGTTCTTTTCAAGTCCAAGTTTTTAAGTATTTGCAGATAACTCTTTTGACCATTAGTAATTTTGTTGTAGTTTATATTTCGAAAACTTCCCTTCATCTTGTCACTATCTTTAGATTCTTGACATCCTAAGTGAAAACTCATTTAAGAAAATGTGGCACATTCTTTTATGAAACTGGAGATGGGAATGCAGGACACTGCGTTTCTTCACCTTTTGCAGTCATTAGCACATTTTCAATTGCATCTCATGCCAGCTTTTGTGGCTCTGTGTCTGGGATTTTGTTGCAGTTAGGATAGTTTCTAAAATGTTGACTTCAGTATGTTATTTCATGGATTGCTGGGAATTTGGTCAGACTCAGGGTAAGGAGATTATTATTCTGTATCCATGGACTCAAGACTGGACTCTAGCTGACCCATGTGCTTTCAGCCTCTTAGTGATGCTTTGGTTTATCCATCTTCCCACAATGTCCCTGGAGTTGACTGAGTTCCTATAGTCCTCTAAATATTATTTTCTGGGTTCTGAGAAAAAATAGGATTTTTATGACTCAGTGATAAAGGCAATGCTTTGTAAGTTCTGATACATTACTGTGTGGTATATCCAGGTTTCTTATTTTTCTCAAGTAGATGAATTGGTTAATTTTATGATCAGCAAAACTGTAAATGTCAAGAAAGATTCTTAAAAAACCATTATATTTATTATTATGAATTTGAGAAGTTTTCCCTCATATTTTATTTTGAAACTACGTAATTATTCATAATTTTAATTGTGTGTTCTAGGTATGCTGGTATTGTTTTTCATTCCCCATGGCATTAAAAATCCCTTTAGGTTAAACTTCCTAGCAAGAATGCACTTGTATATATTGTTGTGATCAAAAAGATATGTTTTCAAGAAAGCAGAAAATAAGAATTTAGTAATTACATGTGATCCTTTCTTCTTTGTTTGCATAAGTATTTTTGCATAAATATTTTTAGTTAAAATATAGATGATCTAGACACATTCTATTATATCCTTAGATAAGAAAAGGTCTCAACATTCAAACAAGTTAAGGTAAGCAAAGTAGAAAACCACAACTGACCAGATAGCAGAATCCTGGAGATCTTAAATGTTCAACTTTAATCAGACCATCCAAATCTCTTCCAAGGGCAGGTTCAGGGAACCTTGTGGAAGAGGAGGAAGTAAAATTGTAAGATCTAAAAGTGAGGAGATATACTGTCTTCCTGATCACTCCAGTCATAATAGGGCTGCTTCATCCTGGAGCTCAGAGCAGTATTTGACATTTCCATATTCACCATGGACCAGCAAGGATCTCAGGAGAAACAACTACATGCAGTGCAAATCCTAGGGGCAGGTGCTGGACAGGTGAAGGGAAGCATATCCACTTCGTTTGAGCACTGAAGAGCCACATACTGCTGCAGAAGCCTGGTGTCCTACCAGCATCAATGATCTGAGGGAGCCCTGTGGTCTACACATGCAGAAAGTGAGAACAGGAGGGACAAGGATGCTTTGGTGAATGGAGAGGAAGGTAGAAGAGGAGAAAGTATAGGGAGGTGTGAACAGAAATTAACTTTGTGTAAAAATCTTAATAAATATGACCCTGCTATCCCACTTTTGGGAATAACCCCCCATGCAGCAGAGGTTCGCCTCGATAGCACAAGCTCGACCATGTTCATAGCATAGCAGCACTGTTTACAATAGCAAAGTCATGGAATCAACCTAAATGTCCAACAGTTGACGAGTGGATAAGGAAAAGGTGGTACATCTATACAATGGAGTACCACTCAGCCATCAAAAATGATGAATTACTGGAATTTGCTGGGAAATGGATGTCATTAGAAAGAATTATATTAAGTGAAGTATCCCAAACCCAGAAAATTAAGCGCCGTATGTACTCCCTAATAGGTGGCTCCTAGTACCAAACTCACCCAGCCCACATTGAGACACTCAAAAGTAAACCTATGTAACACAGTAATTGCAAGGATTATGAACAAGAGAGATGGGTTAGGAGGGCCACACCAGAAACAAGGAGAGAGGAGACCATGTTACAGCAGAGAAAATAGGCCTCCATCAAGGTCTGCAAGTAAGTAATGAGAAACCTGGTTAAGTTCACAGACGTTCTTTCCTGATCTCACCAGAAGGGGAGGGCATATAGTCTAGCAGATAAAAAGGAATCATTTTGCAAATGGGTGATGGACCCCTCCCTCAGTGAGGTTTCCTACTCTTATTACATCTACCCTTGAATGTGCTATTACAACAAGACTCCAGTTTAACAGCTTTTTGTCTCTGGCCAGGGGGTGACATACAGTGCCCAGCAGAATGGAGTGAAGGGAATTGCAGGAGCAGCAAAACTGCAAAAGAAAATCAACAAACTACAATCCAGAACTTCAGAGACTCTATATCAATCACATAGAACTAGGCCAGCCTAATCTCTCCCCATCCTGGAGCTCAGGGACATTTGCGGAAGAGGGGGCGGTAAGAGTGTAAGAGCAAAAGGATGGGAGGAGCAACGATTTGCAAGATTCTCAACAATAGTTGGGGCCAAAGCAATCATAATGGGACTTTGCATGCCCTGCGCAATGTCCAGCGCACTGTTGCCCTCATAAAGTCTAGCATCTGTTAAGGGCACCGAGACCCCTGGAGGCAAGGGATTGACAGCCATAGTAGTGATCTTATGCTTAAGGGGAACAAGAGAAAGGGCTTATGGAAATGCCACTGGGTCCTTATATGTCATCGGAGAGGAGGACCCAGTGGAGAGTTAGGCGTACACAATAAAGGACTCTCTGGGAATTGGGGGGGAGGCACTGGGGGAAGGGGAGGGGGAGGAGGGGGAAGGGAGGGAACTGGTAAAAAATTTTAAAATGTATAATTAAATTTTTAATAAAAAATGCCATTAAAAAATCTTAATAAAAATATACAGAAAAATTTTTTTAATGTGAGTAAGTATTGCATATTTTTGTTACCATTTGAATCAGTAAAAATCTGGCAATTAAGACTAAAGGAAAAAGTCAAATTTTAAAACATAGTTCAAAATTTTGGACAAATAACATATACATGCTTACATATGTGGCATGCTTAAAATATCTTGATTTCTTATTTTACAATTGTTTATAGAATACTGATTGTTACAGGTCAATTTCTCCAAACACAATTTCTCACTTGTCTTTTTAAATTATATAACACATTTTATTTTCAAGATCAAATTTGTCGTGCTTCCATTTTTTTCTACATTTCTGAGACATTAAACTTGAGAGAAGAATTAATAAAAGTAGAAGGCAAAAGGGTGAAAGTGACAATGGAAACGAAATTTTAGGAAAAACAAAGTGTTCAGAAGATATCTTGTTAAAGAGAATTTTGGGATATTTTAAAGAATAGTTTAAAGTTATTACTTCTTTTACTGTAATTCAAGAATATGAAGACCAACATGTTGCAAATATTAATGGCTAATTAAAGAGGCTATGAATATGAAATACTTGTTCAATTTAATTTTTTCTTAATCTCTATTTCACTGAAGAATTTACAAGTCACTGTCCTAACTTTGTGCAGAATCATGAAATAGTAATGGTAGTTACAGAAATGCCTCTCCCCCTCTCCATAGACATTGTAGATCAGTTTATAAGCACAATTACCAGTTATTTTCACTAACCGTTTATCATAGTTAGGCATAACTGTCAATTTGACATTTGAGGGTTTGAGCTCTGGATACATTTGTGGAGATTTAGTGGTTGAATTGGGCCCAGAGCAAGCCTGCAGGAGATTGTGTAGGGAGGGCCCAGCCTATGATTGGTGGGATTAGGGCCTGGAATAAAATACAGAAAGCTGGCATCCTTCTGAACACTTGGCCAGACATGCTGGTCTGGCAAGTAAGGATGGTCCCTCTCTCAGCTATTGTGTCGAGAGGGTGTGGCCAGTTCCCTCCGCCCTGGTGTTGGTGCACGCTCTCCCATTAAGCTGAACTACGAGCTGTAACAAGGAATGGTAAGAGAATGACCTCTGTCAAGAACCCATGTAATAAGCAAGAAACAAGCCATTTATATATTCAAAGAGTGAGATTTAAAATATGCAATGTAGTCCAAAGTTGTTGATCTTGATGGTTGCTGTGTTACATCAAATTTATGGTTGAATAGACTCCTGGCATAATTTAGTGTCTCTTCTTAGCACATTAATCTGCTCAAAGAAAGAAACTTAGTCACATAGTGATTCAATTATATTCTTAATTCCATCTTTATTTTTAGCATTTAGCATTATGGTATGATTTCTCTGTCTTCTCATATTGTGTTCTATTCTTTGGTGATATTACTTTTTGACACATTATTCATCCCACTGAGTAAGTGACTGATGAATGGTTCAATTAGATTGTTCATCTACCAAACGATCCCTCATCTTTGCCATTTCCAGTTGCTTTCCTATGATATAGTGACAAAGTTGTAACCAAAGAAAGAAGGCATTCCACAGGATCTAGCTTCTAAAGATTGCATGGAGGAAACTATTCTGATTACAAATTTGGGGCATGCCTGCGAGTGAGGTGTAGACCTTTGTTTATTCCAGCCCCAACATTCAATATTGCCAAAGCAACTTAGTCTACTCATACACGGATAATGTCAGGCAAGTGTTGAGTGAGTCTGTCTGTATTTCTGTGTCAGGATGTATCTTCTTACTGTATTAGAGTTGGAGTACAGGAAATATTCTCAGGAATTTTGGAACTGGAGAAAAAGATTTTCATCAAAATCTAGCTCTCAATACCCCACTATACAGCTAATATTTTACTATTATTCAGATCAGCTGTGATCGTTTTAACAGGTGTCTGGATACTTGTTGCTATATTTTCTTAAGTCAAATGAAAGCTATTTAATAAAATACATGTGTAAAGGGATAGTTCATGTTGACACAAAATAACATTACTTTTAGTACACTTATTTATCAGAAAAGACACTCCTGGGATTCAAAAATTTTTAATTATTTATTTTCTTCAGTTCTCTCCCAGGAATCTTTAAAGAAAAAAAAAACCTTTGAGGAGAGAACAGAAGACTCAAGGTTCAGATTCAGGTCCCTGGACTTTTAAAACTTCATTTGTTTGCACTCATAGATTGCTTATTAAAAATCCAAAGGAGTGTCCATGCAATCCACCAATTATTAGATGGCAAAAAGAACTTGGAGGGAAAATCTAGGCCAATATCATGGAAAAATTCATAGGCAAAGTAGGTGGCAAAGATGCCCATCTCAGACTATGGTTTCAAAGGTATCTATATGTCATCAAGGTCTAATAAAGAAATCAGCCAGGAAGAACTCTACAGAGAAAAACTATGTAATAGAATTCCAGTGTTTTGATCATTGGCAACAAATCCTCCTCAGTTTTGAGTGTCAATGAGGTATCTGCATTTCTTATGCTTACTACACGCATAAAACTAATATTGTTCTCCTCAAATATGTACAATTCACAGGATGCTAAACCATGACACCCTCAAAACATCTTTCTTGAATAAACAATTATGAATAATGAAGATAATCATGTTTGATGATCTTCGTCACATGTTTTAGTTGAAAGAAAATCTGTTTTTTTTCTTCTTTAGTTTTCAATTTACTTTAAGCCCAAATCAAGATGTTTCATTACCAAATGTTTCACTAACATGTTTTGCTAAACACCTACCATTTCCAAATGATTGCTTCAACAACGGTGGAAGTTGATGATCATGGTACCAGAGTTTTCCATCCATGCAATTCACTCTGGTTTTATAATCAGTTTTTACCTTCTGATATATTTGCAGATATACATTGTGTCAAACACACCAATTGGGAATGTCAAGAGTTTTCAATCTAATTAGTATAATTGCTTAGTTAAGGACAGCAGAAGTATTCACTTTTAATACATAAATTCATTCCTATGATTGCCAAAAAGGCTATTGTTGATTAGGTTTCCTAGGCAACCACGAGTTTAATAGTCACCCAGTCCTAGCATCTTATGACACAGAAAATTTCCTGCTAAAAAAGGAAAAAATAGAAAACAACTTAAGAAAAACGTTAAGCACTTGTCAAAAAAAAAGTGTCTTTTGAATTGTTTTTTGCCAAAGAATATTAACTCAAACTTAAGACATTTCTATTGTATTATGGATCCATTTGTAATACATTCACTACTGAAATTATTTTCTCTGATAGATCCTTAATTTTATTGTCATGAACTCATGACTCCATGTCCACTGTCTCACAAAACAGTCAGCTATACAAGAGATTTCATCATCTCTATATCTCATTTTTTTTTGGAAAGAGATGGGTACAAAATCTCAAGTTTCTAATTCCAAAGCTCAGTTCTTGCCTGAGAATTTCTTCCATAAATTGCAATGAAATAGTACATACATAGAACGATAGTCATCTTGTTTTCCTATCCCATGATAAACTTTTGTCAAATTTTTTCACTTTTATTGATAAAATAAAACCATACACTCACTAAAACTATATTGGAAATGTAGGTGTCAGATATGTTTCAAGATTAAATTAGTTTGGCTTCATGCATTTGTTTGTAAAGCCATCTCAAAGGTCCACACTGCTTACTCATGCCTCATGTCTGTAGAGGATTTGGCATCTACACTTTGTCTTGTGACCTGCTGCAGTGACCACTATGTAGAGGCTGATCTTGCCCCCCTTTTAGGCAGGCATATGTCACCTGATATCACGAAGCAGATGGACTCATTGTGATGTTGCCATGCTTGTGCAGGTGTTGTAAATATGATGGCATACTTGGTTGATCTTTTGTCTTGACCTATTTTCTATGTCAGTAGTATACTCTGAAAAAGGATGCTTCTCTATGGGTTCACAGGAAGACTATTCAAGGGTCCAAATGGTAATTGGCCCAAAGCTATAGAAAGTTTTCCATGTGAATTCACAGGGGACCTGAGTCATATGTATATGCTATCTGTGGAAAGCCATTAAGGTAGTGTTGTTTTTCTTCATGGCAAACACACTATACCCGTCCAAAAAAGGCCATTAGAAGGCACTGTTCCCTTCTGTAGGTGACAGCCTATAATTGGTCTTCGTGATGACTTAAAGGATTTCTTTCTGGATGGGTGTATAAAATCTGGTACTTTGAATCGATCCCATGTCAAAATCCTAGTCAAATCCTTACTCTTGAATAAAAACTCTCTATTTTAGTTTTTCAGTTTAAAATACAAAATAACTTGATTCAGATGAGAGACACTAGTTAGAGTCAGCTTACCTATGATTCCTCCTTATCCCTCTCCTGTCCTTCATTATTTATCTCCAATCTGCCACTTTAACTTGGATTCTCATTTAGGTTCAGCATGTGAGTTTCACCAACTCTTACTAATATTCTCTTCCCCAAACCTTACTTAGCATTCCTCAAGTCTAACACTAGTAATCAGAGAAACACAAAAATAGAGGGAAGAATTACATTTCTGCGTTGTTCTAGCATAGGTTGTTCCATGAGACAACATTCATACTTCCTCATAGTACTCTTCTCCATTACAATCATGGCACATACACTGGGGGTGCCCTTGCTCTTGACTGATTGATGGGAAGTGGGAAATTTTAATAGTGCAAACACAAGATGTGGTTGTTCATGGGACAGATCTCTAACAACTCTCTTGAAATCGCTTATTAGATAGTGAGGAGAGAGAGAACTATGAGCAAATTGTTTTTCAAAATTTGTGAACTTTTACTGGATGTAAAAAGAGTTTGATTGAACAAGGTCACTCAAGGGCAAATGGAATTACCAAGTAATGAATCTCAAGGACTCTGTAAGGGAAGAGGTCAAAGAAAAGAAGGGTAGGGTCTGGGAGATCATTCTTTAGTCAAAGTCTTTGCTTCCCAAGACTTTGATTTTGAGTCCCCAGATCCCATGTAAAAAGACCAGGCAGATATGGTGCAGGTCTACAATTCTGTTCCTGGAAGGCAGAGCCCTGAGCAAAGCAATAAAGTGGAAGAGCATTCAGGAGGATTCCCAATACAACCCTTGGGTCTCTCCAGGCACATACACTCAATTGCACATGCTCACAAACACACGTATACCCATGCACATACAAAGTCTACAAACATGCACACAAGCAAGCAAAAGCATAGGAATAAAAATAAATAAAAGAGGGAGATGGAGAGATGGCTCAAGGGTTAAAATTCTATCTCACAAGCAGAAGGTTCTGAGTTCGGATCCCAGGTCCCATGTAAAAAACACCAGGTGGAAACAACAGTGGCCTGTACTTCCAGCCCTGGTGGGTGGAGCCAGGGGAATCCCAGAGTGAATCAAGAAGAAGGTAGAAGCAATCCAGGATGATACCGGAAATCACCCTTGATCCTCCACAGGGACACATAGTGCCCTATCACACACACTCACTCACACACACACACACACACACACACACACACCAAACAAACAAACAAACAAACAAACAAACAAATAAATAAAAGAATAACAGTTCAATTGAGTTCGGGATCAGGGAGAGAGCTAGTTTCATACATCAGCTTCAGATTCGCCACAAGTTTGTGGTTACAACGCTCTCAGTAATATCTGACCAAGGTAACGTTAAACTGCCTTTAGCACAGTTCCATAGTAATATTAGTTATTTAACTTGTGTTAACATTAAGATTAGTGGTCATTAAGTAGCTTAGCTTAACATTACTGAAAACATGTTTCTCCAGGGTTGATTCTTCTTTAGAGGTGGCCAGTCAGTGAGATAACATTTGTTGCTTGGCTCCTGTCTGCCACTTTTCATAGAAACTTATCAAAGGAGTAAATTGCATCCTGCTGATTCAGGTAGCAATTGCATTTCTGTTTCTTTATCAGTGTACTTGATATTGCCCCATCTAGTTTTTTATGTGTATGTGTTTGTATGTTTGCAAATGTGTTGGCGTATATTGTGCATATTTGCAAATGTGTGGATATGTGTATAGAGTTTCAAGGCTCATATTGGGAATCAATCTGGATTGCTCTTGAACTTTACTCTTTTTGAGACAAAAATCTAATGCACAGAGGTAGTATGGCTAGCCAGCTAGCTCTGGGAATTCCCAAACTCTGCCTTCTGAGTCTGGAATTTCAGAAAAGTCAACAAATCTACTTGGCATTTTATGTCATGTCAATGTTGAGATATGAATTCCATTCCTTTTGCTTACAAGCAAACATTTTGACTGCTCAGCCATAATGTAGGCTGTTGAAATTTTTTAAGTAGTGCAATATTTTGTCCTGGAGAGTATTAATTTAGTACATGAAAGGATAACTTTTACTTGAGCTGATAGTCTAAAATAGCAAGGATTCAATAATTTTGAGTTCAGTGGAAGTCTTTAAATAGATTGCATCTGTGTTTTGCTATAATTGAAGGGTTAAAATAAATTGGAATATTAACCCTTTAAATGTCTCATCTGTATTTAATTCAAATTAAGGGAGGTTATCTAAAGAGAGTTATCAAATTTTTCTTATCTAGATCATATAATGTATAAATGTTATATGCAATTACATGTATATAAAATATGTATAAAAGTGTGCATATATGTATATGTATACATAAGTATAAATGTACATATAATAGTATATATATAATATATGAAACACATATAAAAGCATGTATATATGTATAAAATAGATTACTTGCTAGTGGAAGAAACCAATTCAACCACTTTCCTGAGTTTCTTATGTTTCACAGTGTTTTAAATTTCTCAAATTCAGTTTCCAGTGATTTTTTTTAAATGTGAATCTATTAAGAAACTGACATAAAGGAGATTTTCAGAAAGTATATGTTGGTTGAGTGCGTCTATAAAAGCATGAGGACTTGAGTTCAGATTTCCATCACTTCAATGCCAATAGGTGAGTCGAGGGAACAAGTAAGCAAGCAAGCAAATAAAAACAAATAAAATAAGCACAGCAGCAAATGTCTGTAATCATGTGCAGAACTGTAGAGTGTATAGATGCAGGCATCCTAGCTACTCTCTGGCCATACATTTTATCTGATGTTCAGTGAGAAACTCTCTGGCCATACATTTTATCCATGTTCAGTGAGAAACTCTTCTCAAAATACAAAGTGTAACGCAATAGAGGAGGATATTCAGTGTTGGTCTCTGGTCTCCACATGTGCACAGGATGTGGGAACACACATAGAGCATGAGGACACACAGTTACACACACACACCCACACACACACAGACACACACAAATGAAGAATTTTGGACAGAAAAATTATTAGAAGAATTCATTTGAATTTTACTTCTTTTAAACAGTCATTTTTTCTGATTTCATGATATATGCAAATGAAATTGTATGATTTGCTTTTTTCACTGACTATTTTGCAATCATTACATTTTTATTTAAAATGTCAGCATTAAAAGGAGGAAATGGGGCTGGAGAGATGGCTCAGGGGTTGAGACTCTGTCTTTCAAACAGAAGGTCCTGAGTTTGGGTCCCAGGTCCCATGTGAAAAACGCCAGGCAGAAACATTAGTGGCCTATACTTTCTACGTTGGTGGGAGGAGCATGGGAAATCCCAGAGGGAACCAAAAAGGAGGTAGGGAGGTAGAAGTAATCCAGGATGATTCCTGAAGTCACCCTTGATCTCCCACAGGGACGCAAAGTCCACACACACACACACACACACACACACACACACACACACACACAAAGTAGATGAAATATTTTTTTAAATGAGGAAACGTGTCATTCTGTAAATAATTCACAGTTTAGAGGTGCTCTAGTCAGAAGGTTTGGCACATCCAAGCATGAGAATGCAATATGTCTTCCTTGCATTTCTCCAATGCAAAAATGGACCCTGACAGTGTTAAAAGATCCTTGCTGGAGAGCGATTCTCGACCTGACTTTCTAAAGAGTGTTTTGGCAGCTTTGTGTTTCTGCCTGAGTGCTTCTGCTATTGCAGTTCCCATTCAGTATTAGTTATCGAGTTCTGCTGTCTCACGCATCAGAACCAGGATATTTTATGAGACCTGTATTTGTCACTTTATGTTTTAGAAGTTCAGAAAAAGATGAAGGTGAATAAATCTCTCCTAAAAGGATAGGAATATTAGATTTCTTTTTGTTTCACCTGCTAAGAGAAACGACTTCTATGATTTAAAAAAATAAAATAAGAAGTTGAAAATCAATTTCTCTTGCTGCTACCTGAGATATCATTCAGGGTTACATGATAACACAGTGTCTAGTAAAATACAGTGTGTATGTAAATAATGGAGTAGATCTGTGTTTGAGAAGATTCTGCTTTGAATTGCTTTAGTATTTCCAGTGTTGTGCTGAGCATGTAGCTTCAGGCACACTTCTTTATTTCACTAGTTCCATGTTCAGAGTCACTGTTTTTCTTAGCATCTGGCACTGCTGAGAAATAAAATTTCATTTCACGTTTACAGCATCCATCATTCCATCAAGTGAGGCAAATACCATGGCCTTTGTAACAGCTTAATGCACAGAAGTTTACAAGTGCTGTGTCACTTGACATTCCTGCAACTTCTGATCGGTGACTTGGCCTCAGGAAGAGGCTATGTTGTGTACATCATCTTATTCCAACACCGATACTAGGGAGGAGATGACCTGCAGTGTTTTGGCCCCTAGATAATGACAAAGAATAGAACAAGAAAGGAAATCATTTAACTTATCCTAGAAAGGCTCTTTCAAGGCTTTCAAATTCATGGCACAGAATTTTACTATTAAAATTCACTGAATATACAAGTTACTAAAACATTCCATTAATCATAACAGATTGGTTTGTGTTAAAGGATAAACTGGTAGATTAAAAACATATAATATAGAGCCCAGAAATAGACCTCTGTATATGTTCATATGATCTTTCAAACAGAACAAGCCAACAGAATGGAAGAGGATCATCTTTTCTAAAACTTTGCTTGAACTACTAAATGTCATATTTAAATATATGATTTTCACAACATTCATGGAAATCAACTCCAAATTAATTACTTACAGGTAAAATCAATTTCCGAAAGAAAATAGGGAAAATCTTTAGATTTAGCCAGAAACGAAGGGATTTTAGGACAATGAAACCATAATGGATTGATTACACAATGGAAGGCCCTTGCTATGATTTGTTTAAAGCCCTAGAATGTCCATCAAGAACCATGAACCCTTTTGCAAACTATGAACTCTAGATGATATTAGCATATTAATGAAGGTTCCTCAGCTGTAGCAAGATACACCATTCCATGTTGTTGATGAAGGAGGGGGGGAAAGAATGTATGTGGTCAGTGAATACATAAAAAAATCTTTATATATACCTTTTAATGTGAACATGTGAACATGCTCTGAAATTAATTTTAGGTAATGAATATCCAATTCTACAGTTTGTAAGTACCCATTGTTAATGTTCTTCATCTAGTACTCTGGTTAGTGTACTGGTTAGTGCTTATTTGACAGTTTCTTTTGAGCAGGGGATACCAAAATATGTTCCAGAATCTACTACTTGTACTTTTTTGGGGATCTGAATAATGTTGAATTAAATTTTAATGTTGCATTTATATACAGTTTATAGAAGAAATGCAGGGGGATACCAATACAAGTTCTCCCTTTCTCTCTCTCTCTTTCATTTTCCCTGTCTTCTTTCAAATAAATAAATAAATAGATAAAAAACAAATAGATAAATAAATAAATAAATACCTGATGATAACAGTGTTCTTCCTTTAAAATAATCCTGAGTTTCAAACCCTAAAATACCTTCAGGACAGTCCCAATGCTCTCTTGCTTAGAATCTGCAGGTACCTTTTAATTTACTCAATTTCTCCTTTATCTTTGGATTGAATGTCACCTCCTGCAGTCTTTGTCACAGATGGTCCGGGGCATGCTCACCTGTTCACAAGGACACATATGCACAGGTCAGTTCCCCAGGAAACTATTGAGTCAGAGTTTTGACATGTGTGACAATTCTAACAATTATTCTTCTATGTGTAAACATCAGTGAACAACTGGCCATCTATTTGAAAATAAACACATGCATCCACTGTTGACCTTTGATTCCAGCTGTGGATTCCAGCTGTGGGCCTAGATGAATTTGCCCCTCACTTGGAACATGGCAACATATCCTTAGTTTAACCCTCACTGACAAACTCACTGTTCTCATTGCCATTCAAAGTCCATTCTCCATGCAACACCAATGATTTCCTTAAATTATAAGCCTCTCGATATCTCTTTTTTTGTATACCCAAATAAAATGAATGCTTTTCATCATGATCTGTGAATATAATGCAGCGACTCACCTCCCTCTTGGCTATTTGTGATCCTTCATCCTCACTTATTGTTCTTGATCCCAAGCTGGCCTCAAACCTCTACCTTAGTTTATCTGCTTCAAAGACTTTTTTAAAATTTTTGCTCATTTTAATGTCTCTGTCTTAGTTATCAACTGTCCTCATTCCCACATATAGTTTAAGGTTAAACTGAATTCTGTAGAAGGAATTATCTAACATTTAAATAAGATGTCAATACCCCACATTCTCCTCCAGTGTGGCCTATACTGTGTTTTATTATTCTCTGTAGCTCAGATTACTTGCTGACACATTCCTCATACTGTACACATTAACACTAGTCTTTCAGTTCATCATCACCTCCTCAAGTGAATGCAATTCACATGAGAGTCCATCTATTGCTTCTTTTTTAAAACTACCACATTCCAAGAACCCATAGCAACATTCTGCAGGTCATGTTAATAACATTTATAAAAGAATGATGAAGATAAATTTAAAAATTCCAGGTATAGTAATGGATTCTCCTATAAAGCATCTATTGCATTTATTACTGACCAACAGAATGATAAGTGGTCTTTGAGAGCTATGATAACAGATATAAAATTTGTATTTTATTATGTAAAGGCATTTAGTTTTCAAGATGTATGAGAGGCAGAAACCAGCCTGTTCTTACTCAGTGACTGAGATGTGATATCTTGTTTCTATTACTGTTCACTTTTCCTTTGCATGGTATATTCATTCACAAGCATACTTTTAGGAATCATTTCTATAGTTATGTATCATATTTCTCTTTATCTCATCTAAAAATATGAACTTTCTGCTAGAAGCAATCAAAAGATAACATATTCATGGTGCAACATAGATGTTCTGGGCATGGGGAGAATGGGATTGATAAAATGACTAATTTAATATTTAAAAAGTTAGTGAAAGCTAATTCTTTCATCTGCACCCAAAAACAGAAAAGATATTAGTGCTCATTTATCTTTTTTTATTTCCACTCATACAAACTTAACAGGTACACCGGTCCCCCCCTCCCTCCAATCCCCCTATCCCCCTGTGTCCATTTCCCCTTCCCCTTCCTCTCCCCATCCCCCAGTGCCTCCCCTTTCCATCCCCAGAACATCCTTTAATGTGCATGCCAAACTCTCCTCTGGGTCCTCCTCTCTGATGATGTGCAAGGACCCAGTAGCATTTCCCAGAACCCTTTCCTGTGTTCCCGTTAAGCATAGGAACACTACTGTGGCTGTCAATCCCTTGCCTCCCAGGATCCTAATGCTTTTAGCAAATGCTAGACTTTGTGAGGTCAATGATGTGTTGGATATTGCGCAGGGCATGTAAAGTCCAAATATGATTGCTTCGGCCCTAACTTATGTGGCGTATCTTGCATATCATTGCTCCTCCCATCCTTGTGCTCTTACAATCTTACTGCCCCCTCTTCTGTAAATTTCCCTGACTGCTCATTTTTCTAGTGACTTTTCTAGTGAATTTTACACATACATACAACATCGAATTTAAGTAATAGTAAGAAATCCTTGTGTTCAGTGTTTAGTGCTAAGAAATACATAATATATTAATATTTTTAAACCTGTCCTTCTAAAACATCAGAATTCTGTGTCTCTAGTAGACTTTCCTAGGGGAAATAAAGGATTTATTTATTTCTATACACTTGGAAAAATGAGTGGTTAGCTTATGATGTTTATCAGTCAACATATGTTCTCATAGCAAAATATCATGGCATGATTGGTTTACAGCACAGATGTTTATTTCTCACAGTTCTGAAATCCAAGATGAAATTTCCATTTCATTTGACTTCTGATGGAGCACTTCATTCTCCCTCTGTGTCCTCAGATGACCTTCCTGTGGTGTGGTCATGGAGCGATGGATGACTTGGCCTTTCCTGTTCTTGCTATTCTAGCAGCAAACCACCCTATGACGGAATTCACCTTAAGTCTGTCCTCAGGGGCCAAATAGAATCACATCAATGAACATGGCTTCAATAAATGAATTTGAAGTCGACACATTCAGTCTTTAAAATTTTTTTAAGAAAAACTAAAAATTATTTCTAAGGAAATAATAGAATATTATCAAAACTAATGGTCAAAATTTTAGGACAAGGAGTTTTTGATGATTGGCTTGAAGATTCACCTTTCAATCACAAAAACAGCAATAGTCCCAGTATACCTAGGAATTTGCCACCAGTAACATCCACTTTTCATCTAGGAATTTGCCACCAGTAACATCTAGTTTTCATTTTGCTCTCTTTTTCCAGTGACCACCAATAAACCAAGCAAAAGCATTTTTTCTAACATCTCATGTTTCTTTTTTATTTTTTTATTTTTATTTTTTCTTTAAACTTTTTATATATGTCTATTTTTCTTTATTTTACTTATTCTCTTTTTGTGCACATATTCAGTGACAGAAGCATCTTTTTATATTTAGGTCCTGGCCTGAGATCTTGAAGCAGTCTGGGGAGGTAAGAAATATGTAATTTACATATCTGGCCTTTTGATTAAATTTGAACTATGTTTCTTCTTTTATCTGTGGACTACTATCCGTGAAGTCCAAGAATCACAAACAGTATGAAAGCAAATTGACAGTGATATTTATAACAGCAATAATAAAACACTTATCACAGCTGCTGATTTTCTCCAAACTTTTTCCCTCTAGTTATTCTAACTGAGAATATACTTACTTTTGTAAGGGAATATACTGTTGTATCACATCATCCCAAAGCTATCATTGTCATTAATTATTTTATGCTAGAGTATAGTGATAAATAAAAGTAGTTATGCTTTTCTAATCATTAATGATAAAATATCTATGAATCTTTTAAATTTTTAGCGAGACTTTTTGAGAAAGCATTAATGATATTGAGTTTGCCTGTATTCTTTATTCTAACTATAAAATAATTCTAAATAACATGCTGAATGTTTCTAAACACAGGATAAGAATGAACATATTTATGCTCATATATACACAAATCTTATCCATGTAAAACTTAAAAATTGTCAGAACTCTGTTTTGAAAGGAGATGAATAATATGATGTAGCAAAACTAATTATAAGATTGACTTCCCATTGGGCTGTGACTGGATATGCAGCAGAGGATGGAAAGCTTATATAGGATTGTGGTTGTGAATCAGGGACATATAGTGAACAACAGTCCACCATTTTGATTGGTGTAGATCTCATACAAGCATTGCAAAATAAAATGACTATAGTTAAACAGGCAAGATAGACAGTTTTAAAAATAAATAGAGAAAATTTAAATTCATATACTTAAGTAAAAGTGAAAGGCTGAGAAAATATTGCAGGTGTATTTGAAACAATAATATGTAAAATACATGTGTTTCTAATAGAATAAATTTCTATTCATTACAAAATGTCATTGATATAAAGGAATAGATGAATATTTTTATACAATGGTGTATATATGTACACTGTAGAGTTATTCTTAACTATTGCTGTGAGAGAACTTACAACTTACATCTTAAGTTGCTGTTTCAAGCAACTTAAGGGAGAAAGGGAGATTTATTCAGCTTACCATTCTAGAGAGGAGATACAGTCTCTCATGTTGGAGGCAACATGGCTGGCCGGCCAATGCTGGAGGAGGCTACGTCACTGCAGATATCTTGGAGGCTGATAACTGCAAGACTGCTTGCTGCAAAGGCAGACTTCTCCTAGAGGTAGGGTGGGACTAATTCACCTCAAGGCCCACCCCTTGTTACTGCCTTCCCCCAGCAAATGTCCACCTCTTAAGGTGCCATGACCTTGCCAAACACATGAGACTGGGGGGGACACATTTCAAACCATGATATATACACATTCACACATATATGTACAAATTAAAAAACAGAACATGATATCATGATTTTCCATTGAGCAGATTATAAGATGTATATAAAAGCCAGTGATATAGCCAGTGATTTTAGAAAAAAAGATGCCAATTTTTTCCAAGAAGATAATTTCTTTAAATAAGTTGTTTTAAGCCCCAAATCCCTAAATATATAATATTAAATTATTTACTAAATAATTCTATTATAGAAATCTAGTCTTCAAAATTAATTGGGATGTAAAAAATGTTTAGCATATATTTGTTAGCACCATCAGTCATATCCATGAAAACTTTAAGGCCAATTCACTCAGATATGCTATTTATTAGATAATCTGTTACTCCATCACAATAATAGATTATACTATAACCACTAAGAAAAATATTCATCAAAAAATGCCACAACATGAATGGTAATTAATTTGATATTTTCAAAGTTGTCTAAGAGCTATTGACAGGTAATTACTAGTGAGAGCAATAAAAATAAAGATGGCACTAATGTGCTCCAGAGGTGAGTACCCAAGAGGATGGGACTCTATTGGAATCATATTAAAACCATACTCTAGAGGCTGGAGTGATGGTTAATCAGTGAAGTCTGAACATCATCACATAAAGGCTCTACCTATCACTGAATCCCATGATTTTGTGGTCAGGCTTAACATTCAAATCCATTGTGGGGCCATTGTGCTTAAAGCCTTGTGGAAGTTTGAGCCTTCAATCTCGCTGGCCTCTCTGTGTGGACCCTAGGTAGATGACCTGCCACTTCTGATTTGTAGGTTTTCATTATTAAACTTAGGTATATAATGTATCTCTCATTTTTCTCTACTCTGACATTTTCTGTGAAATGCCAAACAGTATCTCCCAGGTGCCTGGTTAATTAAGTGATGTCAACAGAAGAAAGAAAAATTACTTCAGAAAAAAAAATAGGTTGCAGGAAAAGATGTCAACAGGTTAAATGGACTGAGTTATGTGGTGTTTGCACTCTATTTTTCAAATTTCTACATTATAGCTTGTATTTAGTAACTTATATAAGTTGGACTTATCTGTTTGTGTGATCATCTTGCGTTTTATGGGTGATGTGCATGGTCATAGTATGCAGATTTTCCTCACTATCTTTTCTCTGAGAGCTGTAGATATATTAGGGAAGATTGCTTAATTTCATATGAAAATATAAAAATTAATTTCCTGTATATTTGCCTCCAACATACTTACAGTTAATCTCCACAAGCTATTTAGGGTAATGGGTGAGAAGAGACCTCTCCCACATACTCAATTTTATAAAGTTGTATGTTTGGACATATATAATCCCAGAATTTTTCAGATTGTGGCAGTCTGTGAATGTGTCCCATATTTTTTTTTGCTGATTATAAATTCTTAGAGATGAAATAACTTATTTTCCTGAGTAGGTATCTAGTAGATGGACATTAGAATAAATCATTCCTATAAATCAGTTTTTTCTCTTTTGTGATATTATAGTTTGGAACATTAACCTTATTTAAGCTGGCAGCTGCTCAACCGCTGATCTATAGTCTCATCACGTCATAGTTTTGATCTTTATAATTGGACAAAATCCCCTTTTGGGATCCTGGCTTGCTGCAGGGGCATCCCTAGCTCTGTGATAGCAGCAGGCATTGGTGGATCTGATTTCCTCTCTGGTGTCAAGTGACAGGTTGCCTGCAGCCCCTTGGCCATGTCCCTGGGCTCTGGATCATTAGCAGGCTGTACAGATCCAAGTTTCTTTTGGGCTCATGGTCTGCTCCAGGGTGTTCCCCTTAGAGTCTGATGGTAAATTTGAGGCAGCCCTTTGGCCACACCCCAGGCTCTGAGTCATCACCTGGCTGTACATATTGGAGTTCCTTTTGGGCTAGCTGCCTGCTGCAGGGTGCTTCTCTAGCTCTGGAACACTAGCAGGCATTGGAAGATCAGATTTCCTCTCTCTCTGAGGATCAGTGCAAGTCAGTTTTAACTAACAACCCCCATCAGTCAACCAATAATGCAACCTCCAAGATTTTGACAGAGTCTACAGGCACCACAAACCTGGGACCAGAGCACCAACACCACCTTGCTTCTGAGGACCCTAAAGCTCCTTTCAAGGAACAGAAAAGAATATTCACATCCAATTTCATACAAGTAACCTTTTTTACATTCCCTCTCATCACAGTTGACAATCACCTCTGCTTCTTATACCCAAACCCCACACACGCATCCCTTAGGGCATTAACTATTCACCCTCATAAATTTGGAAGGAACTAATAGCTGCCATAGTATTCTAAGCTCTAACCCCTGACTACTAAATCCACTCTATTTCTTAATAGAAGGCTGATCTAATACTTAACCCAAACCACATATAACAAACCTTGACATCCAATCCCAAACATCCAGGCAAATCTAGACCTAAACTCTGTCATCCCCAGAATCAGAGTAGGGCCTTCATACTTTTTTTTTTTTTTGGGGAGCATATCACCTTACCCATGAAATGACAATAAGGAGCCCTAGACTGAGACCTTAAACACTTTGGTAAACAGTGGCAATAAAATATCTGAAAAAATGCTCCACTTCCTTAGCCATCAGGGAAATGCAAATCAAAACTTCCCTGAGATATCATCTCACCCCGGTCAGGATGGCAAAAATCCACAATACAAACAACAACAAATGTTGGAGAGGATGTGGAGAGAGGGGAACTCTCCTACATTGCTGGTGGGAATGCAGGCTCATACAGCCACTCTGGCGAGCCGTCTGGAGATTCTTAAAGAAATTAAAGATTGAAATGCCATATGACCCTGCTATTCCACTTTTGGGAATAACCCCCCATACAGCAGAGGTTCACCTTGATAGCACAAGCACGACTATGTTCATAGCAGCACTGTTTACAATAGCAAAGTCATGGAATCAGCCCAAATGTCCAACAGTTGACGAGTGAATAAGGAAACAGTGGTACATCTATACAATGGAGTACTACTCAGCCATCAAAAATGATGAATTACTGGAATTTGCCGGGAAATGGATGTCATTAGAAACAATTATATTAAGTGAAGTATCCCAGACCCAGAAAATTAAGTGCTGTATGTACTCTCTAATAGGTGGCTCCTAGTACCAAACCCAACCAGTCCACCTAGAGACAGTAATTCCAAGGATTATGAACAGGAGGAATGGGGTAGGAGGGCCACACCAGAAACAAGGAGAGAAGGGACCATGTTACAGCAGGGAAAATAGCCCTCCACCAAGGACCCAAATAAGTAATGAGACATCTGATTAAGATCACAGACTTTTGTTCCTGATCATTTACTACTGAGGGGATGTGATCTCACCAGAAGAGGAGGGCATATAGTCTGGCAGATAAAAAGTAACCATTTTGCAAATAGGTGATAGACCCCTCCCTTAGTATGGTTTCCCACTTTTATTACATCTACCTTTGAATGTACTTTTATCACAAGACTCTAACAGCTTTTTGTCTCTGGCCAGGGGGTAACATACAATGCCCTCCAGGATGGAGTGAAGGGCATTGAAGGAGAGCAAAACTGCAAAAGAAAACCAACAAACCACAATCCAGAACTTCAGAGACTCTATATCAACCACCTAGAACTAGGCCAGCTTAGTCTCTCCCCATCTTGAAGCTCAGGGAAATTTACGGAAGAGGGGGCGGTAAGAGTGTAAGAGCAAAAGGATGGGAGGAGCAATGATATATAAGATACTCTATACTAGTTAGGGCTGAAGCAATCATAATTGGACTTTGCATGCCCTGCACATTGTCCAACACACTGTTGACCTCACAAAGTCTAGCATCTGCTAAAGGCACCAAGAGCCTTGGAGGTAAAGGATTGGCAGCCACAGCAGTATTCCTATACCTAAGGGGAACACGGGAAAGGGTTCAGAGAAAGGCCACTGGGTCCTTGTACGTCATCGGAGAAGAGGGCCCAGAGGAAAATCAGACATGCACAAGAAAGGACTCTCTGGGAATTGGGGCGGGAGGCACTGGGGGATGGGGAGGGAAAGGGGTGGGGAGCGGTGGGGAGGGGGAGCCGGGGGTACCGGGGGAGGAGGAGGAAGGGAGGGAACTGGTGTACCTAATAAGTTTTTATGAGCTGAAATAAAAAAAAAATGAATCCTAGATAGTTTCCCCTTCAAGTCAAGCGTCTCGTTGTTTAAATAAACTTCTTGATTAAAATGAAAAAAAAAAAGTCCAAATGCAGCAATTCTGCCTGACCCATAGCAGTCATAAACACACACCAAGATTCTAGAAATCAAACTTGAAATGATTAAGTCACACCATAAATCCACAAGAAATAACAAAAACCACAACTATAACTTCCTCACAAAAATGACCCCATAACAATGGATTACTACCAGAATAATTCCTTGGATATTAGTCAAGAATTCAATAACCAAGACAGGGATTTTTAAAACATGGTCTTTACCATGATGAAAGCAATAAAAGAGGAAATCTAATAGTAATTAAATAATCAAATTAGCTAATATGAACAAGAGCACAACAGGCACCTAGATGAAATGAATAAAAAAAGGCAGTTGAAGAAACAAAACTAGGCATAAAACAGTTGAAAAAAACATATAGATTTGTTGCAGTTCACCTTCATAGTTACTGATAAATGACCATTAAATGGCTTAAGGGAACAAGGGGTTTGTTGTCTCTTAAGATTATCTGGTTACAATTCTCAGTCCAGCTTGACAGGAGAGCTCACACCAATACCAAGGCCAAGGAAACTGACCATATCATCTCTATATAATAGCTGAGAGAGGGACAATCTTTACTTGCCAGACCAGTATGTCTGGCCAAGTGTACAAAAGGATGCTGACTCTCTCAACCAGCTCTCCATGATTTATTCCAGGGCCTAGTCCTACCCACCAAGGGCTGGAACTTCCCCATCAGCAAGACAATCTCTTGCAGGTTTGCTCTGGGCTTATTAACTCAACTATTAATTCTCTACGAATGTGCCCAGAACTCAAACTCTCAATAGTTAAGTTGACACCTATGGTTAACTACAACAAGATTAAACTTAAAATTAAAAATAAGCTAGCTATAATTCAAAATTTAACAAAACATCTTACCAGTAGGACCAATGAAGCAGAAAATAAAATATCAGAACTACAAGATAAAATGGCAGAACACATTGATTCAGGTAAAGAGCATGAAAATTAAAAAAAAAGATACTGGAGAGGAATATTCAAGATTTATGGGATTCCTTGAAAAAACCAAACCAGAAGAAAAAACTCAAAAGGCCATTCCAGAAGAGATTATTCACACTATTATTAATGAAATGTTTCCACATCTAAAGAAAAAGTTCCCCATCCAAATACAAAGAGGCAAATCATACACCATTCAGATATGACCAAAATATAAACTTGCCATGACAAATTATAGTTTAAAAAACCCACAGATATGTGATAAAGACAATATGTTTAAAGCATCAAGATAAAAAAGTCACATTTAAAGGCAAACCTGTTAAAATAATAGCTGATTTTTCAATAAAAGCCAGAAGAACTTGGGAAGACTATACTTCAAGTTATGAATGAGCACAGTTTTATATACCATAAAAGCTATCAGTCATGATTGAGGGTGAAAGAAAAAACTTCCATCATGAGGACAAACTGAAGGCGTATATGGACACCAAACCAGACCTACAAAAGATGCTAGAAAAGATACTCAAGCTTGAAGAAAAGGAAAAACATATGTGAGAGGACAGAAGGGAAAATAATACCAAGACAATTTCCTAACAAATAATACACACATAAAAACAGCAAAACACAGAAAATGACAGGAACCAATAAGCATTTCTCAATTATAACCCTAAACATTAATGGAATGAATTCTCCAGTCAAAAGACATAGACCTCAAACACGGATCAAATATCACAACCCAGCAATCTGCTTCCTTCAGGAAACACATCTCACCATGAAAGAAAGGCACATTCTCAGAGCAAAAGGCTTCTCAAAAATACTACATGCTAACAGAAAAAGGAAACAAGCAGAATTAGCAACTCTGATATCTGACAAAATAAACTTCAAACCAAAAGAAATCATAAAAGACAGAGGATGCTATAAATTAGTCAAAGGAACAATTCATAGAAAGACTTAACAATACTGAACATATACACACCTAATGTGGGCTCAGCCACATTCATTAAACAAACATTGCAACACCTAAAATGACAAATCAGTGCAAACATGATACTAGTTATGGCCTTCATTCAACATCCCACTCTCACCATTGGATATATCAACAAGACAAACACTGAAGAGAGATATAACGGAGATTTAGCAAACCTTAACCCAAATGGACCTGACTGAAATCTATTGTGTTCCTTCCATCCCAACAATAAGAGATACAGATTTTTTTTTCCAAAAAATCAGCCACATATTGGGGCAGAAAGCAAACCTCCACATATACAAGAAAGTTGAAATAATATCCTGTACTCTATCTAACCACCATGGAATAAAACTAGACATCCACAATAAAGCAAATGTAAAAATAAATACAGAAATTCTTGGAGACTAAACACCATGATCCCAAACAAGGAATGGGTTCATAGAGAAGTCAAGAGGGAAATTTGGAAATTCCTAGAAATAAATGATAACTAAAATACAACATATCAGTTGTCAGTCCTAAAGCAGTCTTAAGAAGAAGGGGGCAGTAAGATTGTAAGAGCAAAAGGATGGGAGGAGCAACGACTTGCAAGATTCTCTACACTAGTTAGGGCCGAAGCAATCATAATAGGACTTTGCATGCCCTGCGCAATGTCCAACACACTATTGACCTCACAAAGTCTAGTATCTGCTAAAGGCACCAAGATCCTTGGAGGCAAGGGATTGACAGCCATAGTAGTGTTCCTATGCTTAAGGGGAACACGGGAAAGGGTTCAGGGAAATGCCACTGGGTCCTTGTACGTCATCAGAGAGGAGGACCCAGAGGAGAGTCAGGAATACACAATAAAGGACTCTCTAGGAATTGGGGGGGAGGCACTGGGGGATGGGGAGGGAGGGATGAGGGGAGGGGGAGCAGGGGGTTCGGGGGAAGGAGGAGGGAGGGAGGGAGCTGGTCTACCTAGTAAGTTTGTATGAGCGGAAATTAAAAAAAAGAAGAAAGTTTATAGCACTCAATGCCTATAAATATATAAAAAATGGAAACATCACAAATAAACAACTTAACAATCCAGCTTAGAGGTATAGAGAAACAAGAACAATTCAATTCCAAAAGCAGTAGATGAGCAGAAATTGATACAATCAGGGGAAATAATCCAAAATTGAGATAAGGAAAATGATACAAAGAATCAACCAAAGAGCTAATTTTTAAAAAATAAAATAAAAAAGATTGACAAATGCTTAGCCAAATTAACCAAAGACAAAAGAGAGTAAATTCAAATTAATAAATGTAGAGATGAAAATGGAGTCATTACAACTGACACCTAGGAAATGCAGAGAATCATAAGGGCACATTCAAAAATTTATACTCTACAAAATTTGACAATCAGAGAGAAATGGAAGAACTTTTGAATATGCACAGCTTACAACTATTGAATCAGGATGAACTGAATTATTTAAGCAGTCCAATAACAAGTAATGAAATTAAAGAAGAAATTACAAATGTTCCCGCCAAAAAAATTTCTAGGACCAGAAGATACCAGTGCAGAATTCCACCAAACATTTGGACAACAATACTACTACTTCTTAAACTATTCCATAAAAGAGCAAAGGAAGGAAAACTTCCAAATTCTTTCTGTGAAGCTAATATTACACTAATCCCTAAACCAAATAAAAATACAATACAATAAAACAATAGGCCAATCTCATTTTTGAGCATAGATGCAAAGATCTTCAACAAAATTTTAGTAAATCGGATTAAAAAACATACAAAAAATCATTTACTATGATCAAGTAGGATTTATTCTGACACATAAGGTTGGTTCAACATAAACAAATAAACTAATGCAATCCATCGTATAAACAAATGCAAGAAACAAAATCACATCATTATCTCCATAGATGCAGAAAAAGCTTTTGACAAAATCCAAGATTCCTTTATGATAAAGATCCTAGAGACAATTGGAGTGAAAGGAACATCTATCAATATAATGAAGACTAAAGAGAGTAAATTCAAATTAATAAATGTAGAGATGAAAATGGAGTCATTACAACTGACACCTAGGAAATGCAGAGAATCATAAGGGCATATTCAAAAATTTATACTCAATTATGAAGACTAAATGAAGAAGCCTATAGCAAGGATCATTCTAAATGGTGAAATTCTTGACGCATTCCCTCTTCAATCAGAAACTAGGCAAGGTTGTCCACTCTCATCACTTTTATTCAATAAAATACTGGAAGTCTTAGCTAGAGCTATTAGACAAGAGAAGGAAATAAAAGGATACAAGTAGGAAAAGAAGAAGTTAAGTTCTCCTTATTTGCAGATAACATGATCCTTTATCTGAGTGACCCAAAAACTCTACCAGAAAACTCTTAGAAATAATTCATAAGTTCAGCAGTGTGGCAGGGTACTATGTCAATGTTCAAAAGCCAGTGGTTTTCTTATACAGCAAGGATGAAAATAATGAGAAGGTCCTAAGAGAAACAATTCCACTTACCAAAGGCCCTAAAAAAATGAAATTAAATACCCTGGTATCAATCTAATCAAGGAAGCGAGAGACCTGTATAACAAAAGCATTAAAACCCTAAAGAAAGATATTTCAGATTGGTAGAATTAACATCATAAAAATGGCCATCCTATCTAAAGAAATATACAGATTCAATGGTATATCAATTAAAATTGCAAGGCAGTTCTTTGCAGACATTGACAATGCAATCTCAAAATTCATATGGAAGCACAAAAAGCCCAGAATAAATAAAGTAATTCTGAGTAATAATGCTGGAAGACCACTGTATCAGAATTTAATCTATACTACAAATCCACAGCAATGAAGACAGCATAGTACTGGCTCTAAAATAGACACATGGATCAATGGGAAAGAGTTGAAAATCCAGAAATAAGCTCCTACACATACAGTCATCTGATTTTCGATATGGGGGCTCAGAAAATTCAATGGCAAAAGAATAGTATCTTCATGAAATAATGCTGGCAAAACTGGATATCCATATGCCGATGATTGAAACTACACCCTTACTTGTCACCATGCAGGAAAACCAACTCCAAATGGATCAAAGATGTCAACATTAGATCAAAGACTCTAAAAACCCTCAAAGAAAGAGTAGGTAATTCCCTCGAACTTATTTGCTGAGGCCAAATAAATTCCTGATAGCTCAGGAAATAGAACCAATTCTCAACAAATGGGATCTCATAAAATTAACAAGCTTCTGTTCAGCTAAAAATAATGTCAGCTCAGCAAAAAGACAACTCACAGAATGGAAGGAAATCTTCACTAACCAGTTATCTAATAAAGGACTAATATCCAGAGTATATAAAGACTATCAACAACAAGGAGATAAACAGCTCAGTTAGAAAGTGGGCCATGTGGGGCTAGAGAGATGGCTCAGGGGTTAAGCCTCTGCCTGGCAGGCAGAAGGTTCTGAGTTCGGATCCTAGACCCCACGTATAGACGCCAGGCAGAAGCGGGGGCGGCCTGCATTTCAGGTCCTGGTAGGGCAGAGCTTGTGAATCCCGGGGCAGAGTAAACAAGGAGGAGGTGGAGGCGTCCATGGTGGTTCCCGAATTCGTCAGTGGTTCTACACACACACATACACACATATGCACATACACATATGTGCACAATTGAATAAATAATAATAATAAAAAAAGAAAGTGGGCCATGGAACTTAAAAGAAATTTTTCCCAGCAAGAAATTGAAATGTCCGACAAACAACTTTAAAAATGTTCCACCTCTTTAACCATCAGAGACATCCAAATCAAAACTACTGTAAGATATATTCTCACACCGGTGAAAATGGCAAAAATCCAAAAGGTATGCACCAACACATGCTGAAGAGGATGTGGGGAGAAGGGAACCCTCATACATTGCTCATGTGGGAATGCAGACTTGCAAACTACTGTGGCAATCAGTATTGTGGTTCCTAAAAATGTTAAAAATTGTAATGCCATGTGACTCTGCTATACGACCGCTGGGAATATTCCCCCCAAATACCTCATTGTACTATAGTGAAATGTGCATATCCATGTTCATTGTAGCACTATTCACAATAGTCAAGTCATGGAATCAACTTAGATGACTGACATTTGATGAATGGATAATGGAAATGTGGCACATATACACAATGGAATGCTACACAGCTATAAAAATGAATTACTGAAATTTACTGCCAGATGGATGGAGCTGGAAGAAATCATACTGATCAAAGTTTCCTTGGGATCAGACATCGCATGTTTTTCCTTACAATTGGAACCTAATTCCAGTTCCTCTTAATAACATACTCACAGGAAACTCTTTTATTACCCTTTACAACCATGAAAGATTAGAAATAGAAAGGTAAGGCAAAGAAGACCCAAAGAGAATGAAGACAAAGGAACGAAGTTCAACAGAGAAATAAGACTACCACCAAAAGATCTATAATTAATAAGCTATCTGATACGATGAACTGTCAGCCTAATCCAATTAGGTCACTGGTGTTTGGATTAGTTTGAAGCACTGGTGATATATTCTTTGCCATTAGAGAGGTTAATGATTAGGTAATAATCAGATGATGTCCTGGAGGTTGACCCCACCCACTACTGTGCCCTATGCTGGATCCTCCCCTCTACATCAAACCTTCTCTTATACAAAGACCTCTGTATCTGTACTGTTGGATAGGAGAGAATGTCAACACCCAGATAGGAAGCAGCCTTGTACAAAACAAGAATAACAAAATGGACGACAATGAAGAACTTGAATCTAAGACATGGGCAACTCTATAGTGATCACCTGGTTATTCAAAGGCTCAGGGAACTTTGCAGAAGAGGGGACAGGAAGAATGTAAGAGCTTAAAGATGGACAGATTACTCAAGATATGGCAGAAGTTTATGGTAATGGAGTTATTCTCATCAGACCTGCACACTGTTGAATTTGTCAGCATGCCCCCATGGGCTTATGCAGACTTCAGGAGAAGTAGCTTCAAAAAATAGGTTCCTTAGCAGAAAAAGGTCAGACAGAGATATAGGAGTACTCATGTCAGTGGGTCACCAAGGAAAGGGCCTCTCTGTCTGCCACAGAGGCCTAAACTCCCATAAGAACAGAAGATACAGAGGGAACTCCAGGACCTATAAAACCAAAGGATAGGAGAATAGGAGAGAGTAGACTGGGCTCATGTAGGGATGAGATGGAGGATGGGATGGGAGTAAGAGGGGAGGGAGGAAGGAAGGAATAGGGGAGGAGGGAGACAATGATGTATATAAAATGTTAATTTAATGAATTCATTAATAAAATGGACAAAATATCTCCAAATCTTTGTTTATGACTGTATTAATTACTTTTTACATTACTATGACTGAAGAAACTTAACAGAAGGGAGATTATAGGTCATACATAGTCCCTTGTGGTGGGAAATATCAGTGACTGGAATGGTTTGGTCAATAGTAGTAGAAATTTGTATCGCACCATGGTCAATTCGAAGAACTCCGGTTCAAGTGCAGCCAGGCTACACTCCTGCTGTAAACCTACTCTGTAAGTCAAACTTCCTCCGTCAAAAGCTCTACAGCTTCTCTAAGCACTGCCATCATTTGGGAATCACGTATTTAAGCACATGAGTCTATAGGGATATTTCATGTTCAAACCACAACTTCTGTTCCAGGTCTCATAGGCTCACTATTGGCACGCAATGCAAACTGCATTCAGTTCAACTACAAAATTCCCATATAGACTTAACCATCCAACAGTGTTCAATAGTACAAACGTCCAAATTCTCCTTTGAAACTCCAAGTTATCTTTTAGCTCAAAGTACCTGTGAAAGATAAGTTCATATTTCCATTACAAAAGACAGTGTTGCATTTATTGGGCAACACTGAAAAACAACTTAAGACAAGACTGAAAAACAACTTAAAAGAGAAAAGGGAGATTTACTTAGCCTATGGTTCCAGAGGCTATATAGTCCATAAAGGTAGAAATAACAAAGCAAAAGGCAGAAGTTGGTGGCTGGTCCAGACAACCTGAGCCATCACAAAGGTACAGAGATCAAGAGCAAACCCAACAAAAGAAAGAACAGGCTATCAAACCTCAAGATTTTTCCTTCTTACAGTAAGGTTCTATCTCACACAGTTGCAATAATAGTGCCAAACATTAACATTGGATAAATAACCAAAAACCTGAGTCTGTGGGACCAACGCAAACTCAATTATGATAGACACAAAGTAATTGTTACCAGTACAAATGGAAGGAATAGGAGCACTATAAGGAAAGACAACACTAAAGTGAGAATAAAAAGTCCATCATAGCCAACTGTAAAAGCTGTAGCTCTATGTCTAACATTGAGAGCTCATGGTGCCATCATCTGAGCTCCAACGGGTATGTTCAACCTGGTCCTAAAGCCATACTTCCTGTAGCACATATGTTTTCTCCCTCGTGATAACTCCACTTTGGTGCCTTCATCTTTCCTCAATATATATTACAATTTCCTAGTATCTCCAACATGCTGAGGTTTCTCCATTGCAACTTTCTTAAGTACACAGCTTCACACGTATTCAGGAACTTTATTCAGTGTACACAATCCTGCTATCCACTGCCTTGCCTTCTCACTAGGTTTTGTCAGGGTCCTAAGTGCAAGTCTCTGTGACCTTGTCCCCCTTTCATTCTGCATGCTTGTAAAGCCAGCATCATAGGGAAAATGCCAAGTTCTGCTCTGACTTTATTGTTTTCCATTTGTAGGAGTTTTATAGTTTATATTACTTAACTGTAATACTTTAACCACTGCCCCATAAACTCTGGGTTGGCTTGAAAGATCCTGTCTCAATAAATAAGATTGATACACACATGAAAGAAAATAAGACATCTGGAGAAATATGAGGTTTAAGCAAATTCAGTGACTAGAAATGAGGGTGGCTTTTCAATTATTGCACAACCATGATACTGTAATGTTTCCACATTTGTGCAACAACTTATTTCCATAAATGTATTAGTTCAGGTCTAACACTAATAATACTATCAGTTTGTGTTTGCCTGCAAATCGGCCTTTGTTATTCAAAGTTATTTTCACTGGGTATAAAATTTCATTTTCATACCTTTATCATTCTATTTTGTGTAGACTCTTATCACTTCAGTCCAGTCCTACTTTGAAGTAATTTTTGACGTTTATCTTGATAGTTTAAAGTTTTAGTCCAAGGTTTAAATTATGTAGGCATTTTGTTTCAACATATTTTGTTGGAATTTTTGAGAGATGGCTAAATTACTGTGATATTGTTACTTTCACAATCATTTAGAAAAGGGGCACTACACATTTTTTAACTCTTCATTTTAGACTCCTCAAATTTTTTAGTCATTCTGTGAGTAATTTTATCACTCTCTATATTCAAATTAGTTTGTAACACATATTTTTTATTCTTTGTTTTTAGATGAAACATGATCTAGACTCAGAATAACTTCTATGACTCTTATTATTTTGTTCCTAGTACTTGCTATGTGTCAGACACATACTGATCATTTTTACAGAGCTCCAAGTCTTCAGGCTTTTTTTTAACATTTTTATTATTATTTCTGCTCATACAAACTTAATAGGTACACCGGGTTCCCTCCCTCCCTCCTCCTCCCCCTGACCCCCCTGCTCCCCCTCCCCTCACTCCTCCCTCCCCATCCCCCAGTGCCTCCCCCCAAATCCCCAGAGAATCCTTTAATGTGCATGCCAGACTCTCCTCTGGGCCCTCCTCCCTGATGACGTACAAGGACCCAGTGGCATTTCCCTGAACCCTTTCCTGTATTTCCCGTCTTCAGTTTTATAAGTCAAATTATGGCATATTTTATTTGAATAACCTTATATAATTATTTTCTCCATTTCCTAAATCATTCTGTTTAAATTACTTTCCATTTTCTCACTGAAACAATCAGAAACCTTTTCTTCAAGATCTAACTGAAATAACACAATCAAACTTCAGAGTCTGCATTGTATTCTAGCATTCTCCCTATTCTCTGCTCATATCCATCTTGTGTAGAAGGAAGGTCTGCATTTCCTCAAACATTCCACTTGGCTTCTGACCAAAATGTTTCATCATAATTGATATACACATAAACATGTTCAGCTTTTAAAATTTATCTCAACAAATTCCTGATCAATGCATCTTGGAAACAAGCTTGTGTGTGTGCAAACTGAAGAATTAAGGAGATAATGTAGAAGGGTTAAATTTGCTTGTAGAGATGGACTCCCAACACATTCCAGATGAAATCTGATAAGAGACTGCTTTCAGTGTTTTAATTTTGGCTCAGCTGATGTAGAATCTGAGCTCAGTCGTACTCAGAATTAAATTGACCTGGAGATATTAGAAAATTCTTGCTGTAAGTGCAGAAAGTAACCTGAAGACTTAGATAGGAATGCTTTATCATGGGTGTCCAAAATGGGCTTCATTCATGCAGACATTGCTGAGTAAATATTTGTACAGGGAATTCCATTATCGTAGAGAAATGCTTTAGTTTGCTTTTTATTGTAAGTGGAGAATGCAGGTGGGGAATACCCTGCTAAAATGGAGTTTCTGATTTAAAATTGGACACCAGAAATCCTGTGTGTCATATGCTTATCAGACACTAGTAGCTGTGTTTACAACCAGTAGAAAACATGGGCATTAGTCACCTTACACAAAGTAGCATAGTAATATACATTGACATTTATTGAATCAACTGTAAATCTGATGGAGTTCTGATTAAGGACATTAAATAATGTAATCAACACTCATGTATTGGTATGTAGTTGAGTTGGAAGCTACAATAGCACCATATATCTAAACACAGCTCATCAAAACTGTATTCTATTGTGTTGGTTATTGTGTGTGATATGCAAAAATGTTTGATGATTGTTTATTAAAGCAATATCTTAAGATGGCAATCTACAAAATTTCAAAGGAAAATAAACTTCAGCTATTGTTGCATAGTGACATTTCTATTTTTGTTTTGGCCTTTCCTTTTCATTTGTGTGTGTGTGTGTGTGTGTGTGTGTGTGTGTGTGTGTTGTGTTTAAGTTCATATATGTGCATGATATGTAGGTGTTCAGTTATGTGTGCTCATGGATGTTAGCAGAATAAAAGTGAAAATCATTTGTGTTAGTTTTCTGTTGATGTGATAGACATTCAAAGAAACAACTTTTTTTTATTTCAGCTCATACAAACTTATTAGGTACACCAGTTCCCTCCCTCCCTCTTCCTCCCCCCCCTACCCCCTGCTCCCCCTCCCCACCTCTCTCCCTCCCCATCCCCCAGTGCCTCCCGCCCCAATTCCCAGAGAGTCCTTTCTTGTGCATGTCTGATTTTCCTCTGGGCCCTCCTCTCCGATGACGTACAAGGACCCAGTGGCCTTTCCCTGAACCCTTTCCCGTGTTCCCCTTAGGTATAGGAACACTGCTGTGGCTGCCAATCCTTTGCCTCTGAGGATCTTGGTGCCTCAAATAAACAACTTAAATAGGAGTTAATTTATTTTGCATTATGTTTTGGAAGCTTCAATTCAAGATAGATAGTTTCATTGCTTTAGGACAGTGACTCACATTTTTGTAGGCAGAGAACAAAGATGAAGTTTGTAGCAGAGAAGATATGCTCCTTGTGGACACACGCTCAGTGACCTAACTCCCCCAAGCAGGCCATTTAACTGTGGACCCCCCTATCCATTGATGAATTTAGCTCTTGCACACTTATAAACCAATTAACCCTTAAGAGAGACATTACATGGGGACCAATTTTCAACATTTGAGCCTTCTTAAAGAGACATTTCATATACAAACACTAACTTACTTTGTAAAATAGAAAAAAAAAGTAGGACTGGCGAGATAACCCAGCAATTAAGGCACCTGCTTTCAAGAAAACATTGAGTTTAAGGTTTTACCTTGAGCATCCTAGAAGTGCACATGGCGGAAAGAAAGGAATTCTGAAAGTTGTCCTTTGAATTACATTCACCCAGTGTGCTATGGAATGCATTCTCTCTCTCTCTCTCTCTTTCTCACACACTCTCTTGCTCCCAAATAAATAAATAAATAAATGAATGAATAAATAAATACCTTTAAAATGAATGATAAGGTAAAATAGAACAGTTTTTAAAAATATGGAAGTTTCAAAATAGTGCTTTAGAAAGGTTAATATAAGCAAAAAGTATACTAGAAATAAACACTTATTTTTTAACTGTGCTTACAATATTTTTCATCTTGGCATGCATAGAATGTGAGGTCATTTGATAAAATAGATAACAAATATTTTACTTGATGATTAACTTATCACCTACTTCAATTATAACTGATGTCCCAACTTTACATTATTGAATAGAAATCCTGACATTGTGTAACACTTTATTCAGTCTGTACATTCCTCCATGTTTTTGTTTCTTATTTTAATATTTTAAAGCCCAAAGATTTTACATCAATTTCCTATGTACCAAAACCTATCTGAAAATATTCTCAATAACATTGCAAACATACAGGGAATAATTGTGGTTCTCTATATTGACCATGATATGCCAAAAAAGCTTTTAGTGTAGAAATAGCTTTGGGGAGTGGGAGCTAGAGAGGTGGCTCAGGGGTTAAGCTTCTGCCTTGAAGGCGGAAGGTCCTGAGCTCGGATCCTAGATCTTGCGTATAGACACCGGGCAGAAGCGAGGGCGGCCTGCGTTTCTGGTCCTGGTAGGGCGAAGCCTGCGAATCCCCGGGCAGAGTAAACAAGGAGGAGATGGCGGCAGTCCATGGTGGTTCCCGAATTCCCTGGTAGGTTCTACACACACACATACACACACATTCACATATACATACATACACACAATTGAATAAATTAAAAAACTAAGAAATAGCTTTCGGAATGACTAGCAAAACAAGTGTGTTTTACAGACTAGGAATGAAACTGATTCTGTTCCAATTAGACAATGAATGATAAAGATATGGATGAAAGGACTTCTTTGCATAATGTTGTAAATAGATGCAGTTACTGTGGAAGGATATGTTGATTCTTTAAATGATTAAAAACACTTACCATATCACCCAGTAATGTTAATACTGAGTATAGTATATCAAAGATATGCTTATGTTCCTGTGTTCACTGAAGCATATTTCTTAATAATAGATAAATTCAGGAATCAAATTTAGTACCTTTTAGCAAATGAGGTGGTACATAAGGAGAAAGGAATATTCTTTGAATTTATAAAGGAGCAAATTCTGTTACTTATGTCAACTTAAGTAATTCCATAAGAAATAAACCCAGTATCGAAAGTAGCAAATTATATAACCTGACATGTGTGTAATCTAAAGTCCTGAAAAATCACAGAATTAGAGAGCTGGATGGGAAATAAAAGGTAGGGTTGAGTGGAGGGGGAGATGGCACGTTGTTCAAAGGATAAAATGTTTTAATCAGATAGGAAATATTCAAAATATCTATTATAGAAGATGGTGACAGGGCTGGAGAGGTGGCTCAGGGGTTAAGCCTCTGCCTTGCAGGCGGAAGGTCCTAAGTTCGGATCCTAGACCCCACGTATAGACGCCAGGCGGGGGCGGCCTGCGTTTCTGGCTCTTGTAGGGCAGAGCCTGTGAATCCCCGGGCAGAGTAAACAAGGAGGAGGTGGAGGTGGTCCATGGTGGTTCCCGAATTCGTCGGTGGTTCTACACACACACACACATACACACGCACACATGCATATACCCACAATTGAATAAATAATAAATAATAACAAAAAATTTAAAAAAAGATGGTGATTATATTTAATAATGTCTTCTTTTCTTGAAAAAAATCGAGACAGTGTAGTTTATTATTTCACACTATACAAACATAAACACACACACACAAATGAAACAGAAAGCATGTACCAAACCACTTAAGAGTACATCGGTCTAATAACATAAATATACCCATAATAATAAAAACAAAACACAGAGATAAATAAACAAAAAATTTATTGTTGTCATTATCACTTTTCTGAGATCTACTTCTTTGGAAGAAATTGTTACAACATTCTTTTTTCTAAAAACTACAAAACTGAAACTTGAGGCAAGAGGGACCTATTTTTTATTAGAGAATTAAAACTCATTTTTTCATCCGTCCAAAACTTACCAACCTAAGCAAGGTTCAGCGAGAAATAGATATAAGGACTTGCATTGTCTCCAGAGAGATTTGTTAGATCAACTAACTTTATCATTTAGTGCATCCAGCAGAGATACAAGTTTCTGTGACAGATTGGAATCATCTGAGAGATTTTATGGAATCTCCAAGAGCACCAGACAACCATTTCAGCCATTCTGTTACACTACTTCATTAATAATGAGCTGTATTTTTTTTAAATGGGATTTTTATTGTGCACTAGGAGAGAGTGATACAGAGGCTGGTACTTACATAGCTTTTTTCCCCCTTAATAGTCATTCATTGTGCCCCTATGTGTTTGACCTAACATCTTTGTGATTGTTAGATAAATCCTCCTGCAGAATATATAAACGAAGGATAACCAGTGACCATGCAAGCTAAACTGTCCACCATATATTCTCCATTTTTATTCCCAGACCAAACACAGATGATATCCTTTAGCCTAATTCTACATCATTCCAAAAACAAAAATGTCAACAGAAAAGCACAACTACTACATTAAAAAATGTATGAAACAGTTTATCCTCAGAGCAAATTATTATTGTCCATGGTCCAAGAAACATGACTTGGGTTGCTCCAAATGACATATTCCAACTCTAAAATAGTTTGATAATGTTTGTGTAGGAATAGGACAATGATAAACATGAGTTAAGGCATTTTTTAAGGACAATGGTTGAAGCATCAAGTAGGCACCAAAGAGAAGTATATTGTAGATCTCAGATGGCATTCTCAGTCTCTGAGTATATGGAAGATAGAGGTCTGTTTGTACATTCTCCTATAGATTTTACCTAACAAGCACAAGGATATCAGGCTATATCAGAGGGAGGGGGTTATGGATGACTATTACAGAAACTAAAGAGAATCATTCTAGTTATCCATAAGCATGAAGTTCTGGTTAGTCGACCAGCCATGTTGGAGAGTCAATATGTATGTAGCTTCATTTTCTTTTCTGGGACTTAAGTTCATCCAAGCAAGATATATGAGCATGCATGGCAAGTCTAACATCTGTGTATGTAAGAAACTGTAGCTCATATAGACTTCCCAAAGAACAGCTGACTGAGCAGGCTGCAAATGATGCTAGTTTGATTTTCAAGAGATTTCCTTTGGTGAAAAGACAGCAAGTTGAATGTCCTATAATTAGGACATGACTTTATGATAGCATGGTAGAGACTTGCCTTTTATGGGAGGATTTTACCTATGTATGTTTTGCTCTTCATGGTGATGGAAGAACAGAATTGTGATTTTTGAGAAGCGTTAATGGTTCATTCAGATGTCCAAAACATTAGATGAAACTATGTTTAGGGACAGTCTTGATCACAGGAACCCAGAAAATTAGTTGTGATGAGACTCTATGAATATCAGTGACCATGTAAAGGCATATACTGGCATTCTCTTTGTTGAAAACTCTTAAATGTTCTGTTGATACTATGGTCCATACTTCAACTGCCAGCCAGTCCTTTCACTAGAGAGCCAGCCCCATCAATAGAGATAAATGAGCTGCTTATGTACTTGTAAAAAACCTCACATTTGAAGACTGTATACCACTGTTTGCTTCTGGCAAGAGGCAACTTGCCCTGGGGTGAAGGTGATTATTGAGGAGTTCCCCAGGTATTAAACAATTGTCAACTTCCTTCTCTTGGAGTTCTTGCCTTACATGCATACAACAATCAGTTGATAATGGCAATAAGATAAAAGTGGTGGTATTTTAAAATTATTATTGAAATCCAAATACTTTTAGCATTTACCATAAGACAATTTAATAAAATGTAGAACCTGGCATAGTGCATAAATTGGGAAAATGAAGACTTTCATGTGATGTATAGTTGTAGATTTTGTTGCTAACATGAAAAAAGGTACATTATGACTATGATGTGGGTGTTGTGAACCACAGCAAGACATTACAGTTCATAGGAGAGAGAAACATCATTAGGTCCATGACTTCTGAATTCCAAATTCTCATAAGAACTAATGTTCTTGAAATCTTCATTTAAATGGTACAATACTCCTTTAACCTGTGTTTGATTTACACGCAGTTAGATATGTTGATCTCATCCTACATTTTGCTACTCCTTGTAAGCCATAAGAGACTAGTGTGTAACTTCTTAGCCTGTTTGGAATCACTTGAGAGCCTTCTTAATGCATAAGGGAGACGGGGTATTCTTATTAACAATGGAAAGGAAGTGCAGGCTTCTTTCGGCACAGTGTCTTTGAAGAGCTTTCTGCTATTCCTCTAAGTAAGACCAAAGTCCTCACTGTTTTTTATCACAAAGATGAGTTTCTAATTGTCCATCCCCAGCCTCAGACTAGATTAAGACAGGCTATTATGTGTTCTGATAGCACTCTGTATTATACCTAATTATTTCCCAATTATTTGCTTTTATGCTTATTATTCAACATTCATACTTTCCATTAGACTTTAAATGATGTAATGTCTGAGCCAAATCTGTCTGACTTACTTATTTCTATATTCCTTACACCAAGCATAGTGCAAAATGGAACTCAATTCTTTAATAAATAAAGGAATGAGGGCAAATATTCTTAAGCCAAGAAATGTTTAAAAGGAAATGCAAGGACACATACTTTTGCTTTTATAATTTTGCTCAATTTAGTAACTTGGGATACCTAATATAAAAAGATGCAAAAATAAGTTTAAGAAATTAAGATGGAATTATAGGAAAGACTATTTTTATTTAACTAAATTGTTAATATCACTTACGATTTAAAGAAGAAATTTAGTCAGTATCTAGTGGTTGTATTATGTTGTATCACATTGCTTGAAAGTTGGAAGTGTTGCGGTATTGTCTTCATAATCTTACAAATTTTTACACTGAGTGCAACACCTGTATCTATTACAAATCGAAATGGAAACATTTTAATGAACTTATTGGAATTTTTCTTCTCCAGTTTCAATTTCAGTTATTCCTTTTCCTTAATACAGCTCTTCCACTGGATAGAAACTTTTCAAAACTAAATTAATATCATCCAAATCACAGTGACTTCCAACAAATTATTGGAATGAATGATTGAAAACTGCATGTCTTGATTAACGTATCAGATTTGGACTTCAAGTCTTCACATTAGCCCTTCAGATGCAAAAAGAAAACCAAAACCAAGAAAAAGAAAAAAAAACTCAATGTATAACTTCTGCAGGCTTTGTAACAATGGGAGTATATACCATTGTTTTCCTGTGTCCACTGCTGGGAAAGAGGTGGATTCTGAAGCCACCACCTGCTCCAAAAAATAATGCCTCTTGCATTTGCTGTTGGTTAGCATTTCAACATAACCCTGTGAACATTGCCTCGAATTCTAGTAAAGATTTCCATGACTCAAGTGTTATGAAGGAAAGCTCCCTTTGTTTAAGAAATTATGCACTAAGAGATAGAGCTGAAGAGGCCCTATCTCCTGGCAGAATAGTAGTGTGAAGAAATATTTCAAAATTGATTCTTTTGCCCAAAGCAAAATATGTCATGGTTTGAAATATGAGTTGTTCCCTCATAGGCTCATGCATTTGAATCTTTAGTTGTTTGGAAAGGTCATAGCACCTTTAGGAGGTGGATCCTTGGAGGAAGGCATATAACAGAGGTGAACCTTCTGGTTGGTTAGCCCAGCCCACCTTCAATTAGTAAGTCTGGTGTTACGGCTTAACTTTTTCAGTCTCCATGATGGTCACCACCTGAGCCACTTCCAGCTTCCACCAACCAACCATGCCTTTTCTGCCATAATGGACTATATCTTCTTTGGAACTTTAAGTTAACTAAATCTCCCTTTCTTCCTTAAAGTTGCTTGACTTTGAGTGGTGTTTCACAGCAACAGAGGACAGTAGTAGGTGCATTGATGGTAAGGTTCGGAAGGTTGTGACACATTCATCAGATGGAGACTTGCTGTGGAGTAAGGACATCACAGCAGCTGGAGAGCCTTAAGATTTGGTGGCTTGGCTCTGCTTCCTGTCAGTCTTCTCTTGCTCTTTTTGACTCCTGATGACTGTGGTGACACGAGCCTGCCTCCTGCTTTTGCCTCTAACCATGACTTCTGGTATTCAATTCCCACCATAATGAACTGTATCCTTTCAGTAATGATGAGCCCAAATAGATTTCTCTTTCTTCCCTAAGTTGGTTGTGCATGAACATAGTCCCATGCCAGCAACAAAATTAACTGTAACAAATATGCTTGCGTGAATTTGGAAACCACCTGAGTGACAAAAGCAGTCCTTACTGTAAGATGGGGCAATGCCACAGCACAGAAAATTATAGTGATGACCTCCCTACCCACTGCACCCACAGGTCTGTTTACTTTCACATGTACCATGAATGGATTGACACGTACTACAAACAGCAAAGCCCTGTGCAAACATCTTCAGTGACCAAGTTTCAATTTTGTTCAGATTTTGCCATTGATAAATACTGTCTTGACAGTGACTCACATTTTAAAGCAGTGATGAGATGTTCAAAGGGGATCATCCCATGAGAAAGCTCATGCAACATGTCAGTATATTAAATGATCTGATGCTTAGAAAGGCATGTCTCATCATTTATATTCACCACTAAATATACATGTTATCAAACGTGTCATACTTTTATGACAAAGGAAAGAGGCAACTGATTTGCTCACCAGGATGTGAGGAGGCTTTCTTATCAGATCCAGCAGTCTCACCATGGTTGCCTGGATACTCAGTCTCCCTGAGTATTATTCTGATTAAAGTGCAATTTAGAGACTTTTTTAAAACCCATCTGTCATTTAGAAATATTATCAGCCCTCTGATACACTGATTTGTCAAGTGGCAGATTGAGCGTTATTATTTAAAGATGGTTTTTCAATAAGGTGAATGGAATAGGAATGTGATTGGCCATTTCATCAGCCCCCTTTCGCTATCTGTGCACTAGATTTACTGAGTCTTCTTTGGGTGAAATGAGTTCAATAGACTTGAGGGATGGAAAGTTTAGGGAATGAAGAAATCATTACCTAAGAATTTTTATTTCACAATTTAAAGTTAATCAGCCATTATTGTGAACCAGTGGCCATCAGACTGCTTCTCAGGAGAAAAAAGGAAAGAAATGCTGAAAAATCAACATTTCTGGAGAACTTTTCAAAAACTTTTCTCAGATATTGAATAATAGTTTCTGAAACCAAAGTCCATTCTTTTTGGATTCACAGTAGGTTTCATGAAATAAAATTGCCTGCCTTCAAAATACAGTTACGTGAATGTTTTCACTAAGGTATGATTTGCATTCATGATTTGTGTCTATTTAAGGCTTCTAGGTTGGTGACTTGTGATACGTTCTGTGTGTACATTGTGATACCATCAAAGTGACTCTCCAATTGCAACACTAAAGTATTCACACTTTCCTTGTGTGCCTGCAGGGTCCCTTCCACCTATTCTTTGAAGGATTGTCCTTCACGAACAAATTCGTTCCCTATCACTATAGATCACATTACACACAAGAGACTTTTTTGCATAAATGAAAATAGAACATACACTCATGCTCTTCTAAAGTCTTTTTTTCCATGTATTACTTACTTTTCTGTTGTGATAAAATACTTTGACCAAAGCAACTTAGGAAAGAAAGGGTTTATTTTAGCTCACATTCTGAATATACAGTCACTTATGACAAGAACTCTAACCCATGTAATGGTACCTTATACACTTAAGAACTGTCTATTCACCACATTAACCTTATCTAGATGATCTATCACAGGAATGTCCAGAAGCTTGTTATCCAGGTGATTCTAGATCATCTGTGTTTACCATCACAGAGAAATAAACATTTTGAGATGATTTATGTTGCTGTCTTCATTACTACTTTATTCCTTTTCATTGCTAAGAAACATTCAGTTGCAGGAATATTTCAAATTTTATTTTCTCCCTACCCTTGATGGACTTTGGAGTACTTTTCTGCTTTCTGCTATCACAAATCAGCCCTCCATGCAAAGCTGCCTTCTGCAAGAACATATTAAATTTATACATCAGTATGAAAGAAACTTTAAAAATCTTCCCATAGTTAGGATTACAAACTGTGATATCATGCTCAGCATATTTTTTCTTACATACATTTTCCTGATCTACCCCCGAGTTTCATGGTCAAATGGAAACACATTTTGAGCCATCGTTAGTCTCTGATGAAGTACAAATTATCTGTCTTTACTTTTATTGTTTGCTCATAAGCAGCAGTCTTCAAATTAATTCAAGACTTCACAGAGTATTTATTTTTGAAATTTTTCTACTTCTAGGCTTTATCTTTTTTTGAAGAGCATGTGTGTGAGTGTGTGAGTGTGTCTGTGTGTGAGTGTGTGTGTTGCATGTAAATGTGCATATTTGTGTGTGCAGGATGTGTGCAAAAGTAACTTGAGTGTGTGTGCTTGTGTCAGCCCAAGGGTTACATCAGGAATTATTATGTATTATACTTTCACCTTATTGTAGTGATTATTTTCCTGTTTTTATTACAAATATTCTTCAAATTCATTTTTGCACACATTGGAGTCTGAGTCATTCAGATATTGTCTTAAGAACTGGACAGAGTTTAATCTAGTCTACTTTTACTCAAACTGGTGCATGAAGCATTACATGGCTATAATATCTGTTCAATAGAGATTGTTACCATTTCCAGACCTGAATGATTTCCAGACACAGTTATCTCCAGTCCTTTCAGATGGTTGAGTATATAATCTTAGGTTGCATGTGCAAGCATGTATGAGATTATAGTCAAACAAGACCTTTGGCAGACTCCTAGATTCTTCTTTGTATGTATTTCCATTTCCTAGTTTTTTGCAGTCCTGTTTAGAAAATCCTTGGCAATGTTAACATCTTGGGATATTTTCTATTTTTCTTCTTTCTAGCTATTTCCAAATTCTTATCTTTAAAAGTTTTGATTCATTTTGAAATGCTTTTGCCCAAGATGAGAGATAGGGATTAAATTTTTTCCACATGTGGAAATAGAATATATACAGCACCATTTATTAAAGCTGAAAGTTTCGTCCAAAGTAGGTGGGTCTTGCGACAGTAGTATATTTTGAGGTCCTCTATTTTATTTTACCCATCGGCTTACATGTCTGTTTTATACAAGTCACTGTGCTTTTTTTTTAACTAAAATTCTATAATATAATTTGATATTTAGTACTGTGATGCTTCTACCATTGACCTTTCTGCTAAGGAATGCTTTATATTTTTCGTAGCCTTTGGTGCTGCCATATGAGTTTTCGAATGTTTTTCTCTTATTCTGTGAAGACCATCACTGAGATTATGTTTGAGATTGCACTGAATGTGTAGTTTGCTTTGGGTAATAAACCATTTTCACAATATTAACTTTACCTGTCTGTGAATATGGAGGACTTTCAGTACTCTAGTGTCTTATTCATTTACATATTTGTTTTAGTTATTTCAGGTTTTTATTGCACAGGTTGTTCTTCTTGGTAAAGTTTATAAGAAAGTATAATTTTTGAAGTTATCTGTGAGTTACATTATTTCCTATATTTATTCCTTGTTGAGTTAATTTTTGGTATATGAAATATTAACTATTTTCTATATTTACTTGTGTCTTAAATACTTTATAGGAAGTGTTTACTAGCTCTAAGACACTTTTCTGGTGGAATGCATAGGACCTTTTAAGTATTGTAGGACCATGCCATTTGTTAAGAAAATTTGATTGCCTTTCCAATTGTTCCTTCTTTTTGTTTCTCTTATTTATTGCTCTAGCTAGACTCTCAGTTTGTTGTAATTTTGACTGTAAGTTTGTCCTATTCAATCATTATTACATTGAAGAATGTTCCTCTGCATTAGCATCCTTAAGGATTTCTCTTATGAAGTACTATTGAAGTTTTCTTCCTTGATTTAGATTTCATTTTATTTATGTCCTCAAGTCTACTTATGTGCTGAATACTCTTCTTGAACAGGGTGCATTAAACCAACCTTCATTCTCTGAAATGAAAATAACTTGGCTGTAGTATATGGTCTTCTTGATATGTTCTTGAATTTGAATGCCAATAATTTTATTGAGAATTTTTGAAGTTATATTTATCAGAAAAACTAGCATACAGTTTATCAGAGAAACTAGCTTAAATAGTTTTAGTATCCAGGTAATAAAAGGAAATTGATAAGATTTCTTCTATTACTATTTTATGTAGTAGTTTAAACATTGATTGAAGTAATACTTTGAAAATTTGGTATAATTCTGCAGTGAATCCAAATACACATGGCTACTACATGGGGTTATATTACTGTTTCAATCTCCATTGTTATGTGTCTGTTTAAATTCCTTCTGCCCTTCTTATTTGACTTTGATTGTTTATTTATTTTGTTTTTTAAACTAGCACAATCACCCACAGACTTCCAAAGTTCTAGGAAGGTTCCAGAACTAATAAATCCTAAAGAACTATATATATGACAATTATCATTTTGGTATATCATCTCCTATACAAATGAACAGTCATGTTTCCAGATTCATTTAGTTCCATGTAAATTGCTTTATATAATAATCCTCCATCAGAAGGACTTTAAGATGCCAGTCACTTGACCTCAACATTCAATTTGAATAAAAGTTGAAATATCATTTGTAAAATAATTATGATTTTGAGATGAACTGAATTTAATTACACATCCACAGACCTGGTTACATTCAATTTCTGTTAAATTATTTAGAGGTTTGGAAAAAGAGGACAACAGTGCAAGGCAGCTCAGAGGAAAGCATTTCCCTTGGTTTCAGAAGCTCTTGACTTAAGACAGTATTTCTACTACTCAAAGAAGGGATCAGATCCAAGATAGATAAGGATCATCTGAAATTTTGAAAAATTTTCATTCCATGGCTCCATGGTTCTACATTTTGATAAAGTCAGTTTCTATTCCAAGTCATATTTCATATTCTGTTATGCCACTAAAGATATTATAGGTCAGGGAAGTTCGTTTGGCATATTGCTTCAGAGTACGAGAAAAGGCTTCTTTATATGAAATATGAAAGATATAAACTTTATGTGCTACAGAATAATCCTTATGATATTAAGAGTGATTAAAAAGGGTGATTAAAATCCCAAAATACAACCTATATTAGTGATTTCTAATCTCTTACAAAGTATATTTGAAAGGTCAAAGAGATGGTTCAGGAGTTAAGCCTCTGCCTCTCAAGTAGAAAGTCCTGAGTTCAAATCCCATATCCCATGTAAAAATGTCAAGTGGAAATGACTGGCCTGTACTTCAGTTCCAGGAAGGCAAAGTCTATGCTCACACTTGGAGATATTCCATCTACCTATGAATCTATGCTTATAGTAATATTCCATTTAAACAGCTTTTATCTCTGGTTAGGAGGTGACCTCGAATACCAATCAGGATGGAGTCAAGGGCAGTGCAGGAACAGCAAAACTGAAAACAACAACAAACCATAATTCAGAACATCAGAGACCCTACATTAATGAAGCAGAACCAGACCAGCTTAAACTCTCCCCATTCTAAAGCTTTGGGAAACTTGCGGAAGAAGCAGGGGGAGGGAGGTTTAAGATTGTAAGAGCCTAAAGATGAGGAGGAACAATGATATACAAGATACTCCATACAAGTTAGGGCTGCAGTAACCATAACTGGACTTTGCATGACCTGCGCAATAACTGACATGTCAACGACCCCTCAAAGTCTAGCATGGATCACAGGCACTAGGATCCTTACAGGCAAGGGATTAACAGTCATAATAGTGTTCCATACTAAAAGGGAGCCCAAGAAAGAGCTCTGGGTAATGCCTTACATCTCATTAGAGTGGAGGGCTCAGAAGGAAGTTTGACATTCACACTAAAGGATGCTCCAGGGAATGGGAGGGGAAGAAGAGGGGGGAGGACATTGTGAGAAAGGGAGGGAGGGGGGTGAAAGGAAGGGGAAAAGGGGGGAGGGTGTCAGGGGGTCTGGGGAGGGGACCAAGGTACCTATTAAGCTTGCATGATTGGGAAAAAATAAATATAAAAAAAAACAAAAAAGAATTGATCCAGGGTGATTCCGATGTCAGCTTTGGGCATTCATAGGCACATACAGTGCCTTCTGATACACACAGACTCATACAGAGGTAAATGCACACACACAAAATAAAAATAAACAGCTTAAAAATGCATTTAGAATATCTATCTTTAATAGTATAGAAATTACAACCAATGCATAGTCTATTGAACAAATTAGCACATATATGATGATTAAGTGGAAAATATTAATTCACAACTATAGGTACTAAAAGTGAATGTATAAGAAATTCTTGTTAAATGAGTACATTTTAGCTGTTCTAAAAACAAAACCAAAGATGCGTAATGATGTGACTTTGTATGTGTTTGTATATGCAATTATGTTTTCCTTCTGTCAGCATTTGTCCCAAATATTATGCTGTATAACTTAATAATAAAACTTACTGAAAATATAGAATTTATAAATATAAGATATAATATAAAATGAATTTATATTGAATATATAAATCTTCTAAATATAGACTGAAACATAGAAAATATAGAATAAAACTTACAGAAAACAATATTGTCCTCTGATTTTGACATAGGTCATAACACATGTATCTTCATCGCTCATAAATGAGTAAGACTAAAATCTCAATTTCTGAAATACTAGGACTTATTAAGATGTTTTAACATCCTTATAATTTTTAGGAATGAGAAATAACTTCTCAAGTGGGAAAAAATTAAGAGGCGGCCTAATAATGAATTAACATTTGAAGCATGAGAATATATAGATAAGACATAGATACCTTGTCGGTTTTGACAGTCCAAAATATCTCAAAGGTTTCTGTTCAGAATTGGGGGATCTTTGCTTTACAATGACAAAAAAGCTGTGTCCTTTGGAGAAGGTAATCAAGGTTTGGCAGATTGCATATTGGCCATCATCAATCATATAATTTACAGATATGAATTTTCTCCTGAAAGTATACTATCAGTATTTTATGAGGTTTAATTTTTTTGTGGGGAAGGGTCTTGTGTAGCCTCAAGCTTGCTATTAACCAAGCAGGTCTGATTATTTTTTTTAATAGTCAGTGAGTTATTACCACTTGGGAATAGTTTTCATCATTGCCTGTATTCTGCTTCACTTTGAATACTGAACTGTTGATTGTGCTTTTTCTTCTATTTTAACCATACTAAATGAGCTTTTGAACTTTAGAAATTGGAATAAAATCCAACAATAAATACTGAATTGCTTGGATTCAAGTTTTGAATATATTTTATCTCTGAATTGAACACAATCGATATGTTCAGAGGCTTCCAAAACACTGCATTTATTACCAAAATCTCTAATACTTCACTATGTGTATATGTCAGTGTTATCAGTTTGTTGAAAATTCTATTGCAAGACAATTAGATTGAGATGAGTTGTATGTGTGTAATTTTCAAATTATCAATTTTTTGCATAAATATTCATTGCAATATATTGTCAATTTTCAAACTTCAAATATGCCTTTTATACATATATATTAAGTAATAAGAATAATTATGAATAGAAGAAAATATGCAGAGATGATGTATGTTATATGTATCATAAAATTATTTGTCCATTACATATTCAGAAACCTTGGGTATAGGGACAGAAATGCTGAGTAATATTTACATGTAATCATTTGTAGTGTATGAAAACTTATTTTTTATATTCTATAAGCACACATTTAAAAATAATTTTAAAGTTACATAACTACTCAATTTAAAATTGTTCTGAAATTTTTTTTATTTCTGTTAGGTAGTATTTGTGTGCAGAGTATATTTTCATGTGTGTGTGTATGTGTATTTGTGTGCTCCTGTGTGTCTCTGTGTGTGTATGTTTGAGAGAGAGAGAAAAAGAGAGAGAGAAAGAAAGCGAGAGAGAGAGAGAGAGAGGAGAGAGAGCGCCTGTGCATATGTATCTATCAGAGGGAACTGCATGTGTGTCTGTGGATGCCCAAAGGACTTTGGGAATCATCCTATATTACTATACCTCCTTTTTGCTTTGCTCTGGGATTTCCAAGGCTTTGTTTTCCAGAGCAGCGAGCTGCTTGGAAAGGCCATTTCTGCCTGATATTTTTACGTGGAACCTGGGATCCAAACTGAGGTCTGTCTGCTTGTGAGACAAAGGCTTAATCTCTGAGCCATCTCTCCAGTCTCACCTTCCATTCTCATATAGTTCGGGACCCTCTCCCAGGGAATGATGTCATGCACAGTGAATAGGTCTTTTCGTTCTGATCATTGTGGCCAACACATTCTCTCACAAGCATGCCAAGAAGTCCATTTTCCAGATCATCCTTCATCATGCCAACTTGACAACTGAGACCAACCATCACAAACTGAAGAAAGCATTTTTACTGATGCCCTACACCAACAAGATGTGCCTATATTATTTTGACCACCAAAAAGAAATCTGCAAAGCGGCCATGCAGTAGAACAGGAATATATTCACATACATAGTCTAGCCTCCACCAAGATATCTGGAAATATTTCCACAAATCACAGAGTTTTAGATCAACAACCCAGATACCACATTGATTATTATGCAAGTAACAACCCCTTGTTTCAACTCTATTGTCCAGCGAAAACTGGTATTATTTGATGGCTTTAGAAAATGTTCCTTTAAGATTCAATATTATGTTATTGCTCTTCATGTTGAGCATGTTATTATTATGGAGAATAATTATCACAAGCTGATTTTGGAAATACCGTTTCAATTCATTTTGCAGGCAGACATATGAGCAGACAAAGTACTCTCCCTGAGTACTGTTAACCTTATTAGCAGGAAACATTTTGCTATGTGATTACTAGTGAACTCATTCTGCATAGCAGAAGATGTTTAGTCCAGTATCTAAGCAACCCGTTCCTGACAAAAATGTCAGATTTATATGTGCATGTGTACACTCATTTACACACATATGTCTGTCTGTAAATAATGAAGTTAAAAATTGCATACATTACAAAAGTTTTGACATCTCATATATGATGTGACTCTTTCCTCAGAAAGAACAGCCAGAAAATGGTTGAGCACATCTATGTGCAAAGACCTTTACAATATTTTAATTTCTTCAATAAAATACCAAGCAATTGCAGATGAACACAAAGAAGTTAAATTATTGAGATTTTGGAACTGAAAAATAATTAATAGAATTAAATATCAAAGGATTATAGGATGATATAAGAAATGATTACAAATTTTTGAATGATTTTAAAATCTTTTGAGATGGCAATGTATATTTCTAATTAATGTATTGCTGTTACTTCTTTATAAGTTTCTAGTGTGTAGACTTTTCATACTTTGTAATCATATATGAATTTTAATTCATTAGAAGTCCTAAGCTCCAATGAGTAAATAAACAATTTTGTGTCCACATCAGTGGAAAATGTATAATTTCCTTTAGTAGGAATTAGACCTCTTTATGTCATTTAACAGAATTATAGTCTTTCATATAAAAGCAAAATAAAAAGATGTATTTACAACATATATGCCACATAGACATGGATAAAATACATGCATATTAGTTATATAAGTATACACAAATCTAGATGTCTGTACTTGTTACTTTTGCACCACTGTGACCAGAAGATCTGATAAAAATAGCTTCAGGGATGAAGATATATCTTGGCTTTAGTGGAGTCAGTCAAGGTGGAAAAAGCATGGTGGAGCAGGCTAGTGATGTTCACACCCTTGCAGACTTAAAACAGAGAAACCAACAGGAACTAGTAGATTAAGTATTGTCTCCATAGGCCCATCCCTAGTGATGTAATTCTAAGAGCTAATCTCATCTCTCAAAGAATTGAAATATAGGTGCTAGAGAGATGGCTCAGGGGTTAAGACTCTGCCTTTCAAGCAGGAGGTCCTGAGTTCAGATCCCAGGTCCTACACAGAAAAGGTGGCAGTTTGCACTTCCAGCCCTGGTGGAGCCTGGGAAATCCCAGAGTGAAGCAAGAAGGAGGTAGAAGCAATCCAGGATGATTCCTGAAGTCACCATGGGTCCTCCACAGGTACACACAGTGCCCCCTCACACACACATACTGAATAAATAAATGAATAAATAATTTTAAAAAATCAAAATGCAATTTTTATAGCTACAGACATATTATTCTTTTCAAAACCATCACTACAAAGAAAATAAGCATTAATTCAAGAGTCCTGGGAATATATGTCTTATTCTGACCATTGAAACTCTTTGTCTTTCCCCTTATCTTTTCTCTGAATTCTCTTGATGATAACTAAAGGTAGGAACAGCAAATGTGGTCAGGATACTGCCTTCTTGAAAGATACCACACACCATCCTGAATTCCAACATGGGCCCTGGAATTTAGATTTTGACTCCTAAACCTTTTCAGTGATTTTGAAACCAACACTAGTATAGGTTAGGTATTGCTGCTTCAATTCAGTATGCAAGGAATTGCATTCAATTATTCATCAATATTCTAAGTACAATGAGTGGTAAAACAGAATGTTTTTGCATTATTTATCTAGAATATATAATCTTTTACAAAAAAGATGAATTGAGTTTATTGACAAAGTGACCAAGAGTTATCGAGGATTAGGTGCACATATAATTTTAACAAAAGGAAAACTTTCTCTCCCTCCCTCGTTCTTTCTCTTTCTTATTCATATTCATTCTTGTCCCTAATTATTTTTATGTTTGAACTTCCATATTTCTAAATAATAATCATATACTTTTTAGCAATGGGCATTATAGGTTAAGTGTCTGTGGACAAAGGACTGAAATGCAACTTCCTATAGCTACAGATACATTGCTCTTGTTTAATATTTTCATCGTGAAACATATTAACCACATATTTATTTTTATTCTACTATCTATACGTAATTGTGGTGGATTTTTAATTTGGATCATTATATTATTATTATGTTACTAGGTGGACTTATAAAAATGACAGCTAAAATTATACTGTTCAGATCAAATTTACATATGAGTAAACACTAGTGGATAACTGTTAGAGAGAAGAACAGAATTTCAACAGTTGAGGGTCAAAAAAACCCTTTGTTGTTTCACAGAATTTGCAATATATCGATTGCAACCCAAATTCTGTTAATATCTTAAATTTGTCTGAAATAATAATATTTTTACTCTGAGTACATTGAAACATCTGTAGCTTCCATACTTTATCAGAACAATAAATAAGATTTAAATGCAGGCCTTTTCCCCAGATCCCTATTTTCTGTCTCAATTTCCTTGTTTCTGACCAGTTCTACTGAGCAATCCTTTGCATATTAAAAACTAGGTTATCAAAACATAATGACAATTTAAGGTACAACAATTATTTACATTAGTGTTAGCAGGAGGTGAAAAAATGTGATGTGGTAAATTAATCTTTGTGTAGCACAGTGCTTCTTAAAATAGGTTTTTCAGCATGCCCAGTAATGAACTATTGCTATCTCTGCTGAACAGACATCTTGAAATAACTATGTCCGAAGTTGTTTAAAATCCTTCCTGAAAATTTCAGCTTGAGCAATGCAAGGAAGGCTGATTTCTCACTAATAATACTACATAACATGAGTCTATTCCCCTTTCCAAAAAAATAAAAATAAACCCTTCCTTCTCTATAGGGACTCCATGCATCAGCAGTGACTTTGAAATGCTTTCCTTTGACCTTCACCAAGATGACCAGAACAGTGTATGTGGCTACTGATGGTCAATCAACTCTTATATAGTCTGAACTCTCCAGGTTAATCTCATTATTATTAATTTTATAATTTAAAAAGACGAGCGAGACACATATGACGTTTTCGGTGTTTTTTTTTCCTTGCAAAAAATACATTTCCTGTGGACAACAAACAGCAAATTTCCAATTTGGAGAAGCTGCAAAGTTGCAGGCTTCGTAAAAATTAATTTGAATGGATGTGACTGTGAATTTGGGATTGGGAAGATTAGGGGAGATGCCTGTCGTCCTAATTGCCTGTATGGATCCTCTGTCACTCAGCAATGATACAGCTGCACCAGTCACTCTCATCAGAATCTAATGCTCACATCAAATTCCCATCTTCAATATATCCTTTAATAAGGCTTCCATTCTCCATCTTTTAGCCTTAATTATTGCTCCCTGTCTCCCTTGACAACCAAATTAAAAGGTACATGCTACAACTCAGTAATGATCATCATCATCGTAATAATAATTCTTTAAAAATCACAAACTGCTCTCCAGAAAAATCCAGGCTAACCTTGTCAAGGTTGGATGTCTTTTGATAACTAGATTTTCTATGGATAGCTTCAGCACTGGAAGATAAGAAATACAATTATATAATCTTTTATTGATTTTTCTTTCTTTTTTTACCCTTTCGTATTATGTACAATTACCTGGGCAGTTTTCAGACTGTCGAAGTTGGAAGTGGAAAATTTACACTCACCCACACCAGATTGTGTTAACTGTTTGTTGGATGCTGGCAGTTCCTGTTGAAAAATAAAATTGTGGGAATTTATGAGGTGAAACCTTTTGGGTTTAGCTGTGTGCCACCTTGGCCAAAGTACTACCAACTGACTCGATTTGTGACTTTGGAGAGAGCGCCTGTAGAACTCTAGGATCTGTATCCATTTATGTGAAGTCGAAATGGAACACCTTTGTGGTTATTTTAATGTAATTTTCACTTGCTACATGTTTCTTCCTTCCATGCATCACCTCTGACCACTTCTTACCATTATATTATTCCCAATGACCTGCTATTTTTTTACTTATTTTCTTTTTAACAGATACAACTACAACCTTTATTTCTTCCATAATTGATTGTATAGCCTGCTTTCCAGTTTGCTACGCACACACAGTAACTTCTCTCAACCATTTGTGTTCCTGTTTTCTCTCTTTCTGCTTTTCTGCTTTCCTTCTTCATACTCTTGACTTTCTGTCTTCTGATTCTCTACCTCTGGCCCCTGCTTTCTGATTTCGTCTTTTCTATCCTCTGACTCCCTATCTTCTGACGTTTTGCTTTCTGACTTCCTGCCTTCTGACTTCCCTTTTCTTGGGCTTCCTCTTTCCAGACTTTTGACCTCTCCACGTATGACCGCTGTCATCGCCTTCCCTGACCAGCACTCTTTCTTTCATTTGAAGGAGATAGTGGTTTGTGATGACAATAGACTGTTGCTGATGGCATGTGCCAGTAGCTGATTAGTAGTAAGGGATGGTTCATGATTATCATGTGTAGCACTAGTTACTGGTGACAATTTGTTGGTAGATGGCAACTTTTAGCAATACAATTACTGAATCTGTTTATTCTCTGCTTAGTCACATGACAGATCCCTTCTTACTACTTTGCATACTATTTTGATTTATATCTTCTAATGTCTTCTGAATGTCTTCTTGTCCATTTCTTCTGCCTGTGAATCTTAGATGTGTCTGCAGATAGGTTTGTTAGAAAAGCCATAGCGTCTTTTGCCTTAAAGTTGTGTCAGATTTTCAGCATCTGAACTAACATGATGGCCCACACCTGTAATCCTAATTCTTGGAAACTGAAGCAGAAAAGATGCTAGTTTCCACAGAGGGTGAGTTATATAATAAGACCTTGTCTCAAATGAAATGCAAAGGTAAGCTATATTTCTTAAAGCACGAGGTACCTGTCTAAAGTACATTTTAGATTCCTGCAAGTCTTCCAAAGTAAGGGATCATATCATTAACTGAAGATAACTATACTTTTCTGTAGTCACCAAACATAACAAAGGAAGGCAACTCATTTCTGTAATAACTAAAAACATAAAAATATACTCAGGTTTTCAATCAGGCCTGGACATGATTAAGCTTCCATTTGTTGTGCAGATCTTGACTTCAGTGATGGAGGTAATGCAGAAACTTCTGAACAGTAGAGAAAAAAAAAAACTAGTCCACAATTTGTCAGAAAGTTAATGCATAAGTGAGCATAATTCATTGAAAAGATATTTTCCCCAAAAATGTTAGTCATCATGCATTGAGGGCAATTTAGTTGCATAGTAAAATAAGAAATTCTGAACAAATGGCACTGCCAAATATTACGAGGGTGGGTCACAGAGATAAATGATGGAAGCAAATATCATTTAAATAGCAGACCTATTTGGAATAAGATAAGTGTGTATGGAATTGTGAATTTCAGCACTAGAAGTCAAGGACAGCTGAAGCCAATGTAAAAGTCAGTATTTTCAAAGATAAGAAGAGTCTGCTGGAAGGCCAGAACTCCACCTGGAAGCCTTTAATTACTCAGATACCAGTATTGATTGGGATAACAGCGTGCAGAAATGAAGGCCAGAGATCGGCTTGGAGGAGAAAGGCAGGATTGTTTTTTTAAGCAGTTTATTGAACTATCTACATTGTCTCAGGCGATACTAGCTCTAATCCTTGGAAATAGGAGGAGCCTTGGGGGAGGAAAATTGCAATGAGCCCTTGACTGATGAGTGGCTCCTTGTTGATATAGATGATTTATGGTGAGAAAAACCCAAACACAGGCAGGGTCAGATAATGTCAAAAAAGATTAAAAGTTAACGGAGAGCTCACAAATCACTGATTGGGAAACAATCTGAAAGCAATGGGGCATTTAAAAATAGCCCTGTAATGACTTGAGACATCACAAACATAATTCTGTGATAAGCAAAGGCAGCATGGGAATGAATACTAAGAATAGCTATTATAGTCTGCCATTTCCCATGAGACACATCCCTTTCTGGAGACATTCACACATTAGGTCATTTAATCTCCCTTTGAGTTCATGAAATTTACTCTATTTTCCACATATATTATATTCAAAGTACCTGAGGCTCAAGGAGAAATTTCCCCAAAGTCATATTTAATCACCTTTTTGCATAAAACCTGCCAGTCGTGTGTGTACACATATTTGCATGTGTGCACCTTTATGTGTTTGAAAATGCAGGTATATGAAAACATAGAAATGTGTGCAGTCAAAAGTCAGCTTCAGGTGTGACTTTTCACCTTCCACCTTGTAGGAACAAGGTCTCTGTTTTGAATTGCATATTCCAGGCTGGTTGACCCTTGAGCTTTCATGTCTTTGCCTCCTATATCTCTGTGAAAGCACTGGGATTATAGATGTTCAGGCTGCCATACCTGGATTTTACGTAGATTCTTGGAAATTCAGTCAAATGTAGTGACTCACAATTGTGGGTCAAGTTCTCTAGCACTAAGCAATCTCCGCAGACTTACTTTGTTTGTATTTGAAGATCAAACTCGCTCAATGTTTAAAAAGCTAAACGGATAAGAAAATTGAGAGGATACTAAAAATGCATTAATATTTTAGATAAAGCTATTAATTGATTAAAAAACTAAGGATTAAATAAACAATTGTGAATCAATCTCTAGGCTTTGTATCCTCTACAAGTTTGGGTCTTTGTATGTAAATATACTTCCAACACATCAAGAGAGAAAACAAAATCTGAAGTCAGATATCCTGGATATCAGATCCAAACCAATGCTTCCCTAACTCTAATTGAACAACCTTAGGTAACTGTGTGACCTCACTGAAATTCCTTTACCTTGTCTACAAAACAGGCAATAGTAGCAGCTACTAATGGTATTATTCATACAATGTTAAATTAAGGAGTACATTTTTAAGAAGGATTTCAAAGGGGATTGCTTGGAGTATATGAAGTAAAATTTATTATGTCTTTGTTAACTAAATGAAACTAACTAGCCTTGTGCACTTTTGAAATTCCAGGACTTCAAAAATGAACTAGCATTTCCCCCAAAACAATCTAATCCACCCCAATTCTTTCAAATCAGACAGGCAGTTTCTTTATTTATCAGATGACCCAGGGAATGAGTAATGAAAGATTGTTAGAAAGACAAATCCAGATAAGCAGGAATCAGTTCAATTCCAAGGTTTTTACTTTTTTATGTCAAAATTGACCAAACTCCTTTCATCTTGAACTCATTTTACTCAGAATCACAGCTGCTAATAATTTAATTTTCATGTGCTCATTAGTTTCTTTAAAACTATTTTTTTCTTTTTTAAATAAGATTCTACACTTATCAAGTAAGCTTCCAGCAACTAATCTGTACTTCTGTCACCTGTCAATCCATCTTTATCTGTCAGTGACTCACATAAATAATTAAATGTATTTATATATGTGCATATATGCATATATCTATTAAAATACTCTGTATGAGAAGTTTCTACAAGTTTTCAATAAAGGTTTAAATCATTTTGGGAATTTCAACTACATGTTGAAATGAATTACCAAAACTAAAATGCTAGCATAAACTTAAAGCTACTATAAATAACCCTTCAATATCTATTATTATACCCACTAGTAGAACACAATGAAATACAACTAAATGAAATACCTTATTTTTATTTACATTTCTGTGGTGCAGATCATCTTAAGTGATGATGTGGAATAACATACAGTCTCAATTTTCCAACATTTTTCAAAACTGAGTATTATAAAAGGGAAGAATTAATAATGAGGTAAGATATTGGCAGAAACATGTTGTCCTAAGAGTTAGAAGTTACAGGCCATTTTAAGTTTATGAATTTTATTGGAATACAGACACACTCATTATTGAATCCTCTATTCCTGCTATAGGGACAGAGGTGAACGATCAGAGGCCTAATGTCTAAGGGAGTTTCCATTTTGCTGTTTGGAAGAAAGTTTCCTACATGAAGCAAATGAATCCATGATTACAAGTGTTCCCTCCCTTCAGCTGAGTTTGTATGGGTGCAAGGAATAACATTTAAAAAGAATAAGTATTTAATATTACTTAACATGAATAACTGTGTAACCGTGTTCTAGTAGGCCAGACATGATAGAAAAGAAACAAACACATAATTGAAACACAAGAGTGATTCTCAGAGTAAAATAATGTAGTGCTAATTTTTCTTTGTATACTTACTTCCTTTGAGTCCTTTCTTTGAGTCCCATCAATATTAAGATATCTAACTTACAACGTGCCTCCTAATTACACTAAAGCTCTTTCTTGTGATTTCTAAGTCATATATTATTTTTACTATGACAAAAATTGTCAGGTTTGGATCATCTTTACATTTTATTTAATTAAGGTTTTGAATTAAATGTGGGCAGTTATGTAGCATATCTATTTCTTACACATACTTAACATTAGAAGATCTTCTTTGTAGTAAAGAAGAAGTTAAATATATTTATTCTTAAGCACTTAGTATTCATAATTTATATATTTTCCACTTAATATTTATTTTGTCTCTTTATTGGAGCGATTATTTCAATAATATGAGGCCTGGAACTAGGATGATGATTACTGAGACCTAGATTTTTGGGGAGAAGTTTCATTATTTCACCCTTTAATGAAAATGTGTTTTAAAAACAATGGTAAGTAAATCTCCCCTCCTTCTTCCCTGTTCTCCTTTAGTCATTCTTTCTTTCCTTTCCTCCTTCCTTTCTTCCTACCTATTTTCTTTCCTTCCTTCCTTCTTTTTTTCTTTCTTCCTTTCTTCTCTCCCTCCCTCCTGTCCACCTTCCTTCTAAGAATTTTGTGACATAGGACTGATTTCATTCAAATTTACTAATAAAGCACAGAAAGTGTTTTCATTTTGTTTGGGAGACAGTTTTCACTCACAGACATACTCAGGACTTCCAAGCCTCACAGAATCTTCTGGATTAGTAGAAAAAAAATCTCTGTGCATGTCTTATTCTCCATATTTTACTTCTAAAAATTTTAGCTGAATTGACTTTGTATCAAGAATTCTCCCAGTATTAGGATAGAATGATATTAAATGATTAGTACACTTGTTTACCTTTTTAATTTTGGTTTTGGTTTTGACAGTTACCATCAGAGAAAAAGATGACTCAACCAAGCATAAGAAAGAAAGGACTTCCTAATGCTTCCCAATGTGATTTCCCCAGATACATCCTGACAGGCTAATTAATGGTCAACTCCTTTCTGAGATGGAACTTTTAAAAAGTTCTAGTGTCATTGTAATCAATCAAATGTTTACTGAGATGAAGGTTTATATTAGGATTTAAGGCTTGGCTTTTGCTGGTGTCATGGACTTAGGAAAGATTATTGAGGGCATTCAGGACTCTGGCAACTACACAGTTGCCAGTCAACTAATATTTGTAATTTCTTTACCAATAAATGCTTTTTTTTTCAAATCATTGTTGAGCTCTGGTTATTTTCTCTGTTTCTCATAGTTATGTTTGTCCTGGTAATCATCCAAATTTTTCTCATTGTCTTTACAGGATTTTCTTCTATTCTTCCTGCTCTTTCTGGTGATATTTAACCTATCTTTAAATCAAAGGCCAAGTTCTATATTTCATAGACTGAATTTTTGTTTCAGTTTACATACTCCCATCCTATGTACTTTTTAGAGTTTCTAGTTCTTCAATGAGATTCATGATCTTAACCTTTGATTTACAACGCCACGTAGGAGAAATTAGAATAAGCATTTTATTTTTATTTATTTGCGTGTGTGTGTGTGTGTGTGTGTGTGTGTGTGTGTCCGAGGGTACTGTGTGTCCCTGTGGTAGACCAAGGGTGACTTCGGGAATCATCCTGGATTGCTTCTAGTTACTTTTTGCTTTGCTCTGGGATTTCCCAGGCTCCACCCACCAGGGATGGAAGTGCAGGCCACACCCCTTTTCAGCCTAATGTTTTATGTAGGACCTGGGATCTGCTTTCAGGTCCTTCTGCTTGAGAAATAAAGTCTAACCCCTGAGCAACCTCTCCAGCCTTAGAACAAACATTTTTTAGCCCATAGAAATATCTACTTTAAAACTATAACATACGACCATGTATAGTTTATTCAAGCATTCATGTAGCATCAAAGAAACAAAAATGAAGAAAAGCAAATCAATACAATATCTAAGGAAAACATTCTTTATAAAGACAGCAAAGAATAGAGGAAAGAAATACAAAATTCAGGAGAATATCAGGTTCTTCAAGAAAGAAATAAGAATGATATTTGGAAGGATCATGTAAGTGCCTAGACACCACTAATTTCTTCATAAATTTAGGTAATGAGTTTCTAAGCAATTTTTCAGTTTTTAAAATGCATTGTAATTTTTTTATTGTTGCATCCTTTGTTTGACATGTGTGTATGTGTTTTTTGTTTATATGTACATGTCACAGCACACACTAGAAGTTTAGAGGACAACTTCATATAGTCAGTTCTTTCCACTCACCTTTATGTGATTTCCAAAGTCAAACTCAAGTCTTCAGGCTTTATCCTTTGAGCTATCACCCTGGAGCCTTTCATGGTGAGTTCTTGAATATGTATTCAATTATGAAGCTTCATAACTTACACATAGTTTTCATACACAAGTTAATAATTGCATACAAAGCATTTGTAAACTAAACTCCTGATATATCAATTATAAAACTGGAACTGCATTATTTATCTTTCACCATCTGCTTGTAAAAATTAATTAGAAGGAAGTAACTAAAAGTAACATTTTGAGAGTCTAAATACGAAAGTGATATCATCCGTGTAATCATTAAAATATACAGTTCTGGTACATTAGTCTTGATACACACCATCCAAAAGGTCAAGATGCTAAGAAACACTCTCATTATAAAAAGAAACTCTTCAGAAGGAACTAATCAAGGATTTTCGATAGATGACAGGGATTGAAACCTTGACACAAATATGTTTTGACAGTAGTCAAGGGATTCAGAGTAAGAGTCTATAATTTAATCAGCTAATTCTGAAAAAGGATCTACAACCAGAAATAGTTCTGCAGAAGGAGGTGCTTGCAAGTTGGGCAGCACAAATCGGGCAGATTTCAAAGTACACTTCCAAACACATGGATTTCATCCTGATGGAGAAAACTCTCAGATTTTACACATTAGCATAGCTCTGTGGAAGTGCAGCAAATTCCATATGTATTTTTGTAGATATATTTTTACATCTACTTATTTACTGTGTTTCGTGTACCTGTGGATGCATGAATGCCTATTTTAGCATGTGTGTATGGTGGAGGTCACAGGAAAAATGGCAAGAGAATGTTCTCTCTTTTTACTATGTGTTCTCTTGAGATAGAGTTTAGGCCTTCAGGTTTAGTGGCAAGCACCTTTACCCTATGAGCCTTTTTGGAAGCCTTTCTATTAGGAGTTTTTAATCTTATGAGATGCATAAAATACATAAGTTTTTAACCTTATAAGATGAAAAACCTGACCACAGAAAGAATGAGCAGGATATTATCAGTTCGCCTTGATGAAAAACCAAACAATGCAAAAATATTCACCAGAGCCTTATTCTCACACTTCAAATCTGAAAGCTCATTTTGAGAGGTCTACTGTATACTGTATGCTAAGAATCACTAAGTTTTCATGTGGCAAAATGTACTATGAATTTAGACACAGAAAATTTTCAGCAATTTACCAGTGAATTGAGACATGATTATATCCTGAAATTTTTAAATCTGAGTGAGAAAATACAATCTAATATTTCTTTTTCATTTGGTATGTTTTGTTTTCTTCTGTTCCAACGTCTTTTTTTTTTTGGTAAACTGGTCTCGTTATTTTTGGTTCTATTTTATTTTTCAGTTTTCAAAAATATTTTAAGTACCATGCAAACTAGTGGAGCAATATTTGATGCTTAACTTGTTAGACAGTGTCCTGTGGTTTTGACAAGGCTGCTACTCCCAATATATCACTTCCATCATGCACAATAGTTGGCTGATCAACATTCTACAATGAATAGGAGAATATCTCAAGACATACACTTCTATCTATGGTAGTATCAAAGAGATATATAATTTTCTCTATATTAAATATATACTTTAATTTTTTGTTAAAATTTTTGTTTATTTTTTGTTAAAAATTAATATCCTGAAAGACTATTGAAAGCTAATGGCACTTCCCCTCCACTTCACCGCCCGGGACACGCGCTGGGTCCAGCCGGGATTCACCACGCTGCAACCCAGGTAAGCTCGGTCTCCGCCGGCCCAAGAGCCCCAGGCCAAATAATTCAGTTTAGTGAAAAATGCACAGAAATTAAAAGAAGATCTTAAGAGTTAAAACGACAATGCCAAAGTCTAAGTGCAAATCCATGAGAAACAACACCCAAGTAAACAAATCTCCCACTGAAGGAATTAATCCCATAATGTTAGACTCCAACCAGAACAAACCCATGGAAAATGGCCAAGAAAGCCTGACAGGATAACAACCTTCAAAATATGATCATTACCATGTTCAATACTATGAAAGAGGAAATCCGGGAGGAATTAAATAATCAAATCAATCGCTTTGAGGAGGAACACAACAGACACATGGAGGAGCTGAGAAAAACAGTGCAAGAATCAAAAACTGGCATAGAGCAGTTAAAGCAGACTCAAGCAGAGTTTAAAACTGAGCTAAAAGACAAGTTATCTTCAACCCAGAACTCCACAGAGAGTCTTATCAGCAGAACTAAGGAAGCAGAAAGCAGAATTTCAGATCCTGAAGATAAAGTGGGAGTATTAACCAGCTCAATGGAAGAGATGGTTAAAGCCAAAAAGATACTTGAGAGAAATATCCAGGAGATATGGGACACCCTGAAGAAGCCCAACATGCGTATTCATGGAATACCAGAGCAAGAATCTCAAAATACCACCCCTGAGGAAATGTTTCAAACAATCATCAAGGAAAACTTTCCTCATCTAAAAAAAGAGAGGCCCATCCATATACAAGAGGCATTCCACACCCCAAACAGATATGACCAAAACAGAAGCTCGCCACAGCAAATAATAGTCAAACCACTCCACATTCAAGATAAAGAACTGGTGCTGAGAGCTTCAAGGGAGAAAAAACAAGTCACTTTTAAAAGTAAACCTATTAAAATAACAAATGACTTCTCAATGGAAACACTAAAAGCAAGAAGAGCTTGGAGAGACATATTTCAAGTATTGAATGAGCAAAAATGTCAACCTAGGCTGATTTACCCTGCAAAACTATCAGTCATGATTGAGGGAGAAAGAAAAACTTTCCAGCAGAAAGACAACTTGAAGGCATACATGTCCACCAAACCAGGCCTTCAAAAAATGCTAGAAATGATACTCAAGCATGAAGAAAAAACGCATATCCAGGAGAGCAGAAGGCAAGTATAACACCATTAAAAGTGAAGCAATATACCTATAAAAACTACTAAACATAATAAATGTCTGGAATCAAAAATAGTTTCACCATTATAACACTAAATGTTAATGGAATTAACTCACCGATCAAGAGACACAGATTACAAACTTGGATTAAAAATCACAATCCATCAATCTGCTGCCTGCAGGAAACCCATCTCACCACAAAAGATAGGCACGCTCTAAAAATAAAAGGCTGGTCAACAATTCTACAAGCAAATGGAAGCAGAAAACAGGCAGGGGTAGCCATTATGATATCAGACAAAGTGGACTTCAAAACAAAGAAAATTATAAGAGACACAGATGGATACTACATTTTAGTCACAGGTACAATTCACCAGGAAGACTTCACAATACTGAACATGTATGCACCCAATACGGGCCCCTCCACATTCATTAAGAAAACCCTACAGCGTCTAAAGCAAGAAATCAACCCCCAAACGATAATTCTTGGGGACTTCAACACCGCCCTCTCAACATGGGATAGATCAACAGGTCAAAAGCTTAACAGAGACACTTTGGAACTTAATCAAACCCTGAAAGGAATGGACCTTACAGATCTCTATCGAACTTTTCACCCACGTCCAAAGAATACACATTTTTCTCAGCAGCACATGGAACTTTCTCCAAAATAGATCACATACTGGGCCACAAAACGAATCTACACATGTACAAAAAAGTTGAAATTCTAACCTGTGCCTTGTCAGACCACAGTGGCCTAAAGATGGACATCCACAACACATCAAATAAGAGAAAATACACTAACTCCTGGAAACTTAACAATATAATGCTGAATGAAAACTGCATTCAGGAAAAAATTAAAAAGGAAATTCAAGATTTCCTGAAAGTGAATGATAATAAAAATAAAACTTACCAAAATCTCTGGGACACAATGAAAGCTGGTTCTTTGAAAAAATCAATAAGATTGATACACCCCTAGCTAAATTAACCAAAAGCAGGAGAGAGAAAACCCAAATTAACAAAATCAGAAATGAACATGGAGTTATCACTACTGATACCCAAGAAATCCAGAGAATTAAAACATCATATTTCAAAAACTTATACTCTGTGAAGTTTGACAACACAAAAGAGATGGATGAATTTCTAAGTAAACACAACTTACCTAAGTTGAATCAGGAAGTTATGAATTATTTAAATAGTCCTATAACATATAAGGAAATTGAAGAAGTAATCTCAAATCTTTCCACCAAAAAATGTCCTGGACCAGATGGATTCAGCACAGAGTTCTACCAGACATTTAAGGAGTTAATAACACCAATACTCCTTAAACTGTTCCATCAAATAGCAAAGGAAGGAACACTACCAAATTCCTTCTATGAAGCTAATATCGTTTTAATCCCAAAACCTAATAAAGACTCACTTAAAAAAGAAAACTACAGGCCGATCTCTCTGATGAACACAGACGCAAAGATTCTCAACAAAGTCTTAGCAAATCGGATTCAAAACATATTAAAAAGATCATTCACGGGGACCAAGTAGGCTTCATCCCCGGCACACAAGGTTGGTTCAACATACGCAAATCAATAAATGTAATTCATCATGTAAACCAGTCCAAAGTCCAAGACCACATGATACTCTCGATAGATGCAGAAAAAAGCTTTTGACAAGATCCAACAGCCTTTTATGATCAAAACGCTAGAGACAGTAGGAATGGAAGGAACCTTTATCAATATAATAAAAGCTATATACAACAAGCCCACAGCAAGGATTATGCTCAATGGGGAACAATTGGAAGCATTCCCACTTCGATCAGGAACTAGACAAGGCTGTCCACTCTCACCACTTCTATTCAATATTGTACTTGAAGTCTTAGCTGAAGCCATAAGACAAGAATGGGACATAAGAGGGATTCAAATCGGCAAGGAAGAAGTCAAGCTATCCCTATTTGCAGATGACATGATCTTATACATGAGTGATCCCAAAAACTCCACCAGGAAGCTCCTGGAACTAATTGAGAAGTTCAGCAGGGTGGCAGGATACAAAATAAATGTGCAAAAATCAGAGGCCTTCCTATATACCCAGAATGAAAGAAGTGAAAAAGCCTTGAGAGAAACAATACCATTTATTATAGACCCTAAAAAATGAAATACCTTGGTATAAACCTAACTAAGGAGGTAAAAGACCTTTACAATGAAAACTTTAAAACCCTAAAGAAAGAAATAGCAGAAGACACCAGAAGGTGGAAAGACCTCCCTTGTTCCTGGATTGGCAGAATCAACATCGTGAAAATGACCATCCTACCAAAGGCAATATACAGATTCAATGCTATACCATTCAAATTCCCAAAGCAATTCTTCAAAGAAGTTGACCAAACAATCTCAAAGTTCATATGGAGGCACAAAAGACTCAGGATAGCAAAAACAATCGTGAGTAACAAAAACACTCCTGGAGGTATAACCATACCAAACCTTAGTCTATACTACAAATCCATAGTTGTAAAGACAGCCTGGTACTGGCTCCAAAATAGACACACAGATCAATGGATAAGGATTGAAGACCCAGATATAAGCCCACAAAGTTACAGCCATTTGGTCTTTGACAAAGGGGCCCAAAGAATCCAATGGAAAAAGAACAGCATCTTCAAGAAATGGTGCTGGCAAAACTGGATCTCCACATGCAGAAGATTAAAGCTGGACCCGTACTTGTCACCATGTACAAGACTTAATTCCAAATGGATCAAGGACCTTGATATCAGGCCAGAGACTATAAAAACCATAGTTGAAATGATAAGGAACTCCCTCGAGCTGATTGGGCTAGGCCAAGAGTTCCTAAACAGACATCCAATGGCATAGACACTGCTACCAACTCTCAACAGTTGGGATCTTGTGAAATTAAAGAGCTTCTGTTCAGATAAAAAGATTGTAATGCGAGCTCAAAGGCAACCCACAGAATGGGAGAAAATCTTCACTAACCACATATCTGATAGAGCTCTATTGTCCAGAGTGCACAAAGAACTTAGAAAACTAAACACCAAGGAAACCAATGGCCCAATTAAAAAATGGGCCCTGGAACTTAAAAGAAACTTTACCAGGGATGAAATTAAAATGTCTAACAAATATCTTAAAAAATGCTCCACTTCTTTAGCCATCAGGGAAATGCAAATCAAAACTTCCCTGAGATATCATCTCACCCCGGTCAGGATGGCAAAAATCCACAATAATAACAACGACAAATGCTGGAGAGGATGTGGAGAGAGTGGAACTCTCCTACATTGCTGGTGGGAATGCAGGCTCATACAGCCACTCTGGCGAGCCGTCTGGAGATTCTTAAAGAAATTAAAGATTGAAATGCCATATGACCATGTATTCCACTTTTGGGAATAACCCCCCATACAGCAGAGGTTCACCTCGATAGCACAAGCACGACCATGTTCATAGCAGCACTGTTTACAATAGCAAAGTCATGGAATCAACCCAAATGTCCAACAGTTGACGAGTGGATAAGGAAACAGTGGTACATCTATACAATGGAGTACTACTCAGCCATCAAAAATGATGATTACTGGAATTTGCCGGGAAATGGATGTCATTAGAAACAATTATATTAAGTGAATATACCAGACCCAGAAAATTAGTGCCGTATGTACTCCCTAATAGATGGCTGCCTAGTACCACACCCACCAGCCACCTAGAGACCGACATTCCAAGGATTATGACAGGAGGGATGGGGGTAGGAGGCCACAACCAGAAAGAAGGAGAAAGGGACCATATTACAGCAGTGAAAATAGGCCTCCACCAAAGGGACCCAATAAGTAATGAGACATCTGATTAAAGTTCACGACTTTGATCTGATCATTTACTACTGAGGGGGAGTGATCTCACCAAAGAGGAGGGCAATATAGTGTTGTCAGATAAAAAGTAACAATTTTGTAAATGGGTGATAGACCCCTCCCTCACTGTGTTTCCCACTCTTATTACATCTACCTTTGAATGTGCTTTTATCACAAGACTCTACAGCTTTTTGTCTCTGGCCAGGGGGTAACATACAATGCCCACCAGGATGGAGTAGAAGGGCATTGCAGGAGCAGCAAAACTGCAAAAGAAAATCAACAAACCACAATACCCGAACTTCAGAGACTCTATATCAACCACCTATAACTAGGCCAGCTTAGTCTCTCCCCATCTTGAAGCTCAGGGAAATTTGCGGAAGAGGGGGGCGGTAAGAGTGTAAGAGCATAAGGTGGGAGGAGCAATGATATGAAGATACTCTATACTAGTTAGGGCTGAAGCAATCATAATTGGACTTTGCATGCCCTGCGCATTGTCCACACACTGTTGACCTCACAAGGTCTAGCATCTGCTAAAGGCAACCAAGATCCTTGGAGGCAAAGGATTGGCAGCCACAGCAGTGTTCCTATACCTAAGGGGAACACAGGAAAGGGTTCGGAAAGGCCACTGGGTCCTTGTACGTCATCGGAGAGGAGGGCCCAGAGGAAAATCAGACATGCACAAGAAAGGACTCTCTGGGAATTGGGGTGGAGGCACTGGGGGGATGGGGAGGGAGAGGGGTTGGGGAAGGGGAGGCAGGGGGTACGGGGGTAGGAGGAGGGAGGGAGGAACTGGTGTACCTAATAAGTTTGTATGAGCTAAAATAAAAAAAAAAAAGATCCAAAAGCCGTTTATGATCAAAACTCTAGAGACAGTAGGAATGGAAGGAACCTTTATCAATATAATAAAAGCAGTATACAACAAGCCCACAGCAAGGATTATGCTCAATGGGGAACAATTGGAAGCATTCCCACTTCGATCAGGAGCTAGACAAGGCTGTCCTCTCTCCCCACTTCTATTCAATATTGTACTTGAAGTCTTAGCTGAAGCAATAAGACAAGAAAGGGACATAAGAAGGATTCAAATAGGTAAGGAAGAAGTCAAGCTATCCCTATTTTCAGATGACATGATCTTAAACTGAGGGATCCCAAAAACTCCACCAGGAAGCTCCTGGGACTAATTGAGAAGTTCAGCAGGGTGGCAGGATACAAAATAAATGTGCAAAAATCAGTGGCCTTCCTATATGCCCAGAATGAAAGAAGTGAAAAAGACTTGAGAGAAACCATCCCATTCACTATAGCCCCTAAAAAAATGAAATACCTTGGTATAAACCTAACCAAGGAGGTAAAAGACCTTCACAATGAAAACTTTAAAACCCTAAAGAAAGAAATAGCAGAAGACACCAGAAGGTGGAAAGACCTCCCATGTTCCTGAAATGGCAGAATCAACATTGTAAAAATGACCATCCTACCAAAGGCAATATACAGATTCAATGCTATACCAATCAAAATCCCAAAGCAATTCTTCAAAGAAGTTGACCAAATAACCTCAAAGTTCATATGGAGGCACAAAAGACCCAGGATAGCAAAGACAGTCGTGAGTACCAAAAACACTGCTGGAGGTATTACCATACCAAACCTTAGTCTACACTACAAATCCATAGTTATATAGACTTCCTGCTACTGGCTCCAAAATAGACACACAGATCAATGGATAAGGATTGAAGACCCAGATATAAGCCCACAAAAATACAGCCATTTGGTCTTTGACAAAGGGGCCCAAAGTATCCAATGGAAAAAGAACAGCACCTGCAACAAATGGTGCTGGCAAAACTGGATCTCCACATGCAGAAGATTAAAGTACTTGTCATCATGTACAAGACTTAATTCCAAATGGATCAAGAACCTTGATATCAGGCCAGAGACTATAAAAACCAAGTTGAAAGGATAGGGAACTCCCTGGAGCTGATTGGGCTGGGCCAACATTTCCTAAACAGACATCCAATGGCATAGTCACTGCTATCAACTCTCAACAGTTGGGATCTTGTGAAATTAAAGAGCTTCTGTTCAGATAAAGAGATTGTCACAGGAGCTCAAAGGCAACCCACATAACGGGAGAAAATCTTCACTAACCACATATCTGACAGAGCTCTACTGTCCAGAGTGCACAAAGAACTTAGAAAACTAAACTCCAAGGAAAACAATGGCCCAATTAAACAATGGGCCCTGGAACCTAAAAAAAATTTTACCAGGGATGAAATTAAAATGTCTAACAAATATCTTAAAAAATGCTCCACTTCCTTAGCCATCAGGGAAATGCAAATCAAAACTTTCCTGAGATATCATCTCATCATGGTCAGGATAGCAAAAATCCACAATACAAACAACAACAAATGCTGGAGAGGATGTGGAGAGAGGGGAACTTCTCCTACATTGTTGGTGGGAATGCAGGCTCATACAGCCACTCTGGCGAGCCGTCTGGAGATTCTTAAAGAAATTAAAGAATGAAATGCCATATGACCTTGCTGTCCCACTTTTGCGAATAACCCCCCATGCAGCAGAGGTTTACCTCGATAGCACAAGCACGACCATGTTCATAGCAGCACTGTTTACAATAACAAAGTCATGGAATCAACCTAAATGTCCAACAGTTGACGAGTGGAAAAGGAAAAGTGGTACATCTATACAATGGAGTACTACTCAGCCATCAAAAATGATGAATTACTGGAATTTGCCGGGAAATGGATGTCATTAGAAACGATTATATTAAGTGAAGTATCCCAAACCCAGAAAATTAGTCCCTAATTGGTGGCTCCTAGTACCAAACTCACCCAGCCCACATTGAGACACTTAAAGATAAACCTATGTAATACAGTAATTGCAAGGATTATGAACAGGAGGGATTGGGTTGGAGGGCCACACCAGAAACAAGGAGAGAGGTGACCATGTTACAGCAGAGAAAATAGGCCTCCATCAAGGAATGCAAGTAAGTAATGTGACACCTGGTTAAGTTCACAGACGTTTGTTCCTGATCATTTACAACTGAAGGGGTATGATCTCACCAGAAGGGGAGGGCATATAGACTGACAGATGAAAAGTGATCATTTTGCAAATGGGTGACTGATCCCTCCCTCACTGAGGTTTCCTACTTTTATTACATCTACCCTTGAATGCGCTATTATAACAAGACTCCAGTTTAACAGCTCTTTGTCTCTGACCAGGGGGTGACATACAGTGCCCATCAGGATAAAGTGAAGGGCATTGCAGATGCAGCAAAACTGCAAAAGAAAATCAACAAGCCACAATCCACAACTTCAGAGACTCTATATGAACCATATAGAACTAGGCCAGCCTAATCTCACCCCATCCTGAAGCTCAGGGACATTTGCGGAAGAGGGGGCGGTAAGATTGTAAGAGCAAAAGGATTGGAGGAGCAATGATTTGCAAGATTCTCCACACTAGTTAGGGCCTATTATGATTATAATAGGACTTTGCATGCCCTGCGCAATGTCCAACACACTATTGACCTCACAAAGTCTAGAATCTGCTAAAGGCACCAAGATCCTTGGCGGCAAGGGATTGACAGCCACAGTAGTGTTCCTATGCTTAAGGGGAACACGAGAAAAGGTTCAGGGAAATGCTACTGGGTCCTTGTACGTCATTGGAGAGGAGGACCCAGAGGAGAGTCAGGCATACACAATAAAGGACTCTCTGGGAATTGGGGGGAGGTACTGGGGGATGGGGAGGGTGGGGAGGGGAAGCAGGGGGTTTGGGGGGAGGAGGAGGGAGTGAGGGAACTGGCCTATCTATTAAGTTTGTATGAGCGGAAATAATAAAAAAATGTATAAAAAAATTTATCCTGGGGCTGGAGAGGTGGCTCAGAGGTTAAGCCTCTGGCGGAAGGTCCTGAGTTCAGATCCTAGACACCATGTATAGATGCCAGGAGGAAGCAGGGGCAGCCTGAGTTTCTGGTCCGGTAGGGCGGAGCCTTTGAATCCCAGGGCAGAGTAAACAAGGAGGAGGTGGAAGCAGTCCATCGTGGTTCCTGAATTTGTCCGTGGTTCTACACACACACATACATACACACACATACACACAATTGAATAAATAATAAATAATAAATTTTTTTTAAAAAAAGAATTTATCCATTGATGGGTCATCCATACCCCAGCAGGTGCATAGGCAGTGGCCAATGCAGACATCCCAAATGAAACCCAGTAGGTCATATATAAGAAAGGGATGGAAATAGGAAAGAGGAGCCAGAATAACCGCTAGAGAGTAGAAAGTATGAAATGGGACAGGAGGGGTTTGAAAATAGGTAATAAAAAGTAAAAACACAGAGTTTCATTATCTTTTATGTATGAAAGTGTCAAAGAATAATAAATTGAGAAGAAAATAAGAATATGTTAAATATGCAAAAGTATAGACACATTATAGAATATATAATCAAGTCAAAATGTTGATTTATAATATTTTATCCTGCATATAGTTTAGTGAAAATTTAGGTAAGTATTGATCAGATGTCCCTATCTGTGCAAAAAGGCAAGAAAATTCTATCACACACATGCATATACATACACACACACATTGCATAAAAGTTAAAAACAAAGAAAATCACTTCTGAAGTATGAGAATATTGTGAAAATAGAGAGCAAAAACATAGAAAAACAGAGAGTAAAATTTTAATGAGAAAATAGCAAGATGATTCAAAACCATGGTCATTAATAAGCCAAGGAACCATTTCTCCCTTGTGGACAACATACCATACTGGTGATCTTGCTTGGTATATTTTGCTATGTATTGAATTTTATACAGTTAATCTACTTTATCACATAACCTGTGCTCCAGTTGAAAAAATTAATTAGCAATAACAGTATTACTCTTATGTAGAATGTATTATTGTTGGCTCAATTATGAGCACCAATTCAGATCAATTATGTTCTCTTTGAAGTGCACAATTAAATTTCAAGTACAACAAATAACTACTTGTGAAAATTCATTATATAGAATGAGACTTCAGTAACTTGTAACATACAAAGTAAATTTATTTTGAACACATAGACTGTGAAAACATGCAATTTCATGGGTATATGAGAGAACAAATTACTAACAGACTTTACAAGAGTTAATTTTTCAATTTCTTTTACTTATTTTCCTCTTGTTAATAAGGCAGATTTCACATAACTTTTGTAACTTACTATTCTAAAAATACTTAGGCTAATGTACAGATCGGTTTTANAAAAGATATAGAAAATGCAATATCAATGGAAAAGATATCCCCCTACATAATACAGTTAATCTACATACACAGTACTATTGAAATCTAAACTTTGTAGGAAAATTAAATTATAACGAGAAAAAATAAAACCACCTACAGAAACAGGATGTTTTATTACAAAGGAAAAGATGAACACAAAGTATTTTCTTTCCCCATAATGCATTCTGCATTCCTCTTCCTCTTTATCATTATGTATTGGTTAAAAAGGCCTCCTGGGAATTTTTCCATCTTGGTTGTGCAGTGAATTGCACAATGATGCTGGAGGAGCCTTTGATTCAATCGCAATAGATCAACTCCTATCAGGAATATGCTGATTCTCCTGGAGTCTTCATCACAATGCCAAGCAAGTGGAAAGCTTGTCAGCACGTGTTTTTCCTGCCCTTTCTCAGCTGCTGTCAGATTTGTACTTAGGCAGCAGCCAGCCTTACATTACCGTTTCCCGGGGAAGGAGACAGGATGCCTCTTTGACATTGCAAGATCTGACCCTATGCGCATTAATTAGCATTTCTTCACAGAAAGAATCTGAACTGACAGCCAATCTTCCACATTCTGGGTTTCAGGAAGCATTTAAAAATCCTTTGTGGAGTCAGTCAAAATGAACTATGAAATATCACCTTATGGACACCTGTGTGATTGGGAGGATAAGTGTATAAGAAATAAACGATCATGTTAATGGATACTCTGAATTAATGCATAAAATTAAATGTCTACAAATGCACCATGTAACTGGAAGAAGGCACAATTTTTTAATCATGGTGAGATGTGGTTACGAAGTATACACTCATACTTTGCTGAAATCTGAATAGTTCATCACCAAGCATTGAAGAAGCAAGGTCAATATGTCAGGGTCCTGTAAATACCCCATTCATTGAGCATGAGTCCTGCATCTTCAAAATGTGTGTGCACATGAGCCTCCTAGTCTTTGACAGGGCAAAATGCCAAATGCCTTAATGTTGAGAGACCTGACCCTCTATTTCATCAGTTTGCTAAAAAAAATAAAAGAAGAAGAAGAAGAAGAAGAGAAGAAGAAGAAGAAGAAGAAGAAGAAGAAGAAGAAGAAGAAGAAGAAGAAGAAGAAGAAGAAGAAGAAGAAGAAGAAGAAGAAGAAGAAGAAGAAGAAGAAGAAGAAAATCAGTGATCTGGGACAGAAGAATGATTTTTCATTTTCGAGTGGACAAAATTTGAACAGATTTTCCTGCCTTTAGGATCAACTGTAAATTAAAAGAACCACAGAGGTCTTAAATTGGGGGAAATTTTTATTTATCACATTCCCAAGGTCTTTTTAATTTGCAAAGAGTTTCTTTTAGCAAACAAACACATCTCACTCCCCTTCAGAGTATAGCAAAACAGACAAAAGAACACTGTAATGGGTTTGAGCTCCTTGGGATATCAGTTTTAGTGAAGGGAGCAATTATAAAAGTAATTGACTATACTTTACCAAGCACCGGGAGGGGGTCATTCTTATGGCCCATGTTGCTCTGAGGGTCATGTGGCTATCATTCATCTTCTGCTGTGTGCCCATGTGTTAGGTTTGCATCCCTCAAAGGCATTCAGCCTTTCTCTGTGACTCAAATGCAGCATAAGAAATGCCATGAAGTGTTGTTTGCTATTGCCCGCAATTCACCATTGAGACCCCTTCGGCCTATATCCACCTTGATAGATTCCCATTTGTCTGCATCAGTAACTGCATAAAACCACAGTGAACTTACAGTGTTAAGATGGGTCCTGTGTTTTAAAAGTACAAGCCAATAATATAGGAGATTAAAGAATGAAGTCATGAGATGGAAACCTACCAATGTGTATTATAACTCTCACAAAGGTTAATAAATGTATGGATTTACATAATTCAGAAGAGTGAAGTCAGCAAGATCAAAGACAGGAGGAATAACACATTAGCATACTACTATGGTGGGTAAAGCTATATCGCATAGGGTTGCCAGTTAACAATTCTGAAACTACCTTACACCGTTATATATGCTGTGGGATTCTCATTTGTTAGCATGGGAGGTTTCAGATAGGTACAGACAGAGTGACTAACTGATTGATCTATGTGGTAAAGGGTTAAGATTGCAGACAGCCATATGAAATGCAATCACTTAATGTATATACCAATGGAAAGCTATGAAACATTTGTGGATATTTTTGTCTATACATGAACTAGAGTGCTTCTGTGGATATTTTTCCTTTGCTTGCTGACTGAAAGGAACAGAGCAGATCGTTGACACTGATACCCTAACATAATAAATAAAAATAATAAAAGGCCCATAGACAAATAGGTTGATCCTAGAACTGGGTAAAGAAACACAAAATCATAGAGTACGAGATGAAGAATCATAGAGTACCAGAAAGAAACTAAGCACAGCAAGGGGATCATGTGCATAGGATATAGAGTAGCACCTTTAAAAACCTTTGGTAGTTAAATACAGAAATTTTTGACTTGTAAAATATATAAAATAGCATTTAGATATGATCCAAGGGATACCATTAATATTCATGAGACATCATTAATACAAATGATTAGATATATTGATGAATGGGAAAATAGTCTGATCTTCAATACTGAAGAATTGTAAATAATTTCTGTAGATATCCTACTTTCAAGGAGATGGAGGATAATGGAAGACTTAAACTCCTTACATGTTTATTGAACATGCATCTTTACTGGAGAACAAATTCATATTAATTCATAATAGCTAGAGTAGACAAGTTTAAAAGAAACCGAATCAGAACACTTTACCTTATGAATTAATCTATAGCATATGCAAATACCTAAGTGGACGCACTAGCTTTATTAATTGTTGCACTTCAACAGAGGGAAAGAAAGCAGAAAATCACAAAAGCAGAAAGTCATCTATCCATTATCACAGTAGTATGGGAAATAATATCACAGGCTGCAATCTGTAAATTCTATTTCATTTGACATAGTAAATGCTCACTTAACTTGTTTGCAGAGGACCTTTGGACATGGAGTAATTCAGAAATTTTGATTCAAAAAAGTAACTTTCTTAGTACCAAACCCACCCAGCCCACCTAGAGATACTCAAAGATAAATCTCTGTAATACCTACAGTAATTGCAAAGATTATGAACAGGAAGGATGGGGTAGGAGGGCCACACCAGAAACAAGGAGAGAGGGGATCATGTTACAGCAGAGAAAATAGGCCTCCATCAAGGACTGCAAGTAAGCAATGAGACATCTGGTTAAGTTCACAGACTTTTGTTCCTGATCATTTACAAATGAGGGGGTATGATCTCACCAGAAGAGGAGGGCATATAGTCTGGCAGATAAAAAGTAACCATTTTGCAAATGGGTGATTGACCTCTCTGTCACTGTAGTTTTCTACTTTTATTACATCTACCTTTGAATATACTCTTATAACAAGACTCTAGTTCACCAGCTTTTTATCTCTGGCCAGGGGGTGACATCCAATACCCATCAGGATGGAGTGAAGGGCATTGCAGGAGCAGCAAAACTGCAAAAGAAAATCAACAAACCACAATCCAGAACTTCAGAGATGCTATATCAACCACCTAGAACTAGGCCAGACTAATGTCTCCCCATCCTGAAGCTCAGGGACATTTGCGGAAGAGGGGGCAGTAAGAGTGTAAGAGCAAAAGGATGGAAGGAGCAATGATTTGCAAGATACTCCACACAAGTTAGGGCCAAAGCAATCATAATTGGACTTTGCATGCCCTGCTCAATGTCCAACACACTATTGACCCCACAAAGTCTAGCATTTGCTAAAGGCACTAGGATCCTTGGAGGCAAGGGATTGAGAGCCACAGTAGTGTTCCTATGCTTAAGAGGAACACAGGAAAGGGTTCAGGGAAATGCCACTGGGTCCTTGTCATCGGAGAGGAGGGCCCAGAGGAGAGTCTGGCATGTACATTAAAGGATTCTCTGGGGATTGGGGGGGAGGCACTGGAGGATGGAGAGGGAGGGGTGAGGGAAGGGGAGCAGGGGGTTTGGGGGAGGAGGAGGGAGGGAGGGAACCAGTGTACCTATTAAGTTTGTATGAGTGGAATAATAATAAAAAATGTTAAAAAAAGTAACTCTCAGTTTTACTCTGACATTCTTGCTAATGAAAACTAAAAAATTACAATAAATTCTAGGAATCTCTTCAAAGTTCTGGAATGGCCAAGTACACAAAGTTAAGCTTGAGCATCAAAATCATCTCTTTAGATAAATTGCAGATTTCCATAAGTCTAAACACCTTGACATGAAAAACAGAAACTTGCCATGGTAGAGAAGCATTCAGTCTACAAGCCCTCTGATACTTGTTGAATATATAACATTTACAAAGTAACCCATTCTTGTAGAACACAAGAGAAAAAAATAATATGCATTATTCTTTGAATTTTATATTAACTTGTGGTCATTTAATTTTAAAAGGTTCACAAGTTGAGAGGAAGAGTTCTTAAGGGAGGTGGGAAATGGAGAAGGCAATGTGGTAAGAAAACAGAAGTTGGGGCTCACTAGCGGAAGAAAGGAACAAGCTGGAAGAGTAGTGGGGGAGGACAGAAGGGAGACTGGGGAAGGAGCAGGTGAGAACAAAGTGTGAAAACGTGAAGATGCCATGATTGAACATATTATCTTATGCATGGAGATGAAATTTGGTAGATGAATGTTCTGAAATGAAATACATCCTGAGAGTATACACAGATTGCAATGACTTTCTCTTTAAAGGCGATGAGAAATAACTGAATCTTACCATTCACAAAACCAAAGTTATGGAATCAACCTAGATGTCTGACAGTTGATGAATGGATAGTGAAAATGTAGCAAATATACATGATGGGATACTACACAGCCATAAAACATCGAATTCATGAAATTTGCTGCTAAATGGATGGAAATGGAAGAAATCATACTGGGCGAAGTATCTGAAGGACAGAAAATCATATGTCACATGTTCTCCCTTATAATTCCAAGCTCTCATAATGACATATTCAAGGGAAAATCTTTATTACTCTTGACAACCATGAAGGATTCAAAATAGGAAAGTAAGACAAAGAAGACCAAAAAAGAATGAAGACAAAGGAACAAAGTTCAATAGAGAAATACTGTGAAGAAAGACCCATGATTACCAAGGTATCTGATCCAATCCAGTCAGTTTCCTTCCTGTTGTCTGGTGCTTAGAGTGTTTTGAAGCACGGGATGTGTTTCCCCCATCATGGAGGCAGGTGAGTGACTAGTAGCAGATGGATGATGCCCTGGAGGTTGACCCCACTCACTACTGTGCCCTACTCCTGATCCTCCCTCTCCTTCAAGCCTTCTTTATATAAAGGCCCGTCTTTAACAGTTTCTGTATCGTTGGATAGGACAGGATCTCAATGCCCAGACAGGATGCAGCCTTGTGCGGTGCAAGAATACCAAAATGGACAACAACAAACAACCTGAATGCAGAACACCAGTACTCTACAATGTTCACCTGGAACCAAGCCAGCAAAATCTCTCCCCAACTGGAGGCTCAGGGAACTTTATGGAAGAGGGGAACAGTAAGATTGTAAGAGCCTAAAAATTCAGAGTTCCATTGCTGGACAGGTCACTCCACTCAAGATAGGGCGGCTGCAGCCAGGAACTCACCAGACCTGAACATTGACCCCTATGAGAGCACACTGACCCCTAACCCCAGGACCCATTGAACCCAGGAGAACTTTCAATTACCTAGGTGGAGGCATTAGGTAGGCACACGCAAGAAAAGTAGGGAAACCTATGATCTTGGCCTTGTGGTCAGTAAAATTCCAAAAGATTTATCTAATAGTCACAAGACTGTTAGGTAACATACAGAGGCAGGTAATCAATGACTACTAAGGGGGCTAAAGATGCTAATGATAATCTGGCTGTGGACTTGGAACATTCCAGATCTCTCTACGTCTTGGAGTCTCTAAACAATCAGTTGGCCCAGAGGTGCATCTTCTTTCCAGGAACTTGTGTTCATTTGGTGCATTTCCATGAATTTTCTGAGCTGTGTGTTTCTGCTGACATTTTTTTTCTAGCATGGCAGTGTGCTATCTTGGCCTCACCAGGGCTACACAGCCTGTGATAAAACTTCATTTTCCTGAGAGTACAGGAATAGACTTCTGAGTCACGTTTTTAGGGTCATCAGGGACCTGGATTCAATCTATACATCTCAACTTGAGGCTTTCTGAACCAGAAACATCAGTGAAAATCTTAGTCCAAAACCCACACAAGACAGCTTTCTTTTTCTTTCTGAACTCTTGAGAGAAAACACTTTTTTGCACACAGAGCACAGAGACTTTTTTTCCATTTGTTTAGTGAAGTCCTGTTTGTATTTTTCCTGGAGTGATTTTCACTATGATCCGGGCTCTCCGTTCTCTCTCTCTCTCTCCCCCCAATTACAGCCTCTCAGCTCCGTTTCCAGTGTCCTTTTACTGGTTATTAAAAGTCAGACCTCTGTGTCACCAGTGCACCAAATGCCTTCCAGGGAGTTGAAGATTTGGAGAAAATCAGATTCTATCTTTGTTTCCTGTCTGATTTTTCACCTTAGGGGATTTCCTGTTTATTCCACATTGCGTTTTGAATTCAGAGGACTTTTGTGATATTTTATCTGACATTTTGAGGTGTTTTGTAGCTGGAGAACTGTCTGGATATTTTCTCTGCTGCATTGTTTCTGGACTGAATTGATTTCATTGTTAATCTGATACTATAAATTATTGCCCAGCAACTCTTTGACAAGAAAACAGAAGAGACACAAAGGAATGAAATAGATGGTAGTGGTGTCTGCATTAATTAGCTTACAAACTAAAACTCCAGCTCTCTGCTGAAGTTTCAGGTTTTCTTACAACTAGATGAATAATTTGTACTTGATACATATTTCATTGGTTGAGAAGATGTCCAAACAACAGAACAGTAACTTGGCTTGCTCAAGGGTGGGCTTGAATTAAGAGGGGTTGCATTTTTGTGTTTGCTTGGACATGGTTCTCTCTCTCTCTCTCTCTCTCTATTTCTTTTTCTTTTTTCTTTCAATATATTCTATTCGGTAAAAAATTCTGTGGATGACATGAATCTGATTTCCTTTTCTCTTTTTCCTCTCCTTTCCTACTCTTTCTTCTCCTTTTACAATAGGATCTCATGTAGCTTTGATTAGTACTTATCACACACACAAGGTTGATGTTGAAATCTTGATCCTCCTGCCTCTACTTCTTGTGTACTAGGAAACTATAGACAGACATTTCTATGCCTGAAGGATTTCCTTATCTCTTTTTAATTTTTTTATCTGAAATGATAATATAGCAACTCTATTGATTAAGTTCTTGTTCCCAAGTCTTCTGGGAAGTAAGATTTCAGCTTTTTCTGTCTCAGATGGCCTCATGCCATTCTGTGATAATTCCATAATGAAAGAAGAGTAAGTCTGATGGATGAGACCTGGGTCATATGAGCAAAGATGTTACTTCATGAAGGGAAGAATGTGCATCCCCATTACAGAACATGTATCCTTTGATGTGAAGGACCAAGAAGGATTGTCACCTGCAATAGCTTTGCAGCTCTTACACGTAGTACTACTGTGAGGTATTTGTCAACAGCCTTAGCAAACTAAACATCAATTACAAAGTCACAGAATCTTAACTGTGACCTGGTCTGAGGAAGAAGTTAAGGCCAAGAAAGTGTTATTCTGAAGTCTGAGCTGCTTCCAAAGCTAGGGAAATATTTTTCCAGAAAGAGTGATGTTAAGATAATGGAGGATATTTGAATGAAAATCATGAATTACACAATATTACTGATTCAGAATTTACATTTTATTTCACCTTGCTTTTACCAAAGAATGAGAATCTCTTCCATTTTAGTCTTGGAGATAAAGAGAAGAATTCCTTCTACTTAATTCAGATTATTTATACAATGTCTGTATATGTCCATCATAATTATGTAACAATTATTATGACACATAATAAGAGATAAAATAAGAAAAAATGCATATTTCAGACATTGAAAGTAAATAAAAAATGCTAAAATTGACTTTGGGTAAAATATATACTATAGTTCATTTCAATATTCTCATACGTTTGCTATAAATTTGAAATTATAAAAATGAAAGCATCGGCCACCAGCAAATAAGAAGAAAGCAAAACAAAAATTAAAAGAACTAAGGAGAGTGTCAACATCTAGACCTCTATCTCCTAAAAATGGTTATTTTCCTCATTTGCACAAACGCTTTCTGAGGCTGATTATCATATGTTCTGCTCTTAGGCTGCTGGCTTAATCCGTTTGCTAAACAAATGGCTATGAGGTCCTGTGGCCCACCAGGCCTTTTTCTAAGCTGTGGATATAGAACAAAGAACAAATCCAACAGCATTTCTGCTTACACTGGAGTTTACATTGCAGTAGAGGGTGAAAGAAGTCAGTCAAGTAAAGAAAAAATCCACAGAGTTTCTGATAGTTACAATTTCCAGGAAGGAAAATGTACACAAAGACTGAGAAAGGGAGTTAAGTGTAATAAGTACAATTTATTCTGCTTTATTTTATCTATTTCCAACAGATAAGTAAAGCTTCTTTGGTCAAAATAGTGGAAAAAGTGTGAAGACTGACAGGAATTTCGTGGCCAGAGGTTCTATTCAAATGTCCTCACCTCAACATATCAGTTATGGATGCTACGACCTCATCTTTCTCTTAAGGCCTTAAGAAGAGCAAAGATATGTATATGCAACATATTTGTCATAATTAAAGGAACACCCCAGAGAGGAAAAGGAAGGAAAGGATGTGAAAATGAGGAGGGGTGGGGAAAGGAGGGATTGGGGGAATATGAGTCTGTTTTAGGAAATAACAGTGTGATCATCAGAAAAATTTAAGTCATGGTTTTTATCCTTGGCTCTGCATTTAAATTCCTGGGGGGAGCTTTAAAAAAATGTCAGTTTCCAGCCATTGTATCTAAGAATTCTTATTAGTTCATTTGTGTGTGTTTCTTTTCATCAGAGTTAGGACTTGAACTTAGGGTGTCATATAGGATAGATACATTCTATAATTGAGCTATTCTTCAGGTCTTAATCCATTATGCCTGATTAGCATCAGTCTTACAGGCTCCCATAAATTCCAATTTGTTTGTGGGATGAGGTCATTGTCAATGAGTCATTTGGGCTGTAATAAACATTTCAACTTATTTTAGGTGTGATGTGTTCTACATGCTTTGAACTGATGGATAAAATTGCCAGGACTTAATGTTAAATGCTTCCTGCGAGCTGGGGAGATAGCTTCCTTGATAAAATGATTGTCTTGTAAGAATGACAATCTGAGGTCCATCAGAAAACCTGTAAAAAAAGCTGGGTGTGCTGGCACATGTACAATCTCAGAACTAGGAAGACATAGAGACAGGCTGATGCCCAGGACTCACTGGCCAACTGGTCTAGCTGATGATTGAGCTGGTGAAGGTAGATAAGAAATCCTGTCTCGGGGCTGGAGAGGTGGCTCAGGGGTTAAGCCTCCGCCTTGCAGGCGGAAGGTCCTGAGTTTGGATCCCAGATCCCACGTATAGACGCCAGGCGGAAGCAGGGGCGGCCTGCGCTTCTGGTCCTGGTAGGGCGGAGCCTGTGAATCCCGGGGCAGAAGGAGGTGGAGGCGTCCATGGTGGTTCGCGAATTCGTCCGTGGTTCTACACACACACAGACACACGCGCACGCACACACATACACACGCATATGCACACAGTTGAATAAATAATAATAATAATAAAAAAATTAAAAAAAAAAAGAAATCCTGTCTCAAAAGCCAAGATGTAAAACTAAGTAAACAAAACCTGAGTTTGTTTTCTGCACTCCACATGCATGACTAATAATATACACAAACATGTCCTGCAATACATATGAACATCACACACACACACACACACACACACACACACACACACACACACACACACGCCCTTGGGAGAAAAGGAGAATAAAATGATGACAAATGTTGAGAGTGTTCTCATAACCCAAATCTGGTATTGTCTTTGACAGTCTAGTGCATCAGAGGTAGTGCCCCAGAATCACAAGTCTACAGCCCAAACCTTTGTGTTCTTTGAAGAAGTGAGGCCTTTGAGATGCACTTAGGATAAGAGGATGGGGTGACAGTGGAAGTCCAGTTGGTGGGAATCAGTGCCCTTTACAGAAGAGGCCACAAAAGTCACCTTGACTACACCAGGAAAGGGATCTTTGTCATACACTTTTATTTGTTATGTCATACACCTTGATTTTTGGCTACCACTCTCCAGAACTGTAAGAAAAGTTCCCAGCCTATGATTCTGCCATTATAGCTCACATAAACTAAAGATAAAAGACTCCAAGTTAGACATTTCACTGAGCAAGCACAAGAATTGTTTTGTCATTTCCTTAGATCCAGAAGAACTGTAGAAAATTAAGTTGGTCACCAGAACCAGTAATTTAGCACCTGTATATATTAAATTATAAAATCCAAGTCAAAAGTTGACTAGTCAATCAAGAATGAAGGAAACTGAACCCATTAGTCTAGAAAATTAAAAGTCATGCATGATTCTCTCAGAGAAATAAGCATACTCAGACTGATTTTACCTTTCTTGAAATTGCATTTTCACTCATAGACTAAAAGAAATATGTGAAATAATACATATTATTAAATTTTCAGTGTCTTTCATGATTTGTAACTGCATCATGAACTTCCATTTTAGCATGGGAATATGCTTCTGTATTATTTTATTAATAGGAGCAAAAGAACAAAGAAGTCACTGACAGAGTTGATACTCAGGAGTGATACATTTGGAAGTCCTTATTAAGGAGAAACAGAGAATAGACTCAAAGGACAATAATTTTCTGTACAGAAGAGCATTGAAGGCTGTAAGATTATCTAGGCTTCAAAGCCTGAACCTAGCTGAATTCCTGTAATCCATCTATAGCCTAGGCACTCACTGTAACAAATGATAATTTCCATTCAATTATGATACTTGTAAAGACTGAAATTAAATGGCTCCCCTATTAAGAAGGAGGAACATTGTAGTTCCTAATCAGAAAATATGTGATGCATACACATGAATTGTGTGATCTTTTTATTTTCTCATTTTACTTTTTCTCTATGTATATATGTGTGATTGGTATATATCTATGATTGTACATACTTGTTTTTGATGTGTGTGTCTGTGACAAGTCATGTGTATATGTGTGTTCATGAGTTTGAAGGCCAGAGATTGGCATTAAATGCCCTTCTCAGTCACTCTTTGCCTTATATACTGACATGGAGTCTCTTACTTGAACACAGGACACATTGATTCAGTTTTTCTAGCCAGTCAGCATGATCCACAGTATTCTGTCTCTGCCTCCTAAGTGTGGGGATTATAATTGGTTCAACAGACCAGCCTGGCATTACATGGGTACTGGGAATCTGAACTCAGATCCAGTAGTGTTTGGTATACCTACAGAGCCATCTCCCTGTTCCTAAATATTTGAATAAATTATTTTATTTGGTACAATACCAAAATGTTTTTTTAAATCAAGAATCCACAAAACATCCTGTGTTGCCTGATAGGAACAGGTTTGATCTATGATTGTTCATCAATAATAGAGACATAAAATACATAACCACCTTGTCAGAAAGCTGAGTCACATGAATTCATTAGAATTCATGACATTTTGTGAATACTGACGTATCAGCATGTTTAATGTCACCTCATGAACTAAGAAGAATTTAATTATTGGAAAATATGAGTAAATAATGCTCTGATGGTATGAAATCACAACTACAGGTTTAAGCTATCTGCTTAAATATATTCATCTGTTCCTGTGATTTTCAGTTAATCCTAGTTCATTCCATCATCTGTTCATATTCTCAAGAAGGAGCCATATGTCAAAGTCTGAGTGCAAAATACAGCGTGCAGTTTAACTTGCTGCTCATTAATTCATTTTTGCAAAGTGATCTGGTGGTAATTCCTTTCTATCATCAGATGATACCTTAGTCTCATTCACAGGGTTACAATGACATGCATTTAACAGAAGCAAAAAACAGGCATTCCCAGAAAAGGGAGTAAATAGATTTTACGCATTTCCTATGATAGAAAATAAATGAGAGGTATGATCTTTGCTTAGCACCTCAGCTCACAGGTAAACAGCCGCAATGACAAGACATGATGACCATATTTGGTGAGGAATAAAATATTTCATGTATTTAAAGAAATCGTTCTATATCTTCAATTGTAAAACAGAAAATAATTACAGAATCAGAGTCATACAACCTGTATGGATTCAATGAGAGAAATCTGAATCTTAGCAGATTGTCTGTTACAAAATAAATATCTTGTGTCAGTCAACTTTATGTCAATCAACAAATAAAAGAATGTCAAAAGTAATGTAACCATTGTAGGTAAATATTAAATAGACTCAGAAAAGCTCAACTTATTTTTCAAGGTCACTCACAAAGAGAATGACACCTGTAATCCATACTTGTGTATGTGTGTTTCTCAAGTTTTTCTATATACACTGCTCCAATAGTTCCTTATGGTCCCATGTTTCAGCCTTGTAGGAAACATCCTTTTTATGCAACTGATTTGCCTGGGGAATGTTCCATGATGTAGCTTTGATCAACTCCATCTCTGGATGTCTAGTTTCTATAAATACAAACCTACAGCATGTCTGAAATTCTCTGCCTTATGGAGTTACCACTACTAAGATCCCTGGAGATTTGCTATTTCCTAGAGTTGGCTGAGCAATGCTTGCAGTTATAGGATCTCCTAGTCAAGGAGCTCCAATTGTAAAATTCCCACTAGTGAAAGATTATACTATAGTTCCTCAAGGATCGTACTAACCAGGTAGCACATATGAGATGTGATGTATCTAATAGGAGCTTCTCTGCATTGCCTTGGTCCAGGTAGGAAGACCTGTTTCTTATGGATGGCCCCAATCCCCATGCTACAATGAAAGTGAGCCAAGCCCTGGCAAGATGGCTGTCATGCATTTGCTTGGACTTGGGATGTGATGTGGCCAGTTATGTTGGTGCAATTTCCCAGGGAGGATGGGCTATAACTTGGAATTATGAGATGAGTAAAACCCTTTTCTGCCCTAAGTTGTTCAGAGTGGGTATTGATTGCAACAACATGCTATGAAACTAAAGCATCAAAGACTGTAATATTTTGAAGTATGACAAAAATCACTGCATTCTCACGCTACTCAGAAAGCCTAAATTGATTATCCCCACATTTTCTGCAAATAATATAAAGTAGACATTTCATGTTGGAAATTATACTTTTTTTAAATTTTGGATTATGTAATATTACAATGGAGCTTACTATTCCTATCTTCCCCTATCTGCCCTCTGAGAGTTTTCTTCCTGACAATCGTCCCTGATACCCCAGTGTCCATTCTTGTGTATGTGGCCTTCTGAGTCCAATAAAAGCTGCCTGTTCTTGCATGTTCCTGGGAATCTTCTGTGGAATAATTGGTATTTCTATGGGAGTGATTTCTATGGGATTCATGAATGGCCATGTCCTTTGGTAAGTTTTGACTGCCAGTTATCACTGTGAAAGAGTGGGGTCTCCTGAATTCCTCCCTCTTCATTGTGCCATGATAGTGGGCCCAATCTCGCAAAGATATTCTAGAGGTGAGCTTCCCTGTGGTATATCCATGGTTATATTTGTTTTATTCTAGGGGCTGATGCTTCTCCTCCAAGTAGATCCTTACTATCTTTCTACATTGTGGATATTGGGATGGAGGGACAGAAAACTTCATGTCTGTTTCAAATATTCTTCAGTTCCTTGCTTTATGATACAGATCAATTATAAATCTCTGTATTGAACCAGGAAATTTCACTTTTCGAGGTCCCCACCAAGTTTACTGGCTGCCCAAGTTTGACAAACACAATATTGTCTTTGTTATTCCCTGTCTTCCTGATACTGTTGTTTCATTGCTAACTTGAGTTTCATGTAGCAAACTAGCAAATATTAGGGAAGACATTGTAAAATGAATTTTAATATTGGTTATATGTTAGGCTTGGTGTTACTCCAAAAGCAATAAAATATCCAGTGTTTAAATATAGTAGTTAGTGATAACCTATCAATGTAAAGTCACATACTTAAAATTCCTGAAAATATTGGAATTTTCTTTCTTTTCACCAATGTATTTATTAAGTGCTCAACTTTTCCCATTGATGTGTTTATTTATAAAGCAACAGGTGTCAACTGGAAAGATCAGCATTTAAAGCACTAGCTATTCTAGCTAAAGTAATGCACTTCTATTTGTAGATCACATGTAAAATGTCAAATGGCTCACCTATAATTCTATCCTTGAAAGGAGGGACTAGAAACATTCAGAGCAAGCTGCCTAGCCAGTCTAATTCTACTGATGTGCTCTGGGTTTGAATAGAGACCCAACCTCAAAAAAAAAAATGGAAAGTTAAGAGCAACCTCTAGTCTCCAGATATATGCATGCATGCTTGCATACTTGCATGTGTACAAACACATTCACACATGCATCATACACAGGCGATCATGCATATACTCCCACTCTACATGCACATGAAAATGTAGAGAGAAAAACAAGATTTGGAAATTTTCCATGACTGGTATAGATTTTTCAAGTGGAGTCCCAATGGAATAGTTGTTCACTGCTAGATTAGCTGTTGTTGACAGCTGTGATTGGAACAATACACAACAGAAACTGCTTAAAACAATAGCTTAGAGCAATTGCATGTCAATAACCACTCGGAAGCACAACACCTGCTTTGCATCCATGCTTGTTAGCAAGCCTAATTCACTGTGCAAGTGATAGCAAGCAACCTAACCATCACCAACTGGTGCGTGCAGATGTCAAAACAAATGTCATTGAGGTAAGAAATCTGTGTTACCTATAGCCTGTAAATGCACATGTTGGAGGTTCAGAATGTTCCTCATCAGTCATGCTGCAAACAAAATAATGAAGGAGGAAAATTTATAAAATTTTCCTCCTCAAAATGAAGAGGAGGAAAGTTTATAAAGCAAATTGACCTGTAAAAACAAAGAGTATTTTATATTTTAAAACCTTTTTTGTATCCTTGATCCAGTGTGTTTGGTTAACAGTCTTTTTAGTTTTGTGTCTAACAAGCAACAGGTCTGTTTGGTGGAAAAGTATCAATGATGACATTCTGTTATCATTCCACAGCTGTGAGGGCTGGTGTTCATTACAGAAAGAGACAATGATATATGTAGTATTAACACAGCACTGAAAAACACTGACAAGTGAATCTGTCACTCACATTTCAATATTTTTTCAACCAAGAACAGCCTTCCAAAGAGAGACAGGGAGAAAAGATGGCACCGTAGACAAGGCACTTATCACACAACTGTGAGGACTAGAGATCAATCAGATTCCTAGAGCCCAAGTAAAAATCAGGCAGGCCCTGCAGCTATCTGTAACCCCAGCACATAGGAGACCGAGAAAGGAAACCTTGGACAAGCTGAATGGCTAGACAAACTCTTCAGCAAGCTCTGGGTACAATTGAGAATCCTTGCTTCAATAAATAAATGAGAGAGTAATCAAAGAAGACATCGGACATCAATTCCATGCTTCCACCACCACTAAGACATATGTGCCTGTGCAGCTTCACAGATGTACATTCACACACAGGCAAACATGCATACATACATACATAAATATACAGACATCAACACAGCAATGAAATGGGTGCTTTCATACATATTTTATTAAAATTCACAAATTCTTCCAAGCAAAGCATTTACATATTCCTTGAAATCATTCACTCTCCTTATAGTAACATAAATCCAATCACTTGTCTGATTCTTCATGGTAAGAAATAGCAGAGAGTATTGGAAGATCAGTTACCTATCAATTCATTCTTTGCAAGTTGAAATAAAGAAGATAAAAATATTTTCTCAACAGTTTCAATAAAGTGCTCATTTTCTGTTTTTGTATTCTTAATTCTTTTTTGCGGATGAGCAAATTCAAGACTCTATTTATGGTCAGCAAGCTCTCTGTTATCAGCCTATATCATTAGCTATACTTTGTAGATAGGAGAAATACTTTCATTTCTCTCCCACATGTTCCATAAATGCAGGACTGCCGATATTTGAAACTATATCTGTATGTATATATGTATGTCTTTTTAATGTGTAGCTATTATTATAAAATTATAAATTGTTGCACCAAAGCCCTTAAAGGCAAGAAAATATTAACATCATGAAATAGTGACTATAGAATCACTTAACTATCTTACATGATTTTTGTTTGTTGAGTATTGTTTTAAATCTATAGTTATAGCAAAAGTGAGAAAATGAAATGGATAGAAGAAGAGAGTAGTGCTAAAAAAGAAATGCAGAGAAGAGGGGTAGGGGAGAAAAATTAAGGAATGAAGAAGGAAAGAAGGAAGAAAGGAAGGAAGAAAGGGAAGGAAGGAAGGAGGGAGGGAGGGAGGGAGGGAGGGAGATAAGAAAAATAGAAGGAAAGAACTAAGTAAGGAAGGTGTGAAGAAATGAAGGAAGGGGACAGGAAGGAAGGAAGGGAGGGAGGAAGGAAAGAAGGAAGGAAGGAAGGAAGGAAGGAAGGAAGGAAGGAAGGAAGGAAGGAAGGAAGGAAGGAAGGAAGGAAGGAAGGGAAGGAAAGAGGGAGGAAGGAAGGGAAGGAGGGAGAGAGGGAGGGAGAGAGGGAGGAAGGGAGAAAATGTCTCTGCCTCCCCAGGCACCTTACCACATACATCCTTTATTCTCAGCACCAGCACTGGTTGCTTTGCTCTTTTTTATTTTCTTCCACCCCTTATTCTTTGCTGATGGAGATGGTAAGTTTGTTCATATTGCTCTGTGAATGCCTTTTCCAGTAGATTACTCACAAGATGGACCACATTCTGCTCTTCACCGCCATTTCCCAAGTAACCAGAGGACAAGCAGTATCAGTTATCCAATGAAGCCAGGAATAAAAGACTGAAAAAGTCCTCAAACAGTGTAATGCATCAAACTCATCCAGTGATTGGACACAAGGAAATATAGAATGGACTGTTTTGGTTAAACATGCACTTTTTTATTTAAGCATTCTGCAACATGGTGCCCATTATTTGTCATTGATAGAGATTGAATCCAAAGTGTGGATTCTCCAGGTGTCTCAATGCTTGCAAGAAAAAATATGCTTCAACATTTTCTTCAGCAAGAATATGAATTTGCATTATTTTGGCATGTTGAGCTATTGCTTTTTAGGTCAATGCAATCATTGCAATTTGTATCATTTCAAACATTGATAATTATTTAGCTTGCCAAATTAATTTTTTGTTTGCAAACTGATGAATAGCTGCTAATAAGGATGTCGTAAGATTAAGATTAAGATTTTTAAAATGCATATTATTTGGAAATTTAACTCTAGCTATAAAGATGCTGCAGTATTCACAATATTTTTCTATAGTGAAAATGCTATGCTGATAATATTGTTAATGTTAAATGTCATAAAGTTATTTATCTTCTTTTTATTGGTAGCAAAATAGTGAGGTTCCCAGTAACATAACAACTCATAATCCTCATGTGTCAAAATCTAAAGACTGTATGTTACTATTGTTTTTCATATAAAAGTTTCCTGTATACAAGAGTGTGCATGTGTATGTATGAAGTGATGCATGGTTGCTGATTGTGAACAACCTGTGAATAATTCATTGTAGAACTACTTTAATGATATTATCTGGATTCACAATACCTTATGAGAAACAAGGCATTAGAATAGTCATGTTTCCTCTGCAACACTGTAATACTTAATGATAAAACTTATAATACTTAATATACTTATATACTTAATACTTATAATATACTTATAATACTTAATACTTAATTATAACACTTATAATACTTAATATCAAAATAAGGAGGATATGCAGCAAGGACTTCTCATTCTCTTCTAGGTAGATGCCCCATGGCTTTCCCTGAATAATCCCTCTTGGTTTCAAATAATTAGAAGCAAAACAAGTATTCTTTCCCATTGGGTGAAGAATGTTTGCTTGTGCTCCCTCTTAATATAAGTGAAGGAAAAAGGAGATGGGATAATGAGAAATAAAAGATCAAGACAGAAGATAGAAAAATAAAGAGCATCCAAGTCACCTCAGTTCTATATATACTTTGTAAAAATACAATTTCTTACTTTTTTGTTTGCTTGAATATTTGAGACAAAGTCTTTCTATGGAGCCCAAGCTGTCCTTGAACTTGTAGAACTTTGTTGTAGTCTCCTGATATTGTTTTGCTCTAATGATTATCAAACATAAGGACCTCATTGTTTTCTGATAAATAGTTGGGATGTTTTCTTAATTTTGTGATTAATACTGATGAGTCAACCATATCAGTTTTTTGCAAGTCTATAAGCAGAATATTATTTCTTTTCCTTTCATTGAAGCAAAGATTTGCATGTAAACAAAGTAGATATATTGAAGATGCCTATGGGCTCAGAAAATATATAAATATTTTTATTGAGACTGTTTCATATACAAACAAAAAAGTTTAAGTCCTTGCTTCACCCACCTCCCTTCTCACCACCCTCCTCTCCCACCTTCTACTTCCTTCACCACTCCAGGTATGTCTTTCCCATCCCTCTGCATGTATTGATCATAGGACTCCCTTTTGGATGTTTGTACTGGCAAGGAGGCCAGGTCTCTGTGGTAATATATGTGGCTCTTCAGTCGCCAAACTTGAATTTGGAGGAACACCTTCTTTTGCCCATTCACAGAGATTCTTTCTGAATACAGTTCTTTCTGCTGAGATCCTCACTGGTCCATGGGGGAACATTGATATACACATAATCAGTTTTGCATTTTGTGCAGTGACTGGGCTCCAATAACTGTTAAGAGTATATTTGGACCATGTTCCAAGGGAAGATAAAATATGTTGGATTTTTTTGCAGATATAGTTGAGGAGGTAGCTAAGACCTTCAAGATTTGTGAGAGATTACCACTTGGAGCTACTATTACATTCTAATGAACAATCAATGCTAAAAATAGAGACCTTAATTCAAACTGTGAGCTTGAATTTGCAATCACATACATCCAGTGACATGAAAGAGTTCTATCCTGTATCTGACATGCATTCACTCATCTATAGTATTTATGCTGTGCTCACAAACAGTGCACATTCATAAATACCATGTTTGAATTGATTTATTTTTGTCTTTGTACGCAGACTGTTCTTCATGCTCCTGGGATTTTAATTAATCTGGATTTAGAGTATATTTTTTTTGTGCCTTGATTAATACTGAACGGGCTTTACTTAATTAAAGAGACAGAGTGGTAAAAACATTTTAATCAAAATTTTCATATGCATACAGTACATCTATATTTAATACTCTGTTTTTTAAAACCCTGATTTATTGTATTTTTAATGTTGCAAATAAAGCAATAGTACTGTCTCCTGTGATCATCCCTTTATGTAACTACTTCACCTCAAAGTCATGATCATGGAGAAAAGGAAAACTCCTGAGGAACCCAGATAGATCTCACTTTTCAAGTCAGAATCAACAGCCTCTGAGTGAAAACATGGACACATGGAAACAGTCTTTCACTTTTTCTGCATTAGAATCATGATTCTACCTACCAAAGTAAGTGGACAGGGATGTTTTTGAGTCTGTAATTTAAACCTTAAAACAGAAGTTTCAAAGTCAGGACTTCCTTCATAATCATTTTGATGAAAAAATATTGCTGTAAATATATTAAAACTGACTGCTGTTTTACAGTCTACTTTGAGAGTTTTATTCAAAACTACCTTCTATAGACACCAGGGTCATTGGGTATAATCTGGAGTGTGGTGTTCAGTGATAGGGCTGCAGTTAGCAGTGTAAAATTGGAAATTCTCAAGCAGAAGCAGAAATGAGGGAGGAGATCCCACACTCAGTGCTTGATGTTATCGTCCAGATCTTAGGCAGGCAAGCTTGCCTAAAAGTTTCTACATTGGAAGGAAAGAAAGAAAGAAACTTGTGACACTTTCCTTCAGGAGGCAACTCACAAATGTGAATTCACCTCAAATCAGAGTCTAATGATATGCCAAAATAGTGATTATACTGAAGTCCGACTTGGTGAACTAGTAGTTTCTTTGTTTTTTGGGGGGGGAGGCAGTTACTTAGAGGAGTATAGGTGAGGGTCACTTTAAGGATCAGTGGTATCTCAAAGGCAGATGTGGATTCAGAAATACTACCCAAGCCAGGTTAGCAGCATGACAGAGGATGTGACCTGGGGACCCTCTGCACAAACTGTGCCAGCATTCACTCACTCCTTTGCTTTACCTTGGAAAGGTGGCCAATGAATATTGTCAGTTTTAAGATCTACCTGAGACTTGAAAGCTGTTTACTTTGTCAGTTTCATGAGCCTCTGTCCAGGTGACTCTATATTATATCATTGACATGTGAGATAAAATATCACAATATGCATGTGGTTGATGTGTAGATGTATGATATGTGTGCATGCATGGGTTTGCATGTACCATGGTAAACCTGCAGATGCCAGAGGACAAGCTTAAGTGTTGGCCCTCACCTTTCACCTTCTTCTGTAGCAAAGTATCTTATTTAACACTGTGCTATCTATAACAGCAGCTGATTCATAAGTATCCAGGGTTTCCCCTGCCATCTTCTGTCTCCCCAAAGAGTCACTGGCATTTCAGGTGTGTGCTATTGAGCGTACATACTGTGGATTTGAACTCAATTCTTCATGTGTGCATAGATGCCATTTTATCCACTAAAACAGCCCCAGTTATTTCAGAATATTAGCTTAGAGAATAAATGGGAGCTGTGGAGAAACCAAGAAAAATCAGCATGGAATTTAAGATTGGGAAATTTCTACATGTAGTCTTGAGGTCCAGTGAGGACTGTAAAATAAAATCACACATAATATACAATGAGTTGAAAGCACTTTATGACATATTAAATTTTATATACTATCTTCTTTTTAATTAAAAACTTAAGGTTGAAATATATTAGAAGTGATTTTTCATAAAAATGCATGCTTTTATGTTTTAAACTTTAGGAGCCTTACCTTGCTGTAAGATGATTCATATTTCCATTTCTTTTACTATTTTGAGGAAATTCTCACAATTCTTAGAGGTCTTTAATGAGTAGCTAATCTGCTATTCTTTATGTCCTTTTGGCTACAACACAGGCTCTTGTTTTGCACTCAGTGTACATGATGCCACACAGTTACTGGAGAATTGCATGGCTCAAGCTCTTGGCAAAGCTCAGCACACTTTTATTGAAAAGATTCTAAAAGGGAGACATATTGCTAAGCTCACAATGTAAATAAATACATGACTTAAGAAAGAAAATGGCTTCAAGAAGACTACAAAATTATATAACCTTCTAAAGTCTTCATAATCATTTTATTGTAAATGCATATGTGTGTGCTCATGCACATGTGTGTATTTTCATATACTTGGCATGTTACTTTAACCCATTCTTTAAAATATACTTTATTATTATCTTATACTTCCATCCATCAATATAAATTAGATAACTTTACATATACATGCTACATATCATAGCATGGATCATTAAAACTGAAATAACAAAGTAGCATCATATGTATTCATTAGAAATGAAACATGTTCTCTTTCCCCACCCGCTGTCCCAGACTCACGCAGTCCTAGCCGGGACTCACCATGACCTAAGTAAGCTATGCCCCCACCCACCCCAGAACCCCAGACAGCCCAAGGGACCCAGCTCCTCCCACCAGCAAGCCAGAGCCAGAACTGTGCCAGGCCGGGGAGGATACCCCTGGGCTACGCCTCAGCTCCCCAGGTTTAATAGCACCCCGCTGCCGCCGCATCCTCCCTTCCTCCACCATGACCTAGGTAAGCTCCGCCCCCACAAAACCCTAAAACCCCAGGTCAAATAATTCAGTTCAGTGAAAAACGCACAGAAATTGAAAGAAGGTCTTAAGAGTTAAAACGACAATGCCCAAGTCAAAGAAAAACAACACCCAAGTAAACAAATCTCCCACTGAAGAATTAATCCCATAATGATAGACTCCAACCAGAACAAAATCACAGAAAATAGCCAAGAAACAGATCAAGAAACTAAAACAGGCATAAAGCAGTTAAAACAGACTAAAGCAGAGATTAAAACTTAACTAAAAGACAAGTTATCTTCAACCCAGAACTCAACAAAGAGTCCTATCAGCAGAACTAACAAAGCAGAAAACAGAATTTCAGACCTTGAAGACAAAGTGGGAGTATTAATCAGCTCAATGGAAGAGGTTGTTAAAGCCAAAAAGACACTTGAGAGAAATATCCAAGAGATATGGGACACCCTGAAGAGCCTAACATGCGTATTCATGGAATACTAGAGCAAGAATCTCAAAATACCACCCTTGAGGAAATTTTTCAAATGATCATCAAGGAAAACTTTCCTCATCTAAAAAAAGAGAGGCCCATCCATATACAAGAGGCATTCCACACCTCAAACAGATATGACCAAAACAGAAGCACCCCATGGCAAATAATAGTTAAAACACTCCACATTCAAGATAAAGAACTGGTGCTGAGAGCTTCAAGGGAGGAAAAAAAAGTCACTTTTAAAGGTAAACCTATTAAAATAACAAATGACTTCTCAGTCGAAACAGTAAAAGCAAGAAGAGCTTGGAGAGACACACTTCAAGTATTGAATGAGCAAAAATGTCAACCTAGGCTGATTTACCCTGCAAAACTATCAGTCATGATTGAGGGAGAAAGAAAAACTTTCCAGCAGAAAGACAACTTGAAGGGATACATGTCCACCAAACCAGACCTTCAAAAAATGCTAGAAATGATACTCAAGCGTGAAGAAAAAAACAGGCATATCCAGGAGAACAGAAGGCAAATATAACACCATTAAAAGCGAAGCAATATACTTATAAAAACTACTAAACATAATAAATGTCTGGAATTAAAAATAGTTTCTCCATTATAACACTAAATGTTAATGGAATTAACTCACCGATCAAGAGACACAGATTACAAACTTGGATTAAAAATCACAATCCATCAATCTGCTGCCTGCAGGAAACCCATCTCACCACAAAAGATAGGCACGCTCTAAAAATAAAAGGCTGGTCAATAATTCTACAAGCAAATGGAAACAGAAAGCAGGCAGGGGTAGCCATTATGATATCAGACAAAGTGGACTTCAAACCAAACAAAATTATAAGAGACATGGATGGATACTACATTTTAGTCACAGGTACAATTCACCAGGAAGACTTCACAATACTGAACATATATGCACCCAATACGGGCCCCTCCACATTCATTAAGAAAACCCTACAGCGTCTAAAGCAAGAAATCAACACCCAAACGATAATTCTTGGGGACTTCAACACCACCCTCGTCAACATGGGATAGATCAACAGGTCAAAGCTTAACAGAGACACTTTGGAACCTAATCAAACCCTGAAAGAAATGGACCTTACAGATCTCTATCGAACTTTTCACCCACGCACCAAAGAATACACATTTTTATCAGCAGCACACAGAACTTTCTCCAAAATAGATCACATATTGGGTCATAAAACGAATCTACACATATACAAAAAAGTTGAAATTCTAACCTGTGCCCTATCAGACCACCACGGCCTAAAGCTGGACATCCACAACACATCGAACAAGAGAAAATACACTAACTCCTAGAAACTTAACAATATGATGCTGAATGAGAACTGGATTCAGGAGAAATTAAAAAGGAAATTCAAGATTTCCTGAAAGTGAATGATAACGAAAATACAACTTACCAAAATTTCTGGGACACAATGAAAGCTGTTCTAAGAGGTAAGTTCATAGCTCTTCATGCCTATATCAAAAAAATGGAAACATCAGAAATAAACAACTTAACAATGCAGCTTAAAGCTTTAGAGAAACTAGAGCAATCCTATCCCAAAAGTAGTAGAAGAGAGGAGATTAGCAAAATAAGGGGAGAAATATCTGAAATCGAGATTAAGAAAATGATAGAAAAAAATCAACCAGTCAAAAAGCTGGTTCTTTGAAAAAATCAATAAGATTGATAAACCCTTAGTTAAATTAACCAAAAGCAGGAGAGAGAAAACCCAAATTAACAAAATCAGAAATGAACATGGAGTTATCACTACTGATACCCAAGAAATCCAGAGAATTATAACATCATATTTCAAAAACTTATACTCTGTGAAGTTTGACAACACAAAAGAGATGGATGAATTCCTCAGTAAACACAACTTACCTAAATTGAATCAGGAAGTTGTGAATTATTTAAATAGTCCTATAACATATAAGGAAATTGAGGAAGGAATCTTGAATTTTCCCACAAAAAAATGTCCTGGACCAGATGGATTCAGCACAGAGTTCTACCAGACATTTAAGGAGTTAATAATACCAATACTCCTTAAACTGTTCCATCAAATAGCAAAGGAAGGAACACGACCAAATTCCTTCTATGAAGCTAATATCGGTTTAATCCCAAAACCTAATAAAGACTCACTTAAAAAAGAAAACTATTGCCCTCATAAAGTCTAGCATCTGTTAAGGGCACCGAGATCCCTGGAGGCAAGGGATTGACAGCCATAGTAGTGCTCCTATGCTTAAGGGGAACAAGAGAAAGGGCTTATGGAAATGCCACTGGGTCCTTATATGTCATCGGAGAGGAGGACCCAGTGGAGAGTCAGGCGTACACAATAAAGGATACTCTGGGAATTGGGGGGGAGGCACTGGGGGATGGGGAGGGAGAGGAGGGGGAGGAGGAGTTCGGGGGGAGGAGGGGGAGGGAGGGAAATCGGATTCAAAAACATATTAAAAAGATCATTCATGGGGACCAAGTAGGCTTCATCCCTGGCACACAAGGTTGGTTCAACATACGCAAATCAATAAATGTAATTCATCATGTAAACCAGTCCAAAGTCCAAGACCACATGATACTCTCGATAGATGAAGAAAAAACTTTTGACAAGATCCAACAGCCTTTTATGATCAAAACGCTAGAGACAGTAGGAATGGAAGGAACCTTTATCAATATAATAAAAGCGGTATACAACAAGCCCACAGCAAGGATTATGCTCAATGGGGAACAAGTGGATGCATTCCCACTTCGATCAGGAACTAGACAAGGCTGTCCACTCTCACCACTGCTATTCAATATTGCACTTGAAGTTTTCGCTGAAGCCATAAGACAAGAAAGGGACATAAGAGGGATTCAAATCGGCAAGGAAGAAGTCAAGCTATCCCTATTTGCAGATGACATGATCTTATACCTAAGTGATCCCAAAAACTCCACCAGGAAGCTCCTGGAACTAATTGAGAAGTTCAGCAGGGTGGCAGGATACAAAATAAATGTGCAAAAATCAGTGGCCTTCCTATATGCCCAGAATGAAAGAAGTGAAAAAGCCTTTAGAGAAACCATCCCATTCACTATAGCCCCTAAAAAAATGAAATACCCTGGTATAAACCTAACCAAGGAGGTAAAAGACCTTCACAATGAAAACTTTAAAACTCTAAAGAAAGAAATTGCTGAAGACATCAGAAGGTGGAAAGACCTCCCATGCTCCTGGATTGGCAGAATCAACATTGAAAAATGACCATCCTACCAAAGGCAATATACAAATTCAATGCTATAACAATTAAAATCCCAAAGCAATTCTTTAAATAAGTTGACCAAACAATCTCAAAATTCATATGGAGGCACAAAAGACCCAGGATAGCAAAGACAATCCTGAGTAACAAAAACACTCCTGGAGGTATTACCATACCGAACCTTAGTCTATATTACAAATCCATAGTTATAAAAACAGCCTGGTACTGGCTCCAAAATAGACACACAGATCAATGGATAAGGATTGAAGACCCAGATATAAGCCCACAAAATTACAGCCATTTGGTCTTTGACAAAGGGGCCCAAAGAATCCAATGGAAAAAGAACAGCATCTTCAACAAATGGTGCTGGCAAAACTGGATCTCCACATGCAGAAGATTAAAGCTGGACCCGTACTTGTCACCATGTACAAGACTTAATTCCAAATGGATCAAGGACCTTGATATCAGGCCAGAGACTATAAAAACCATAGTTGAAAAGATAGGGAACTGCTTCGAGCTGATTGGGCTAGGCCAACATTTCCTAAACAGACATCCAATGGCACAGTCACTGCTACCAACTCTCAACAGTTGGGATCTTGTGAAATTAAAGAGCTTCTGTTCAGATAAAGAGATTGTAACATGAGCTCAAAAGCAACCCACAGAATGGGAGAAAATCTTCACTAACCACATATCTGACAGAGCTCTACTGTCCAGAGTGCACAAAGAACTTAGAAAACTATACTCCAAGGAAACCAATGGCCCAATTAAAAAATAGGCCCTGGAACTTAAAAGAAATTTTACCAGAGATGAAACTAAAATGTCTGACAAATATCTTAGAAAATGCTCCACTTCTTTAGCCATCAAGGAAATGCAAATCAAAACTTCCCTGAGATATCATCTCACCCTGGTCAGGATGGCAAAAATCCACAATACAAACAACAACAAATGCTGGAGAGGATGTGGAGAGAGGGGAACTCTCCTGCATTGTTGGTGGGAGTGCAGGCTCATACAACCACTCTGGCGAGCCGTCTGGAGATTCTTAAAGAAATTACAGATTGAAATGACATATGACCATGCTATTCCACTTTTGGGAATAACCCCCCATACAGCAGAGGTTCACCTCGATAGCACAAGCACGACCATGTTCATAGCAGCACTGTTTACAATAGCAAAGTCATGGAATCAACCCAAATGTCCAACAGTTGACGAGTGGATAAGGAAACAGTGGTACATCTATACAATGGAGTACTACTCAGCCATCAAAAATGATGAATTACTGGAATTTACTGGGAAATGGATGTCATTAGAAACAATTATATTAAGTGAAGTATCCCAGACGCAGAAAATTAAGTGCCGTATATACTCCCTAATAGGTGGCTCCTAATACCAAACCCATCCAGCCCATCTTGAGACACTCATAGGTAAATCTATGTATTACCTACAGTAATTGCAAGGATTATGAACAGGAGGGATGGGGTTGGAGGGCCACACCAGAAATAAGGAGAGAAGTGACCATGTTACAGTAGAGAAAATAGGCCTCCATCAAGGACTGCAAGAAAGTAATGTGACACCTAGTTAAGTTCACAATTCGTTCCTGATCATTTATAACTAAGGGGGTATGAACTCACCAGAAGGGGAGGGCATATAGTCAGGCAGATGAAAAAGTAATCATTTTGTAAATGGGTGATTGACACCTCCCATTGCCTAAAGCCATATGACCCTGCGATTCCACTTTTGGGTATAAGTATTACATCTACCCTTGAATGTGCTCTTATAATAAGACTCCAGTTTAACAGCTTTCTGTCTCTGGCCAGGGGGTGACATACATTGCCCATCACAATGGAGTGAAGGCATTACAGGAACAACAAAACTGCAAAAGAAAATCAACAAACCACTATAGAGAACTCCAGAGATTCTATATCAACCACCTAGAAGTAGGCCAGACTAATCTCTCCCCATCCTGAAGCTCAGGGACATTTGCGGAAGAGGGGGCGGTAAGAGTGTAAGAGCAAAAGGATGGGAGGAGCAATGATTTGCTAGATACTCCACACAAGTTAGGGCTGAAGCAATCATAATTAGACATTGTATGCCCGGCGCAATGTCCAATACACTATTGACCTCACAAAGTCTAGCATCTGCTAAAGGCACCAAGATCCTTGGAGGCAAGGGATTGACAGCCACAGTAGTGTTCCCATGCTTAAAGGGAACATAGAAAGGTTCAGGGAAATGCCACTGGGTCCTTGTATGTCATGAGAGGAGGGCCCAGAGGAGAGTCAGGCATGCACAAGAAAGGACTCTGGGAATCCGGGCGGGAGGCACGTGGGGATGAGGCGAGAGGGGTGAGGTGAGGGGGAGCAGGGGGTTCGGGGGGGGAGGAGGGAGGGAGGGAACTGGTGTATCTATTAAGTTTGTATGAGCTGAAATAATAATAAGAAATGTATTATATAAAAAAAGAAACAATTATATTGAGTGAAGTATCCCAGACATGGAAAATTAAGCACCGTATGTACTCCCTAATAGGTGGATCCTAGTACTAAACTCAGAGACACTCAAAGACAAATCTCTTTAATACCTACAGTAATTGTAAAGATTATAAATGGGAGGAATGGGGAAGGAGGGCCCCATCAGAAACAAGGAGAAAGGGGACCATGTTAGAGCAGAGAAAATACGCCATCATCATGGACTGCAATTAAGTTATGAGACATCTGGTTAAGTTCACAGACTTTCCTTCCTGATCATTTGCAACTGATGGGGTACGATCTTACTAGAAGGGGAGGGCATATAGGCTACCAGATAGAAAGTAACCATTTTGCAAATGAGTGATTGACCCCTCTCTCACTGTGGTCTCTTACTTTTATTCCATCTACCTTTGAATATACTCTTATAACAAGACTCTAATTTAACAGGTTTTTATCTCTGGCCAGGTGGTGACATCCAATACCCATCAGGATGGAGCCAAGAGCATTGCAGGAACAGCAAAATTAAAAAAAAAATCATCAACAAACCATAATTCAGAACATCAGAGACCCTATATCAACCACCTGGAATCAGGACTGCCTAATCTCTCCCCATCGTGAAGCTCAGGGAAATTTGAGGAAGAGGGGTCGGTAAGATTGTAAGTGCATAAGGATGGGAGGAGTCATGATATGCAAGATACTCCACAAAAGTTAGGGCTGAAGCATTTGTAACAGGACTCTGCATGATCTGCGCAATGACCAACATATCATTGACCCTTCAAATTCTAGCATGGACTAAAGGCACTAGGATCCTTAGAAGCAAGGGATTAGCAGTCACAATAGTGTTCCTATTCTTAAGGGGAACACAAGAAAGAGTTCTAGGAATTGCCGCTGAGTCCTTACACCTCATCATAGAGGAGGACCCAGAGGACAGTTTGATATACTCATTAAAGGATGCTTCAGAGATGAGGGGAGGGGCCCTGGGGGAAAGGGAGGGAGAGGGAAACGAAGGGACAAAGCAGGGAGAGAACAGGGAGGTCCAGGGAAGGGTGGAGGGAGGGAGGGGACAGGGGTTCCTATTATATTTGTATGAGCAGAAAAATTTTAAAAAAAGAAATGACACATATCAAAGTTTAAAAGTATGCTGTTTTACTATATTAACTTTATGCTTTTATATAAAAGGTTATATATATGTATATATGTATATGTATATATATTTTTTTTCTTCAAACAATATTCCATATAGTGTTACTCATGAATTTTTCAGGAATAGTCCAAAAATTAGCCTGAAAGATTTGGTTTCATTTACCACTTCACACTCTTTGTGCTATTTTTCAGGCTTCACACTTTTTTAATTTAAGTTCCCTGATCCTTAGGATAGAGGGCTGATGTCTCAGTGGGAGATGTATGTTTTTTAGTTATCTATTCTTGCTGCCCACAAACTATTGTTGAGCAGTTTCTGAGCTATAGGTTGCTAAATGAACAAACATAAAAGTTGATGTTAATATTGCATATGATCTTCTCTCTCTCTCTTTCTCTTGGTACTGGGGACTGAATCCAGGGTCTTTCATTTGCTAAACAAGTGCTCTGCCATGTAACTAAATCTCAACCCTGTAGTATCACGTATATGAAAACTTGTACTTTATATCTCATATAATCTTGATATTTGACCATTTACTCTCTTTGTAAAATAAATTTTCAATCAAGAAAATGATGGAATTATTTTCAAGACAAAATTCATGAAATGATGGCAACATTTAAAAGAAAGCAGACCTGTAACTGTGTCAGTCATTTCAGTTATGTATAAAGCTTTCAAAATGATGCACCAGATATATAGACTCAGAAAGAAATATATTTATACGGTTTATATGTTGTTATATATTTATGTACTTATAGAATATATATATTTGATTCAGTATAAAATACGTGCTAAGTCAAAACAGAACACTGTATTGGCCATTTTAGCTAAATTTTAAATGTACACAATTAGATGCTGAAATTAATAAAGTTTTATTCTGTATAAAAATATGAAAGAAAGCATATATATGCAGTATTTTAAGAATGCTCAATAATAAATATTTAATGTATTAATTTATCATGTTTTCTCTATTACCATTCATAATAATACTTCTCCAGTAAGTTAGACTCTAATTTTTCACAAATTTATATTAATTCTTTATTAGAAAACTTTGTTTTTTGAAAAAAAGAAAAACAGTTTGATGTATGTTAGAAAGCAAGAATGAAAACAAGTAGTGGAAAACATATGTGTGTGCAGATGAGTGACAGAATTTGTATGAGTTACTTATGGGTCATATATGTATATATGAGTGATGTTATTTATATATTATGTGTGTATGTGTGTTGTTTATAATTTGTATGCATGAGTGACATTATATATGATATGTATATGATGTTAATTATGTATCATATATATGTATACATGAGTAATGCTATATATTGCATGCATGTACGAATGTTAATTATGTATAATATGTGTATATGAGTGATTGTTAACAGTTAACCTGCATTGTTGCTGACAAATTGTCATCCAATTGCTTAAGGGAACAAAGGGTTTATTCTTTTACGATAGACTGGTTACAGTTCCTCTTCCAGCATTGCAGGAGTGCTCACTCCAGGATTGAGGGAACTGGCTACACCATCTCCAAATAGCAACTGAGAGACATAATCCTTTCTTGCCAGACCAGCATGTCTGGCAAGTATATACAAGGATGCCTCTTTCTCAAAGAGTTCCCTCTATTTTATTCACCTACCTTGGTACTAGTCCCACCTACTATGGGCTGGGCCTTCACCATCCACTAAACAATCTCCTGTAAATTTGCTCTGGGCTTAATTTAACCACCAATTCTCCAAAAATGTGCCCAGAGCTCAGACCCTCAACTTTCAAGTTGAAACGTGTATCTAACTATGACACACTCCACTCCTTGTCAACTTGGTACAAGAACATATCACTTTTAAACTATAACCTTAACCTTGTTCCCACAGATATTAAGTTTATCTTATAGTATAAATACATTTTAAGTTTTCATAAATTTTAAAATGTTCTCTCATTAAAGTTTCAGTTCTAACATTTTAAAGTTCAAATTTTCACATATTAAACATCAAAACAGAGAAAACATTAAATTAAGGCCAAAGTGTAGCAAATCAAGTACCGCATACTTACTTCAATATCCCTGTTCTGTTGCTCGTCACATGATCACAGTAGTTCAAGGTTCTAGGCAATCCTAGTTCCTCTTCACAGATCAAAGTTGCACAGTATTTCTTTGTACCAAGTTGAATTTCCATTTGTAGCCATCCTCGGCACACATCCATATATACAGCTCTTCTTGGCAGATATTCAACATTGGCTCTAACATTTCCACCATCTTCACTTCTCAATGGCAAGCCAGGCTTGAACTCCACAGCGCCAAATGCCCTTCTTGGGCCACACAACAGGCTTCCTGCCACACACTGCCAGGGTTTCTCCCATTCTCTGAAACCTTGGAGGAAGTGATCCACGATCTCCTCCCATCTTTGATGCTTCCAAAACCAATACCATGTGGACGACATTGCCAAGTTTTGCTATACCCTCCAGGTGGAGATTAGCTCCCTGGTGGAATCACTGATGATTCAGTTTCTCTTTGCTGACTCTCAGAAGAATCTCTATGCTAGGTAGAATATTTCACCATGTTGGTATTCATTTCTAACCCAGTGCAAAGCACTATGTTTTCTTTCAATAACATTTATGTGTCTAATAGCCACTATGATGTTTCCCCTTTCTTCATTAAACACTGTCAATGTAGCTCTCCTTTATCAAGCAAACCAGTCCATCCTTGGCAGTGGAGCTCACACCAACACCAGGACCAAAGGAACTGGACACACCAAATCCAAACAGCAACTGATAGAGAGACAATCCTTACTTGCCAGAGCAGCATGTCTGGCCAAGTATACACAATACCTCTTTCTCAAACAGTTCCCTCTGTTTTATTCACCTTCCCTGGGACTAGTTCCACCCACCATGGGCTGGACCTTCTATGGGCTAGACCTTCCCCTTCTACTAAACAATCTCCTGCAGGTTTGCTCTGGGCTTAACTCAGCTACCAGTTCTCTACAAATGTGCCCAGATCTCTAACCTTTAACTGTCAACTTGACACCTATTATATAAAATATGTGAGAATATTTTATGAGTATCAATCATATTTGTATGAGTGATACTCTATATATTATATGTGTGCATGAATGTTATTTATATATCACATGCACATATATATGATGCTATTTATATATGATATGTGTTTATGAGTGATGTTACTTATGTATCATATGTGTATATATGAGTGATGTTATATAACATATGTATCATATATGTGAGTGATGTTATTTATATAAATTGTGAATATGAGTATTATTTATGTCATATGTGTATGTGATTGGCCTTATTTATAGAATGTATGTATGCATGAGTAATATTTATATATCATATATGTATATGAATAATGCTATTTATATAAAATATATGTGAATATGAGTCCTGTAATTTATGCATCACATAGTGTTGCTTTTCCTGAACATCATAGAAAAGTTGATTAAATAGTGACTTAATGATTTCACATTTCAATGAGTTCTGTCATTTGTTCAGGGCCTCTGAAGACATACAGAAGAAGGCATCTTACATGCCTTATAAGAACACTTCCTAGTACTGGAAAATTCTTGAGTTTCAGCTCACTGAGCATGCTCATGAATGGGGAAATGTAAGTATACAAGGGCAGAGTGAGGACCCCAAAGTCATAATACAGTTACTTCTCTGTATTCTAAGCATTTAGATACTCTCCACAGTATAGAATTATACAACATAAATAATAGACACTCTGCATAATACACAACTGAACAGCATAACAAATTGAAAATGTGTTTACATTAAAAGTTAACATGTTTATGTGCATATATGTGTATATATATATATATGTATGTACACATACATGCTTTTATGTGTGTGTCTATTGTGACTTGGAGAAATTTAGTTGGATGTATAAATACATGTCCATGTGTAATTATTTTTGCTTTCATGTCTCATAAATTCATTTATAACCTTGAAGTGTTTCATGGCATCCTTGAGATTATTTCTAGAGTGCTTGGGCCAAGTACCACAAACTGGGGATTCAGCAGTACTCACCTCAGCAAACAGGACTGAAGAGCCTACAGCCAGAGTCAGAAGCCAGACACAAATGACTAACTGTTAGCTCTGAACTCGAGATCAATGGATTCCTATGGAGCCTCAGGAGAGGGCATGTGTGGTTTTCACTGAGAACTCAGAGGCTTCACAGATGCCTGCAAGGAATGAAAAAGAGAGTGAATTGTACTGCTAGAGGCAAGAGCCGTGCTGTTGTTAAGAGATCTCCCAGAGGACTGCGGTCTGGCATTGCTTTGCCCAAATAAAAAGGCTACACTTGCCTTTAACCAAAAGGATGGAGGAGTTTGTTGTCAGCTCAAGCAGTGACCAGGGATAAAGCAAGCCTAGAAACTTGTCCAAACAGCTTAAAGGCACAGGCTAAAGCAGGAGTTTGCATGTTGTGTAAGTTTTGCAAGTCTCTGTACATATCAGTATACAACACCCACAGGGTATGGATGGCTGCTTAAGAGATCACATTTCCATTGTTTTACAGACTCCACTCAACACATCCTGAGGCACAAAACAACACATGAAAGACAGCACACAGTAAGAAAATTTCCTGCACTTAACTGAGGGAGCATCAACCAGAACAGGATATCATGATATTTGGCTACATAATAGAGGAATTTTTCTTAGTTGAACTTGTACATAAGTGTGGGCACAAGCATATATGCATATGTGTGTGTGTATATATATGTGTGTGTTTTCTAAAAAGATTTTATATACTAAGAAAGAGGTTAGATAATGGAAGATGATCTATTTCCTCTCACTGTCTCCTCATAACAACGTGGCTTTCTTCTTTCTCTCTCTCTTTCTCTCTATCTTTCTCTTCTCCTTCTCATTTAATACAATTTAGCCATCTCATAACTTTGCAGAATTTCTAAAGCGAAACAAGAATAATCTGTAGGCTTATTAAAATTAAAACATAAAAACTATGAAAATCACTGTCCTCAGATAATGAGTGTATGACTTCAACCCAAATCTTTTCACTCAATATACTAATGTGTGAGAATTCTATCAAGCTCTGTGTGGCAGGTAGAGTTCTAGGTACTGTTACTACAATTCATTGGCAAAGCTATTCTATTGATGTCCCAGAAGCAATAATTCTGATCCTTTCCTTTTTCAGTTTTACTTATCTATTTGTTGTCTTTTTCTTATTTTATTTGGCCAGAATAAAAATTAATTTTATCAGTTGATATAAAACGCATTTTTTGTGACATGTACCTTGTCTCTGGTTCTCCTAATTACAGTACTGTTGTTCACTTCTTTTGTTTGGGCTCCTCGCCTTTTCCTTGTGTTTGGTGCACATTGCTCTTCACTTCTAATTGCCTTTTTATTTTAGATTTTCCTTTTTGTAGCAAATACATTCAAATACTATTCTTCGATGCATTATTTTTGTTGCCTCCTACAAATTTGTTTTCCTGTGCTTTTTGTTTTGTTCAAATTACACAATTTCAATTCTCTCATGATTTCTTACAAATATATTCTTTTATTTCCAACCTTTATAAACCCTCATTTGCTGGTTTTTTTTTAGACTTTAACATTTTTTATTATCTCCGCTCATACAAACTTAATAGGTACACCGGTTCCCTCCCTCCCTCCTCCTACCCCCACCCCTCTGCTCGCCCTCCCCTCAACCCTCCGTTCCCACCCCCCAGTGCCTCCCCTCTCCCAGTCCCCGGAGAATCCTTTAATGTGCATGCCTGACTGTCCTCTGGGTCCTCCTCACCGATGACATACAAGGACCCAGCGGCATTTCCCTGAACCCTTTCCTGTGTTCCCCTTAAGCATATATTTTGGCTTTCAATCCCTTGCCTCAAGGATCTTGGTGCCATCGAGTGTCTCTAGGTGGGCTGGGTGGGTTTGGTACTAGGAGCCACCTATTAGGGAGAACATATGGCACTTAATTTTCTGGTTCTGGGATACTTCACTTAATATAATTGTTTCTAATTCCATCCATTTCCTGGCAAATTGCATTAATTCATCATTTTTGATGGCTGAGTAGTATTCCATTGTATAAATGTACCACATTTTCCTTATCCACTCGTCAACTGTTGGACATTTGGGATGATTCCATGACTTTGCTATTGTAAACAGTGCTGCTATGAACATGGTCATGCTTGTGCTGTCGAGGTGAATTTTTCCTGTCTGTGGGGTTATTCCCAGAAGTGGTATAGCAGGGGCATATGGCATTTGAATCTTAAATCTCTTTAAGAATATCCAGACGGCTCACCAGAATGGATGTATGAGCCTGCATTCCCACCAGCAATGTAGCAGAGTTCCCCTCTCTCCACATCCTCTCCAGCATTCGTTGTTGTTTGTATTGTGGATTTTTGCCATCCTGACCGGGATGAGATGATATCTCGGGGAGGTTTTGATTGGCATTTCCCTGATGGCTAAAGAGGTGGAGCATTTTTAAAGATATTTGTTAGACATTTTAATTTCACCTCTGGTAAAATTTCTTTTAAGTTCCAGGGCCCATTTTTTAATTGGGCCATTGTTTTCCTTGGAGTTTAGTTTTCTAAATTCTTTGTGCACTCTGGACAGTAGAGCTCTGTCAGATATGTGGTTAGTGAAGATTTTCTCCCATTCTGTGGGTTGCCTTTGAGCTCGTGTGACAATCTCTTATCTGAACAGAAGCTCTTTAATTTCACAAGATCCCAACTGTTGAGAGTTGGTAGCAGTGACTGTGCCATTGAATGTCTGTTTAGGAAATGTTGGCCTAGCAAAATCAGCTCGAGGGAGTTCCCTATCCTTTCAACTATGGTTTTTATAGTCTCTGGCCTTATATCAAGGTCCTTGATCCATTTGGAATTAAGTCTTGTACATGGTGACAAGTACGGGTCTAGCTTTAATCTTCTGCATGTGGAGATCCAGTTTTGCCAGCACCATTTGTTGAAGATGCAGTTCTTCTTCCATTGAATTCTTTGGGCCCCTTTGTCGAAGATCAACTGGCTGTATTTTTGTGGGCTTTTATCTGGGTCCTCAACCCTTATCCATTGATCTGTGTGTCTATTTTGGAGCCAGTACCAGGCTGTTTTTATAACTATGGATTTGTAATATAGACTAAGGTTTGATATGGTGATACCTCCAGCAGTGTTTTTGTTATTCAGGAATTCTCTTTGCTGTCCTGGGTCTTTTGTGCCTCCATATGAATTTTGAGATTGTTTGGTCAACTTCTTTAAAGAATTGCTTTGGGATTTTAATTGTTATAGCATTGAATTTGTATATTGCCTTTGGTAAGATGGTCATTTTTAGGATGTTGATTCTGCCAATCCAGGAGCATGGGAGGTCTTTCCACCATCTGGTGTCTTCAGCAATTTCTTTCTTTAGGGTTTTAAAGTTTTCATTGTAAAGGTCTTTTACCTCCTTGGTTAGGTTTATACCAAGGTATTTCATTTTTTTAGGGATTACAGTAAATGAGATTGTTTCTCTCAGGGCTTTTTCACTTCTTTCATTCTGGGCATATAGGAAGGCCTTTGATTTTTGCACATTTATTTTGTATCCTGCCACCTTGCTGAACTTCTCAATTAGTTCCAGGAGCTTCCTGGTGGAGTTTTTGGGATCCCTCAGGTATAAGATCATGTCGTCTGCAAATAGGGATAGCTTGACTTCTTCCTTGCCGATGTGAATCCCTCTTATGTCCCTTTCTTGTCTTATGGCTTCAGCTAAGACTTCAAGTACAATATTGAATAGAAGTGGTGAGAGTGGACAGCCTTGTCTAGTTCCTGATCGAAGTGGGAATGCTTCCACTTGTTCCCCATTGAGCATAATCCTTGCTGTAGGCTTGTTGTATACAGCTTTTATTATATTGATAAAGGTTCCTTCCATTTCTACTGTCTCTAGCATTTTGATCATAAAAGGCTGTTGGATCTTGTCAAAGGCTTTTTCTGCGTCTATCGAGAGTATTATGTGGTCTTGGACTTTGGACTGGTTTACATGATGAATTACATTTATTGATTTGCGTATGTTGAACCAACCTTGTGTGCCGGGGATGAAGCCTACTTGGTCCCCATGAATGATCTTTTTAATATGTTTTTGAATCCGATTTGCTAAGACTTTGTTGAGAATCTTTGCGTCTGTGTTCATCAGAGAGATCGGCCTATAGTTTTCTTTTTTAAGTGAATCTTCATTAGGTTTTGGGATTAAGACGATATTAGCTTCATAGAAGAAATTTGGTAGTGTTCCTTCCTTTGTTATTTGATGGAACAGTTTAAGGAGTATTCGTGTTATTGACTCCTTAAATGTCTGGTAGAATTCTGTGCTGAATCCATCTGGTCCAGGACATTTTTTGGTGGGAAGATTCGAGATTACTTCTTCAATTTCCTTATATGTTATAGGGCCATTTAAGTAATTCACAACTTCCTGATCCAATTTAGTTAAGATGTGTTTACTTAGAAATTCATCCATTTCTTGTGTGTTGTCCAACTTCACAGAGTATAATTTTTTGAAATATGATGTTATAATTCTCTGGATTTCTTGGATATCAGTACTGATTACTCCATGTTCATTTGTAATTTTGTTAATTTGGGTTTTCTTTCTCCTGGTTTTGGTTAATTTAGCTAGGGGTATATCAATCTTATTGATTTTTTCAAAGAAACAGCTTTTTGACTGGTTGATTTTTTCTATCGTTTTCTTAGTCTCGATTTCAGATATTTCTCCCCTTATTTTGCTAATCTCCTCTCTTCTACTACTTTTGGGATCAAATTGCTCAAGTTGCTCTAAAGCTTTAAGCTGCAACGTTAAGTTATTTATTTCTGTTTCCATTTTTTTTTTTGATGTAGGCATTAAGAACTATGAACTTACCTCTTATTACAGCTTTCATTGTGTCCCAGAGATTTTGGTAAGTTGTATTTTCGTTATTGTTCACTTTCAGGAAATCTTGAATTTCCTTTTTAATTTCTTTCTGAATCTGTTCTCATTCTGCATCATATTGTTAAGTTTCCAGGAGTTAGTGTATTTTCTCTTGTTTGTTGTGTTCTGGATGTCAGGCTTTAGGCCGTGGTGGTCTGATGGGGCACAGGTTAGAATTTCAACTTTTTGTATATGTGTAGATTCATTTTGTGGCCCAATATGTGATCTATTTTGGAAAAAGTTCCGTGTGCTGCTGAGAAAAATGTGTATTCTTTGGTACGTGGGTGAAAAGTTCGATAGAGATCTGTAAGGTCCATTTCTTTCAGGGTTTGATTAAGTTCCAAAGTGTCTCTGTTAAGCTTTTGACCTGTTGATCTATTATCCCATGTTGAGAGGGCGGTGTTGAAGTCCCCGAGAATTATCGTTTGGGGGTTGATTTCTTGCTGTAGATGCTGTTGGGTTTTCGTAATGAATGTGGAGGGGCCCGTATTGGGTGCATATGTGTTCAGTATTGTGAAGTCTTCCTGGTGAATTGTACCTGTGGCTAAAATGTAGTATCCATCTGTGTCTCCTATGATTTCCTTTAGTTTGAAGTCCACTTTGTCTGAAAGCATAATTGCTATCCCTGCCTGTTTCCTGGTTCCATTAGCTTGCAAGATTTTGGACCAGCCTTTCATTTTTAGGATATGCCTATCTTTTGTGGTGAGATGAGTTTCCTGAAGGCAGCAGATTGTTGGATTGTGGTTTTTAATCCAAGTTTGTAATCTGTGTCTCTTAATCAGTGAGTTAATACCATTGACATTTAATGTTATAATGGAGAAATTATTTTTAATTCTGGACATTTTTTATGTTTAGTAGGTTTTGTAAGCATGTTGTTTGATATTTATGTTTTGGTGGTATTATACTTCCCTTCTGTCTTCCTGGATAAGCTTGTTCTTTCCTTCAAGCTTAAGTATCATTTCTAGGATTTTTTGAAGGCCTAGTTTGGTAGACATGTATCCCTTCAAGTTGTCTTTGTGTTGGAAAACTTCTCTTTCTCCCTCAATCATGACAGATAGTTTTGCCGGGTACATCAGTCTGGGTTGGCATTTTTACTCATTTAATACTTGAAGTATGTCTCTCCATGCTCTTCTTGCTTTTACTGTTTCCATTGAGAAGTCATTTGTTATTTACCTTTAAAAGTGAGTTGCTTTTTTTCTCTTGAAGCTCTCAGCACCTTTTCTTTGTCTTGAGTGTGGAGTGTTTTGACTATTATTGGCTGTGGCGATTTTCTATTTTGGTCATATCTGTTTTGAGTGCGAAATGCCTCTTGTATTTGGATGGGCCTCTCATTCTTCAGTTGAGGGAAGTTTTCATTTATGATAATTTGGAAAATTTCCTCAGGTGTGGTATTTTGAGATTCTTGCTCTGATATTCCGTGAATGTGCATGTTAGGCTTCTTCAGGGTGTCCCATATCTCTTGAATGTTCCTCTCCAGTATCTTTTTGGCTTTAACAATCTCTTCCATTGAGCTGGTTAATTCTCCCACTTTGTCTTCAAGATCTGAAATTCTATTTTCTGCTTTATTAGTTCTGCTGATAAGACTTTCTGTTGAGCTTTGGGTTGAAGATAGCTTGTCTTTTAGTTCAGTTTTAAACTCTGGTTGAGTCTGTTTTAACTGCTCTATGCCTATTTTTGTTTCTTGAACTGTTTTTCTCAACTCCTCCAAATGCCTGTTGTGTTCCTGTTCAAAGTGATTTTTTCTGATGTTTAACTCCTCTTGGATTTCCTCTTTCATAGTATTAATCATGGTAATGATCATACTTTGAAAGTCGTTCGCTTGGGTCTGGCTTTCTTGGCTGTTTTCTGTGAATTTGTTCTGGTCGGAATCCATCATTAAAGGGTTAATTCTTTCAGTGGGAGATTGGTCTTCTTGGGTTTTGTTTCTCATGGATCTGCACTTTGACTTGGGCATTGTTTTGTCTTCTAGGGCTTTTCAGTTTCTGTGTGTTTTTGACTGGTTTAGTTGGTATTCCTACACTTGGGCAGTTATTACTAGTGCTTGCTTTGGGTTTGGGTATGTTTTTCTTTTATTATTGTTATTTCCTAGTTGAGACTGTTAGGTTGTTAGTACATCAATTAAGTCAGGTTAAGTAGACAAGGAGTGAATATTAGTATGATAGTGTACTTTTATGATGTAGTATCTTGGTGATATGTGAGGGTGAGTGGTATGATCCCTGGAGTTGTGTTTTTGTGGTGGCTTTATGGAAAAGTTAATCTATAGTGATTAATATTAGAAAGGAACAGTAAGGTAAAAAAAACAGGGAGGTTTACTTATCTTTGGGCTGGATGTGAAGAATGTCTCCCATGTGATAGGATGATTGTAGAGGTTTACAATGTATGGCCTTAGACCCTTAGAACTTTGCTTGAGTTTTCTTTGGACTCTATTGAATTCTGAGTAGCTGTGTGTCTTCTGTAGACCACGTGCGTGGGTTCCCAGTGGGCCAGAGAGGCAGAGGGGCTGATGTTGATGGCAGAATTCTTAACCCTGGACCTGGGACTTGGCTTAGTGCCCCACCCAAGCTCCAGGGATGGAGGAAAGGGAGGAGAAAGTGGGTCTGGGGCCTGGGGCGTGGCCCAGGCCAAAACCAGACACAGGGCGACCTGGGCGGGGCTGGGTGGGGACTCACTTGGGGCCTGGTGGAGCGGGGAGTGGGCAGGCGCAGCAGGGTCCGGTGGACAAAGGCAGCACAGGAGGGAGAAGGGGTCCCTGGGCCCTGGGGTCCTCGGGCGTGACCGAGGCCAAAGCCCTCATTTGCTGTTGATTTGATTTCATTACATATTTTATTAGAACACATATGATGCCATTTCTGTTTTTAATTAGTTCCATATTTTGGTACAAAATATGCAGGATATTTGTATGTATCATATAACTGTCATACAAACTAAACAGGAAAAATTAGAAAAATTGAATATATGTGAATACACACACACACACACACAATTCATGTAGAGTCCAGCAATAAGGGATAATAAGGAAAGATAATGTTATGAAAATATAAACAAAAATGAATGAGTTCTAACAATAACAGGACAATATAGAATAGAGCAAATAGTATTCTTAGAAACAATCCAACCCACTTTATGATAATAGGAACAGCTGTTCAAGAAATCACTAACAACTACAGTAAGATATGCATCTAGTATAAGAGATATGTGAGATGCAGAATATATAATTTAAAATAGTATTTTAGAAATTTTAATTCTCTGTGCTCAGTAGTAGATAATTAATAAGATCAACAAGAAAATGGATGATTTGAAAAGCCCCTAAGCCAGCTAGAGCTAACAGAAACCTTCTATAGAACATGCACCCTCAAAATCAGATGACCCAGGAGAGACCAAACTTCAGTAAATTCAAAATTATGGAACTCTTTCAAATATACACTCTAATAACAAAAAAGAATAATAAAAAACCAAAATGACACCCCCTTCCCCTCCACGCCATTGCCCAGGATGCCCGTGCACAGTCCAGCCAGGCCTCACCGCACTGCTACCCAGGTAAACTCGGTCCCCGCCCACCCCCAGAGCCCCAGGCCACCCGAGGGACCCAGCTCCTCCCACCATCCAGCCGGAGCCACCGCCAGGACCTGGGAGGAGGAGAGGGCACCCCCCTGTGCCCGGCCCACCCTCAAGTCCCCCAGGTTTAAATAGCGCACCTCTGACGCCCCATCCTCCCATTCCCTCCACTCTGCTGCCCTGGACGGGCCTCACCACCCTGCAATCCAGGTAAGCTCAGTCCCCACCCACCCTCAGAGCCCCAGGCCTCCGGAGGGACCCAGCTCTTCCCACCATCCAGCCAGAGCCACCTCCAGGACCTGGGAGGAGGAGAGGGCACCCCCCCTGTGCCCTGGCCCGCCCCCACGCCCCATCCTCCCATCCCCTCCATTCCGCCACCTGGGACGGGCCTCACCACACCGCAACACCAGGTTTAAATAGCGCCCCGCCAATGCCCCATCCTTCCTTCCCCTACTCCGCTGCCCAGGACACACGGGGTCCACCTTGGACCCACCTCGACCTAGGTAAGCTCCGTCTCCGCCCACCCCCAAAACCCCAGGCCAAATAATTCAGTTTAGTGAAAAACGCACAGAAATTAAAAGAAGATCTTAAGAGTTAAAACGACAATGCCAACAACACCCAAGTAAACAAATCTCCCACTAAAGGAATTAAACCCATAATGTTAGACTCCAACCAGAACAAACCCATGGAAAATGGCCAAGAAAGCCTGACCCAGGATAACAACCTTCAAAATATGATCATTACCATACTATGAAAGAGGAAATCCGGGAGGAATTACATAATCGAATCAATCGCTTTGAGGAGGAACACAACAGACACATGGAGGAGTTGAGAAAAACAGTGCAAGAATCAAAAACTGGCATAGAGCAGTTAAAGCAGACTCAAGCAGAGATTAAAGCTGAGATAAAAGACAAGTTATCTTCAACCCAGAACTCCACAGAGAGTCTTATCAGCAGAACTAAGGAAGCAGAAAAAAGAATTTCAGATCCTGAAGATAAAATGGGAGTATTAACCAGCTCAATGGAAGAGATTGTTAAAGCCAAAAAGATACTTGAGAGAAATATCCAGGAGATATGGGACACCCTGAAGAAGCCCAACATGCGTATTCATGGAATACCAGAGCAAGAATCTCAAAATACCACCCCTGAGGAAATTTTCCAAATGATCATCAAGGAAAACTTTCCTCATCTGAAAAAAGAGGCCCATCCATATACAAGAGGCATTCCACACCGCAAAAAGATACCACCAAAACAGAAGCACGCCACGGCAAATAATAGTTAAAACACTCCACATTCAAGATAAAGAACTGGTGCTGAAAGCTTCAAGGGAGAAAAAACAAGTCAGTTTTAAAGGTAAACCTATTAAAATAACAAATGACTTCTCAGTCGAAACAGTAAAAGCAAGAAGAGCTTGGAGAGACACACTTCAAGTATTGAATGAGCAAAAATGTCAATCTAGGCTGATTTACCCTGCAAAACTATCAGTCATGATCGAGGGAGAAAGAAAAATCTTCCAGCACAAAGACAACTTGAAGGGATACATGTCCACCAAACCAGGCCTTCAAAAAATGCTAGAAATGATACTCAAGCGTGAAGAAAAAAACAGCCATATCCAGGAGAACAGAAGGGAAGTATAACACCATTAAAAGCGAAGCAATATACTTATAAAAACTACTAAACATAATAAATGTCTGGAATTAAAAGTAGTTTCTCCATTATAACACTAAATGTTAATGGAATTAACTCACCGATCAAGAGACACAGATTACAAACTTGGATTAAAAATCACAATCCATCAATCTGCTGCCTGCAGGAAACCCATCTCACCAGAAAAGATAGGCATGCCCTAAAAATGAAAGGCTGGTCAATAATTCTACAAGCTAATGGAAGCAAAAACAGGCAGGGGTAGCCATTATGATATCAGACAAAGTGGACTTCAAACCAAAGAAAATTATAAGAGACACAGATGGATACTACATTTTAGTCACAGGTACAATTCACCAGGAAGACTTCACAAGACTGAACATATATGCACCCAATACGGGCCCTTCCACATTCATTAAGAAAACCCTACAGCTTCTAAAGCAAGAAATCAACCCCCAAATGATAATTCTTGGGGACTTCAACACCACCCTCTCAACATGGGATAGATCAACAGGTCAAAAGCTTAACAGAGACACTTTGGAACTTAATCAAACCCTTAAAGAAATGGACCTTACAGATCTCTATCAAACTTTTCACCCACGCACAAAATAATACACATTTTTCTCAGCAGCACATGGAACTTTCTCCAAAATAGATCACATACTGGCCACAAAACGAATCTACACATGTACAAAAAAGTTGAAATTCTAACCTGTGCCCTGTCAGACTACCACGGCCTGAAGCTGGACATCCACAACACAACAAACAAGAGAAAATACACTAACTCCTGGAAACTTAACAATATGATGCTGAATGAGAACTGGATTCAGGAAGAAATTAAAAAGGAAATTCAAGATTTCCTGAGAGTGAATGATAATGAAAATACAATTTACCAAAATTTCTGGGACACAATGAAAGCTGTTCTAAGAGGTAAGTTCATAGCTCTTAATGCCTACATGAATAAAATGGAAATATAAGAAATAAACAACTTAACAATGCAGCTTAAAGCTTTAGAGAAACTAGAGCAATCTGATCCCAAAAGTAGTAGAAGAGAGGAGATAGCAAAATAAGGGGAGAAATATCTGAATTCGAGATTAAGAAAAAGATAGAAAAAATCAACCAGTAAAAAAGCTGGTTCTTTGAAAAAATCAACAAAATTGATACACCCTTAGTTAAACTAACCAAAAGCAAGAGAGAGAAAACGCAAACTAACAAAATTAGAAATGAACATGGAGTTATCACTACTGATACCCAAGAAATCCAGAGAAATTATTACATCATATTTCAAAAAATTATACTCTGTGAAGTTGGGCAACACAAAAGAGAATGATGAATTTCTAAGTAAATACAACTAACCTAAATTGAATCAGGAAGTTGTGAATTATTTAAATAGTTCTATAACATAAGGAAATTGAAGAAATAGTCTCAAATATTCCCACCAAAAAATGTCCTGGACCAGATGGATTCAGCACAGAGTTCTACCAGACATTTAAGGAGTTAATAACACCAATACTCCTTAAACTGTTCCATCAAATAGCAAAGGAAGGAACACTACCAAATTCCTTCTATGAAGCTAATATCGTTTTAATCCCAAAACCTAATAAAGATTCACTTAAAAAAGAAAACTATAGGCCGATCTCTCTGATGAACACAGACGCAAAGATTCTCAACAAAGTCTTAGCAAATCGGATTCAAAAACATATTAAAAAGATCATTCATGGGGACCAAGTAGGCTTCATCCCCGGCACACAAGGTTGGTTCAACATACGCAAATCAATAAATGTAATTCATCATGTAAACCAGTCCAAAGTCCAAGACCACATGATACTCTCGATAGATGCAGAAAAAGCTTTTGACAAGATCCAACAGCCTTTTATGATCAAAACGCTAGAGACAGTAGGAATGGAAGGAACCTTTATCAATATAATAAAAGCTGTATACAACAAGCCCACAGCAAGGATTATGCTCAATGGGGAACAATTGGAAGCATTCCCACTTCGATCAAGAATGAGACAAGGCTGTCCACTCTCACCACTTCTATTCAATATTGTACTTGAAGTCTTAGCTGAAGCCATAAGACAAGAAAGGGACATAAGGGAGATTCAAATCGGCAAGGAAGAAGTCAAGCTATCCCTATTTGCAGATGACATGATCGTATACCTTAGGGATCCCAAAAACTCCACCAGGAAGCTCCTGGAACTAATTGAGAAGTTCAACAGGGTGGCAGGATACAAAATAAATGTGCAAAAATCAGAGGCCTTCCTATATGTCCAGAATGAAAGAAGTAAAAAAGCCCTGAAAGAAACAATCCCATTTACTATAGCCCCTAAAAAAATGAAATACCTTGGTATAAACCTAACCAAGGAGGTAAAAGACCTTCACAATGAAAACTTTAAAACCCTAAAGAAAGAAATTGCAGAAGACACCAGAAGGTGGAAAGACCTCCCTTGTTCCTGGATTGGCAGAATCAAAATTGTAAAAATGACCATCCTACCAAAGGCAATATACAGATTCAATGCTATACCAATCAAAATCCCAAAGCAATTCTTCAAAGAAGTTGATCAAACAATCTTAAAGTTCGAATGGAGGCACAAAAGACCCAGGATAGCAAAGACAATCCTGAGTAACAAAAACACTGCTGGAGGTATTACCATACCAAACCTAAGACTATACTACAAATCCATAGTTATAAAGACAGCCTGGTACTGGCTCCAAAATAGACACACAGATCAATGGATAAGGATTGAAGACCCAGATACAAACCCACAAAATTACAGCCATTTGGTCTTTGACAAAGGGGCCCAAAGAATCCAATGGAAAAAGAACAGCATCTTCAACTAATGGTGCTGGCAAAACTGGGTCTCCACATGCAGAAGATTAAAGCTGGAACCCATACTTGTCACCATGTACAAGACTTAATTCCAAATGGATCAAGGACCTTGATATAAGGCCAGAGACTATAAAAACCATAGTTGAAAGGATAGGGAACTCCCTCGAGCTGATTGGGCTAGGCCAACATTTCCTAAACAGACATCCAATGGCCCAGTCACTGCTACCAACTCTCAACAGTTGGGATCTTGTGAAATTAAAGAGCTTCTGTTCAGATAAAGAGATTGTAACACGAGCTCAAAGGCAACCCACAGAATGGGAGAAAATCTTCACATATCTGATAGAACTCTGCTGTCCAGAGTGCACAAAGAACTTAGAAAACTAGACACCAAGGAAACCAATGGCCCAATTAAAAAATGGGCCCTGGAACTTAAAAGAAATTTACCAGGGATGAAATTAAAATGTCTAACAAATATCTTAAAAAATGCTCCACTTCCTTAGCCATCAGGGAAATGCAAATCAAAACTTCCCTGAGATATCATCTCACCCCAGTCAGGATGGCAAAAATCCACAATACAAACAACAACAAATGTTGGAGAGGATGTGGAGAGAGGGGAACTCTCCTACATTGCTGGTGGGAATGCAGGCTCATACAGCCACTCTGGCGAGCCGTCTGGAGATTCTTAAAGAAATTAAAGATTGAAATGCCGTATGATCCTTCTATTCCACTTTTGGGAATAACCCCCCATACAGCAGAGGTTCACCTCGATAGCACAAGCACGACCATGTTCATAGCAGCACTGTTTACAATAGCAAAGTCATGGAATCAACCCAAATGTCCAACAGTTGACGAGTGGATAAGGAAACAGTGGTACATCTATACAATGGAGTACTACTCAGCCATCAAAAATGATGATTTACTGGAATTTACCGGGAAATGGATGTCGTTAGAAACAATTATATTAAGTGAAGTATCCCAGACCCAGAAAATTAAGTGCCATATGTACTCCCTAATAGATGGCTCCTAGTACCAAACCCATCCAGCCTACCTACAGACAGTATTGCAAAGATTATGAACAGGAGGAATGGGATAGGAGGGCCACACCAGAAACAAGGAGAGAAGGGACCATGTTACAGCAGAGGAAATAGGCCTCCATCAAGGACTCAAATTAGGAATGAGAAATCTGATTAATTTCACAGACTTTTGTTCCTGATCATTTACTACTGACGGGGTATGATCTCACTAGAAGAGGAGGGCATATAGTCTGGCAGATAAAAAGTAACCTTTTTGCAAATGGGTGGTAGACCCCTCCCTCACCATGGTTTCCTACTTTTATTACGTCTACCTTTGAATGTGCTTTTATCACAAGACTCTAGTTTAACAGTTTTTGTCTCTGGCCAGGGGGTAACATACAATTCCCACCAGGATGGAGTGAAGGGCATTGCAGGAGCAGCAAAACTGCAAAAGAATATCAACAAACCACAATCCCGAACTTCAGAGACTCTATATCAATCACCTAGAACTAGGCCAGACTAATCTCTCCCCATCCTGAAGCTCAGGGACATTTGCGGAAGAGGGGGCAGTAAGAGTGTAAGAGCAAAAGGATGGGAGAAGCAATGATATGTAAGATACTCCATACAAGTTAGGGCTGAAGCAATCATAATTGGACTTTACCTGCCCTGCGCATTGTCCAACACACTATTGACCTCACAAATCTAGCATCTGCTAAAGGCACCAAGATCCTTGGAGGCAAGGATTGGCAGCCACAGCAGTGTTCCTATACCTAAGGGGAACACGGGAAAGGGTTCAGGGAAAGGCCACTGGGTCCTTGTACGTCATCGGAGAGGAGGGCCCAGAGGAAAATCAGGCATGCACAAGAAAGGACTCTCTGGGAATTGGGGCGGGAGGCACTGGGGGATAGGGAGGGAGGAGGGTGGGTAGGGGGAGCAGGGGGTACGGGAGGAGGAGGAGGGAGGGAGAGAACTGGTGTACCTATTAAGTTTGTATGAGCTGAAATAATAATAAAAAATGTATTAATAAAAAAATAAAAACAAAAAAAACCCAAAATGACAGAGAATGGCTTGAAGAATGTGAGAGTCAGAAGATAGGGAGAAATACTGTAAAATTCTACATTTTGGGAATGACTCAATCGTGACAATGATAATCTCACACAGTTTAGATAGCTGTAGAGCGTCGTCACAGCATGGACTCTTCAACAGTCATGGATAGGAGAGGATGTCAAGGAGTCTCAGACTTCGTTGCTCAACTATTTGCTACTGATAAATATAGAGAGGAGAGTTAACCCAATGCCTTTAGTTGTGTAGCCACTGGTGATCCACCAGATGCAACTGGTAATTCCAACCCAATAGTCAGACGGATAGCCCTGGTGAAATTAAATGGAACATAAAACAAAACAAGAAGTCATGAATATGAGAAAGAGACTGGTTGAACTGATAAAGAACTGGAGAAGAGAGGGCCAGAAAAGGAGTTTTCAGAATGCAGCATATTCAAGCATGAAACTTCCAAGGACAAGTTTAATTAATAAAAATGTTGAATTAAATATGCTAAAATTTTGCACATTCTTCGGTGTTCAAATGTTTCAATAAAGCAATGAAAGGCAATATATCAAAACATATGCAAAAAACCAGGTTCTCCTGGCAGGTTACAAAATAAAATGCAAAAATCAGTTACCTTCCTATACACCAAAGATGAAAAAAGTGAAAAAATCCTAAGAGAAATGATCACGTTTACTATAGCCCCTTAAAAAAATGAAATATCGGGGGATGGAAAGGTGAGTCAGGGGTTAAGCCTCTGCCTTGCAGGCGGAAGATCCTGAGTTGGGATCCTAGACCCCACATATAGACGCTGGGCGGAAGCGGGGGTGGCCTGCATTTCTGGTCCTGATAGGGTGGAGCCTGTGAATCCAGGGACAGAGTAAACAAGGAGTAGGTGGAGGCAGTCCATGGTGGTTCCCAAATTCACCCGTGGTTCTACACACGCACATACACACACATGCACATACGCTCAATGAATTAAAAAAAATGAAATATCTTGGTGGAAATCTAACCAAAGAAGTGAGAGACCTTCATAATGAAAATTTCGAAACCCTAAAGAAAGAAATTACAGAAGACACAAGAAGGTGGAAAGACCTCCCATGTTCCCGGATTGGCAGAATCGACATCATAAAAATGACCATCCGATGGAATTAGAAAAAATTATATTGAGTGAAGTATCTCAGACACAGAAAATTAAGTCCCGCATATATTCCCTAATAGGTGGATCCTAGTACCAAACCCACTTAGTGACACACTCAAAGATAAATCTCTGTAATATCTATTGTAATTGCAAAGATTATAAACAGGAAGGAAGGGGGAGGATGGTCCCCAGAAGTAAGAAGAGAGGGGATCATGCTACAGCAGAAAAATAGGTCACCATCAAGTTTTGCAAGTAAGTAGTGAGAATCTGGTTAAGCTCACTCACTTTCCTTCCTGTTCACTTGCAACTGAGGGGGTTTGATCACACCAATCAGGAAGAGCATAGAGTCTGGTAGAGAAATGGTAACCATCCTGCAACTAGGAGACTGACTGCAGTCTACTACTCTTATGAAATCTACCTTTGAATCTACTCTTATACTAAGACTCCATTTTAACAGCCTTTTTCTCTGGCTAGAGGTGACCTCCAATACCAATCAGGATGGAGCCAAGGATGGTGCAGAAGCAGCAAAACTGAAAAAAACAACAAACCAAAATTCAGAACATCAGAGACCCTACATTAATCACAGGAACCAGACCAGCTAAATCTCTCCACATCCTAAAGCTCAGGAAAACTTGTGGAAGAGGAAGTGGTAAGATTGTAAGAGCTTAAAGATGGGGAGGAGCAACGATACACAAGATACTCCACAAGTTAGGGCAGCAGTAACAATAATAAGACTTTGCATGACCTATGCAATGACCCCCCCAAAGTCTAACATGGATCACAAGCACTAGGCTCTTAGAGGCAAGGGATTAACAGTCACAATAGTGCTCTCATACTAGAGGGGAACACAAGAAAGGGCTCTAGCAAAGCTATGGAGTCCTAACACCTCATTAGAGTATAGTTTGGCATTCACACTAAAGGATGCTCCAGGGATTGGGGGGAGAGGGAAGCATGGAGAGATAGGGAGGGAGAGGGGTGAAGGGAAAAGGGGGGAGGGAGCAAGGGGGACTGAGAAGGGCTGGAGGGAGGGAGGGGACCAGGGTAACTATTAAGTTTGAATAGAAAAAATAATTTTAAAAAATGACCATCCTAGCAAAAGCAATATACATATTCACTACTATACCAATCAAAATCCCCAAGCAATTCTTTAAGGAAATCGACCAAACAATCTCAAAATTCATATGGAAGCACAAAAAGCCCAGGATAACAAAAAAAAAAAAATCTTAAGTAACAAAAGCATTGCTTAAGATATCACCATACCAAACCTTAATCTATGCTACAAATCCATAAACAGCCTGGTATTGGCTCCAAAATAGATATGTAGATCAATGGATAAGGGTTGAAGACCCAGATATAAGCCCACACAATTACAGCCATTTGATCTTTGACATAGGGGCCCAAAAAACTCAGTGGAAAAAGAACAGCATCTTCAACAAATGATGCTGGCAAAACTGGATCTCCACATGCAGAATATTAAAACTGGACCAGTACTTGTCCCCATGCACAAAAAATAATTCAAATGCTTCAAGGGCCTTAATAATAGGACAGAGATCCTATAATTGAAAGGGTAGGGAACTCCTTTGAGCTGATTGGGCTAGGCCAACAATTCCTAAACAGAAATCCAATAACACAGTCACTAGAACCAATACTCAACAAATGGGATCTTATAAAATTAAAGAGCTTCTGTTCAGATAAATAGATTATAATCCAAGCAAAAAGCAACACACAGAATGGGAGAAAATCATAACTAACCACATATCAGATGGAGCTCTACTATCCAGAGTTCACAAAGAACTTAGAAAACTAAACACCAAGGAGATAAATGGCCCAATTAAAAAATGGGCTTGGGAACTCAAAAGAAACATTTCCAGGGGCAAAACTGAAATGTCTAGCAAATATCTTAAAAAATGCTCCACATCTTTAGCCATCTGGGAAATGCAAATCAAAACTTCCCTGAGATATCATCTCACCCTGGTCCAGATGGCAAAAATCCACAATACAAGCAACACCAAATGCTGGAGAAGATGTGGAGAGAAGGGAACTCTCATTCATTGTTTGTGGGAATACAACCACTCTAGCAATCAGTCTGGCAATTTCTAAAAAAGTTAAAGATTGAAATGCCATTTGACCCGCTATTCCACTTCTGGGAATAATCCCCCCAAATGCAGAAATTCACTGCAACGACACAAGCACAACCATATTCATTGCAACACTATTTACAATAAAAGCATGAAATTAACCCAAATGCCCAAGAGTTGACAAATGGATCACAAAAATGGGGCACATTTACCCAATGGAATACTACTGATGAATTAATGAAATTTGTCAGGAAATGGATGGAATTAGAAAAATATTGCATTTAATGAAGTATCCCAGGCAGAAAATTAGACACCGTATGTACTCCTTAATAGGTGGATCCTAATTCCAAACCCACTTAGTGACATATTCAAAAGTAAATCTCTGTAGTACCTACTGTAGTCACAAAGTCTATAAGCAGAAGGGAAGGGGAAGGAAGGCCCTCCAAAAAGGAGATAAGAGATCATGCCTCAGTACAGAAAATAGGCCACCATCAAGTATTTGCATTTATGTATTGAGACATCTTGTGAAGCTCACTCTCTCTTGCCTTCCTGGTCACCTGTGACTGAAAAGGTTTGATCTCAACAATCAGGGAGGACATAGATACTGGAAGATGGACAGTAACCATCCCACAAATGGGACACTGACCCTGCTCACTGCTGTTTCCTACTCCTATTCTTCCATTTACCTTTGAATCTCCTCTTATATTAAGATCTTCATTTAAACAGTCTTTTGTCTTAGGCTAGGAAGTTACCTTTGATTCCAATCAGGATGGAGCCAAGGAAGGTACAGGAAAAGCAAAACTGAAAGCAACAATAAACCATAATTCAGAACACCAAAGACCCTACATTAATCACCTGGAACCAGATCACCCAAATCTCTCCCATCCTAAAGCTCAGGGAACCTTGCAGACAAGAGGATGGCAAGATTGTAACAGCATAAAGATGGGGAGGACCAATGATATGCAAGATACTTCACACAAATTAGGGCTACAGCAGCAAGGACTGGACTTTGCCTGACCTGCACAATGGCTGACATTTCAATGACTCCCCAAAGTCTAGCATGAATCACAGGAGAGAATTCTCCAAGCATTAGGATTCTTAGAGGCAAGGATTAATAGTCATAATAGAGTTCCCATACCAACAAGGAGCCCAAGAAAGGGTTCTGGACTATGCCACCTAGTCCTTACCCCTCACTAGGGTGGAGGACTCAGAGGGAGGTTTGGCATTCATACAAAAGGATGCACCAGGATATGGGAGGGAAGAAGGGGGAGGCACTGGAAGAGGGGGAGGGAAGGAAAGGGTTAAAAGGAAGAGGGGAAGGGGGGAGAGTGCAAAGGGGGACTGAGGAGGGGAGAAGGGAGGGAGAGGACAGTGGTACCTATTGAATTTGTATGATTAGGAAAAAAATAAAATGTGGGGGAAAATAAGCTAAGCAAAAAAAAAAAAAAATACAGGTCCTCTGAACAACAACAGTGAAATAAGAGTAGTGAGAGAAAGATCCTAAATCAATGAAACTTTTTATTGTAAGAAGGTAAAAAACATGAAATAAACTAAAATCAAAGCTATAGATGAAAATGCAACAATAAAGTTATTGTTACTGAGCAGAAATAACAATGATGCAGTGTAGAAACGAAACAATAGAAAAATTGATGAAAGCAAATGCTCTTTCTTCAAAAAACTGTGTCTTAATGCAACAGGAAGACTTGGCTCAACATATCTACTCTCATACTCAAGCAAGCAGGTGAACAGCTCTGTCACTGTACACGCCCTTATGCCTTTGTGCTTTGTGTGTGTGTGTGTGTGTGTGTGTGTGTGTGTGTGTTGACTGGGAGTCCATAAGAGGGCAATTGAATGTGTGTGCCAATGGAAGCCCCAGAGTGACTTAGGGAATCATCCTGAATTGTTCTACCTCATTATTGCTTGCTCCATGGTTTCCCAGGTTCTGCCTTCCAGAACAGTAATTACAGGCCACCTCTATATCTTCCAGTATTTTTCATTAAAAAAAGAGGCACATATAAATACACATGCAACCATATGTAGATCTACCATGTTACAATTGAACTTCTTTTTTAAATTTTTCTCATGTTTGTTTAGGTGCTCTTTTAAAATGTTTTTAGTGATCCTTACATGAATAGTGAATTTATCCATTCACAACTTAATCTCTAAGCCTTCCTTTCTCCATTGCAGTCTGTCTTCTTTCCTGTTACCCTCCCTTCTCTATTTTCACATTTTTTTGCATGCGTGGCCCTCTGAGGTTCATCTGGTTGTCTTTGATGCCATGTAGTTACTGAAGCATGAATTATATATCAGTGGGCATGTCACTGAGGAAAGCATCTTCGCCCAGCCCCTAAGGATTAACTATTATTAGTTTCTTAGGGAGTTGTGGGGCTTTTTGGGATCCTTCTCCCACAGCGAAATGTTGATAGGACAAATTCCATGCAAATCTTGTGGAAATGCATAATTGAAATGAATTCATGGATGCAACAGATATGTCATGTTCAGAAGCAAATGTCCAAACTCAGGCCTTTTCTTTTGTGAGGCAAAGACTTTAGTTACTAATCTATCTTCATATCCTGTCCTCATCCACTTAACTTGAAAGAGCCAAGTGAATAGATTTAAAGGGAACAAGGTGATTTCAGGAAGTGTTTCTATAAGTGATAAAACTGAAGTAAGCCTATATATGTGAGGAAATATACAAAACATTAACCAAGATGCCTCATATTAGTCAGGAAGCAGTGTGAAAATGTGTAGAGTGGGTTGGCAAAACTAGTCTTTTCTATCACACTTTATGACATTTTATATTATGTCCCTTTATGAAAATTTACTTTTACTTTGGAATAGAACTGCTGAAATACAAATAAAAAATATTTATGGAGTCATGCACATTCCTATTTTGAGTTATGGGATAAATTTGATATTCTTATTTTAAAAATAGAACAAATTCCTTTCCTTCAATTACACAAAGCAGTAACTAATCTAATTAATCAAGAGGGCTTTCTACTTAATATTTCCTTGTGATCAAACTTTTAAAAGTCAACATTTATCAGGGGGATATTTATATGCCAATTACTGTAAAATATTACTAGCCCCTAATTAAGTTGTTTGTTTCCAATAGACTGGTCTTTGTCTCTAGGCTTTTATAATAAATTATTTGTACATTTAAAGTATGAATAATGCAATTTTCATTGTAACATTCAAAATTCCCAATTTCTTATTACTATAACTATTATAACACAATACCAATAATTGTGATGGAGCATTTATTTAGTGTGTTTCTTCTAATGAAAATTTAGATCTGATTAATACTTAATTAAATTTTCAGAAATTTGTTCTAGGATATTTTCATAATATTTAATGAACAACTAATTGTTTAATTTTTCTGTCATAAAAACTGCATATCCTTTATTTGTAGGATAATGAATTATATTGATAATCCAGAATGATGGTATTTCTAGCTCTCATCTTTTAGAAATCTTCATCTAGAAGCCATTATGATTTTATAATTAGCATGTCAATAATAGAAACATATGTTGGTTCATCAAACATAGTCTGGACTTATTATAAAATTCAATATACACATGTGGAAATTATGATAGGTACTAAACAAAATTATTTTATTTATAGTATAAACATACTATCCTTATGATCAATGGACCATTGAATATATTGTAAAAGAGTAGTAATTATATTTAATAACACTACTGACATGCCTTATTTACATTGCCACTGAGGCTTGAAAAAAAGTAAGCAGAAGTCAAGAAAATACACAGTAGAAAATTCAATAATACATTATAAGGATAATTCCTTATTTAGAAGGTGGTGTTTATGCCAGAAAGTTAAGGTTGACTCACTATCACTATATCAATATGACACTTCATCATACAAATTGGGATAAACCCAAATGATTGCATACTTTGTTCAAAAGATAATCTTCATTTATAATGAATAATTACAAGGAAATAAGAATAGAAGTATCATCTTAACGCCTAAATTATATCTATGAAAATATATAAAATAGCACTATAATTCATAACAGATTATTGAGACATTGCTTATAAGATTATTAAAAAACTGCTTGAAAAATTGAATTCTGTTCAATGGGTGTTTCCTCATCACTATTGAACATAGTTCCTAAGTTAGAAATTTAAAATTTATAAAATAGTGATTTAAAAAGAAAACTTCAATGAACAGCAATGCAAACTATTTTCATGTTATTACTGTCAGACATCCCTCATTTTTCCATATACTCAACAAATTCAAAATCAAAATGTTATCATATATATGAACCTCCTTAAAAAACATCTTCAACAAAATGCTAGTCAATTAAGTACAACCACACATCAAAAACACAATTAACCTTATTAATCAAGCGAGATTTAGGCCATGAATGTGGGCAAGGAAGGGTTTCCCTTCTAACATTAAAACAGAAAATGTAGAATACCATATTAAAATAATGTAGTTCAATTTCCATATGATTTCCTTAAAAAATACCAAAGATGCATGTGATAAAATTTGTTATCACTTTTTATGATATACATTTTTCAAATTTTAGTATGAAAATCCACACTTCATATCAAAGACAGTACCAAAGTACTACTCTTGTTTCTTCTATAAGAGAAAGATGTCATCCATCCATTATGAAAAGTGACCCAAAAAATAGAAGTATTTGGGAGAAAAATGAATGGATTAACAACCAAGTCATTGTCCTTTAAAGAGTGATTCTTTAATCAGCAATACTGAGACATCTAGAAGTCAAGTGCATATGAGTGAACGTGACTCCTCATCACATACAAAAAAATTCAAGATGCATAAAAGACCTAAATCTGAAATTTTAAACTGTCAAAATTCTGATAGAAAATATAAGGGAAAGGATTGAGGACTTTGGCCTCCACAAAGAAATTTTACATGTGCTTCCCTAAAATTCTGGTAACAAGAGAAAATATGGATAAATGACATTGCATCAAAATGAAATTTTTCTGTTCAATAAAAGAAAAAACTAAGAGTGAGGAAACAGCCTCCAGAATGTGAAAACATTATAAAACAATTCATCTAATGAAGGATTAATCTCTGGTGTAGAATATTTTCACAACACACAAGTAATCTGATTTAAAACATGCAAAGGGACATTTTTAAAAGAGGATATACTAATGGCCAACAGATGTATAAAGAACTAGATCACCAGTAATCATATAAATGCTAATCAAAGAAAATTATGGTAAGATATGATTTAACCCCTGTCATTATGGATCTTATCAGAAAGACAAATATAACAAAGACTGGTAAAGAATCAGTGAATGGATCTCTATTATGGATTCTCATGGTGGAATGTTACATAAGTGTAGTTATTATGGAAAGTAGCATGGAGTTTCTTCCAAATAATAAGTAAGATGCTGGAATATTAGACATTCATCAGTCTCACTATTGATATATCTATATTTATTTATCTGTATCTATGCAAAGGAAGTGAATGAAGTCAGGATGCTGGAACACTTGTGCATTTGCATATTCCTTCATTAGAGAATTATACAAAAAGTCCAAAATGTAAAATAAATCTACATATCAATCTGTAGTTGAATAGATAAAACATGGTGCGTTAAAATATTTTACACAAATTCTGAATTTTTGAAAATGTGGTTGTGGCTAAAGAATTGTATGTTAAGTGAGACAAATACAACCTGTCTTCAGTTACACATGGAACCTAAATAAGTGAATGATGTTTGCAAACAGGGATGTAACTCAGAGGCCATATTGCTTGTCTTGTAACCTTAAGGATCTGAGTTTTTGAACCACAGCACACATGCAAAAATTACTGGCTTGGTCCCATACAGTCTCAATCCCATTGTCAGAGAGGCAGAGACCAGAAGATCCCTGGGGTTTCCTGGTAAGCTGATCTAACCTGTTGGGTGAGCTCCATGCATTGAGGGACTATCTATAAAGATATTTCAGAAAGATGTAAATGAACAGAGAAAACGCACCTTGAATATGGTTGTCACCATCTCATGGCCTGGGGTCCAGGACTGAATAAAAGGAGAGAATTTAGCTGAGAATCATTATTCATTCCTCTCTTCTTCCTCTCTAGAGATGGATGATGTCCTCAAACTGTGAGTCCAACTAAATGCTTTCTTCCTTCCTAAAATTGCTTTTGTGAAGTACTTTATTACAACAGTGATGAAAGTGATTAGTACAGAACTCTTAATACTCATTGTCTACAGATTTAAGTAGAGTTCTCTGTCAGTTCCTGAGGTTTGAGGAGAGTCATGATGCTAGATTAGAAGAGAATAGATTACTAAAATGCCTTAGTGTAAACTTGAAAACATTGGAACAAATAAATCCTATTTTGAGGTTCATTCATACCCAAGAGGAAATACTTATAGAGCAGTTAAACCCACCACCCATGGTCACATGGATGTCAGATGTGAAGAGGAAATGAAGCAAGTGTTCTTACCTACACAAGTGCTTGCCTACACAGTCCCACAGTGGAAGACATGAGGTGCACCTAAGGAGGCATATCTGCATGGCCAAACTCACGGTGCTACTCACACCATGACTTTTTCTCTTTGCCATTTGCAGATGATGTGTAAGTGTTTTGTATCTCCAGACCACTAGAGAATGAGAACTAATGTTAAAGTGTTCACTTAGCCAGTCTCCATAGATATTACAATGACAAAAAGCTGAGGTATCTGATGTAAATGTTTCTGTGACATTTACCAGATTCAAGGAAGTGCTGAACTGACCAGTTGACCTTGTGGGACAACAGTGTTCTCTCTCTCTCTCTCAATCTCTCTCTCTCTCTTTCTCTCTCTCACACACACACACACAGCAGGAAGGAAAATTTTCAGTATCTTCATTGAGTGTTGCAAAATGGCTCAGTTGGAATCTAGTTTTAAAAGCTGTTCAGTAGCACTTCATAAATCCAGTCTTTATATTCTTAGATGGCAAAGTTAGATATGGATGGGAACAGCTCAGAGGCATGAAAGATGGTCAAAGTCAGTTTCCTGGAGAGAAAGCAAATAAATTATCTGATAACACCAAAGAGCTGGACTCAGGCAATGCTGATTACTATCAACAAGAGGATTTGATAATCATGCTTCTCCTCAAAAGAGAAGACAGTCACTTTGAAATTGCCTCAATGTAGATGTTCATCTGAATTTTTACTTACCTAAACCAAAAAAAAAAAAAAAAAAAAAAAACTCTCAAAGTCTCAAGGCTCTTTTTGTGAACAACAGGGTTTAATTTTTTTTAAAATTATTTTTGCTCATACAAACTTAACAGGTACACCGGTCCCCTCCCTCCCTCCACCTCCCCCTAACCCCCTTGTTCCCCCTCCCCTCAACCCTCCCTCCTCATCCCCCAATAGCTCCCCCCTCAATCCCCTGAGCATCCTTTAATGTGCATGCCAAACTCTCCTCTGGGTCCTCCTCTCTGATAAGGTACAAGGACCCAGGGGCATTTTCCAGAATCCTTTCCTGTGTTCCCCTTAAACTAAGGAACACTACTATGTTCCCTAATGTCAATCCCTAGCCTCCAAGGATCCTAGTGCCTTTAGTCCATGCTAGACTTTGTGAGGTCAATAATGTCTTGGACATAGCGCAGGTCATGCAAAGTCCTATTATGATTGCTTCGGCCCTAACTTGTGTGGAGTATCTTGCATATCATTACTCCTCCCATCTTTGTGCTCTTACAATCTTACTGCCCCCTCTTCGGCAAATTTCCCTGAGCTTCAGGATGGGGAGAGATTAGGCAGACCTGATTCCCTGTGGTTGATATAGAATCTCTGATGTTCTGAATTATGGTTTGTTGATTTTTTTTTGGTTTTGCTGCTCCTGCAATGCCCTTGGCTCCATCCTGATGGGTACTGGATGTCACTCCCTGACCAGAGATAAAAACCAGAGATAAATTAGAGTCTTGTTATAAGAGTATATTCAAAGGTAGATGGAATAAAAGTAGGAGACTACAGTGAGAGAGGGGTCAATCACCCATTGGCAAAATGGTTACTTTCTATCTGGCAGTTTATATGCCCTTCCTTCTGGTGAGATCATACCCCATCAGTTGCAAATGATCAGGAAGGAAAGTCTGTGAACTTAACCAGATGTCTTATTTCTTACTTTCAGTCCTTGATGGTGGCCTATTTTCTCTTCTGTAACATGGTCCCCTCTCTCCTTGTTTCTGGTGGGGCCCTCCTTCCCCTTCTCTCCTGTTTATAATCTTTGCAATTACTGTAGCTATTAAAGATATTTGTCTTTGAGTGTCTCTAAGTGGGTTTGGTACTAGGATCCACCTATTAGGGAATATATACACGCTTAATTTTCTGTGTCTGGGATACTTCACTCAATATAATTGTTTCTAATTCCATCCATTTCCCCGCAAATTGCATTAATTCATCATTTTTGATGGCTGAGTAGTATTCCATTGTATAAATGTACCACATTTTCCTTATCCACTCATCAACTGTTGGATATTTGGGTTGATTCCATGACTTTGCTATTGTAAACAGTTCTGCTATGAACATGGTTGTGCTTGTGCTATTGAGGTGAATTTTTGCTGTATGGGGGTTTGTTCCCAAAAGTGGTATAGCAGGGTCATATGACATTTCAATCTTTAACTTCTTTTTTTTTACTTTTATTATTTACTATTTATTCAATTGTGTGTGTGTGTGTGTGTGTGTGTGTGTGTGTGTGTGTGTGTGTGTGTGTGTTGTGTGTGTGTAGAACCATGGACGAATTCAGGAACCATCATGGACCGCCTCCACCTCCTCCTTATTTATTCTGCCCTGGGATTCACAGGCTCCGCCCTACCAGGACCAGAAACACACTCAACTTGGAAATGAATCATAATAAACCTTGGATAAAAAATGAAATGTATGCACTTTACTCTTCTCCAATGAGTATGGACAGTGTTCCTCTTGCAACTGTATAGCGTGTAGCTATTCAAGGGACAATGTTTTCAATCTATTAGATGATTGAGCTACTAGACCTAAAAGCATTGTTAAACTTTGTGTACCTTTAAACACTTTGTACTATTGACATTTGAAATGTACCATCTTACAGTAACTGTTCATACACAACCAACACAATTACCTACTTTAAAAAGGAATCATACCCTACATGACCAAAGGTTTGCTTTTCTCTACCATGAATCTATTCTTTCATTACAATTTCACTTTTGGTTAAAAAAAACTTCCATGAAACACATGGGGATAGTTAAAAAAAGAGATTGAAAAGGTGATTTTACTAATGTCAAAGGAATGATATACAACCCCATTAAATTTTTTGTTGAAATGGGGGAAAAACTACTATTACTCCATTTCAGTGGTAAAATACCTCTTCTCTAGCTCTCAGAACTCCTCCTGGATCCAGGAGCACTTACATTTGCAACCACAGTGGGAAGGCCTGTGCCACTCATGTTTGAACCACAAAGAAAACAGAAGTATTAGACTAATTCAAGTAGAGAAAGATGGACAGCTAGTTTTTTTTTTTTTTTCATCTTCAGCCTCCTAGCTGCTCCATTTTTTTCTTGTGTGTGTATGGGAATGAAAGGAGTGGAGAGACATTGTAAGGTATCTATTTTCAAAACTGTTCCATTTTCTTCAATTTTTTTAAAAGTATAGCAATCATCAAAGAGAATAACAAATATTTCATTGGTTTTTTTCAGTGTATGCATTATTTCAAACATTACTAATCAAACCATGAAAATTTTACAATATCCTTACAGCTTAAAATAAAACCCACTTAAAGTTTTAGAGCCCTTTTCATCCATGTGGGCAAACACTTTTCAAATTTTAAATAAAATGAATTATACCTATTAGGGTTTGGATATGTCACCTACACATATTTAAAGATTAAAGTCTTGGATCTTTGGCCATTGCTGTTACTCAGAGGTGGTCATGATGTTTAAAACTAATGTTAATGCATTTATGGATTAATCATTTAAGAGGTCATGGAAACAAAGATATAGGGACTACTTGGAGAAAATGGTTAATTAAGGGTCTTTAGACACTCCCTGTCTCTAATGGTGACTTCTTGGCCTCACAGAGTGAGCAGCTTTGCTCTACTATGCCCCTCTGCCCATAATTATAGATTGAATCTTCTGACACTGCAAGATAAAATAAACCTTTCCTACTTTTGTTTCCTACTAACAGTTTTATTGCCTGTTTCTACAGATATCAACAAGCATAGGCGATATGATAGTTAATCCTGGATGTCAACTTGACCACATTAAATAAAAACAAGCTGGATGACTACCTGAAGAGATCATCCAGATCTATGTATTTACAATACAAAGACCAGTCCTGGATCTAACTGGAACCTCCCAGTAGCAGACCAGATAAAAGGAACCATAGAAGAGAAGACTTAGATTGGAGAGTCTCTGAAGCTGTGCTAGAAAACTCTGTTCCCTTCTGCCACCTGGCTTCTTCATTTCTTCCACCCTCCAGCCCTCCAACCCTCCAAGTTTTCAACATGACTAAAGACTCTCCAGGAATCCTCCAGCCTTTAGCTGTCACCCACTGGGCTACTGTACTGAGCAGCTACTGGCAGCCTTTATTCGGCTACCTTGGCTTTATCTCATAAGCCAAGTCAATAAATTCCCTTTTTATATATTAATTCTATTGCTTCTGTTTGGAGAATCCTGACTAATACAGGCAGGTTATTAAATTTTTAAGTTGTATTTTATTCAGATGGCCAGGGATTTGAAAGAAAAATGATGGGAGGAAAATATCTTAAAATTTCATCTCTGGTTACCAATATTTTTTCTTTAAAATTTTTATTATGTTGCATGTAATGCATGCTACAATAGGCATCTAATAAAATGTCAAAAACTTTTTAAAAGGATAACAAATTGGAAATATTAAAGTTCAAAGCTAGGCTTAACAGTCTAAACAGATTAACCAAGGCAGTGTGATGCACAGATTATTATTTACCCAGGAGATCATGTTTGTTCCCTTTATGAGACATTCCTTAGGTTTCTGAAATTTGTGATGTCCACGCCTCTCTTAATCGGCTTCCACGGTCCTCCACATTATCTTCTTGGACATGTCAGCTTAGACATTTCTCTGACTACTGGGTCTGGCTAATATCTCCTGGTAGTAATTATTTGGGCACCATCAGGGTTGGAAGTAAACTCAGAACAAACAGGTCATTGATAGCGTACGGAAGTCAGAATATTTCGAGTGTGTGAAACAGATTCCTATTTATAGTATGTAATGTAGATGCCTCATCCCTCTCCTTAGGTATTTTTCTCACAGCAACAGAAAAGCCAATGAGTGCAAATTCCACCTGTTTTGAACTTTGTAAATGGAACTGTGTATCATATATTCTTTGTGACAGTTTTTTTTTTTTGCAATTAATTGTGAAGTGTTTTAATGCAGAGATGAGAAGCACTGAGCTTTTTTACCTGGAGGAATATTCAGCTATGAGCTCTAGTGCAAGATTCTAGTTTGAAAGTTAAGCATTTGGTGAACAGAGACCAAAGGACAGATAGATGGTAGTAATAAAGGAAAAAAAAAAAACTCAACTGTGTCTAACTGGTTTGTTTTCCTCTAGGCATAACCTAGAGGTAAACTAATTAAGGATCAGAAGGTTTCAAAAATACAAGATTCCTGGAGCTCTCTCTAAGGTTAAGAAAAAAAGTAAAAAGCTGCTTGGAAAGAAACTCTCCATCCAGACAAATTCCATAGTCTGGAATAACTTCTGAGACGTCTACAAGTCTGTTGAAGACCCTTTGAGGAGCTAGTCATGCTGCAGAGAGCTCTAGGGTTGCATCCTCCCAGAGTCTTGCCCATGTTGAGGTAGGCTTTCAGGTAATGCAGCGCTTTTGAGTCATCCCTGTAAGTAACTCTCAACCTCTACCTCAGTAAACTCATTGGTTTATCAAATTGGCTCTTGGACATAACATACTTTGTTATGTCCTCAAATTCCTCTCTGGGGTAGATAGATGACTATGTGATATCTCGTCAGGAAAAGTGTCACAAAACAACCTATCGCTAACTAATCACAATTTTATTCTGTCCCAGTCCTGTTAGGTAATGGAGTCTTTTACTAATTACTGCTCTGCATCTGGGCACACTTTTATAAATGTAGGATCAAATTCCATGTTTAAAATATGAATATTTCATATGAGTTTCCTTGATTGGTCATATAAATGTTAATTACTTAGGTTAGCCAACATTATAGATGCCTTTAATCCTAGGTGATGCTGTATTTTAGGAAACACCAAATTGCAAGTTGACTATGGCAGCTAATTGGACTTTATTCTAACTTTTGCAAATATGAATAATGATTTGGAAAAATAATCCTATGCTGGATGACTTCCTGTTTCATATACACAGGACTCACAGAAATACATTACAGAGCAATTTCTAGGTCAGAATAAATTAGAGTTTGTAATGCATTTGCCTATATGGAGAAGGCATATAAAAGAAATGAGGTAATTTTGTCAGGGTTTGATGCCCATTGTTCACTGAAACATAATGCAAGTGATGTCTTTAGCTATAAAGTAAAATAATGAGGCAATATATTCCAAGTCATTCTCATAGATTACAAGCTCAATATTCCAATTGTGTATATTTAATGACTCCACAGTGTTGATCACTTATTTTCAAATGGTATTTGGAGATAATAAGCTCTATTCTTTGCAGAGGGCTATGGAATTTGCTTTCATGAAATGAAAGGTGCAAAGAATTCTGCTTATATTACCAGATTCAGAATGTGCCATAGTAGAGTGTTTTTCCCTTTAACCTATATAACTGCTTGCACTTGTGACTGGGCACGCCCTCAAGATTTGGGAATCTAAAGTAAAATTCTATAGTAATTCGGCACATCAATCTCTTCTTTAAACCCATTAATTTATTCTAATTGCTTAATATCAATTGGATTCTAAGATTCAAGACAAAATGCATAGCCAGTGATGATGGTCATAATAAATGTCATTCAGAGCTGAATGAGTTTAGATTCCAGGTCCTACATAAAAGCACTAGGCAGAGAAGCTGCCACTTTCATTTCCAGCCCTAGTGGGCAGAGCCTGGGAAATTCCAGAGCAAGGCCAAAAGGAGGTAGAAGCAATCCAGAATGATTCCTGAAGTCACCTTTGGTCCCCCACAGTGCCCTGTGACACACACACACACACACACACACACACACACACACACACACACACAAAATTGTCATTCAAATGATAATTATATATACCAGATATCAAAATATGAAAGTCTGATTAAGTGCTATTTTAGAGAAAGGAATAGATTTTCATTTTAAAAGTTTAGAGTTAAGCAAAAGGTTACTGGCTTACAAGATTTTCACTGTGCTGAATTATTTTTCATGCTTGTTCATGCCTTCTGTATAACTTGTGATTATCATGTGCCTGAATGAGATCAATTCAATTACAAAAGACTATTGGAAATTTAAGAAAAAGTGAATAGAAGGAACATGGTCTCAAACAAAAGGAGGAGCAAAAAAAAAAAAAAAAACCACACGAATTTGAAAGACATGAACTACATACTCCTGAAGTACAAAATTTCAGGGATGAAGATCATGTGCCACCATAACACTAAATGTACCACATACATAACATATTGTACTGTATTCTTTGATAAAATAATATCTAGGATAAGATGAAAAACTATTGTTTTGGAAAATTAATTTTGATAACAACATAAAAGAAGCCTGTGAGAGAAAGGAAATTAGTATTTTACCATTCTACAGTATTCCAAGTCAATAGAAATAAAATTAGGTACAGCACAACGGGAGAGAAGATGGGACTGTGACATTTAGTGGCAACAACACAGGAGCCATTGTTTCCATTGAGAGCAAACACATAAGTAATGACTTGTGCTCTGTACAACAGTAATCAGAGGGTATAGTCACACTTTAGCTGGCCTTAAAGAAAATCCCCTTACTTGGCTTTTTGATACTTGCTGAGCAGTATGTTACTACATAAAATGGTTTCACAATTTTTCAATAAATTACAGAGGTCTTTTATTTCTACATTTCTGAGCATGACTTTGAAAGCTCTATAGTAAAGAAAAAGAAGGAGGAGAAGGGTGCTGCATTGGTCTCCTTTGCATTTCTCATCACTGCTAAAAGTCATATCCCTTCAAACATTTAATACTGGGGGAGTGAGAAGCAGTTACTTATATTTGGGAAAATCAATACTTTTTATATCTTTTTTTTAATGTGTCTTCTCCACAAAATGCCACAGATGAGTCATTATTTTAGACAAACTATCTGCTCTGTATAGTTTAATCTGATTTGATTATGTGCATTCATCAGTTTCTCTCCTCTTCAATTTCTACTATTATCAACCCAATCATCTACTAAACTTTGAGAATGACATTTTTACTCTGTTTCCTGTCAATTTTAATTTGTTATTACAAAATAAATGTATTTGAGATATGAATTGCCTTACACTCTTTGATATGATGTATACTTGTATTTATTTTTCATAGCATATTGATATACACTAGAATTTAATGTTAATTTATCATTTTATTGAGTCTGTGAAAAAAGTAGATAGATAATCTTAATTAAGAGACAAAGCAAAAACCATCTTTTCAATGAAATATGTATATGTATAATACTAATCAGATATATCCTTTAAATTCGTGAAAAACTTTACCATGCCTTGATTACACAGAAACATTGCCCTTATATAACCTGAATCAATTTTAACTTTTTTTACACTTTTTAAGTCAGATCTCATTACAGCATATATAATTCACAAAAATATTTTATTTTACTATTTATTTATTTGTAATTTCTTAAGATGTTATTTCTAAAAATATCCTAAGAATATTCTTAGGAATTATTCCTAAGAATATTCTATCTTAGGAATAATTCCTAAGAATACTGAAGAACTTTCCATAGTTTTTCATGCTGCTTACACTTTCCCAGAAATTCTGCTTAAATTCCTGGAATCCAGACATTGTTTTAGCTTTATGATGAGTGATGTCTGATCTCAGTTTCTTCACAGTTGATCCAGAAAGATGCAGTCCTCATCAGTTTATGCTGCTCTCTAAAATACAAAACACACAACAAACATTTGTTTTTCATAGTTTTGAAGGCTCACGAGTCCAAGATCTAGGCACAAACAGATAAAGTTCCTGGTGGGAAATCAGAGCCTGAACTTTAAATAGATCTTGTTATATGGCAAGCCTTGTGACTTTTTCTTTTCAAGGTGGTGATCCCATAATGCAATCTCTACCTAATCATATCCCAATAACATCATATCCAGCCTTATTGAAGATGTGGTTCTGCCCTTGCATTTTAGGGAAACACAATCAAACATAACAGACATTTGATATATATATATATATATATATATATATATATACACACACACACACACACATATACACACATATGTGTGTGTGTAAAACAATTTTTTCAATGCGCATGACAATTGTTTACAACACTGACTTCATTGCATAGAATTTGAAAATGCCTAGATGTTCTTAGATTGTGATCATATAACCATAGTTCCAAAAGTCTATGGAAGCTCCATATCAAACCTAGTCTCTGACCACAGGAAAGTGCTTAGGAAGCTTTATTTTAACAAACCTTGCAGTAAGTAAGACAGATGCCAGTAAGACAGCTCTTATATTGCTAAAGGGTCTCATTAACAGGGACGGAGATAGCATTGTTTAGAAAGCATTCATTATCAAAGAATGAAAGTTTTAAGAATAATAATCAAAAACAGAAGAGAACTTCCATAATTGTTCATTCTGCAGAGCAATCTCCCTCCCATTCTCCTCCCTAGTAAACTTGTTGATTCTTCAGGTTGGCCCTTGGCATAATTATGTCATCCAGACCAATGGCTGCTTACTCCCTTCTAAGATATCTACAAACAGCATTTTGATTTCAGAAAACAAATACTATTTTTCTCCTTGGTATCACAGATAGGCATCTCTCTTCTCCAAGATAAGGGCAGATATATACCAAAACTTCAGAATATACCATAGTTTTCTAAGATGAAACAACCTTTATTCATAAAGGCTCAGAAGTGCTAACATGAAAACAAAATCTGTACAATCTTGCTGTTTCACCTGTGATGACTTTAAACACCATTTATGCAAATCAGTGAGGTATCTATATTTAAAATATATCCAGATATACTTTTTGTTTTCTATTGAAGAACATACTTTTTTATGAATAGCTGTCTCATTGAAGCAAATAATGATCATGAGCATGTATATATTTAAAAACAATAATTGATTTTAAGTGCAGATATACACTGAAATAATTGCTCCGAAATGCAGATAATGTAGCTTGTCAGACACCAGAAGTCAAACATGGCAATGATAAAATCACTGAGATATCTGATTTGTCAATCTTGGGCAAATACATCAATATTAATCATACTTGCAAGCTGCTTCTATAGATGACAGAGATTGAGAAATTGCAAATATAAAAAGTAGAGGAGAAAAATTCAAGAGCCACATTCACAAGCTTTTTTTTCAAATCAAGTCTTATAGTTTGTCATAAAATTTGATTAATCATAAATTTACAAGTGAAAGTAGGTGAGTGCCAATGTGGCACAGAACATTACACAGGACATTTATTACATGATTTAGACATACAGTATGTCTGAAAATTTCTAGAAAGGAAAATAAAGAGACAATTCTAGTATTAAAAAAGAAAATGTGTTATAAAAGTAGTATTTCACTTTGTGTGTTTCCTATGTTAATATTGGTATGCATAGCTTTCTTTCACTGGTACTTCAGTTTCAAAATACAAATGTTTCTTACTAGAATCTGACTCAAGTTAGGTATATTTAAAGCCAGAAAAGCATGAGAGACTGGTTAAAGGGTTTCTTTTAAATTGGCAGTGAAAAAAAAAAGAATTATTTTTTTCTGCATACAAACACATACACACACACAGTGTATATATAATATGTTAAAGAATGAAATGTGTGTGTGTGTGTGTATCATATAACATGGTAAACAATGAAATTTTAGATAGCTAATAGCTAGATAACAGTAGATAACAGAAAGACAAGTAATAGATAAATTGAAAGGTTATTAACACAGAGATTATATATAGCTAGATGATAGATGACAAATATAAAAAGAATAAATGAAGTATTCAATCATAATTGGAAGATAGTTTGTGGAGGATGTGGAATGCTGTAGTATTCTACTTTTCCTGATCTATAATATAACCTCAATTTCTTCAAGTGCTAAAAACACAAACCACACATTCTTAATAAGCTCAATTGACTTTAGCCACCATGATTTTCTTACTACTTCAAAGAGAGTCACACAGCCAAAGATTTCTTATGAATATTTGAACATCATCTAAATGTCACACTCAGAGTTTTCCAGCCCAGGACCAATGATGCACGCATGTTCAATTGCTCCTAGGGGAAATATGATATGCTGATATTTCAGGATTGTTACTGCTAATGTTTTCAGATGCCAGAGGGAAGATGCTCAAAGGCTAATGGAGTAAATGATCTGTCATCAGACTTCTTGTAGTATAAAATATTATATGTCAGATATATTTTCATCACTGTGACAGAGTATCATACATCAGTAGTTTAATTATGGAAGGTTTATGTGGCTCACAGTTACAGAGGGTTCATTCAATCCTGGGAGAAAGTCATGGAGGAGTAAAGAATCTCATTTCAGGGCAAACAAGATAGAGCAGAACCATGGAGGGACCAGGACTTTAATATTTAAAGATTCAATACCTTTTTAATTATGTTTGTCAGAATTAATTATATAAATCATTAAAAATAAGTGAATAAAATACTTCAGAAAAGGGATATTTTTCTTTAATTCAATGTCATTTCTCTGATATTTGGTATTTTTCTCATTCATTTGATGGCTTTCTTAAATATTTTTGTGTACTTAATATGCTTCTATCATTTTTCATGGGGTAAAATATCATAAAAAGTTTAACATAATAAGACATTGAATAATTAAGTGAATTAACAAAATAAAGTCTGTCTCATACTTACCTACCAGGGCAGACACCGTGATCATGAATGTGATTTTCCTAGGAAGAGGTCTATCCATTGCATTTTGGATGTGCTGCTCCTATGAATTTCCCCAATGTGGGAAATATGACTGTGTAATTTTTATAGTTTTGGCAGGGGCTGTATTTGTGTTCTCCCCTAAATCAAAGCTCCCAAAGGAGTTGCATTATTTCTTTGTAATGAAAGATCTTATTTTTCACTATAAAGTGAATTTAATTCTTTTATGAAATCAAAATGATGTTTTTTATTGTGTTCATATATTTTTCTGCTAAACAGACAAAATGAAATGACTAGAGCTTTATTAAGAGGAGTAAAAGCAGCAAGTATTGTGCAGTAGAATTCACAGGTAACTGTTATCTCAGTACTTATGAGGCTTAAAAGAGAAAAATCAAAACCTACATAGTAAGATACAGTCTCCAAACAACAAAATATTATAAAACCAAGAAAGGAATAGGGCTCAAATAGTACTTCTGTTTTAAATTTATTTTTCTTATTATTTTAAATTAAATGATATTATTAGTGTTAATACCATGATTCCTATAATTATATAAGGTTTTGTGTGAATCCCGGGGCAGAGTAAACGAGGAGGAGGTGGAGGCATCCATGGTGGTTCCCGAATTCGTCCGTGGTTCTACACACACACACACACACACACACACACACACACACACACACACGCACACACACACATGCATACACACACAATAAATAATAACAAAAAGAAATCCAAGGTACATATGAATTTTAATTATATTTATCCAAAGGAAGTACAAAGTTTAAATAAATTTTTGCCAGCTTGTATTCTCATTTGTCTTACTCATGAAGTTTCAAATCTTGAAAGCCTGATGTTTATGAAATTATTCTTAAAACCAAATCATTCAATTTTAACAGCTATGTGTTTCAAACTTGACCAAGAAGTAAGTCTCACAACAGAGATTTGAGTTGCAGTGATAACATTTTTTAAATCTCTTTGTAGCAATGGACATTAGAGTGTGGATGTCAATTATTCCCCCAAATGTTTGTGCATTAAAGGCTTCCTAAGCAGAAGATGCTACTAGGAAGGATAGAATACTTAGGAAGTAGAATCTCATGGAATGAAGCCATGCCACTGGGAAGGTATCCTTAAGGGGGATTGTTGGAACCCTAAGCTTTCCTTTTTCTCTCAGCTTCTCAGCCACTAAGAGGTAAAGGGTGATCTACCACAGGTCCCAACACAACAGATCAAGATAAATATGGATTAAAACCATGATCCAAAATAAAGATCTCTTCCTAAGTTGATTATCTAAGATGTATTATGCTTCTGACTAACAAGAATGATTCTACAGACTCACTACTTTTCTCTTCTTAAAAAATATCAATTCTCAGGCACTTTGACCCACTTTTGTGTATTCCCTAAAAGTTTCCTCTGACTGTTGTCTTGGGAAATAAAGCTATAAATAAACTTGGACAATTTTATATGTCTCTGTTTCCATCCATGTGATGAACATATTTTACAACTTTATCTGGTTCTGAACATTCTTCAAGTAATTGGGGATGTATCTGTGAATTGGTCAGACCTGTTCTTTGCCTGGATGGTAATGCTATCATTCCCTGTCTGCATTTACATAAAAACAGCTTTATATTACTTTTTCATAGGACTGCAATGTTTAAGAAAGATTTTCCCCTATAACAACAAGTTTTCCCTATAACAACAATGATTCAAAACCCTGACTGCAAGGCATGAACTAGCTTCTTCAGCTATGCACCACCCTTAATCTCAAGTTTACTCAATTTTCCAACTCTTCAATTGAGGATTTACCAGGAAGTATAATATTTGATATTCTGCCATATGAGAATCCATCATTTCACTGAAGAGTTGTATTTATTTCTGCAATAAAATTTAAAGAAGAGGAATCCAGTCATCTACAAGTTTCTTTGCTAATGTGATATTATCAATTTCCAGTTAATGGGTTTTTTGTAATATAAATGCTGTGTCTATTCATGGAAAAATAAACAAAGAAAATTCCAGTTCCAATTTCCATTAGTCTGCTAACATAATAACTATGATTGCTGAGCTTTTCTCTGTAAAATATGGTTTAATTCTTTTAAAATGTCTTATATGATGTCTTATTCCTCATCTATGTATGTTCCTAAACAAAGTACACTAAGCATTTATCCAAAATAACAAAATTTCCAGTAGAACATTTACAGTAATTGTCTGTCATTATGAATTAAAGAAGAGACAGTTGAAAATGTTTATTGTCTTAGACATGCTATGATGTCTTAAATATATTAAGTGCTAGCTTTAGTTAAAAGTTGCATACTAGTGGCTAAAGAAGGTATAACTGAGTGAGTGCAGTCATAATTTCTTTCAATGTTCCTTTAAGAATTGAAGTTTATATGGAGACGTTTCCTAATGCATACCTAGAAAATCACAGATTATCACAACTCAACACAGTTAAAATAATAAAGTTATGTAAGTCTCTATTAGTCACAGTCAAGATCGAGCTTTGTTAAATTCTGGAGTAAATGACTTGTCAATTCTCTTTTACTGCACAACCTTTTCTCTATTTCTCTTTATTCATCTGCAATATCACATGCAAATACTGAAAAAATGAGTGCATCTCCTGTGTATGGACTATTTATTCATCTGTCAGTTTTCTTCTTGAATATTATTATATTGATATGTTTATTATTTTTATTAACATAAATATTAACATGTTTGCAGAAGCTAAGAATTTTTGGACACTATGCTAAGTAATTGGTATATAGCACAATGGAAAAATATATAAAATAATTTACTGTCACAGGCTAAAAGTACAATCATAAAGGTAATAATTTCTATAAGAACAATAAAAATAAATAAGTATGTCTAGCTGACATTGTACTATAAGGCACAAGGGTAGACAGGCTGGTGGATTGTGATGTGGATATGAATTGTTCCTCTCCAAAAGTTCATGACTTAAGGTCTTGGCTACTAGCTGGTGGGGTTAGTTTGATAGGGTCTTGAAGACATTAACCTCATAGATGAATTAATTCACATTTTACAGATGAATGATGTGCACTTGAAGAAATGGGTTGTTAGGGTAATGCTTTTGAGAGCAATATCTCACTTTCTCTGCTTCTTGGCTGTGTGAGTATATAGCCTCTACTATAAAACTTTCTTTCCATCATAATGTTCTGCTTGGCCATAGGTCATTAGCAAGGGAAACAGTGGATCATGTACTCAAAACTCAGAAAGCCTCAAGACCAAGTAAACCTTTCCTTTTTTAACTCTGGCTTTAGTTGCATATACATAACCAACTCAAGAATCACTTGATGAATGATATAGAATGCTAGAAATGAGAAGTGGCTGTGCGAGAGATAAAGGATGCTAAGTTTGGATCTGGGCACATGCTTGAGATATTAGAGATTTAGAAACCAGATTGCAGAATACGGTGTCAAATCTCGATATGACAGATCATGTTCATAGTTTTATCAACATCCTGAGTTGGAAGGAGTGCAGAGAGCTCAAGGGTGGCTACAGATACTCTTAACTCAAAAACAGAGCAAAGAACAGCATTCCATACTTTGAGCTGATTGCTCAATCCTCACTTATCCTTTTGTGTAACCATGGTTCTCTGCTCTCACTTCCATTCATTTCCGTGAGATTATCATCTGCTTAAGATGGTAGAAAATGGCATGGTATAGCAATCATAAATTCCCAGCAGCCTACAATGGCAGATTGAAGCCAATGGTCAGTTATGAACCCAACGGAGACCTGAAAAGCACCAATGAGCAATTAATCGACTTTGGGATTTGGGGGAAAAATATCCAGTTGTTGAGCCATAAGACAAGTAACTAGGTTCCACGTGATAGTTTCAAGCCTAGGATCACACAGGAACATTTGGTTTAATCTCATGTGACACAAAATAAAAAGTAATGAATGGAAGAAGACCTGTAGAAAAGGGGATCGGGCAAAGTGTGTGTGTGTGTGTGGGGGGGTGATTAGAAAGGTAGAGGGTAAAGTAGTCACAATGTTTAGTATACATGGGTGAAAATGCTAAAACACAAAATTCAACAATAAAGAGTGGGACAAAAAAGGCAAAACAAAACATGGAAGGAGTAATAAAGCAAAAGGTTCACTTTGCAATTAATGACCTTTCAGATTCATAAGCAGAAGCTACCCAAGAGGACAGTAGTGCAAGGTGGGGTCTTTGGAAGATAATTAGTTTGGATGAGTTAATAAGGCAATTTTCCCAGAGAGAAATCAGTGTCCATCTGAGAGGAGAAGATCCATCTTTCTTTCTGCCTTAGGAGATTATTTGGAGAGGGTAGCTATTTACAAGTAGCCTCTTCCAGGAAAATAAGAAAGCAGTAACCTTGATGTGGATATTGCTTCCCCAGAACTGCAAGAAATATAAAGGAAGTCCAAATAGGCTAGTCTAAGAGCTTAATTCAGATATGAAATCCCAGCATGTGTACATTCATGGCTGTTGTTCAGAGAACATTACTGATAATCTTACGTTGTTCTAAAAGTCGAACAAATCTGGACTATAAAGTCATATTGTACCTATGCCATTATAAGAAATATCTTTCTCTTAAGGCAAGAGTGGGTAATAGAAAATATATGGAAAGAAGAAGAGTAACAGTGGAATGGAGAGGACCAGAGAGTATCACTAGAGTGGAAGGTGTATCTGAGCAAAATGCATGTAACACAGTACAAAACTGTCATACTAGCATTCATAATTTTTGGAATGAAAGTACACTCATTTTTCTCAAATAATTAACAAAGTGAAATATTTTTATGAGGTGGGCAATGAAGGTTCATCCCGTACTTTAGCAGGAAAATTCCTAGTGATGTTTCAAAAACAGTTAGAGTTGGCAAACATTCCAAGATCCAAGTACTAAATCTTTAATCTCTGCAGACCTGACACTCTCTCTGACAAGTGTCTGCCCTGCTTTGCACCAAGAAGAAACATAGGGCATCTGTCAAAAAATAAATGTGGCTTCACTCCGATAGTTATAATTTGGATTGCTAAAATTTAAATTTTATGAATTTCTCATAAAATCTCATTGTTTTGATCTTTTTCAACCATTAAAAAATAGAAAATACTACATCAATTCAATAACCAAATAGAAATAGGTTTTTGGAATGAGTTTTGCCCCAAAAGTAAGTTTTTCTCTCCTTAAACAGAATCAATGACTTAATGAAGTGCTGTCAATTTCAGGTAGACAACATTCTCATCATCCAATGAAAGGAGCAGAGTAGAGAAACTGTGTATCAGGAAAACAGCCATGGCCATCATGAACTCACAGCAGCTGTGCTTTCCTATGTTGGTCCTGCACAGGACTGAACCTGTCAACAGTCAGCCATGGATAAGACAGACTCATTGTACCCTTCCTCTCCATGTTGAACTAGAGGCTACTCATGGGTTTTGGGGAAGTAGAACGATTTTTCTTCTTTTGTACACAAAAAGTGAAAGCCAAGCATTAGTAAGCCGCACCCATGAGCATGTAGAAATCAGTTAGCAAAACAAAAATATATAAACAAAAATATATAAAGGGACCAGTAGTGAGGAGTGGAGATTGACAGGTGTAAAAAGAATAAAAGAAGTGCTGGTAGGCCAGAGCTATGAAAACGCCTTAAATACAGGTGTAGAATTGTCAAAGAACAAAATGAAAATAAGTCCATTTAAATTAGAGGTTGGAGAAGTGACTCAGTGGATAAGATTGGCACTTAAAAACAGGGGCTGGAAAAGTGACTCAGGGGTTAAGCCTCTGCCTGGCAGGCAGAAGGTCCTGAGTTCGGATCTTAGACCCCACATATAGACACCAGGCAAAAGCGGGGGTGGCCTGGGTTTCTGGTCCTGGTAGGGCGGAGCCTGTGAACCCCGGGGAAGAGTAAACAAGGAGGAGGTGGAGGCGTCAATGGTGGTTCCCGAATTCCCCTATGGTTCTACCCACACATACACACACGAACACACACACATACACACGCACAATTGAATAAATAATAAAAAAAATTTAAAAAATGAGAAACAAAGTTCAGGTTCCCCGGAAATAATGAAGAAAGTAATGTCTGACGTGCAGTGTGGAATTCCATACTCCTAGCACGTGGGAAACAGAGACAGTGCAAGGTGGCTAGTTATAGTAGCTGACTGGTGAACTCAAGGCTCTGCTGAGATTTCCTGTTTTAGCAAATGAAGTGGAAATCAATTGAGGAAAACAACCTATGTAAGTTTCTGGCCTCCATATACATGTACATTCATGCGCATTTCAAAAAAATGAACATGACTAAAAACCTGCTTTGATAATCAAGTGAGAGTTCTGTGTGAGAGAGTAAAGTATCTGAACAATCTAAAGGTTCCTTTGTTTATTTTATTTTTCTGCTCATACAAACATAACAGGAACCCCTGTCCCCTCCCTCCCTCACCCCTCCCTGGACCTCTCTACTTCCTCCCCCCTTTTCCCCTTTCTTTCCCCCCTCCCTCTTTCTCCCAGTGCCCCCTCCCCCCATCTCCAGAGGATCCTTTAATGTGTATATCAAATTTTCCTCTGTGTCCCCCTCTCTGATGAGGTGTAAGGACTCAGTGGCATTTCCTAGAACTCTTTCTTGTGTTCCCTTTAAGTATAGGAAAACTATTGTGACTGTTAATCCCTTGCTTCTAAGGATCCTAGTGCCTTTAGTCCATGCTAGACTTTGAGGGGTTAAAGATATGTTGGTCATTGCGCAGATCATGCAGAGTCCTATTATAATTGCTTTGGCCCTAACTTGTGTAGTATCTTGCATATCATGACTCCTCCCATCCTTGTGCTCTTACAATCTTACCGCCCCCCTCTTCCGCAAATTTCCCTGAGCTTTAGGATGGGGAGAGATTAGGCAGGCCTGATTCCAGGTGGTTGATATAGAATCTCTGATGTTCTGAATTATAGTTTGTTGATTTTTTTTCAGTTTTGCTGTTCCTGCAATGCCCTTGGCTCCATCCTGATGGGTATTGGATGTCATCCCCTGGCCAGAGATAAAAAGCTGTTAAAATAGAGTCTTATTAGATTCAAAGGTAGATGGAATAAGAGTAGGAGACTGTGGTGAGGGGTGGGTCAGTCTCACATTGCAAAATAGTTACCTTCTATCTGACAGACTGTATGCCCTCCCTTTCTGGTAAGATCATACCCAATCAGTTGCAAGTGACCGGGAAGGACAGTCTATGAGCTTAACCAGATGTCACATTTCGTACTTGCAGTCCTTGATGGTGGCCTATTATCTCTGCTGTAGCATGATCCCCTCTCTCTTTGTTTCTGGTGGGGCCCTCCTTCCCCTTCTCTCCTGTTTATAATCTTTGCAATTATTGTAGGTTCTACAGAGATTTATTTTTGAGTGTGTCTCTAAGTGGGTTTGGTACTAGGAGCTACCTATTAGGTAGTACATATGGCACTTAATTTTCCATGTCTGGGATACTTCACTCAATATAATTGTTTCTAATTCCATCCATTCCCCGGCAAATTGCATTAATTCATCATTTTTGATAGCAGAGTAGTATTCCATTGTATAAATGTACCAATTTTCCTTATCCACTCGTCAACTGTTGAATATTTGGGTTGATTCCATGAATTTGCTATTGTGAACAGTGCTGCTATGAACATGGTCGTGCTTGTGATATTGAGGTGAATTTTTGCTGTATGGGGGGTTATTCGCAAAAGTGGAGTAGCTGGGTCATATGGCATTTCAATCTTTAACTTCTTTAAGAATCGCCAGATGGCTCACCAGAGTGGTTGTATGAGCCTGCATTACCACCAGCAATGTAGGAGAGTTCCCCTCTCTCCACATCCTCTCCAGCATTTGGTGTTGTTTGTACTGTGCATTATTTGAAAGGTTCTATCTTCCCTTGATAAAGATGGTAAATTTGGGTGGAAAGACTGGCTTGTTCAAAGTATTCCATTTTAGACATTCCAGTTGAGATATATAGAAAGCAATGTATCTTACATATATGTAATGAGTAGGAAAAACACTCATAATATCAGTTTAAGAAACATGAATATCCAAGTGAGAGAAACCTGATTCACATACTACAAAAAGTTAATATCGTGGACAGGAAGATGATGCATCTGGTTATGCACAGATATTTTCTTATTTTTCTTTGTTTTAATCAACTAAAACTCATCATTGAGGGAAACAGGAAGCACAGTAGGAAAAAACCATGAGAAGGGGTAATTGCAGAGGGGAAATTTTGGCATGACCCAGTCTTAGTCAACAACTTGGCTGCACTATCCTGAGCCCCAAGATGTGCTCACTGGGCCACTGCCAACTTTCAATCATTGGAAGCCATGGGTGATAATACATGCGTTATTCTGAGTGGTTATCTCTGGAGTTACTTTGATAAGTAGGGATGGACACAGAAACCAAGAGTAGACACTCTTGCAAGTATTATTATAGACTATTTAAATGCCACTGTTACTTTCTATACATTCAAATAGTATCTGGTTTTTTTTTTTTTTTACATTTTCTAGCATCCCTTACATTAGGAACCTGGAAGAGACTAAAAAATGAGATCCAGAAAATAATTCAGAAAAATCTAGCTGAAAATTGCTTCCAGAACAAGATTGTATTTAAGGAAGATTACATTTAAAGAAGAGAGCCGAGAATAAGCTCTCAGTTCAGCAGCATGGAAATTACACATGGCTGCTTCTGAGAAGTTTCAATGTGGATTGAGGCAATGAGTTTTAACTCACACAAGTCCCCAAGAGAAGACAAGAAGAGAGGCTAAAGATAGTGTATACAGGCAACATCCTGAGGAATGAGAGAACAAATATTTGGTGACTATGGTGTTCTGGGATAAAGATCTTTTGGACTTATTTTCAACATAGTGTTGAGAAGGTGGTGAGAGGGATCCCTAAACCTTGCTGACCAGCAACCTAGCCTAATTGTAGAGTTCTCAGTCAATGAGAGACCTTTTCTCACAAGACAAGGCTAACGTCAACCAGAGGACTGACATTCAAAGTTGATCTTTGGTCTCCATATACAGATCCACATGTACTCATGCATACATGTATGTGCACACACAATTGAGTTTATATCTTAAATATTAAATATCTTAAATATTTTGGAATATTAAACCAATCAAAATAATATCTCTCATTCAAACTGGAATGCAAGCTACCTGTGTACTACAAGAAACTATTTCACAGAGGGGTTAAAAAATGGTAAAACTGAATGAGTGTCATCCTTAGGAAGATCCAATATGACTGTGAGCAGAAGTCAATCTTGGCTCAGAGTTAGCTCAGGATTTTAATGATAACAAGGGAGAAATATTAAGAATTGGGGAGGTATGTCAGGCATGATAAATTTTCATACCTTTCTACAATTGAAGGTATGACTTTTTAAGTACATATTGGAGGGAAAAGAATTGCTAAGTATAAGTTTTTCGATGTATCATTTTGTTAATTCTTATAAGATAAAAATGATAGAAATATCAATACAGATTTTTAAGTTCAAAGCTCTGCTTTACAATTGTTTGTACAAAAACAGAAACTGTAATTCAATTGTTAATAATGATCCTACTTTTTGATTCAAGAGAAGAAACCAAGTCATGTTGAGGAATATTCATCACTGCAAACTAAGAGAGCAATTTGATTTTTATATTGCCATATACATACCTCTTTGTCCTCGGTCTAAGCATAATTTTCTCATTCAATTTGTGAGAATATTGCAATGCCTATTCTTTTTTATTTCAATGAGGAGTAGACTATTGCAAGGATTAAAGTTATTAAAATTTTATGATGTCTCTCAGGCCAAATACTATGAAAGCAATGTTTTCTTTTCCTTGAGTCTGAGACACAGTGTCTAATCCTACTTGAGAAACTCTTAATTTGACTCCTTCTCAATTATTGCAGTGAAATGCAACTGGAAGATGAGTTTTACAAAGGCACACAGACTTCTAGGAGAGGTTAGTATAAAACAATGGTTTAAGACTCCTCAACAAATTAAATTTGAGAGACTCAGCATGTTCTGAAATAAGGTGAGTTGGATTAAAACCACATTAGTTTAGTTCTTTTTAAAACTGCTTATAAAAATGACTATGATTTATATAGTTACAGTACAAATAATAATATAGCAAAATACAGCAAGGTCAAATTACATTTCAATTTCATATTGTGGGGTTAGTATTGATAATACTAACACCATGAATAATACATCATGATATACCACCTATACTCCTACTGGTTGGCATACGAATAAACATATACATATGTGAACATAAATTCTTGCCTAAATGAAGAGATGATTAACATATTTCCTGTGGTATCATTTATATTCAAAATATAATTTTCCAAATCAACGTTTTTCTCCAATTTTCAGAAGAAGAAATGTTCACTTGGTCCAGTGGACTGGTTTAGTAACTAGAGGACTTCCTACTCTTTTTTATGATTTTAAGTTGTTTGTTGTTGTTTTGTTTATTTGTTTTATTCAATTAAGGCTGTGGTCTTTTATTTGCTAACCATTTTTTTCCTATTTTTATTTTCTTTTTTTAATTTCTGAATTTAGATGTATTTCTATTGCATTTACAGATGAAAGATCATCTCTCCCCTATGGGAGTGGAGGGAGCTGTGGAAATGGCTCAGCATTAAAATTGCCTATGGCACAAGAAAAATGCCAGAGTTCAGATTCCCAGATCTTAGGTAAGATATAGGATCCTTTTGAGCTCCCTTGAACTTCTAATCTTGGAAACCAGAGACTTGGAATTACTAGATAAGTTGAATGTTCAGTTTTATTGGTGAGCTCTGGGTTTAATCAGAGATCCAGCTCAAGAATGAGATAAAAGAATGATAAAGGAAGATTTCTCTACATTGATCTCAGGTCTCCACACTATGAGTGCATGTGTGTACATGCAAACTTGCACATGTGTGTTTTTATAAGCATAATAATTTGCATATGCCAAGCCCGTACAATCCATGCATTTATATACATAAAAATGGGGAACTAACATCTGTGAAAAAGTCATAGTTAAGACAAGCCCTGAGAAAGCCTACAGGATATTTTTATAAGTAATATGGGAAGACTCAGGCCTTTGCATGACAAATACAAGATGAAGAGAATTGGCTCAGCAGTTTGGCAAACTTGTTTATACTTTAGCAGACTCAAAAGTTTTCAGGAAAGGAGGATTGTCCCTCTCTTCAGCAATACTTGTGGATATGGGGTGATCAGTTCTCTTGGCACCTGGTGTTAGTATAAGCTTTCCTGCCAAGCTGGACTATGAATTATAACAATAATAATAATAAATAATAAGTCTCTACTTCCTTTAAGTTGGATCCTGTATCTATCAGCAGCATGAAGACAAATTATAACAGTGGACTGCCTCCACTTCCTCCTTGTTTACTCTGCCCCGGGATTCACAGGCTCCACCCTACCAGGACAAGAAATGCAGGCCGCCCCCACTTCCACCTGACATCTATACGTGGGATCTAGGATCCGATCTCAGGACCTTCCGCCTGCAAGGCAAAGGCTTAACCCCTGAACCACCTCTCCAGCCCCTCTATGGAATTATTTTATATTGTATGAATTCTGCTATAATATAATATCACTTCAGATAGTGATATGGATTTGAATGTGAAATATATGCCAGAATTAACATTTTGAATGCTTAATCTCCAGATTGTGTTACTATATTAAGATTTTCTAGAGAATTGAAGAGATGAGGTATGCACAGAGGAAGCAGATTTCTGTGGCAAGGTTGGAGGCATGTTCTTTGAGGCTACCACTTTCTGGAACATCTTCTTGTTCTTCATTCTACTTCTTGTCTACCATGAAATGAATGTCCATGGCTACATAGTCTCCTTCCTGATGTTCTGTCTCACAAACAGAAGCACAAAACAAGTTGTACTCCATGAAGGCTTTTCGTTATGGTTCATGTCTTTAGTGTGGTATCTTAAAGCTTGTCACATGTGATCTAATATAGGAATTTAATAGTTTGAGTTTAATGTGGGTCAGTCAACCACTTTTAGTATGTGTACATGAATTTCATAAAGAATGTGTCTAGATTATTTTTTTATTTCCCTGAAGATGTCTTACAGCACTATTAATAGAATACTATCTTTTCTTCATTCTACTATCTTTGCTATTTGTAAAAGTCCAGAAAACAATTTTCAAATAGTTCTATTTCTGCAATCTATTCTATCATTGACTTATTTGTCTATCGTCCATCCAATAATAAACATTCAATGTAACAGAGAGTATTGATATCAGATGATTCTATTCTTCCAGTTTCTTCTCCTTCTCATTGTGGTACTTCCTTATGCATCACAACTCTATCATTCTTTTATTACTATAGTAACTTAGAAATTATCTTGCTATTTTACCTAAATTACTATCCAATTGTTGAAATTATTTCTGCATCATGTCTTAAACTAAAAAAAATTATCATTGAATATAATTCTACAATAACATTTACTACCAACTTCTTTCTACTCCATAATTTCTGCACATATATTGTTTGTTAACTCACATTTCCCGGACTGGGACATCATGGAAGTGTCTGAAATAACAAGGATTGAAAGAGAAGCAAAGCTGCCCTATATAAGGAGCCCTAAGTATTTGCAATATATTTTTCAGTCAAGATATAGAGAAACAGAGCCAGAAATTAGTAATCCACAAAAGATACTATTTTGAATTATGTTTCATAATAGTACATACATCAGTTTCATTATAGCAGAAGTTACAGATAGGAGAAAAACACAGATTGCACTAGAAGCAACACCTGGATACCAGACAGAGATGTTTAACCTAATGAAGTTAGATGCCATTGACTATTTGATATTGACAGCATTAATTCTTTCAATAACATTTTTATTATTATTTATTCAACTGTGCGCATGTGCATGTGTATGTGCCCGTGTGTGTGTGTGTGTGTGTGTGTGTGTGTGTCTGTGTAGGTGTAGAACCACGGACGAATTTGCGAACCACCATGGACGCCTCCACCTTCTTCTGCCCCTGGATTCACAGGCTCCACCCTACTAAGACCAGAAACGCAGGCCGACCCTGCTTCCGCCCGGCGTCTATACGTGGGATCTGGGATCCGAACTCAGGACTTTCCACCTGGAAGGCGGAGGCTTAACCCCTGAGCCACCTCTCCAGCCCCCAATAACATTTTTCCAGAAGAAAAAAAAAAGAGATTCCACAAGATCTCAAATATTCCTGAAGTACCTGAAGTAAGTACATTTAGACTATGACATATGAATGTACTGGATATAAGTGACTCAGATGCCTTAACATTGGTTTTCTAAAGTAGAAATAGATTTCGAGATGATAGAAGATGCTAAAGTTTATATCACTATTTTAATAATTTCATATGCATTTTCATCATGATCAATGGTTTTCACCATTTTGTACCAAAGAAATTGCATTTTATGATAGTGTCCAAATTTAACATCATAAAATACTATATTAATTTTATATGTTTTTGATATTGGTCTTTTTATTTAATCAAGAAGAAAATTTTATTTAGAAACTGTAAAAAAGTTAATATGATGTGTATTACATCAGAAAAGTGCGAGATGATAACTAAAAAAGAATAAATAAATGGTCTTATCAAAAGAGGTATTATTGACTTGTATATACAGCCTGATATTAATCCATAATAACAAATGTGAAAGACAGCAATAAGCTTTAGTTGCCATAACATGAAAGCAAATGATAACTTTAAATCTATTTCAGCATATTTAGGAATTCCATACTTTAATTCATAAGCATTCATACATTTTTATCACTACAAAATTTACTGTTTAGAGATTTTAGAGATCATAAATATATTTTTATAATTGAGTGTTTCATATAACCTATTTTTGATGGGAGTGATGTATTTTAGAACTTCTGTGGTGCTTTTTCTACATTTTCCTCCTGTGTTTTTATTTCAGACATATAGTTTAATATTTCTTGAAATTTTAATACACTAACCGGAGGGTCATTGCTTATCTGAGTAGCAAATATCATTTTCTTGCAAAAAAGAAGCCTCTACTCTAAATATTTCAATCAGTCATAAAATTGTGATGTTTAAATATCATATTAGCCTAATATTGTCATTGAAAATAGTTGAAGAATTAGTCATTTGCCATCACAAACAGAGTACAGCATAAGTTCCCTAAAGTTTTAAACTGAATAACACTTTGACAAATTTACTAACATTACATATAAGGATAAGAAGTCACTGGAAATGCTCAGGAAAGGAAAACCCACAATATTAGGGTCAACTGGTAGAATGAACATAATTACCACAAGCCTTTCAAACACTGGGGGTTTGCTTTCTTCTGTTTCATAGCATCACAATAAAGAACATACATATGTAACCACACACAATATACAGATTTAGTAGATCACTGAAAAGACATATGATTAAGGGGTCACATTACAGCTCCACGGGTAATTAAATCTGAAGATGAATGTTGAGGAACGTGTTTCTCATTTTCTTATCACACCAAAACCAGCCTCCAAGTTGTTTAATTTCAGAAATAAGGAAAGATGGGATTCTCTGGGATGAACAATATTTTTACTGAGATAATAAAAACACTGTGTAATTACATACTGTATTTAAGCTCCTCGCTTGGCAAACATGATCTAACAGCAGACTGCTGAGTTGGCCATGCTTTCTGTTTCATTTAGAAATGCTCATTTATATGTGCAGAAAAGAATTATAATTTCTGGAATGTATGATGATAAAAGCCAGTTGAGCATAGGGTGACTCTAAGATTCACTGATTGCTTCCTAAGCAACACCAAACACACAATTACATGTTTCTTTGTATAAATCAGGTCTTGAATAGTCTCATATTCGTTTAAGATATATATTAATACATATATACATATATATTCAATTTAATGCCTACCACATCCTAGAGACTTTATTAGAATGTAAGACAATGTTTATTAGTCAGTAAAACAAGCAGAACAATAGGAGTTGCTAGATGCCTTAGTAGGTAAGAATGTTTGCTGCACAAACATGAGGACTAGAGTTCAAATCCTAGGCACTCATGTAAATGATTAGGTGTGAATGCACATGCCAGTACCCCAACTCTGTGGGGAATAAGAGGGGGAGACATGAGTATTGCAGTGGAATGTTGGCTGCCATCCTAGCTGTGAGTTCTGTGAGAGATATTGCTTTGAGGGAATAGAATGGAGACTGATATAACAGGAAAACTAATATCCTCCTCTGGCCTTCACATGTTCTGACAAGCACAAATGATGTGCATGTACCACAGGCAAAACACACACACACACACACACACACACACACACACACACACACACACACACATGTATATACATAAAGCAAATAACCAGTCAAATAAATATTTAAAACTTTTTATAATAGCTGGATAGTCTATACAAATATTTGATAGGCTTAATTATTATTAGTTTTCTTTAGTCTTCTTTATAGTCCCTCATGTGTCCTGTACTTTTCTTGATATGCAACTTTAGCTTTCATGTTATGTGGTAGCCATTCACTTAAGATTTCTAGAATCAATGTTCTCTCATGACTTAAGAGTGTCACTGTTATTTTTTTCCCAGCAAGGCAATGTATGCATCCATCATGATCTGCTTCCAGAACTGGGCCCATAATTAGAGCAAATATGGCTAAGATCACAAGGCTTGCTCAAGCACAGAGGTGCAGTGCCCAAGAAGTTGTTGAAACCAGGAAACCAGCCTCTGCTCTGGGGAAGAATGAATGTGAGAATGAATGCTCATTGTTCAGGCTCAAAGAGTTATATAGAAAGCCAGACAAGGAAGAATTTACCATGATAGCACATCAGAAAGAAGGTGGTTCTGACATTATAAATGATACCTCACAGTAAAAGAATTACCAGAATTAACCACGTAAAATAGAACCAGAAGAAATGCATAGCAACCAATGGAAGTCATATGTGCATTAGTCTCCTAGGGACACTGAAGCAAAAGATGGTTTGAAGCAACATATGGATGACATCTGCCAATTGTGGATACTGAAACTCCAACTTCTGTGACTGTAGACTGAAATCAGAATGCCCCAGAGCAATGCTTCTATGGTGCCTCAAGCAGAAGGCCTGGAGTTTACCCTTTTAGGCAGCTAGAAGCTGTGTGGTTCACATTACTTGGTTGGTGACCATTCTCCTAATGTCAGAGTTCACAGTTTAGCATCTTCAAGTCTAGAGATGACCATGGCCTTCCATCTTCTGTAATTCTATCTCCTGTTTGCCAGGGATCTTGGTTTATAGGTAATTTCCATCTGAGTAATCCAAAACAATATTGATATTTTGTTGAAATTGCTTTGGGAAGTCTCTGTCATCCTCATCAAATGGCATTCACAAATTTTAGGATTTCGGACTTAGATGTGTATAGATTCTCTATTCAGACCTGCACACTAGAGAAGGAAGTTTGGAAGATATTTTCAAAGAAGTCTCAGCAGAACTTGTATTTACCAAAGCAATAGGAAACACGCTAAGACATTTAGTGTGCATTGGGCATATTAACATATCTTCTTACTATTTTCTGGATATATTATAGATTGCTGTAAAGCCAGGTTCAGTGACAGCAAAAGAAAATTGAAAGGATCCTCCCAAAACATAACTAATACATAGAGACAAGCTCTTAGACACAGGACAAGCTCACTTTTGTTTAGCTGTTATGTGTCTTCACATATAAACTACAGATTTAGTCTGTTTTCCAAGTGAAAATAATTGGCTGTCAGCTTTCATTGAATCCAGAGCAAAAAACATGCAAGATTCCAAAGTAAATGAAGGCAGCCTTCTGACATTAGAGCCTGAAATTCAAAAAAGAGTATTTTGCAGGAACTCTCAGTTTTGAGAGTTCACTATGCTTTAGCATTTATAAGTCCCAAGAAAGTGATCACATTTGTGGTGGAGGATTGCCATGCCATCTACAGAAATGGATCGTGATATATCAAAACACCTGATTGTGAGTGGTCAGGTAGACTTCCAATCAACACTGCCTATCACAAACTGCCTTCCATCAGATTGAAAGTGCTATAAGACACATACAACATGTATCAATCTATCATACTATTAATGTGTTGCTTCTAGGATTCACTAAATGCTCAGCCTATACCTATGGTGCACAGAGTATCCGTGAAGCCTACTTGATCTAGCATACTGTTGTGTTTAGGAGTTCAGTCATTTCATATATGGGACATGTAAAGTAAGGACTATGGATTAGTTCACTACCTCTTACAAGTAATCTTAGAAAAAAAAGGTAGAGAATTCTTCACTCTGAGAAGATTTTCTTGCACCTAGATTTTGTAGGAATATAATCAAAGGCCTAATAGGGAGACTCCTTGAGAGAGGGAGAAAGAAGATGGTGATAAGAAGACAGAGCAAAAAGGATTTTGAAAATTCCATTGGCAAGATCTTATTTCTATTTATGGTCTACAGGAAGAATAATCTTAAGGAAACTCAGATGATGGTGGCCTAGTATTCCATCACATTTTCTTGAGAATGCCAGCCTTACAACATAATGAAAAGGAAATGGTCTAATTTATGAGCAGCACTTGTTTTATTGCAAGTATTACATCTTCACTCTAGATATGTGGTAGTCTCAGTGAAGAGGGTGAAATTGTTTTGATCCTAGTGGAATGTAGAGATCATGGGACCACACTAGTTCATAGATTATATGAAACCTGATGTTAAATCAGTTTAAACATAAACTACAAATAAGGGAGGGTGTCTATGGCAGGGGTCAACAGCACCTAAAGTTCTGTTCATGTGATTAGAATGAATTCATAGAAAAATTAGTGATCCATGAAGTAGATTGGACCTTTCTCAAAGGCCATGGTCACTAACTCTAACACTAAATAAACATATAATCTTTCCAAATAATCATTTATTTAATTGTTTTTAAGTATTCTAAAGGTTGACAGCTGAGCTCTGAATAAGGTGATGTAAGATGCTTATAAATCATGAATAGTTAAAATAGTATAATATATCAATGCAAATATTTCAAATAAACCTGAGGTACGAGAGACAAAGTCTTTAAAATATTTGGATATAGTACACTCAGCCAAGAGATGAGATAAAACTAGACAACACCACCAATGAAATAATTAAAGCACTGAATGTTCTCAATAATTTTTGTGTGTATGTGTGAATGCATGTGTGAATACTTGATTGCATAGGTATGTGAATATGAGATGCATGCAGGAATGTATGCACAATTGCATGTTTATCTGTTTATGGGGTGCCTGTGTGTTTGCATGTCTGTATGTGGATGGAGTCCAGGCATGTGCAGGTACACATGCGTGTGAGTGCTTATGCCCATGGAGGCCCAAGGATAATACTGGAGATAATCTTCCATTGTATTTCTACCTTATTATTTTTTTCTCCCACGTTTTACTTTTTTTTCCCTAATTATACAAGTTCAATAGGTACCCCGTCCTCTCCCTCCTTCTTGTCCTACCCAGTCTCCCCTTGCACTCTCCCCCCCTTTCCCTTTCCTTTCACCCCATTCTTTCCCTGCTTTTCTCCATGAGACTCCACCTTCCTTCCTCCTATCCCCTGGAGCATCCTTTTCTGTGAATGCCAAACCTTTCTCTGAGTCTTCCACCCTACTGAGGGATAAAGACTCAGTTGCATAGCGCAGAGTCCTTTATTGAGCTCCCCCATTAGTATGGAAACTCTATTATCTCTAGTAATCCCTTGCCTCTAAGGATCCTACTGCCTGGAGCCTTCTCCCCTGTGATCCATGTTAGACTTTGGGGGTTGTTGACATGTTAGCCATTGTGCGGGTCATGCAAAGTCTTATTCTGGCTACTGCAGCCCTAACTTGTATGGAGTATCTTGTATATCGTTGGTCCTCCCCATCTTTAGGCTCTTATGATCTTGCCTACCCCTATTCTGCAAGGTTCCCTGAGCTTTAGGATGGGAGGAGATTTGGCTGCTCCCAGGTTATAATGTAGTGTCTTTGGATTTCTGAATTATGGTTTGTTGCTGTTTTCAGTTTTGCTTTTCCTGCACCACCCTTGGCTGCCAACTGATTGGTATTGAGAGTCACCTCCTAACCAAGATAAAAGACTATTTAAATGAAGATCTTAATATAAGAGGAGACTCAAAGGTAGATGGAATAGGTATAGGACACAGCAGTGTGTGTGTGTGGGGGGGGTGATCAGTGTCTCATTTGCATGATGGTTACTGTCTATCTGTCAGTCCCTATAGCCTCCTGATTGGTGAGATCAAATCTCTTCAGTCAGAAGTGACCAGGAAGGGAAGTGAGAGTGAGTTCAATCAGATGTCTTGCTACTTACATGCAATACTTGATGGTGACCTATTTTCTCTACTGTGGCATGATCCTCTATCTCCTTTTTATGGAAGGGGGCCCTCCTTCCCCTTCTCTCCTGTTTATAATCTTTGCAATTACAGTGTTGTAGAGATTTACCTTTGAATATGTCATTGGTACTAGGGAGTACATACAGTGTCTATATTTCTGTGTCTGGGATACTTCATTCAATATAATTTTTTCTAATTCCACCTATTTCCCAGAAAATTTCATTAATTCATCTTTTTTGATGGCTGAGTAGCATTCCATTGTATAAATGTACCCCATTTTCATTATCCATTCCTCATCTGTTGAGTATTTGGGTTGATATCATGACTTTGCTATTGTAAATAGTGCTGCAATGAACATGGTTGTGCTTGTCACTGTAGTGAATTTCTGCATTTTGGGGATTATTCTAAGAAGTGGTATAATAGGGTTACATGGAATTTCAATCTTTCACATTTTTAGAAATTGCCAAACTGATCGCCAGAGTCGTTGTATAAACCTGCATTCCTACCAGCAATGCATGAGAATTCCTTTCTCTCCACAACCTCTCCAACATTTGTCTACCTTATTATTGTGAACCTTAGTCTCTAATAATTAAACTCAGAACTTGCTATCAAAGCTATACTGGCCAGCATGGATCCTTGGAGAACTACAGACTTTGCTTTCCTGGGCTAGAATTACAGGCAGGCTGCTATACTCACTGAGAATTTTAATTGGAATCTAGGGATCCTAAGACTGGCTCCTGTGCTTGAGCAGCAAATCAATCACTTTAGTTTCAGATGTCATCTTCCCATCCTCCAATAATTGATTTTTATTAAAATTTCATAAAGACTGTGTTTGTTATAGCAGATAAATATATGGGTTCAAGTCTATCACACAAAGAACACCAAAACAGTGCATCTGAAATACATTAATTAATTAATTAGGTCTTATGAATGGGGGATGCTGACAACTGTAGAAAAACTCAAGGTGAAACCAAAAGTTTATTTACTTATTAATATATATTACATTATTACATATTATAATCAATATTATTACTTTAACAAAGTGTTTATTCTTTGAAAATTTGTAGTGATTTAAGATTTCATATTCATCTATTTAGTCCTTAATCTTTGAATGCTTAAGATTCGTATTCTTTTCTGTATTTTGTGATTTATTTTTTCCTCGAAGCTCAACAAATACCACAATAACACTGAATCACTTAATGTCAATCTACATGAAAGAAATTGAATTTTCATGAGAAGAAATGCTTCTGCTCTCATTGAAAGAGAAGAAAAGTGATTCATACCTTCATGAGAGAGGTAGGCTAGTTTGCAATTTTCTTGCTTTTGTAATCTTTGCTCATTATTTCAATATTTATTTTTCAATTTGAGAAAAATAAATGAAAAAAAAGCAACATCTAGATGTAGTTGCATAGAGCTACATTTTCATCTCTTCTGGCATCTGAGGCAAGAGGATTGAAAATTCAAGGTCTTCCTAGGCAATGTTGATGAGATCTGGCATCAAAATCAGAATTGTGAAGAAAACTGGGGATATCGTTGAGTGCTGTAATGTTCGCCTAAGATTCTCAAAAAACAATATGAAATTCCAATTAACACAAATACGCGAAATGAAGATAAATAAATATTTACTTATAAACAATTGACCTTACCCATGTCTTTGCACCATAAATTGCAATTATCTGATCAAAAGGAAGAATCCATTGCCTGACTGATATTATCTAACACAGCTTTTTACAATTGTTTTCATCACTACATTTGTCTACATGCAAGGAAGCATAGTATTTTATGTGGCACAAGATCTTGACTGCCTCGCAGGACCGTGTTTTCAAAAGGAGGCTGGTTTTTTTTGAAAGCTCAGCTTTGAGCAGGAGGTGCTAAACCTTGCTGCGTCTTGGCCATTAAGCTTGGAGCTGGGAGAAACTCAGTAATTAAAATACTCCATCCACTTGAGTCAACAGGGCCGCCTGCAGCCAGTGGTGCAGGCCAGACTGTTCTGAGTAGGAGGGAAAGTTCCAGCTGAGAAAGGTTTTTAAAGTTTAACTTGAAAACATGCTCCCAGCCTCTGATCCCATCAGGTGGTTCCTTGTCAAATCTGTCCTGCCGCCATTAGCTGATCTGGGGAATAATTTGTCTGCCTTCAGAAATATTAAGTGAGGATCTGGGCTTTCTCAGGCAAGGAAAAGAGACCTGCAGGATGATTTGGACATATAACTAGCTGGACCATGAAAAGAAAATTAACACCTGCCACGGTAATTGTACTTTCTTTCCCTGCATTCCAGGAAAGACCATACTTTCAATTTTGTCAAAAGTAGACTTTTCATTTTTAAATTACAGAGGAAAGACTGAATCATCCTGCTTCTGGAATCTTAATTTGATCTTAAAATGGTTCAACCAAAATGGAATACTTAGGACTCGATTTTAAATAGTTGTTTTCATATATGCTTTTCTTTATTATTTATTTTATTTCTTGATACAAGTTTTTAAATAGCATAGATTGTTCTTGAAGAATATCAGGAAAAGATCTTTCCTATATCAGGAAAGATGAACTTAAATTTATGATTCGCTTGCCTCTAGCTCCATAGCACTAAGATTAGAATCATTTGCCACAATATATATGGCTTAATGTGTGCTTGGATCAAATCCATTGCTTCATGCATATCAAGAAAGCGTTCTACAAATTGAAACTCAAACCTACCTCCTTATATTTCTTTGGAAAAGATGCATCTATTAATATAGTCACCTTCAAAAATTAGTTATCCTATCTTTGACTATTTCTCTTTCATAGAATGTTTCTTACATCATAATGTAATTACAGAATTTAGCACATTAAAAATAATTTCCTTTTTACCTTAGCAAGTAATTAACCTCAGCTAATGCAAAATATTCTTGAATATGAAATATTTAAAATTACATATTAATCACAATAATATTTATATTAAACTAAAACAATGAAGTGGGCATATGCTTGGTGAGTAATTGATAATTATTGAATCCTATGTTAAAGAAAATGGGGGTGGTATGCTTAGAAATCATCTTGCAAGTTCTTACAAACTTAGAAGCAAAGGTGAATGTATGGTCATGAAACTAAGAATTTAGCAGGTTCTAGGTTACTGAAGGGACTTAATAATTCTCATATTTATATATTAGTGTGATGGTAGAGTCAGAAGATTTTCCTAGAAGACATGAGAATATCTCCTTTATTCTTTTTTCTGAAATATGGATGGTAAAGAAATGTTTCTTCAATGCTTGACTATTGGTCTCATTAGCTGGTGTCCTGAAAATGTTGCACTCTAGAGAAATGTAGAACTTTCAGTAGAATTTCAGAAACATACAGTTTCAAAAACAATTAGAGAGAATACATACTCATAGAGTAGGAGACAAAGCAAAATCTCAGCCTATATTTCTAAATGTATGACTCTTAGAAATCACCCTACTTTCATTTCATAATATTCTAAAAGTGTTTTCCTGACTTTAAGGAAGCCATTCATTAATACTAACATTTATAGAACACAATAAAAATGTTTGGAATACCCAGAGTAAGAAAATAATTCTTATCTTTGCAAGATGACTAAGAACATCTATGCAAAGTTAAGCCTGGTTCTCCCTTAATCAGTTAAAGGATGTGTCTCCACATCACCATCCTACCCTGGAAGTAGAAGGGAGCAGTTTTTATTTTAGTGTGTTCTAAGTACAATTGATGTGAATAATTGATTCCTTAAAATATGCAAATTTTGTTGCCACTCAGCACGCCATCTACTTGGTACAATTATTACAAATGTCAGGATCCCATTATTTATTATTTTGGCAAATATTCAGGATGTTCCACAAAAATACGTTGCCAACAGATTTTCAAAGATAAGCCATCACCCTTAGTTCTGGATGATGCAAAGTTACTCACAGTCTTCACAAAGATTCTATTTAGCACATGAAGGCTGTATCCAACATATTAATTAGTGAGTGCTCAGAAAACAGGTATAATACTAAAAGACATAAGGTAAACATCACATAACGTAACTCAGGGTATGTATTTGTCAAATGACAACCAAAAACCCTCAATGATACACAGAAAGCAATTTTTTTTATTTTTCTCAGATGTTTTAATTGGATTTAGTTGTTGTATTAGTAGGATGATTAAAGACAAATTTGGTGAGGGTAATTCAGGCCCACGTACCTCTTAACTTCACCCTGCAATGTAAGTCATGTGATGCAACCTGGGCATGTTCCTCCTCTGTTATGCATAATTAGAAGTAGCACAGTTGGACTTCCCTTTATCTGTTGAAATCAAGCCATAGCCCTGATCTACAGAAATAATTTTTTTTGAGTGGAATGTGTTGCAGAATCATGCAAAAAGGGAGTTATTGTGGTTTATCTTCATGCTACTGTTGATAGATATGTGAACAAACCACTAACTAAGGGAAATGTGGGGTTTATAGTTGCTTATGATTTTTAGTTACAGTTCATAATCTACCTTGGCAAGTGTGTTCATATCAATATCAGGAGCTGAGGGAAGTGGCTACAGAAATTACTGAGAAAGGGAAAGCGTGTCAAACTACTGAACCAGATCCATCCTTCTTATCCATCTTTCATGGAATCATCCCACATACTGTTGACTATGTCCACATCAATTATATAATCACCTGTGGGTTTGTCCAGGGTATGGCTCAACTACTGATTCTTCACATATACACCCAAGGGCTTATTCTTCAACTGTCAAGTTGGCATTTGCTATTAATCGCAGGTATATATTTAGGTAAAAAGAACAAGGAATCAATCATACCTATTGTATACGTCACAGTAGACTTCTTTAATAAGAGACACCAAAGAAGTACTAAGTCATATCTAAATCATCACTTTAATATTGTGAAAATTTTAAATTATTTAATTGGTAAAATTAATGTGTGTGCATTTATCTGTGCATTCCATTGACAACTTTTGTGAGTTGGTCCTCTCCTCTCACCATGTGAGCTCCAGGGATTCATCTCTGGTTGCCAGCCTTGACCACAAGCTTCTTTAACCACTGAGCAATCATGACAACCTTAAAACTATGCTTTTTACCAGGGGGAAAATTAAATTTTCAGGAGTGTATGAACATCTTCTGGGGCATACTGAGAGGAAGAATGACAAGACCAACAAGTAAGCACTAAGGGGAGAAATCACATGGGCTGATGATAAGAAAGTAGGGGAGAATAGGAATGCATATTTCAGGATTCCCCTAAGAAAATGATTCTAGGCTCCGCCGGTCGGGACGCCTACGCGAGATCCAGCCGGGCCTCACCACGCGCTCTAGGACCCCAGGTCAGCCCACAGGGACCCGGCTCCGACTCCCGCCATCCAGCCGGAGCCGCGCGGGGGCCGAGGGACGAGGAGGACCTCCCCCTGTGCCCTGGCCCGCCCCAGCTGCCATCGGGTTAAATAGCTCCACGCCGACGCGCCCATCCTCCCTTTTCACCCCACCCCGCTCCGCCGGTCGGGACACGCGCGCGGTCCACCCGGGCCTCACCCCGTGCCCTAGGTAAGTCCCCGTTCGGGCCCCGCCCACCAGTACCCCAGGCCAAATAATTCAGTTTAGTGAAATTGAGAGATCTTAAGAGTTAAAATGACAATGCCAAAGTCAAAGTGCAAATCCATGAGAAGCAACACTCAAGTAAACAAATTTCCCACTGAAGGAATTAATCCCATAATGTTAGACTCCAACAAGAAAAAACCGCGGAAAAAGGCCAAGAAAGCCTGACCCAGGATAACGACTTTCAAAATATGATCATTACCATGTTCAATACTATGAAAGAGGAAATCCGGGAGGAATTACATAATCGAATCAATCGCTTTGAAGAGGAACACAACAGACATCTGGAGGAGTTGAGAAAAACAGTGCAAGAAACAAAAAGTGGCATAGAGCAGTTAAAACAAACTCAAGCAGAGTTTAAAACTGAGCTAAAAGACAAGTTATCTTCAACCCAGAACGCCACAGAGAGTCTTATCAACAGAACTAATGAAGCAGAAAACAGAATTTCATACCTTGAAGATAAAGTGGGAGTACTAACCAGCTCAATGGAAGAGGTTGTTAAAGCCAAAAAGATACTTGAGAGAAATATCCAAGAGATATGGGACACCCTGAAGAAGCCTAACATGCGTATTCATGGAATACCGGAGCAAGAATCTCAAAATACCACCCCTGAGGAAATTTTTCAAACGATCATCAAGGAAAACTTTCCTCATCTAAAAAAAGAGAGGCCCATTCATATACAAGAGGCATTCCGCACCCCAAACAGATACGACCAAAATAGAAGCACACCGCGGCAAATAACAGTTAAAACACTCCACATTCAAGATAAAGAACTGGTGCTGAGAGCTTCAAGGGAGAAAAAACAAGTCACTTTTAAAGGCAAACCTATTAAAATAACAAATGACTTCTCAGTCGAAACAGTAAAAGCAAGAAGAGCTTGGAGAGACATACTTCAAGTATTGCATGAGCAAAAATGTCAACCCAGGCTGAATTACCCTGCAAAACTATCAGTCATGATCGAGGGAGAAGGAAAAATTTTCCAGCACAAAGACAACTTTAAGGGATACATGGCCACCAAACAAGGCCTTCAAAAACTGCTAGAAATGATACTCAAGCGTGAAAAAAAAACAGGCATATCCAGGAGAAAAGAAGGCAAATATAACACCATTAAAAGCGAAGCAATATACTTATAAAAGCTACTAAACATAATAAATGTCTGGAATTAACAATAGTTTCTCCATTATAACACTAAATGTTAATGGACTTAATTCACCGATCAAGAGACACAGATTACAAACTTGGATTAAAAATCACAATCCATCAATCTGTTGCCTGCAGGAAACCCATCTCACCACAAAAGATAGGCACGCTCTAAAAATAAAAGGCTGGTCAACAATTCTACAAGCAAATGGAAGCAGAAAACAGGCAGGGGTAGCCATTATGCTATCAGACAAAGTGGATTTCAAACCAAAAAAAATTATAAGAGACACGGATGGATACTACATTTTAGTCACAGGTACAATTCACCAGGAAGATTTCACAATACTGAACATATATGCACCCAATACGGGCCCCTCCACATTCATTAAGAAAACCCTACAGTGTCTAAAGCAAGAAATCAACACCCAAACGATAATTCTTGGGGACTTCAACACCGCCCTCTCTACATGGGATAGATCAACAGGTCAAAAGCTTAACAGAGACACTTTGGAACTTAATCAAACCCTGAAAGAAATGGACCTCACAGATCTCTATCGAACTTTTCACCCACGCACCAAAGAATACACATTTTTCTCAGCAGCACACGGAACTTTCTCCAAAATAGATCACATATTGGGCCACAAAATGAATCTACACATATACAAGAAAGTTGAAATTCTAACCTGTGCCCTATCAGACCACCACGGCCTAAAGCTGGACATCCACAACACATCAAACAAGAGAAAATACACTAACTCCTGGAAACTTAACACTGTGATGCTGAATGAGAACTGGATTCAGGAAGAAATCAAAAAGGAAATTCAAGATTTCCTGAAAGTGAATGATAACGAAAATACAACTTACCAAAATCTCTGGGACACAATGAAAGCTGTTCTAAGAGGTAAGTTCATAGCTCTTAATGCCCACGTCAAAAAAATGGAAACATCAGAAATAAACAACTTAACAATGCAGCTTAAAGCTTTAGAGAAACTAGAGCAATCTGATCCCAAAAGCAGTAGAAGAGAAGAGATTAGCAAAATAAGGGGAGAAATATCTGAAATCGAGACTAAGAAAACAATATAAAAAATCAACCAATCAAAAAGCTGGTTCTTTGAAAAAATCAACAAGATTGATACACCCCTAGCTAAACTAACCAAAAGCAAGAGAGAGAAAACCCAAATTAACAAAATTAGAAATGAACATGGAGTTATCACTACTGATACCCAAGAAATCCAGAGAATTATAACATCATATTTCAAAAACTTATACTCTGTGAAGTTTGACAACACAAAAGAGATGGATGAATTTCTAAGTAAACACAACTTACCTAAATTGAATCAGGAAGTTGTGAATTATTTAAATAGTCCTATAACATATAAGGAAATTGAGGAAGTAATCTCGAATCTTCCCACCAAAAAATGTCCTGGACCAGATGGATTCAGCACAGAGTTCTACCAGACATTTAAGGAGTTAATAACACCAATACTCCTTAAACTGTTCCATCAAATAGCAAAGGAAGGAACACTACCAAATTCCTTGTATGAAGCTAATATCGTTTTAATCCCAAAACCTAATAAAGATTCACTTAAAAAAGAAAACTATAGGCCGATCTCCCTGATGAACACAGATGCAAAGATTCTCAACAAAGTCTTAGCAAATCGGATTCAAAAACATATCAAAAAGATCATTCACGGGGACCAAGTAGGCTTCATCCCTGGCACACAAGGTTGGTTCAACATACGCAAATCAATAAATGTAATTCATCATGTAAACCAGTCCAAAGTCCAAGACCACATGATACTCTCGATAGATGCAGAAAAAGCTTTTGACAAGGTCCAACAGCCTTTTATGATCAAAACGCTAGAGACAGTAGGAATGGAAGGAACCTTTATCAATATAATAAAAGCTGTATACAACAAGCCCACAGCAAGGATTATGCTCAATGGGGAACAATTGGAAGCATTCCCACTTCGATCAGGAACTAGACAAGGCTGTCCACTCTCACCACTTCTATTCAATATTGTACTTGAAGTCTTAGCTGAAGCCATAAGACAAGAAAGGGACATAAGAGGGATTGAAATCGGCAAGGAAGAAATCAAGTTATCCCTATTTGCAGATGACATGATCTTATACCTGAGGGATCCCAAAAACTCCACCAGGAAGCTCCTGGAACTAATTGAGAAGTTCAGCAGGGTGGCAGGATACAAAATAAATGTGCAAAAATCAGAGGCCTTCCTATATGCCCAGAATGAAAGAAGTGAAAAAGCCTTGAGAGAAACCATGCCATTTACTATAACCCCTAAAAAAATGAAATACCTTGGTATAAACCTAACTAAGGAGGTAAAAGACCTTTACAATGAAAACTTTAAAACCCTAAAGAAAGAAATTGCAGAAGACACCAGAAGGTGGAAAGACCTCCCTTGTTCCTGGATTGGCAGAATCAACATTGTAAAAATGACCATCCTACCAAAGGCAATATACAGATTCAATGCTATACCAATCAAAATCCCAAAGCAATTCTGCAAAGAAGTTGACCAAATAATCTCAAAGTTCATATGGAGGCACAAAAGCCCCAGGATAGCAAAAACAATCCTGAGTAACAAAAACACAGCTGGAGGTATTACCATACCAAACCTAAGTCTATACTACAAATCCATAGTTATAAAGACAGCCTGGTACTGGCTCCAAAATAGACACACAGATCAATGGATAAGGATTGAAGACCCAGATATAAGCCCACAAAGTTACAGCCATTTGGTCTTTGACAAAGGGGCCCAAAGAATCCAATGGAAAAAGAACAGCATCTTCAACAAATGGTGCTGGCAAAACTGGATCTCCACATGCAGAAGATTAAAGCTGGACCCGTACTTGTCACCATGTACAAGACTTAATTCCAAATGGATCAAGGACCTTGATATCAGGCCAGAGACTTTAAAAAACATAGTTGAAAGGATAGGGAACTCCCTCGAGCTGATTGGGCTAGGCCAACACTTCCTAAACAGACATCCAATGGCACAGTCACTGCTACCAACTCTCAACAGTTGGGATCTTGTGAAATTAAAGAGCTTCTGTTCAGATAAAGAGATTGTCACACGAGCTCAAAGGCAACCCACAGAATGGGAGAAAATCTTCACTAACCACATATCTGACAGAGCTCTACTGTCCAGAGTGCACAAAGAACTTAGAAAATTAAACTCCTAGGAAAACACTGGCCCAATTAAAAAATGGGCCCTGGAACTTCAAAGAAACTTTACCAGAGATGAAATTAAAATGTCTAACAATCATCTTAAAAAATGCTCCACTTCCTTCGCCATTAGGGAAATGCAAATCAAAACTTCCCTGAGATATCATCTCACCCCGGTCAGGATGGCAAAAATCCACAATACAAACAACGACAAATGCTGGAGAGGATGTGGAGAGAGGGGAACTCTCCTACATTGTTGGTGGGAATGCAGGCTCATACAGCCACTCTGGCGAGCCGTCTGGAGATTCTTAAAGAAATTAAAGATTGAAATGCTGTATGACCCTGCTATCCCACTTTTGGGAATAACCCCCCATGCAGCAGAGGTTCGCCTCGATAGCACAAGCTCGACCATGTTCATAGCAGCGCTGTTTACAATAGCAAAGTCATGGAATCAACCTAAATGTCCAACAGTTGACGAGTGGATAAGGAAAAGGTGGTACATCTATACAATGGAGTACTACTCAGCCATCAAAAATGATGAATTACTGGAATTTGCTGGGAAATGGATGTCATTAGAAAGAATTATATTAAGTGAAGTATCCCAAACCCAGAAAATTAAGCACCGTATGTACTCCCTAATAGGTGGCTCCTAGTACCAAACTCACCCAGCCCACATTGAGACACTCAAAAGTAAACCTATGTAACACAGTAATTGCAAGGATTATGAACAAGAGAGATGGGTTAGGAGGGCCACACCAGAAACAAGGAGAGAGGAGACCATGTTACAGCAGAGAAAATAGGCCTCCATCAAGGTCTGCAAGTAAGTAATGAGAAACCTAGTTAAGTTCACAGACGTTCTTTCCTGATCTCATCAGAAGGGAGGGCATATAGTCTAGCAGATAAAAAGTAATCATTTTGCAAATGGGTGATGGACCCCTCCCTCAGTGAGGTTTCCTACTCTTATTACATCTACCCTTGAATGTGCTATTACAACAAGACTCCAGTTTAACAGCTTTTTGTCTCTGGCCAGGGGGTGACATACAGTGCCCAGCAGAATGGAGTGAAGGGAATTGCAGGAGCAGCAAAACTGCAAAAGAAAATCAACAAACCACAATCCAGAACTTCAGAGACTCTATATCAATCACATAGAACTAGGCCAGCCTAATCTCTCCCCATCCTGGAGCTCAGGGACATTTGCGGAAGAGGGGGCGGTAAGATTGTAAGAGCAAAAGGATGGGAGGAGCAACGATTTGCAAGATTCTCAACAATAGTTGGGGCCAAAGCAATCATAGTGGGACTTTGCATGCCCTGCGCAATGTCCAGTGCACTGTTGCCCTCATAAAGTCTAGCATCTGTTAAGGGCACCGAGACCCCTGAAGGCAAGGGATTGACAGCCATAGTAGTGATCTTATGCTTAAGGGGAACAAGAGAAAGGGCTTATGGAAATGCCACTGGGTCCTTATATGTCATCGGAGAGGAGGACCCAGTGGAGAGTTAGGCGTACACAATAAAGGACTCTCTGGGAATTGGGGGGGAGGCACTGGGGGAAGGGCAGGGGGAGGAGGGGGGAGGGAGGGAACTGGTAAAAAATTTTAAAATGTATAATTAAATTTTTAATAAAAAAAAAAAGAAAATGATTCTATTTGTCATTTTTTCTGAGATCTCAGGTTGATAAAGCTTAAGGAAGTTCCAGCAGCTGTTGATGTGCATTTGTTTTACTTTAATTGAATGGAACTTAATTGAAATTTTTGAGTAACTCAAATCTCATATTACATATATATATATATGATATATATATATATATATCCATGCAATTTACATACCTTTATTTAGTGTATAAACAGTGCACACACACACACACACACACACACACACACACACACACACATTCCATTGGTCATTTCCAGGTATTTTAACTCTACTACAACGCCAAGAATCTCTGAGTCACTGAGGATACATTATGTTTTGTTCTCCCACTTTTCTTTTTTTTTCCCCAATCATACAAGCTCAATAGGTACCCCGTCCTTTCCCTCCCTCCTCCCCTACCCAATCCTCCCTTGCACTTTCACCCCCTTTCCCTTCCTTTCACCCCTTCTTTCCCTCCCCTCTTCCCCATGCTTCCCCCTTCCTCCCTCCCATCCCCTGGTGTATACTTTTGTGTGAATGCCAAACCTCCCTCTGAGTCCTCCACCATATTGAAGGGTAAGGACTCAGTTGCATAGCCCAGAGTCCTTTCTTGGGCTCCCCCATTAGTATGGAAACTCTATTATGTCTGGTAATGCCTTGCCTCTAAGGATCCTACTGCCTGGAGCCTTCTCCCCTGTGATCCATGCTAGACTTTGGGGGTCGTTGACATGTCAGCCATTGTGCAGATCATACAAAGTCCGATTATGGCTACTGCAACCCTAACTTGTGTGAGGTATCTTGCATATTGTTGGTCCTCCCAATCTTAAGGCTCTTACAATATTGCCACCCAGAATATTAGCAGCTTGCAGACTTGGAGGCACACACGGGAGTTTCTGAATGTCAAAGGCTGAATATATCAAGTTCTTCAATCATTGTCTGCATTAGAATTGTCTTCACATGTAAGATAGAAAATTCACCCTACCATGTTTAAATTCCAAATAAAATGTGTGTGAATATGTGAATATATATATATATATATATATATATATATATATATATGCCTTTTATGTGAGATGTAGCAGTTTAGCTGCAAAAGATTGTTAAAAGCTTAGGTCAACATCAGTTCACTTTCTATTTCTATGATTATCATAAATACCCTTAGTATGGAAGGAAGATTCTTTGAAATTATAAGTAGTGTTTTGATGAATCGTTAACTGAAATAGTGCTTACAAGCCAGAAAATTTTTAACTGTGTTAAAGAAAGTCAAAATCATTTTTTTCTGTTCATGGGGTAACTGGTCTTTTAGTTGCACAATTTAACAAAGGGGTATAGGAAATGTGAAAATCATGACCTAATATAGACAATGCTAGTAGACCACAAGAGCCAGATTTGAGCCTCTGGTTTGCCCACTCACTCTCATTCAATTAAGAAGAATTCAAATTTACAGAAAAAGCAGAAAAAGAAAATTTATTCAATATGGCCACTTGGAAAGGAAGCTTATTCTAGTCCAATTCGACTAGAATAAACTTCCTGCCCTGATACTGCAAAGGGATATAATGTTTTTCTCTGACTTTGAAAAACAGGTACAGTTTAAACTGTAGGAAAAGGTGCATAACTAAACAATTCTGCTCCAGGTATGGCTCTGCCCCCTGTTCTGCAAGATTGCTGAAGATGTGAGAATCTCTTTGGGAAGACAAATTCCCCTTCTGGCTGGTATCAGTTTCACTCTGCTCCTAGCATGAGATCACTGGAGGAGTTTCAAATCTCAGGCCCATTCCTTTGATAGTCCTGACAGACATCCAGAATGGTGGAGGAAGTTCAAGTGTCATTTCCTTGCCTTTTGCTTTATTATCCAGTTATAACAGCAATGCGCTCAGTCAGGTGAGTTTGGTTCTATACTTGCCACATCTTTTGAACTCTACTAAAACATTAACTCCCTTTGCAGTATCAGGGAGTGTCTCCTATTCCTTAGACCACTTCAGTTCTGATGTTCCAGAGACATGGATACTCTTGACAATACATTCCACCAGTTGCTTTGGGACAGTATAGTCAGGGTACTGGAAGTTGGAGGTGTTTAGAAGCTGACTGGCAATAGAATGTGCTCACTGAAATGCAGGGTGCCACAGAAAATATATAGTAACAGGTCTAATGTCTAGAATCTTTACTCCTTTTTAAAAATGTAAAAGATGTAGAGACAGAAAGCCCATAAAGTGTGAAAATCTAGAATGAGTCCTCTAATTTTCATTTTATGAAGGCATGACAGACAGATTCCCTTTCCAAAATCCCCCATATTTAGAGCAAAAGCTCTGTTTGCTGAACTTTATGCCTCCTTCTTCCAATGGCCAATCAGAGCTTGTAAAGCCTGTGCTTACATGACCCTTAGTCATAAACCTCATGGGGACAAGGGATGATAACTCATTCCCCTCTGTCCTTCACTTTGCCCACAAGGAGTATAAAAACTCTACATCGCCCTCAGAATTTGCTTTTTCTCCCTTTGACTTAGTCCATGTCCCCATGTGATAACCATTAAACTTTTTTCATCCCTTGTCCATTACATGTCATGTTTGGGATTTTTTTCTTACAATGACTATAAGGAGCATTTATAGAAAGAAACATTAAATCTCACATTCTTTCATAAGCAACAGCAAATGATCTAAGCAATGAATTATCTTCCATGTCTCATTACCTTTATAAAAAAGAATGATTATAAATTCCTTGATTGTTTCCTCAAACATTCTGTCTATTTTTTTATTATTTTTGAAATAATAAGTTCAGTGATGATAAGTCTTGCTGAACTGGCAAAGAAATAATAAAAGTAGACAAATGAAGGGAAATTAAGAAAAAGAGTAAGAAAAATGAAATATCCTATTTCTCACTTGTGTTGTAGAAAAGGAATTGTCAAAAGTTAATATGAGCAACTTTTGTTAGTCACAGTTGCTCAATCAAAGAAGGAATAAAGGCAACAAAATCAATGTGTTCATGGAAGAAAACAGATGCTATCATGCTGTTGCCATTAACCTCATGAAATATTTTTGAAATTAATAAAAGCTCTTGGAATATCACAAGTATTTCCATGTGCTCTTCAGTAATAAATAAATTTATTGACATTTGAAATAATTTCTTCTTTCAAAGTCTCTAGGGACTTCTTAATTAAGGAATAGAGACTTAGCTGGACTTTGAGTTCAAAGAAGTACATTGTAGAGAAATACAACTCATTATCATTTTGAGATCATTTATTGCCATGTCCTCAACCAACTATGTTGTTTGACAAGGTCCAGCATGGGGAAAACTGCTTTAAGAAAAACATTTTATGGGAACAGGATATGGCTTATCTGGAATAAAAATGGGGAGTGTGGGAGTTTTCAGGCCTGGAGAATGACACATTAGCATCTAAAATGGGAAGTTGTTAGGGACTCCTCCCTTTTTGTAAATTGAGTTTTGCCTCTTGTCTGCATAGACAATCACAGGTGAATTCCTTCCTCTGGGAGTTCAGTTTTCCAACTCTGTTCTTAGATCACTTTTGATTATTCTCAGGACAGCTAGGTTATCACCTGCTACAGTTCCTTCCCTAAGCATTTGAAATGTATTAATGCACAGACCAGGTAACTCTGCTTTGAGGCATTCATTGTCCATTCCCTTTTAGAAACTAAGTGTCATGCCTGCTTTTAATTCTACCTAGAAACATCATGTCTGGTCCTACTCAGCAAGTAGATGTCACTCCTGCCTTTTCTTTATTAACCAGAATGTATACATTTTACATAATCTCTGTGGCTATTTGGTGGAGCATTGTAGAATAGATAGATTTAGAGATACTGGGGGAATGGAAGAGCCTGCTAATGTGTAATTGACCCTAATAGATCCTGTTTGTGCCTTTACCCTCAAACAATGGCTTAGGTACTTAAAAATTGTTTATATAGAAGGTGATTCCTGCTGAGCACATAGGAGACTGGGAGGATATGTTTTTCTTTGTTTTCCTTTGTTTGTGGGCATATGATGCATTCTTTGTCCCCTACCCTAGATTTTCTAATATAAACTCTGCTGTAAGCTTCAATAAATGAGTTTAGATTCACTCAGACCAGAGTTGCATGTCTGCTGTTCTCCACTCTCTACCAACTCCTTGTCCACCAATTGGGTTATTGGATCCAGGCTGTGGCCAGACAACAGCAATTTATAGTTTGTACATCTAGACAGCAGTAGATTGCAATATGGATTTTATAAATGCAAATCAGATAGACTACAGAATCTGGATATTATTTGGGGGACAATTCAAATATCTAGAAAAGGCAAGCTGGAAGATTAAAAAGGACTTTGTTAGACCTGATCAGTTTTACTTTTTCAAAAGATATCCAACATGTATTGAATACTGTTCCTGATGCACTCAGATTTGGATTTTGCTATTATTTGCTTTTTTTGGTTCTGTTTTCCTTTAGCTGGAGAAAAATAAAAGAGAGAGACCATCCTAAGAATTTGGATGTGACCCTTGACCTATATTCATGGACAGGGAGTCAGAAAGATGTACCATGACAAATGGTAAATAAATGAATAGAGAAGGACTGAGAATGCTATTTAGAAAATGTATGATCTTTGAGATCTATTGCCATGGTGATTTATGGTGCAACTTACAGATCTCATGCTCTTAATGGGTCTTGTGATTATACTCCGCCCCCACTAGCTTCTATAGTATTTCTTGGTACTGTGCAATCTATCCAACAAGGAGAAAGTCCACAGACCAGTTCCAGTTGATATAGTTTGCCTATGTTCTATGATCCATTTGTGTTGCATCTTCAGTAATAGGGTCTTACTGACAGTTTTTGGAGAGCAACCAAGAACAATGGCAAAAACCTGTAATTTGGGGGGCCTTTAAGTCTTCTCTAATCAACATTTTATCAGGAAGTGTCACATTTACAATGGAAAACTTTTCAAAAGCTTTAAGCATACTTCATCAGACACAGGGAGTCTAATAAAATGCTTAGAAATGTGTTCTGAAGCACTATAATTTTTATATACCCTCTTTGATTCTGTCATGGTGTGTTAACCTGAAGATGGATGAGACATCAGGCTATGGAAGAAATAAAAATTTTGCTATAAAACCATCTTTAAAATTTCAATTTTTTCCCTCAGAGATTTCTGAAATCTCAAACTCATTAAATTATTTAAACGATTAATTCTGAAGACTCAGACAATTCAGAGTTGGACAATAGTAATTACAAGCATTACAGTAACATACATACATTTTCTAAATACCATTCTCAGTCCTTCTCTATTCATTTTTTACCATTTATCATGGTACATCTTTCTGACTCCCTGTATAAAAATAAAGTTCCCATATGCTTCAGTGATTATTTGGTTTCAGTGTGATACACTGCACAAGCTATTAACCTCTCTAAGTAATTGATATTAATATAGCATGCATATTAGCTTCAACACAAAAGTTTTGTTTTATTGATAACACTGTTGTGGTTTTTGAGGCTTACCATTGCCCTGAGGTGTTGTGTTAGCCTGGTAATGAAATGCTTATCTGTCAATTATGTGATACCTCTGAAGTGAATCTCATGTGACATTTACCTAAAGACAATAGCAGTCACAGAAGCAATAACTAGGGTCCCTTCGATTAGGAGTTAATTGTGAATCTTACATTTCTGTCTTTAGACAAAGTTTTGCTTGGGTACAACACATGCCTGAGGGGCTGAGGAGCTGGTAAAGTACTTTTCACACAAGAACCATGACTGGAATTGCATCTCTACCATCCACTTTAAAGCTGAGCATAATGCAGGCCTATAATCTCACATAATCCCAATTCTGAAGATGCAGAGATAGATAGCTATAGCCAATTATACAGTCAATCTAAATGAATTAGAAAGCTCCAGGTTCAGTGAAAGATGCTGACTCCAAAGAAAATTAAAACAAAAAGAAATGTGAAGAGTAATTGAAGATTATACTTACCATTTACTTATGACTTACATGTACTTATGCACAAACATGCATGTATAGCTTATACACATGCATACACACACACACACACACACACCACATACTCAGAGAGAGAGAGAAGGAAAGAGGGAGAGAGAGAAGAAATCATCACTGAAAAGCTAGGGATCTTGAATCTCTCTAAGAAATTTATATATTTTTACATATTATCTTTCTGGTGGATATGCTTCAAGTGTTCTGCCCACAGATCCTTGAAAGCCTTTGGAAGGACAATGAGGTAGATATGATAGGCAACTGAGAAACACCTAACTCATTGTGTGTCTTTTGGATATACCCCTTTCTTGTTGGTCCATTTACCACACTTAAATGACCACATGTGTTTCTCAGGACATCATCTTTCAGTAACTGGACTATGGTATAAGAATATAGGTCATTATTCTGACATTACTCACTTTTATCATTGTGATATGGGATATTTTACTTTGAATCAAGGGACTTATATCTTCTGACAGCATACGAACAGGAAATTATGGCTGGTCAACTTATAATTTTTCAACTGTGATCAGTATCAGTCTCTTCACAGTTCGGGCCTTAGCATATTTGTGCATCAATGAAACAACAGCATATCTGTGGCAAAACAAAACAAAAAAAACTGTATAAAATGAACTTCTGCGTCCATGCAAATAAGAATATCTTTAAATATTCACTTCTGTCTCTGTGGCCAAAAGCATCATGTGCATTGTGAATATGATCAGTAAATTTAAACATGCTTCAAAGTTTCTTAGACAATTTCTATGCTAATTACACATGTGACATTGCTAGCTAAGCAATTTGTCACGCAATGGGAGAAATGAGAAAAAGATGGATGGGGGAGACAGATTCCTTGGAGTTGGAATTTCTGAGGTCAGGATTTCACAATAACAAAGTCATCAACTGAAGTGAATCAGGAATTCATGTTATCTAAATCTCAATGTCAGGGGAAACTAAGGAACACAGGTCAAAATCCTGAATATCCACCATCGGAACACTTAAGCTACCAAGTAATAGAATGATAGAGTTCTATAACTATGCTTCCCTTGTCAGTATCTCCACTAGTTTTGCCTAAAACCAGATCTTGAAAAAAGAACATTCCATGTATACTTGCTGCTTCCAGAAGGCCAGCATACAAATGACCTTTACAAATATCCCCAAGCTCTACCATAAATACTTTAAAAAATCACTCAGATCAGATTTTTATAAGTATCTTCATTTATCTGATTAAGGAATATTATTCTAAGTAACACTATACATAAAGTTACAATCAGAGCCAGTAAAGTTTGAAGGCACCTGTCAAATTACCCACCATTCCCTCACCATGTCTCCTTCAACAAGGGGCTACATTTCCCACTTCCAAGTCAGACTGTGAGTTCATTCTACAGGAAATTTGCTTTCATTTAGAAGTTATTTCATGAAATTTGCTTATGAGATTAACTAGAAATTGAATCAATTATTTTTTTCTCAACTCCTGGTGCTGAAAAAAATGTATTGTGTAAGGAAATGAGTTTATTTTTAATCATGAAAGCAGACGTTCCAACTCAGTGAATGTAATGGAAAAAAACCAACGGTTTATTTTTGTAGCTTTTTTTCTTGAGATTTCAATATCAATATATTTGTCCTCAATTTACCTCTAATGCTCAAAGTGTTTTAGCATTCTGGTTCTTCTGCATGAGCACATATGAAAATATATGGTGTTTGAATCTTAACATTGATGTAACATTGATGCCTATGGGTTCTATTTTTTTCAAGTTATGGCTCATTTCAAATTAGAAATTTCAAAGATGATAATATTTACTGTATGTTTATCATTCCCATTGAGGCAGATATTGGTCTGAATATCAGATTCATTGTCTTATTTGCACTTCCCAGTGATTTTAATAACCATTCCCATTTAGCAAGTAAAGAATTTGAAGCCTGCAAGGTTAACCTTCTTCCTCAAGTTCACAAAGATTATAAGATTTGACATCTTAACCAAGGTCATATCCTGACTCCTAGCTTCGTATCCCCATTTCACACAACCTTATACAGAGGAGACTCAGCAAATACCTCATTCAGAATGTTACTGCCAGTGGACATCAGGCAAGTGAATGAGGGAAAACTTGAGCTATAAAAGCTGAGATCTACTAACACATTTAGCTACTGTTTCTATAGATGATTTCTTAATTAATAAATAAAAAGTGAGGTGAAATTTGCTTCTATTTTTGACACGTGGTAAAAACTATGTTCAAATACAAGTTCACAACTTCCATGCATAATGACTTGATACTCTTGATGCAGCTCAGCAGATAGAGCATTTGCTTAGCATACATGAAACCTTGGGTGAGACACTCATCACTGAATAAAAATACTAGGTATCATGGTGCACACCTAAAATCCTGGCACTGCGTGGCAAACAACAGCAAGGGTTGAAAACTTTAATGTTTCTCTAAGCTCAAAATAGTAATTTCCAGGCCACCGTTACATAAACCCTTTCTTTCTTGGTTATTTAATTCTTAATACTTATGAAACCTTAATAGTTTTTGAGACTATGATGAGAAAATTGTTAGCAACGGGAAAAAGATAGTTAATCAATTAACTAGGAAGATAAACATTACAATATCATCAAAAATGAAGCAACTGAATTATCTGATTCTAGTTACTGAAATGACTAAATTTACAGTCTCAAAAAAAATCTAATTATTTCTCAAACTAAGTATGAATAAAATTATTTCTTTAAACAAATATAGTCCTGGTTTCATAACTAAATCAATGAAAACCAACAATAAATATATATCACTTAACATTGTAAAATGTCACAAGTATAAATAGAATAACAAACTGAAAATATCATGTTTATTCTGAAAATGAAAATGCATTTCCTAGGAAATTCAAAGTATTAGGATTCTTACCAATGATCCAATTGCAAAAGGATCTGCACAAGATGGCTGATATGAATATTAATGATTATTTCTATATAGATTTAGTGAAAATAATGATGATTATGGCTTCATCTGAATGAGGATTACTGAGGGAAGATTAGAATGGGCATATATTTTCCCATAGTTTCACAAGTGGAAGAGCAGGTCCTCAAACTTTCCAATGAGCTTGAATTTTGCCTTGGGACCATCAATGAACTCAGTACATTATTAAAGATTTAAAAGGTTTAACAATGTACACTGGATATAAATAATCATTCTTTTGCACACTTTAGGTATTTATTTCTTACTGGTTTTTAGTTTTGCCTAGTGAATTGTTTACTGCCACTTTATGTGTTTAAGTTCCTCATATATTATCTCTCCCTCAGGTTTATAGTGTACAAATACTTTAGTCCAGTTTATAACTTGCATCTGTACTATATTTTCCTCTCCTGTGCAGCGGTCTTAAGGTAGATTTATGGTCACTTCAATTTTGGCCAAGAGGAAAAGATAGTCTTTTCAATTAATGGTATGATAAAATTGTATATCCACATACAGACTAAAATGTGAAGTCTCATTTCAAACCATGGGCAAGACTCACACAAAAAGGAAATTAGACTAGAAGGGAAGTTTTGAACCTTTGAATGAACAACGAAGGGCAAGTTATATAATACTGGTCTCATGGCTACCAATAATCAATTTTAGAAATGTTGAGATGCAAATATTTTACTACCAATAAAATCATCAAAGTAACTGGGTATATCATGGCATGGAAAATTACACAGAAATGTTTTGGAGTTATTGTAAAACCATGTTCAGAGAAGGAATTTCTAAGTAAAATAAAATATTTTGAGTATTTAATAAAGGGAAGGGATCCCTATGCCAGATAAAAAAGATCTCAATACCTTGAAGGATGCAGTCTAGTGCAATGGAAGAACAATGAAGTAGATAACAGTAACTAACCAGAATGCCAAGTACTGACTCTGAATACACAGTAGGAATCAGGCCAACAAAATCTTTTCCCATCCTAGACTCAGGGAACCTTGTGGAAGAGATGGTAAAACTGTAAAAGCCTAAAGATTGGGACGCCCACTGCTGGCCAAGAAACTCCACTCAGGACAGGGCTGATGTATCTAGGACTTCACTGCAGTGAGACTTATCCTCACCAGACCTACACAATGGCTTACATGTCAATATTCCCCCATAGATTTGTGAGGATCTCAAGAGAAATAATTGTATGCAGTGGAAACTTTAGAGCTTAGGGCTAGGCAGGTGAAAGGGAGCGCATCATCAGCAGAACTAACTACTCAAGGAAGGGGCACTTAATCTTCCACAGAGACTGAACCCCATGGAGCAGAAAATACAAAGGAACTCTGGGGCCCACAGAATAAGACAGAAAGGACGGTGGGAGGGAGAGAGATGGATTGATGAAGGGAGGGGAGGGTGGGAGATGGAAGGGGAAGAAAGGAACATGGACATGAAGGGGGAGGCACAACTCTTTATGCTTGTAAAAAAAAAAAACTATCCACAAAAGGAGTAACCAATAAAATAACTATGTTTGGGACTGAAAAAAAAGAAAGTAACAGAAGACCATGTGAAAATCTATGAGACAATTTATAATTATTATTTATGTATAATTCATGCTTTATAATTATTTAATAACTTTAAATTTTATTTTTGTTTGAAAGGGTTGTTCAGCCATCCACAAGATATCACAATATTTTAAATATTATACTAGTGCCAGTAATAATTATATGTTCCATAATTTTGACTATTACAATATCAAATAAATAAATTATCAAAAGCCAGTGAATCAGGCTAGAACAATGGATCAGGGATTAAGACTCTGCCTCACAAGCAGAAGATCCTGAGTTTGGATTCCAGGTCCCATATGAAAACAACAGGCTGAAATGGCAGCTTCCTGTACTTTCAGCTCTGGTGGGTGGGACTTCCCAGGGCAAACAAAAAAAAAATGATAGAAGCAATTAAGGATGATTCCTGAAATCACCACTGGTCCTCTTCAGGGACGTACAGTGCCCTCAAACACACACGCACACACACACACACACACACACACACACACACACACACACACAAGCACATGCAAAATAAATAAAGTTTTAAAAAGCCAATAAATCATCCAACTTTAAAAGTAAGGAATCCTAAATAGCAGGTAATCAAATCACTCAGCAAACCAACCCACTACAACTTAATAAATGACAAAATGACCTTAGATATTTTTTGACTATAGTTTGAGGAACAGATAGAGATACAAAAGTACCATCTGCATCTTGAGTCCAGGGTGCCACGGAGGCAGGATAGACAGAGGTGTGTCCACAAGGACTGGACCTCAGACTACTACCAGGAGGAGTAGTACTCTTGGGAACCTAACTCATACCAACCCCTTAAATTCATTTAATCACCTAGAAGTGTTTCCAATACCCAGAAAAAAAATTTGGAGTTCCTGTTCCTTCAGCTTCTTAATGAGATTTCATCGCATCTTACACAAACATTGTGTCTGTAGAATTTATCTAAAAAATCAGATGAAGCACTTGAAAGTGCAGCTAGATATTGGGGAATGAAGCCAGTAAATATCTACTAAATGTAAAATGTAACTAGCAACTAAATGTTCATGCTAAGCATATTATACATAGATATGTAGATACATGTATATGTGCTTGTATGCATGGTCATGTGTGTGCATAGGCTTATATATGTAGATATACATATATACAATATTTTTAAACAGTTTTAGACCATATGTAAATACATGTGGTCTTAATTAATATTTATAGCTATTGTTTTAGGTATGTCCACTTTCTAAAATTATTTCATAACTTTGTATTTTATTACATTTATTTAAAATTGCTGGTCAATTTTAATTAACCACAGAATACCATAGTATTTTAATTATTATGTTATATATATTAAATGGTAGGTCCCATAGTAACATTCCATAATACATGTAATTGTCTTTATTTTATATATAAGAAAGTTATGAATCAAGAGTCTGAGTATGTTCATTCAAAGAGGAACATGTGACTTGTAGCAGAATTAAAATTCAAACCCACAATTGTAAGATTTCTAGTTAATGTTTTGAGATATACTCATTCTCTAGTACAACAGCAGGTTTGCCATTTCTCTCCATGAATAATTTAGAACCAAGACTTTCCCTTCCAGAAAAAGAGACTATAGGTGTAGATTTGGCACTTGTTTAGCATTAGCAGGAAGGCTGTGTCTTGTAATGCTGTATATGGTTGGCCTGTAGTTATTTGTAGACAAAGGGCCCAGAATTAATTCATTCTGTAGAGGGCATTTTCCCCCTCACTTTCCATATTTTCTTCTGTCTGTACTTGTAGGCATTTTCTTTGAATGCTCAGGAACAGCACTTTTGAAGTCACTCAAATTGACATCCTTCATGACCTGTCAAAAGCAAAAGACACAAACATGATTTTACTTGAGAAGAGTTCTGACAATGCACTTCATGAGCGAAAGAAATGTTTTTTATTGTAGGAAAGTACAGCAGATCACCTTTTTGTAAAAATAAATTTTTCTTAGGATAAAAAAGAAGAGTTCAAATGTAATGTTAACAACTCCATTTTACAAATTGCTTAGAATTAGAGTCATTATATAGAGCCTTGTTTAGTGATAGAATATAGCAGTAAATATTCCATCCTTAAGATGGAATCCTTTTTAAGTATTATATATAGTTAGCAAAGCAGTTTCTAGGATCGTGTTAACTATAGCTGCAAGAAATTTAGTTTTATTACTTAAGACAAAGTAATTTTTTAAAGTTGTTGTGATGCATTTTAAAATTTAAGTTCAATGCATCCTATTCTAGTTATTTAGCAATTTGAAGGAAATATTTTGCCCAAAATTATAGTTGCAATATTTTAAGTTTCCTAGATAAATAATGAAGATGACTAGACAAAGCAAACAGATTATTTTTGTTTCCTTCCTTCCTTCCTTCCTTCCTTCCTTCCTTCCTTCCTTCCTTCCTTCCTTCCTTCCTTCCTTCCTTCCTTTTATCTTCCTTTCCTTCTTTTCATCCTTCTTTCCTTTCTCTTTCTTGTACTGGGGCTGAAAAACCAGAGCCTTGCACATGTTAGACAGTGTTCTACTACTGAGTGATATCCTTAGTCCAACTTTTGTATTAAATATTGAAAAATAATTCTAAAAGGGAAGAACTTATTCATTCTTAATTTTAAAATAGACTTTATTTTCATAACGATTTGAGTTTTTAGACAAAAATTGAGAATGTAGCGGCACGTAGGGCTTCCCGATGACTTATGCCAAAATTAATGGTGCGACAAGTGAACCAATATTAACAACTAATATTGATCTTTGATCTTTGAACTTATATAGATGTCATTAATGTTCCATATTATTTTATGCTGTCCCAACACTCTATTTGAAGACTACATATTACCTTTAATCAGTGTCTTCTTTCTATTCTTAGAAGCCATGGTATCTCATATTTCCCTTATTTTTAATAATTTTTAATTTTTTAAAAAGACTAGTGACATACTTTGTAAAAATGTCCTTTTATTGATATATAACATGTTTTTCTCATAATGACACTTGGGTTATAGACTTTTAGAAAGAATACCATAACAACAATAGCAAATTTACATGTTAAAGAAAAGCAAAAGAGTGAGAAATTTCACAAATTTATACCTGTCATTTTCTCCCAGTCAGTAGAATGAATGGAAAGAAAATGGATGGTTGCTTGTAGACAATCTGGGAGTCTGTCTGAGCTACAGTAGCAAATAATATGGAATAATATGAAGATTCCTGATTTAAATAGGAGTTGCTCTCTGTCATGATAAACTTATGAATTATTCGAAGAAATGAGATAGAAATTTTCAGGGAGCAAGGCAAGAGACACATCACCCTCCTTACATGAGCAGCAGTCAGGACTTGTGAGAAGCCACTCCATGCCTGGAGTTAGAAGTCCTTTTGAATCTCATGAGTCTCAGAAACAAACACATACGGATGAGTTTAGATTCAGATCTCTGCCACACTGAACAGAAGCAGAGATCTGAAGCTCATCATCGAGAAACTTGGAAATCTACACTGCTGTTCTCTTTAAAAGAATATTCCTCATGCACATTAAAGGATGCTCCGGGGATGGGAGGGGGAGGCACTGGTGGATGGGAGGGGATAGGGGAGGGGGGCATAGGGCGGTGGGAGGTTGGAGGGAGGGAGGGGACTGGTGTACCTGTTAAGTTTGTATGAGTGGAAATTAAAAAAAAAATTCCTCACCCCCCCACCTGTTTCACCCAGCCCCCCCAGGTGACCCCGTGTCCCAGCTCCTCCCATCAGCCAGCCCCAGGGACACCCAGGCTGTCTCAGGTTGTGCCTGGGCCAGGCCCCAGGCCCCAGCCCCTTTCTTCCTCCCGCCTGCCTGTCTGCCCGACTGGACAGGACTTGCTCACATTCCTCCATCCCTGGAGCTTGGGTGGGCCACTAAGCCAAGTCTTAGGTCCCAAGTGAAGAATTCTGCCATCAACAGCAGCCCCTCTGCCTCTCTGGCCCACCGGGGACCCACGCACATGGTCCACGGAAGACACACTGCTACTCAGAATTCAATAGAGTCCAAGGAAAACTCAAGCAAAGGTCTAAGGGTCAAAGGCCATACAACTGAAGCCCTCTACAGTCATCCTATCACATGGGAAAGATTCTTCACATCCAGCCCAAAGATAAGTAAACCTCCTTTTTTTCACCTTACTGTTCCTTTCTAGTATTAGTAACTGTAGATTAACTTTTCCATATAGCCACCCCAAAAACAGTATAAACTCCAGGGAGTAAACCATTCACCCTCACATATCACCAAGATACTAAATCGTAAAAGTGTGCTAGCATACTAATATTCACCCGCTGTCTACTTAAACTGACTTAACTGATGTACTAACAGTACAATAACCTCATCTAGGAAATAAAAAAAACAAAAGACAAACATACCCAACTCCAAGGCAAGCACTAGTAATAACTGCTCAAGTGTAGTAATACCAATTAAATCAGTTCAGTCAAAAACACACAGAAACTGAAAACCCCTAGAAGACAAAACAACAATGCCCAAGTCAAAGGGCAGATACATGAGAAACAAAACCCAAGAAGACCAATCTCCCACCGAAAGAATTAACCCCATAATGATGGATTCCAACCAGAAAAAATTCACAGAAAATAGCTAAGAAAGCCAGACCCAAGATAATGATTTTCAAAGTATGATCATTACCATGATTAATACTATGAAAGATGAAATCCAAGAGGAGTTAAATAACCACATCAACCACTTTGAACAGGAACACAACAGGCACTTGGAGGAGTTGAGAAAAACAGTTCAAGAAAAAAAATAGGCATAGAGCAGTTAAAACAGTTTCAGGCAGAGTTTAAAATTGAACTAAAAGACAGTTATCTTCAACCCAAAACTCAACAGAGAGTCTTATCAGCAGAACTAATGAAGCAGAAAATAGAATTTCAGATCTTGAAGACAAAGTGGGAGAAATAACCAGCTCAATGGAAGAGATTGTTAAACCCAAAAAGATACTTGAAAGGAACATTCAAGAGGGGCTGGATTGGTGGCTCATGGGTTAAGCCTCTGCCTTGCTGGCAGAAGGTCCTGAGTTCGGATCCTAGACCCTAGGTATAGAATCAGGGGGTGGCCTGCTTTTCTGGTCCTGGTAGGGCAAACCCTGTGAATCCTAGGGCACAGTAAACAAGAAGGAGGTAGAGGCGTCCATGGTGGTCCCAAATATGTCCATGGTTCTACACACACATACATACACATGCGCACACACATACATGCATACACGCTCATACATGCACAATTGAATAAATAATAATAATAATAAAAAAGAAAATCTGAAGAAGATATGAATTTAAAAAAAAAAGAGAAAGGAACATTCAAGAGATATGGGATACCTTGAAGAAGCCTAACATGTGCATTCATTGAATACCAGAGCAAGAATCCCAAAATAACACACCTAAGGAAATTTTTCAAATTATCATAAATGAAAACTTCCCTCAACTAAAGAATGAGAGACTCATCCAAATACAAGTGGCATTTCGCACTCCAAACAGATATGCCCATATAGAAACTCACCACGGCAAATAATAGTCAAAACAATCCACATTCAAGACAAAGAAAGGTGCTGAGAGCTTCAAGAGAAAAAAAGCAAGTCACTTTAAAGGTAAACCTATTAAAATAACAAACGACTTCTCAATGGAAACAGTAAAAGCAAGAAGAGCTTGGAGACATGTACTTCAAGTATTAAATGAGCAAAAATGCTAACCCAGACTGATGTACCCGGCAAAACTATCTATCATGATTGAGGGAGAAAGAAAAGTTTTCCTACACAAAGACAACTTGAAGGGATACATGTCTACCAAACCAGGCCTTCAAAAATTGCTAGAAATGATACTCAAAATTGAAGGAAAAAACAAGCATATCCAGAAGGACAGAAGGGAAGTATAATACCACCAAAACATAAATGTCAAAAAATATGCTTACACAATCGACTAAACATAAAAACTGTCCAGAATTTAAAAAAAAATTCTCCATTATACCATTAAATGTCAATGGTATTAACTCACCAATTAAGAGACACAGATTACAAACTTGGATTAAAAAGCACAACCCATCAATCTGCTGCCTTCAGGAAACTCATCTCACCACAAAAGATAGGCACATTATAAAAATGAAAGGCTGGTCCAAATTCTGCAAGCTAATAGAACCAGGAAACAGGCAGGAGTAGCCATTATGCTGTCCAACAAAGTGGACTCCAAACCAAAGAAAATCATAAGAGACACAGATGGATACTACATTTAAGAATACTGAACATATATGCACCCAATACGGGCCTCTCCACATTCATCAAGAAAACCCTACAGCATCTAAAGTGAGAAATCAACCCCCAAACGATAATTCTTGAGGATTTCAACACTGCCCTCTCAACATGGGATAGATCAACAGGTCAAAAGCTTAACAGAGACACTTTGGAACTTAAACCCTTAAAGAAATGGACCTTACAGGTCTCTATTGAACTTTTCATGCACACACCAAAGAATACACATTTTTCTCAGCAGTACACAGAACTTTCTCCAAAATAGAACACATATTGGGCCACAAAACGAGTCTCCACATATACAAGAAAGTTGAAATTATAGCCTGTGCCCTATCAGACCACCAGGCCCTAAAGCTGGACATCCACAAAAAAACAAATGACAGAAAATACACTAACTCCTGGAAACTTAACACTATGATGCTGAATGAGAACTGGACTCAGGAAGAAATTAAAAAGGAAATTCAAGATTTCCTGAAAGCAAATGATAATGAAAATACAACTTACCAAAATCTCTGGGACACAATGAAAGCTGTCCTAAGAGGTAAGTTCATACCTTTTAATGCCTACATCAAAAAAATGGAAACATCAGAAATAAATAAATTAACAATGTGGCTTAAAGCTTTAGAGAAACTAGAGAAATCTGATGAGAAAAGCAGTTAGTAGAGAGGAGATTAGCAAAATAAGGGGAGAAATATCTGAAATAGAGATTAGGAAAACGATAGAGAAAAACAACCAGTCAAAAAGCTGGTTTTTTGAAAAAATCAAAAAATGGATACACCCTTAGCTAAATTAACCAAAAGCAAGAGAAAGAAAACACAAATTAACAAAATTAGAAATGAACATGGAGTTATCACTACTGATACCCAAGAAATCCAGAGAATTATAACATCATATTTCAAAACCTTATACTCTGTGAAATTTGACAACACTAAAGAGATGGATGAATTCCTAAGTAAACACAACTTACCTAAATTGAATCAAGAAGTTGTGAGTTATTTAAATGGTCCTATAACATATGAAAAAATTGAGGAAGTAATCTCGAATCTTCCCACCAAAAAATGTCCAGAACCAGATGGATTCAGCACAGACTTCTACCAGACATTTAAGGAGCTTATAACACCAATACTCCTTAAACTGTTCCATCAAATAGCAAAGGAAGGAACACTACCAAATTCCTTCTATGAAACTAATAGCATCTTAATCCCCAAACCTAATAAAGATACACTTAAAAAGAAAAATGTAGGCGAATCTTTCTGATGAACACAGATGCAAAGATTCTCAATAAAGTCTTAGCAAATAGGATTCAAAAACATATCAAAAAGATCATTCATGGGAATCAGGTAGGCTTTATCCCAGGCACACAAGGTTGGTTCAACATATGCAAATCAATAAATGTAATTCATCATATAAACCAGTCCAAAGTCCAAGACCACATGATGCTCTTGATAGATGCAGAAAAAGCTTTTGACAAGATTAAACAGCCCTTTATGATCAAAACCCTAGAGAAGGTTGCAATGGCAGGAACCTTTATCAATATAATAAAAGCTGTATACAACAAGCCTACAGCAAGGATTATGCTTACTGGGGAAAAACTTGAAGCATTCCCGCTTTGTTCAGGAGGCAGACAAGGCTGTCCACTCTCACCACTTCTGTTCAATATTGTGCTTGAAGTCTTAGCTGAAGCCATAAGACAAGAAAGGGACATAAAAGGGATTCAAATCGACAAGGAAGAAGTCAAGCTATCCCTATTTACAGATGACATGATCTTATACCTGAGGGATCCCAAAAACTCCACCAGGAAGCTCCTGGAACTAATTGAGAAGTTCAGCAGGGTGGCAGGATACAAAATAAATATACAAAAATCAGTGGCCTTCCTATATGCCCAGAGTGAAAGAAGTGAAAAAGCCCTGAGAGAAACAATCCCATTGACTATAGCCCCTAAAAAGAAATGAAATACCTTGGTATAAACCTAACCAAGGAAGTAACAGACCTTTACAATGAAAACTTTAAAACCCTAAAGAAAGAAATAGCAGAAGACACCAGAAGGTGGAAAGACCTCCCATCTTCCTGGATTGGCAGAATCAACATTGAAAAATGACCATCCTACCAAAGGCAATATACAAATTCAATGTTATGCCAATTAAAATCCCAAAGCAATTCTTTAAAGAGGTTGACCAAACAATATCAAAATTCATATGGAGGCACAAAAGACCCAGGATAGCAAAAGCAATCCTGAATAACAAAAACACTGCTGGATGTATCACCATACCAAACCTTAGTCTATACTACAAATCCATAGTTGTAAAAACAGCCTGGTACTGGCTCCAAAATAGACACACAGATCAATGGATAAGGCTTGAAGCCCCAGATATAAGCCCACACAACTACAGCCATTTGGTCTTTGACAAAGGGGCCCAAAAAATCCAATGGAAAAAGAACAGTGTCTTCAACAAATGATGCTGGCAAAACTGGATCTCCATATGCAGAAGATTACAACTGGACCCGTACTTGTCACCATGTATAAGAATTAATTCCAAATGCATCAAGAACCTCTATATAAGGGCAGAGACTATAAAAACCATAGTTGAAAGGGTAAGGAACTCCCTTGAGATGATTGAACTATGCCAACAGTTCCAAAATGAAAATCCACTAGTACAGTCACTGCAACCAACTCTCAACAGATGGGATCTTGTGAAATTAAAGAGCTTCTGTTCAGATAAAAGATTGTAACCCTAGCACAAAGGTAACCCACAGAATGGGAAAAAATCTTCACTAACCACATATCTGATAAAGCTCTATTATCCAGAGTGCACAAAGAACTTAGAAAACTAAACACCAAGGAAACAATTGGCCCAATTAAAAAATGGGCCCTGGAACTTAAAAGAAACTTTACCAAGAATGAAATTAAAATGTCTAACAAATATCTTAAAAAAACGCTCCACATCCTTAGCCATCAGGGAAATGAAAATCAAAACTTCCCTGAGATATCATCTCACCCCGGTCAGGATGGCAAAAATCTACAATACAAACAACACCATGTGCTGGAGAGGATGTGGAGAGAGGGGAACTTGACTACATTGCTGGTGGGAATGCAGGCTTATACAACCACTCTGGGAGCCATCTGGCGATTCTTAAAGAAATTAAAGATTGAAATGCCATATGACCCTGGTATTCCACTTTGGGGAATAACTCCCCATATAAAAAAATTCACCACGATAGCACAAGCACGACCATGTTCATAGCAGCACTGTTTACAATAGCAAAGTCATGGAATCACCTCAAATGTCCAACAGTTGATGAGTGGATAAGGAAAATGTGGTACATCTATACAATGGAGTACTACTCGGCCATCAATAATGGTGAATTAATGGAATTTTCCAGGAATCAGATGGAATTAGAAACAATTATATAGAGTGAAATATCCCAGACACTGAAAATTAAGTGCTGTATGTCCTCCCTAATAGGTGGATCTTAGTACCAAACCCACTTAGAGACACTCAAAGATAAATCTCTGTAATACCTACAGTAATTACAAAGATTATGAACAGGAGGGATGGGGAAGGAGGGCCACACTAGAAACAAGGAGAGAAGGGACCATATTACAGCAGACAAAATAGGCCACTATCAAGGACTGCAAGTAAGTAATGAGACATCTGTTAAGTTCACAGACTATCCTTCCTGATCATTTACAACTGGTGGGGTATGATCTTACCAGAAGGGGAGGTCATATAGTCTGGCAGATAGAATATAACCATTTTGCAAATGGGTATTTGACCCCTCCCTCACTGCAGTTTCCTACTTTTATTCCATCTAACTTTGAATATACTCTCATAAAAAGACTCTAGTTTAACAGGTTTTTATCTCTGGCCAGAGAGTGACATCCAATACCCATCAGGATGGAGTGAAGGGCATTGCAGAAGCAGCAAAACTGCAAAAAAGAAATCAATAAACCATAATCTAGAACATCAGAGACTCTATATCAACCACCTGGAGCTAGGCCAGCCTAATGTCTCCCCATCCTGAAGCTCAGGGAAATTTGCGGAAGAGGGGGCGGTAAGATTGTAAGAACACAAGGATGGGAGGAACAATGATATGCAAGATACTCCACACAAGTTAGGGCTGAAGCAATCATAATTGGACTTTGCTAGCCCTGTACAATATCCAACATATTATTGACCCTAAAAGTCTAGCATGGGCTAAAGGCACTAGGATCCTTGGAGGCAAGGGATTGACAGCCACAGTAGTGTTCCTATACTTAACGGGAACACAGGAAAGGGTTCTGGGAAATGCCACTGGGTCCTTGCACCTCATCGGAGAGGAGGACCCAGAGGAGAGTTCAGCATGCACATTAAAGGATGCTCCAGGTAGGGGAAGGTGAGACACTGAGGGATGGGGAGGCAGAGGGGTGGGAGATGAGGAGGGAGGAGGTGGGGGATTAGAGGGAGGGAGGGGACCGGTGTACCTGTTAAGTTTGTATGAGTAGAAATAAAAAAAAAGAATATTCCTCATGACTGGTCCAGGAAAATAAGATATATTTGCATATGAATAGCCTAAATGAATAAATATAATTGCTAAACAAATACTCCAGGAGAACACATAGGAAAGAAAAATAATGATTTCCTGAAACTGATAAATTCAAAAGCAAACTTCAATGATGAGAGAAAAATTTTTAACCAACTGTCCAACACTGATTGTGAAAAACACAATTGCAAATCAATAAAATAAAAACCATGAATCAATGACAAAATTGCAAGATTTTAGAAAACGAACAGTTCACCAATAGAAAAACAAGGCTTGCAAAATGAAGACTGGAAGATTCTAGAAAGGAGAAATTAGACAAGGGAACCTCACTTAAAGAGACAAATAGCCTCACTAACTCAGGGTGTCCAGTGCCCAAAAAATCAACCCCAAAGGAGACTGGGAATCAGAATAACAATCAAAGCCATCCAGAAAGAGTCCTAAACAATATGGAATGGGGCATATTGGCAAGAAGGTTCTTTTGCTGATAAACATTCAATTCCCAGAGGTGGAAGATGTGTCTTGTCCGAGAAGACTCCTGGTGTTCTTTTTTGTTGAACATTTCAGGAAATGGATTTTGGAACTAAAAGACATGGCAACTTAAACTTAAACCAATTGAAGGTGATACTCAGATGTGAGAAAAACTCAATGGCTTCAAAAGTAAAGGATTTTTTTTTTAGTTTAGAATGTGGGCATTCTTTTTTTTTAATTTTTTTCTCCCCCATCATCCTCTCTCTCTCTCCTCCCCTCCCCATTCAGTCCCCCCCTTGCACTCTCCCCTTTCTCCCCTTCCTTTCATCTCCCTCCCTCCCCCTATGCCAGTGCCTTCCTCTTCCTCCCTCCCATTCCATGGAACATTCTTTTATGTGAATGCCAAACTTCTCTCTCAGTCCTCCACCCTAGTGAGGGTTCAGGCATATAGCCCAGAGCCCCTTCTTTCTCTGCTCCCTGTTAGTATGGGAACTCTATTATGTCTCTAAGGATCCTACTGCCTGGAGCCTTCTATCCTATGAACCATGCTAGACTTTGGAGGGTCGTTGACATGTCGGCCATTGTGGAAGTCAGGGAAAGTCTAATTCTGGCTGCTGCAGCCCTAACTTGTGTGGAGTATCTTGTTAATTTTTGGTCTTCCCCATCTTCAGGCTCTTACAATCTTGCCACCCCCTCTTCCACAAAGCTCCCTGAGCTTAAAAATGGGGAGAGATTTGGCTGGTCTGTTCCAGGTGATTTGTGGAGAGAAGGGAACTCTCAGACATTGCTGGTGGGAATGCAGGCTTATACAACTACTCTGGTCGTCAGTATGGGGATTTTTAAAAAAGTTAAAGATTGAAGTGCCATATGACTGCTATACAACTACTGGGAATCATCCTCCATAAGGCAGAAATTCACTACAATAATATGAGCTCAACCATGTTCATTGCAGCATTGTTTACAATAACAAAGTCATGAATCAACCCAAATGCCCAACAATTGAGGAATGGATATGCAAAATGTGGTACATTTAAACAATGGAATACTCAGCCATCAAAAAAGATGAATTAATGAAATTTGCTGGGGCACGGATGGAGTTAGTAAAGATCTTGCTTTTTAAGCCTGCAAATCCTCACTCTCTCTGTGTCTCACTTTAATAAATAATTTAGTGACCATCATGAAATTGAATTTATTCTAAATTTAAAAAAGATATTGCAAGAAAAATTAGGATGCATTATCTCTTTTATCAGTCTCTTATGTAGATTTTCAGTATAAGAGAACTCACAGAAATCTTCTGAAAGAGTTTTCCTTCGAATTGAGCTAGCAGAAGATAGTGTATACATTTCTGCATATCTTAAAACACACACATACACACAAACTTGTTAATTAAAGTCATGAACACAGATTTAACAATTACTTGGTAAGTTATCTGGGTTCTAGACCATGACCCTACACATTCATGCTATTTATTTGCATTTATACATATAGTTTTGAGATCAACTAGTTCCCTTATGTCTCTATATACTGCTTTTGTTCCTGTGAGCTCTTATCTGTCATGAACAGTGACACTTACTTTAATTCAAGCTCACATGTTTTAAGAATCTAAATCTTGCTACGAAGGGGACTTCTGCTTCTTTCTTGATTTTGCCTCATGTAGTAAACCACTGGCTATGCAAGGGGCCATGACTGAAAACTTATTCATGACAGAAGACACTGTTCCTCTTGAGGAATGGTAGCTAGCCTTGGTTCTCACTGTTACCAGAGAGCTGGTCAAGTGTTGAAAGGAATGTGCTACTCACAAATGAGGAAATAGCTCCAGAAAGGAGAGTGTTCAATTATATTCAGTTCGTTTGCTAAATTGCAAAGACTTAACACTTTTGTTTCTTTATCAGAAATTATGTCATTGGAATCGTTTAACCTTTAATATGGTAAAGTTTCCATCAGTTAGAAATGGCCATGGCTAAATCATACACATTTGCAATTTTGGCATACTTGGAATTCAGTGTTTCATTTTCCTTGAAAGTCTTGTGATTATATACAAAGGATAGACTTACCACAACTGACCAGAGTCCAGAATATTAAGACTCTGGATTGCTCAGCCCTAAGTTGCCATCAAAATCTTTCCCCACCCCAAGTCTCAATGAATCTTGCAGAAGAGGAGACCATAGATTTTAAGAGCCTCTGACCAACACATTCCAGCTATAACAAACCTGTTTGTACCCAGGAATTTACTACAATAAGAACTCTTACTACCAGATCTACACAATGACTGACATATCAACATTACTCCAAGGACGGTCAAAGATCTCAGGAGAAGCAACTGCTCTTGGAGAGTATCTCTGGGGCACGTACTAGACAAAGAAAAAGAAAAGTTCCCACTTCTGACTTTGGCTCCTGAAGAGCCACATAGGCTACAACAGAAATTTGATACTTTACCAACACAGGTACCCCAAAGGGAGCCCTGTTATCTACATAAGCAAAAGGAACAAGATGGTGGGAGGGTCATTTTGGGACTGAAGAAGGGAGAAGATGGGAGAAAAAGAAGGAAGGGAAAAAGGTGATAGACAAGGGGGTTGGGTGGTGAGAGGGTCAAGGCAACAACATAAACTCATTTTGTTTGTATATGAAAAATTCTTAAAAAATAAATAAAAATTAGAATAATCGCAAAAAATCCAAAAGATTTACTTTCCAAAAAGTTAAAATAAGTACTACTATTACTATTTAAATGAGATTGTACTTATGATAATATGAGAAAGCTAGTGTTTATAATGTTTAATATTAGGATAGCAACCTTACATTGATTTTTCTCTAATATTCTGTTTTATATTGCTGAAATTTGTCACAATAATTACAAAGTTCTTACTTTAAGAAAAAAAATTAATAAAATTTGACTTCAGAATGGAAAAAAGGTCCTAGATACTAGGAATAAGTCTTCGTGGTCTAATTCACAGAATGTTGCTAAAATTAAAAGTTGTGGGGCTGGAGAGGTGGCTCAGGGTGAAGCCTCTGCCTTGCAGGTGGAAAGTCCTGAGTTCGGATCTTAGACTCCACAGAGACGCCAGGCAGAAGCGGGGGCGGCCTGCGTTTCTGGTTCTGGAAGGGCCTGGGAATCCCGGGTCAGAGTAAACAAGGAGGAGGTGGAGGTGGTCCATGGTGGTTCCCGAATTCACCCAAGGTTCTATACACACACGCACACACACACACACACACACACACACACACACACACACACACGCACACACACATGCACGCACAAATGAATAAATAATAAAAAAATTAAAAGTTGTATATACTTTAAAAGGCTAAACATTAATAGTTGTGTCACAAAGAAATGCCCAGTGTTGAAATGAGAATATACTAGTTACTTTTCTTATTGTTATAAAATAAGAAACTATTTAAAGGAAGAAGGTCCACTTTAGCTCATGAATTCTGAGAGTTATAGTCCCTCCAGGAGGTAAGACATGGTTGTTGAGTCGTTATTGCCCAAAGGCCAGAATGAAAAAGAAACAAAAGAAAAAGAAAACATTGTTTTAGAATCTAACGCCCCTAAATACAAAAGCAAAATAAGACATTCATATTAATCTAATGATTTTGAGTAACTAACACAAATTTAAATACTTTGAGGTAGGTTACAGACTCAAACATTTGTTCCACTTTTGATACATATTAAAAAATTTAAATGCGACTTCTAGCAAAAGTTAAGATGTAAGGTAATTGAATAATATTTCTACTCACTTTAGAAACCTTTCAAGGAAGAGTATTCTCTATCTATTCACTTATTTTAAATTATATTCTGAAAATAAGGACAAACCTCAATTTTTATCTGAATTATAAGGTTAAACATGCAAACTGTAGACAGCTAACAAAAGGTATTCTCAAAGTAAAAACAAACAAAATAAAACAAAATACAGAGACTGGCAGATAATTGTGAGGAGTAGATGCCCAAGACATAAAAGCATGCCACTCAGTGCCAACAGAAATGAAGATGTGGGCTGGTCAGTGAGCAGAGTCAGCAGGAATCTTGTTTCCCCTGTGGGAAAAGACAGAACCAACCAACTGCATCAGATTCTAGTCCAAAGTGTCCAAATTCTATTATTTTCTCACCAGCATCTGGCTGTGGATTCCCCATTGTAGTCAAAGCTTAAAGTTCTATGAGAGAAAGAATCTCTGAACAAAGCATGGGGAGACGTGCTGGTTTAAAGACTTAAGTAACACCCACACCAGTTCCTAACAGAATTGTAGCATTACCACATAGGACTCTGCAGGGAAGAAAATATGACACTTGTGTTGGACCCTTCTGAAGCCCAATGGGGTCTTTAACTTTCCCCAAGTCAGTACCCTAACATACCTGGTTCTCATTAAGATTACATTCACAGAAAATCCGATGTTTCAGATCCACACAACAAACTTCATTCATAATAAATTGATAAAACAAATTTTCCCAAATAGCAGGGAACCATGCATTTTATAAATTACATCTCATAAGAATGGATCACATATCACAACCAGATGAATATGATAGATAATACATCTGGAATTAGTCACAGCTTCAACTCTGGGAGTAGGAGATTCATTGTTCTGGAACTGTGTACTCATGGATGAGCTTACTAGGCTCTAATGAATACTTCTAAATTTGTGTTACATAGAGGACCTTGGTTGGAAGCTCGGTGGCTTACAAAATATAGCAGCAGCAATAAAAATGAATGTGGAAAAGGAATATTAAGAAAGGAGGGACAGCAAGGAGGGAAGGCAGGGGTAAGAGGGAGATTAAAGAGAGGGAAGTATGAGAACAATCAGATGATATATTTGTATGTGTGTGGGGGCTATTTATGTGTGAAATCACACAATGAAATTTGAAAAATGTGGTATGCACACAGAATTTTTTGACCTTACAGAGGAATATTCATGACATTTTCAAGACAAATACATGAAACTGAAAGGAACCCCATTACAAGAATTGAACTAATTTCCAAAAGACAAATAGGTTTCTTCTTATTTGAAGTTCTTAGATATTACTTAAATCAAAACTTGAAAAATAGTACATTACCAAATTAAAAACCTTTAACTTCACAGGTTGCTTGGTTAGTTGTGAAACACTAGATGGTATGAACTTAGGGTCAGTTACACAGCAGTGTTAAACAGATTCTTAATAATGGCATGATTTTTTTCGAATGATGGCATGTGTGTATGTATTTATTCTTTTCTCTTACTTCTCTAAATTATGATAAGCACCACTTTCTTTGTTTATTTTTTAATTTATTTTTTCCACTCATACAAACTTGATAGACACCACTTTCAATGAGTGGATATCTAGAAACTCATACAAACTTGATAGACACCACTTTCAATGAGTGGATACCTAGAAATACCAGGCACATTCTTAAGGAACCCAGTATGTAAGGATGCTAACAGGAAATCCTATGTCTAGTTTTGACTGTTTCATGTAGTCCTAGCACAAAAGCATTACAAATGCCACCACTTCCACAGTGCATATATTTTATGAAAATCACCTTTAAAAAATCAGGTAACAAAACACAGTCACTTTGGAAGATGTCTATGTTTTTCTATTATATAACTGCTCATTTCATTATTTTTTTAGGGAAAGACATATATTTTTCAGTTATATCTAACAGTCTTCAAAAGAGAGAGAAAGTTTGTGAGATGATGAACATCTTGAATTAAGACAAGGACACATGAAACAAGAATGACATGTATGTTTAGTTGAAATCTATGTCTCTCTTTTTTTAAATCTTAACTCAGAATCCATTCTGGTCAAGAAAATCATGATTAAAAAAAATCTAGTCCTGAGACACAGTCATGAAGAAAGGGGAACTTCTGCCGAAAGGGGATGGACACGAAGGATCCGTCAAGCAACTGAACTTTGCTACCGGAGCAGAAGCCCCCCCCCTGCAGCACTCGCGGCTTTGCCCCCAGGGCCCTGCCCCATCTCCGCACGGACCTTCCCAAGTGAGCCAGCAAGCGAAAGAGCCCAGCCCAGCCCCATCCCCCACACTGGAGCCACCCAGTCAGCAGCACCGCCCTGCGCGCCCTCCGGCTTAGCCCCCCGGGGCTCTGCCCCGGAAACCAGCCCCTCACACCTCCCGCCCCCGCGGGTCTCCGTCCCCCCCCAGGTCACAGGTGAAGAATTCTGCCATCAACATCAGACCCTCTGCCTCTCTGGCCCACCGGGGACCTACGCACGTGGTCCACGGAAGACACACTGCTACTCAGAATTCAATAGAGTCCAAAGGAAACTCAAGCAATATTCTAAGGAACAAAGGGAACACAAGCCATACATCCGGACTCCACTGCAATCATTATATCACGTGGGCGAGTTTCTTCTCATCCAGCTCAAAGATAAGTAAACTTTTTTTTTTCACCTTACTGATCCTTTAAAGTATCAATTCTGTAGATCAACTTTCTCATACAGCCACCCCAAAACATACAACTCCAGGGAGTACACCACTCACCCCAACATTTCACCAAAATACTAAATCGTAAAAGTGCACTACCAAACTAATATTCACCCCCTGGTAACATAACCTGACTTAACTGACGTACTAACAGCCTAGTAGCCTCATCTAGGATATAACAATAACAATACACAAACATACTCAATCCAAGGCAAGCACTAGTAATAACTGGCGAGTGTAACGATACCAACTACGTCGATTCAGTGAAAAACACACAGAAACTGAAAAGTCCTAAAAAACAAAAAAAACAATGTACAAGTCAAAGTGCAGATCCACGAGAAACAAAACCCAAGAAGACCAATCTCCCACTGAAAGAATCAATCCCATAAGGAGGGATTCTGACCAGAACAAATCCACAGAAAATAGCCATGAAAGCCAAACCCAATATAATGACTTTCAGAGTATGATCATTACCATGAATAATACTATGAAAGAGGAAATCCGAGAAGAGTTAAACAACCATATCACCCGCTTTGAATAGAACACAACAGGCACTTGGAGGAGTTGAGAAAAACAGTTCAAGAAACAAAAATAGGTATAGAGCAGTTAAAACAGTCTCAGGCAGAGTTTAACATTGAACTAAAAGACAAGATATCTTCAACCCAAAACTCAACAGAGAGTCTTATCAGCAGAACAAATGAGGCAGAAAATAGAATTTCAGATCTTGAAGACAAAGTGGGAGAATTGACCAGCTCAATGGAAGAGATTGTTAAAGCCAAAAAGATACTGGAGAGGAACATTCAAGAGATATGGGACACCTGAAGAAGCCTAACATGCGCATTCATGGAATACCAGAACAAGAATCCCAAAATACCACACCGGAGGAAATATTTCAATTCATCATAAATGAAAACTTCCCACAACTAAAGAATGAGAGGCCTATCCTAATACAAGAGGCATTTCGCACTCCAAACAGATATGACCAAAATAGAAAATTGCCACAGCAAATAATAGTCAAAACACTCCACATTCAAGACAAAGAAAAGGTGCTGAGAGCTTCAAGAGAAAAAAAGCAACTCACTTTTAAAGGTAAACCTATTAGAATAACAAACGACTTCTCAATGGAAACAGTAAAAGCAAGAAGAGCTTGGAAAGACATACTTCAAGTATTAAATGAGCAAAAATGCCAACCCAGACTGATGTACCCGGCAAAACTATCTATCATGATTGAGGGAGAAAGAAAAGTTTTCCTACACAAAGACAACTTGAAGGGATACATGTCTACCAAACCAGGCCTTCAAAAAATGCTAGAAATGATACTCAAGCTTGAAGAAAAGAACAAACGTATCCAGGAGGACAGAAGGGAAGTATAATAACACCAAAATATAAATATCAAACAATATGCTTACAAAATCTACTAAACATAAAAAATGTCCAGAATTAAAAATAATATCTCCATTATAACATTGAATGTCAATGGTATTAACTCACCGGTTAAGAGACACAGATTACAAACTTGGATTAAAAACCACAATCCAACAATCTGCTGCCTTCAGGAAACTCATCTCACCACAAAAGATAGGCACATCCTAAGAATGAAAGGCTGGTCCAAAATCTTGCAAGCTAATGGAACCAGGAAACAGGCAGGGGTAGCAATTATGCTTTCAGACAAAGTGGACTTCAAACCAAAGAGAATCATAAGACACACAGATGGATACTACATTTTAGTCACAGGTACAATTTACCAGGAAGACTTCACAATACTGAACATTTGTGCACCTAATATGGGCCCCTCCACATTCATTAAGAAAACCCAACAGCGCCTTAAGTAAGAAATCAACCCCCTAACGATAATTCTTGGGGACTTCAACACCGCCCTCTCAACATGGAATAGATCAACAGGTCAAAAGCTTAACAGAGACACTTTGGAACTTAATCAAACCCTGAAAGAAATGGACCTTACAGATCTCTATCGAACTTTTCACCCACGCACCAAAGAATACACATTTTTTTCAGCAGCACATGGAACTTTCTCCAAAATAGATCACATATTGGGCCACAAAATGAATCTACACATATACAAAAAAGTTGAAATTCTAACCTGTGCCCTATCAGACCACCACGGTCTAAAGCTGGACATCCACAACACAACAAACAAGAGAAAATACACTAACTCCTGGAAACTTAACAATATCATGCTAAATGAAAATTGCATTCAGGAAAAAATTAAAAAGGAAATTCAAGATTTCCTGAAAGCAAACGATAATGAAAATACAACTTACCAAAATCTCTGGGACACAGTGAAAGCTGTCCTAAGAAGTAAGTTCATAGCTCTTAATGCCTACATCAAAAAAATGGAAACATCAGAAATAAATAACTTAACCATGCAGCTTAAGTCTTTAGAGAAACTTCAGCAATCTGATCCCAAAAGTAGTAGAAGACAGGATATTAGCAAAATAAGGGGAGAAATATCTGAAATCGATATTAAGAAAACGATAGAAAAATCAACCAGTCAAAAAGCTGGTTCTTTGAAAAAAATCAATAAGATTGATATACCCCTAGCTAAATTAACCAAAAGCAAGAGAGAGAAAACCCAAATTAACAAAATTAGAAATGAACATGGAGTTATCACTACTGATACCCAAGAAATCCAGAGAATTATAACATCATATTTCAAAAACATATACTCTGTGAAGTTTGACAACACAAAAGAGATGGATGAATTTCTAAGTAAACACAACCTACATAAATTGAATCAGGAAGTTGTGAATTATTTAAATAGTCCTATAGCATATAAGGAAATTGAAGAAGTAATCTCAAAACTTCCCACCAAAAAATGTCCAGGATCAGATGGATTCAGCACAGAATTCTACCAGACATTTAAGGAGTTAATAACACCAACAATCCTTAAACTGTTCCATCAAATAGCAAAGGAAGGAACACTACCAAATTCCTTCTATGAAGCTAATATCGTCTTAATCCCAAAACCTAATCAAGATTCACTTAAAAAAGAAAACTATAGGCCGATCTCTCTGATGAACACAGACGCAAAGATTCTCAACAAAGTCTTAGCAAATAGGATTCAAAAACATATCAAAAAGATCATTCACAGGGACCAAGTAGGCTTCATCCCCGGCACACAAGGTTGGTTCAACATACGCAAATCAATAAATATAATTCATCATGTAAACCAGTCCACAGTCCAAGACCACATGATACTGTCGATCGATGCAGAAAAAGCCTTTGACAAGATCCAACCGCCTTTTATGATCAAAACGCTAGAGACAGTAGGAATGGAAGGAACCTTTATCAATATAATAAAAGCTGTATACAACAAGCCCACAGCAAGGATTATGCTCAATGGGGAACAATTGGAAGCATTCCCACTTCGATCAGGAACTAGACAAGGCTGTCCACTCTCACCACTTCTATTCAATATTGTACTTGGAAGTCTTAGCTGAAGCCATAAGACATGAAAGGGACATAAGAGGGATTCAAATTGGCAAGGAAGAAGTCAAGCTATCCCTATTTGCAGATGACATGATCTTATACCTGAGTGATCCCTAAAACTCCACCAGGAAGCTCCTGGAACTAATTGAGAAGTTCAGCAGGGTGGCAGGATACAAAATAAATGTGCAAAAATCAGTGGCCTTCCTATACGCCCAGAATGAAAGAAGTGAAAAAGCCTTGAGAGAAACAATCCCATTTACTATAGCCCCTAAAAAAATAAAATACCTTGGTATAAACCTAACCAAGGAGGTAAAAGACCTTCACAATGAAAACTCTAAAACCCTAAAGAAAGAAATTGCAGAAGACACCAGAAGGTGAAAAGACCTCTCATGTTCCTGGATTGGCAGAATCAACATAGTAAAAATGACCATCCTACCAAAGGATGCTATACCAATTAAAATCCCAAAGCAATTCTTCAAAGAAGTTGACCAAATAATCTCAAAATTCATATGGAGGCACAAAAGACCCAGAATAGCAAAGACAATCCTGAGTAACAAAAACACTGCTGGAGGTATTACAATACCAAACCTTAGTCTATACTACAAATCCATAGTCATAAAAACAGCCTGGTACTGGCTCCAAAATAGACACACAGATCAATGGATAAGGGTTGAAGACCCAGTTATAAGCCCACAAAAATACAGCCATTTGATGTTTGACAAAGGGGCCTAAAGAATCCAATGGAAAAAGAATAGCATGTTCAACAAATAGTGCTGGCAAAACTGGATCTCCACATGCAGAAGATTAAAGCTGGACCCGTACTTGTCACCATGTACAAGACTTAATTCCAAATGGATCAAGGACCTTGATATCAGGCCAGATACTATAAAAACCATAGTTGAAAGGATAAGGAACTCCCTCGAGCTGATTGGGCTAGGCCAACCTGTCCTAAACAGACATCCAATGGCACGGTCACTGCTACCAACTCTCAACAGTTGGGACCTTGTGAAATTAAAGAGCTTCTGTTCAGATAAAGAGATTGTCACACGAGCTCAAAGGCAACCCACAGAATGGGAGAAAATCTTCACTAACCACATATCTGACAGAGCTCTACTGTCCAGAGTGCACAAAGAACTTAGAAAATTAAACACCAAGGAAACCAATGGCCCAATTTAAAAATGGGCCCTGGAACTTAAAAGAGGTTTTACCAAGGATGAAATTAAAATGTCTAACAAATATCTTAAAAAATGCTCCACTTCCTTAGCCGTCAGGGAAATGCAAATCAAAACTTCCCTGAGATATCATCTTACCCCGGTCAGGATGGCAAAAATCCACAATACAAACAACACCAAATGCTGGAGAGGATGTGGAGAGAGGGGAACTCTGCTACATTGCTGGTGGGAATGCAGGCTCATACAGCCACTCTGCCAAGCTGTCTGGAGATTCCTAAAGAAATTAAAGATTGAAATTCCATATGACTCTGCTATTCCACTTTTGGGAATAACCCCCCATGCAGCAGAGGTTCACCTCGATAGCACAAGCACGACCATGTTCATAGCAGCACTGTTTACAATAGCAAAATCATGGAATCAACCCAAATGTCCAACAGTTGATGAGTGGATAAGGAAACAGTGGTACATCTATACAATGGAGTACTACTCAGCCATCAAAAATGATGAATTACTGGAATTTGCCGGGAAATGGATGTCATTAGAAACAATTATATTAAGTGAAGTATCCCAAACCCAGAAAGTTAAGTGCCATATGTACTCCCTAATAGGTGGCTCCTAGTACCAAACTCACCTAGCCCACATTGAGACACTCAAAGGTAAACCCATGTAATACAGTAATTGCAAGGATTATGAACAGGAGGGAGGGGTTTGGAGGGCCACACTAAAAACAAGGAGAGAGGGGACCATGTTCCAGCAGAGAAAATAGGCCTCCAAGGAATGCAAGTAAGTAATGTGACACCTGGTTAAGTTCACAGACGTTCGTTCCTAATCATGTACAACTGAGGGGGTATGATCTCACCAGAAGGGGAGGGCATATAGTCTGGCGATGAAAGGTGATCATTTTGCAAATGGGTGACTGACCCTTCCCTCACCGAGGTTTCCTGCTTTTATTACATCTACCCTTGAATGTGCTATTATAACAAGACTCTAGTTAAACAGCTTTTTGTCTCTGACCAGGGGGTGACATACAGTGCCCATCAGGATGGAGTGAAGGGAATTGCAGGAGCAGCAAAACTGCAAAAGAAAATCAACAAACCACAATCCAGAACTTCAGGAGACTCTATATCAACCACGTAGAACTAGGCCAGCCTAATTTCCCCCCATCCTGGAGCTCAGGGCCATTTGTGGAAGAGGGGGCGGTAAGATTGTAAGAGCAAAAGGATGGGAGGAGCAATGATTTGCAAGATTCTCCACACTAGTTAGGGCCGAAGCAATCATAATAGGACTTTGCATGCCCTGCGCAATGTCCAACACACTGTTGACCTCACAAAGTTTAGCATCAGCTAAAGGCACCAAGATCCTTGGAGGCAAGGGATTGACAGCCACAGTAGTGTTCCTATGATTAAGGGGAACACGGTAAAGGGTTCAGGGAAATGCCACTGTGTCCTTGTACGTCATCGGAGAGGAGGGCCCAGAGGAGAATTAGGCATACACAATTAAGGACTCTCTGGAAATTGTGGTGGAGGCGCTGGGGGATGGGACTGGGAGAGAGGGGGATTAGGGGGTTCGGGGGGAGGAGGAGGGAGGGAGGGAACTGGTAGCTATTAAGTTTGTATGAGCGGAAATAATAAAAAATGTATTAAAAAAAAGAAGTCTCTGTGTATTCCTGTTATCTCACCACAGAAGCATGTTTCTCTCATATGTAGCATGGCTACATGGGTTGATGTGATTCTTTGTTCACTGACTGCCCATAGGGACTCTATCCAGAAACCAACATGTACTTTCAAAAAAGAGGCATGAACAATCTCTGGCCTTTAAAATCTCTCTTGTCCAAACAAGTTTTACACATCAAATCTATATAATCCACTCCAGAGGCCTCAAGAATATTTGTAAACGTGTTTGGAGCACAAATAAGTAAGACTTGCCACTGCAAAGAGCAGGGTGTTGGCTCAGATGGTAAAGTACCTACTATGTAAGCATAAAAGGCTGAGTTCAACACCCTGTAGTTATGTAAGAGTCTGTGCACAGTGACATGTGTCTGTAATACTTGCAATGGGGAGGCAGAGACAGGCTGAACCATGAAGCACACAGGCCAGCTGGTCATTCTAGCCAAAGCATTGAACTGGAAGTTCATTAGAAATCCTGACTAACAAAATAAGGTGGGGTTATTTTTCAGGGAGGAGGAATTGTTGAGAATAACAAAGCTTTCAGTGGGAAGCATCTGGTTGCCAAACACACCTGTGCATCACACACACACACACACACACACACACACACACACACACACGCACATGCACACGCACACGCACACACAGAAAGAAAGAGAAGGGGGGAGAGAGAGACCTGCATATACTACACACACAAGTATTGGCACTACTAGTGGTTCATTGTAATGCAGACTGTCTTTGCCTTCTTCCACTTACTGTTCTCCCTTCCTTCTTCCTTCCCTCCTTTCTTTCCTACTTTCTTCCACACATCTTTTTCCTTCTTCCTCCCTGCAGAACCACAAGTGTAGCATATTTTTCAGATATGATCATTTAATAATGAAATACTAATAAACAGAAAAACTTGAACTATCACTTAAATTTATATACTGTGTTCTGTTACCAATCCTGTCTTACTCGAATGGCTCTTCTAAACCAATCAATAATTTTCTAGTAATGATTTAAAAATCTATCAGCACAAACTGTGTTCAAAGAGAACAATTTGTAAGTGCATAGCCTTGAAGTAAAGGAGATAGACTTCATGTAGTAATTGTCTTCTCTAATTCATTTTTGTTGTGATGAGTTCTGCATCACTCTTTTCGTTACCCTTGTTTTTACCAGTGAACTTCTTGTGACTGTGTATCTGAGAACTGTACCATCTGCAAAATGTTCGTCACTGGTCAGATTCTGGATTTCTGACCTATGTTAGTTCAGCAAGTTTTCACTCCTGGAGGATCCCTCTGAGATGCCAAACACAGAGATAGCAAGTGCCTCTCAGCTCTGTCCATGTCCCCTAAGATCTGGGCTCACAGTCCCTAAAGTATCCACTTTGCTATCTGGCAAAAACATACAAACTGGATTTACATTTGAATCTTCAATGTCTATGTAAAATATTTATATTTAAAATACCATGCTGTGCTTCAAAGCAATCTAACTTCTGTAATAGTCTTTGGTCGTGGGTCCTACTAACCACTTGCTCAGAGTAACATTGCAAAGGGCTAATCAAAAGTAAACTCTCAGCATCCTCATATGAAAGGACTGTCAGAAATGAAGAGCTGTTATTTTTTATCTTTTACTAAACAGTTAGATGTGAAAGAAAAGACAGTAATTGAAAAGAGAAGAGTGCTCAGAGAAAATAATTCTTCTAAGAGTCAAAATATGAACACTACGACATAAGAATTCAGTTTCTTTTTTAATACATTTTTTATTATTTCCACTCATACAAACTTAATAGATAGACCAGTTCCCTCCCTCCCTCCTCCTACCCCGAAACCCCTGCTCCCCCTCCTTTTCCTCCCCATCCTCCAGTGCCTCCCCCCCAATTCCCAGAGAGTCCTTTATTGTGTATGCCTAACTCTCCTCTGGGCCCTCCTCTCCGATGACGTACAAGGAGCATTCCCTGAACCCTTTCTCGTGTTCCTCTTAAGCATAGGAACACTACTGTGGCTGTCAATCCCTTGCCTCCAAGGATCTTGTGCTTTAGGTAATGCTAGACTTTGTGAGGTCAATAGTGTGTTGGACATTGCGCAGGGCATGCAAAGTCCTATTATGATTGCTTCGGCCCTAACTAGTGTGGAGAATCTTGCAAATCAAGAATTCAGTTTCTTAGTAACAGTGGAAAGCAGGTTATGATGTGTCATGTGTCAAGACAGAGATCTTCAAAAATGTTTGGGGATAAACTGAGCTACAAAGCAGTTATAGTAACTCAAAGTATAATAAAAAGACATGAATCTTTCATTAATGAGGAACTCTGGGAAGACAGCGGATCAGATTCTGAGGTAGATTAAGTATGTTTCCTCTAATTGTTATTGTTGAAACTGGAGTTAGCCGTGTCTAGATGGGAGCCAGTCTTCTGATCTGAAATCAGAATTTAAGTAGGGTGGAGTATCAAAGGTAGTAATGTGCTGATGTTTTTTTTTTTTTTTAAAAAACTGGATAATAGATAAATGTAAGAGACAGAATAATAATTGGTATAGAGACAGTAAGGTGGCAAGGAATGTTGCCATGGAAACAGAAAAGGTTGCCCGCACCTCTGGAAAACCATGGAATGATTAGGATGGAAAGTGTGTATATCTCCGAACACTGCCATCTCTGCCTCACAGAATATCTTCTTCATCTGCTGATATCAACGTAGCCCTCTCTCACACACAGTGACAAGAGCAGGCGTATGACGCAGCAAGTGGCTGAGAAGGAGCGAGATTGCAAGACAACAACCAAAAGAGGGGCAGTGAGGCTCCTAAGCTCATTAATGTCTAGGCACATCATCAGAAATTCCTAATTTTAATAGAGTAGCAATGCCACAATTTTATTACTAGGTGATATAAACACTGTAAGCATAAATACAAGTTAGACAATATGGGAAACCTTGGATACATTATCCCCCACTCAGGTAATACATTTACTTTTTCTTTTTTAACGTACTAGGAAGTGAACCTAGAGGCTAGAACATGTTGAGCATGAACTCTAACATTGAGCTTTATCATCAACCCACTTTCCACTTTTTATTTGAGGCAAAGTGTCATTAAGTTGCTAGGCTGGCCTTGGGTTCCCTGTGTAATCCAAGCAGACCTTGAATTTTCAATTCTCTCTCCTTAGCTCCCCAGGAAGCTATGACTACAGCTTTCTACCAACAGGACTTGTAATTCACTATTTGTAATAACTTTCTATTTGTGTACTTAATATTAGTCTCTTTACCACCATTGTGTGTTTGAGTTTTTAACTTTTGCTTAATTAGCTGGAATTTGAAATATTAGTCTCTTTAACCACAGCTTCTCCATTATACATTTGAGTTTTTAGCTCTTATTTAATTAGCTGTATTTTTCATTGAGTGAATGCTTTCAGATTTAATGTACATAATAGTCATCACTTATGATATTTTTAGACTTTATTCATATAAGAAAATTAACTGGTAACAGAATTCTTGTTGACTCACATTTATCCCTGAGAATTTCTTCATTATTCTTATGCTTTGTTTTCTGTTTTGAAACATCACTGTGAAGTACATAAGCAGGGTTACCTTCTTGTGAGATCTTATTGCTTATAGATAGTATATTTTCATATCTTCCCATGGTCTTATGTGAGCTATTTTCACTCTTTTTAAAGACCATATTGCCAAATTCAGTCATGTTAGTACTGGGGTTTAGGAAGTGATTACATGACAGGCAATCTGTGCCATTCTCAGAGGCTTCTGGACTTAGAGACAAAGAGAGGGCATGTTTGGCTATGTATGTGTTTACATACAATCATTGCCATGATTTCTGTTAGCTGCAAATGTAGCTGCAATCATCCCACATTACCTGCCTGTTTGAAGATTCAGTCAGTCATGGGCCATTGAAGAGCTTTCATTCCTTGACATTTTAATTAGATCGCTGTTGGTGTCACTTTATTCTGGAATGTAAGTCTTCTTGTTGTCTTATGGTGTCATTAAAAATCTTTTATTTTGTTTAAATTTTTAATCTTTCATTAATATTCTTAAGGTATTTCATGAAAAAAGTCTTTTTATTTTAATCTTTTCTATTGCCCATCATTTATTTTATATTTCATTTATTTTTTCTTTTTCCTCTGCTAATTTAATTTTGTTAACCTTATTCTTTTTCCATTGTATGTTGACATAATTGCCAAGCAATAATTTTCCAATCCCCAGTGTTGGGCAACTCTTTTTAGAACATTTATAGTTCTTCTTGTTTATACTGTCGAAGACTTCTGAGTGGGCCCCTCCTGGGGTTCACCCTTCAGCTTGAACTGCAGAGGTGTCCCCACTCTTCCTATAAGGAATCATGCTCCTGCCTCTGTGTTTGTTTTATGTACTCAATTTTGTCTGCCATTTCTAAGCAGTAAGGATAGGATGCCCATGACTTGAACCCTTCTGACTGTTCGACATATAAACCATGGTTCCTTTCAGTTCAGTCAAAGAGTGGGAGAACAGTGGCTATTTACCCTCTCGATTCAACATTCTTGGCATTCCACTGAAGCATCAAGGCAAATGAAACATTCTATTCATATTTAGTTTTATTGAGTAAATGTGAGGATTTGGTTTTGCTTCCTTTTTCATTACTCTTACATATGAACAAAGGAAATGTCCTCCAGAAATATCTGTTTGTGTTCTATATGCTTTTGACTTTTTTCATCTCAGTTTGTACTATTCCTTATTCCAAGTATTTTATAAAGTTACACCAAATAGCAAGTTTTTCTGATGAAACTCCCATGTATACAGACCATTGCAATTGTCTTATCATGTCCTACTACTGTCTTCCCCTACTCACCAATTCCTGGTCCAAATGATGAACAAATATTCTTCCCCTATCTTCATGTCACAGGCAATTTGTGATCCTCTTTTACACTTCCACCCGTCTCTCCAGGTAATTTCTTCCCCTGCAAGGTATGGCTCTTAATTTCATTAGCTTTGAAGAAAATGCCTTTTCTCACTTTTGGTTCAGCTTCTCTGCAAAGTAAACAGATAGATTACCACAGTCTATCATATGAGAATCTTTTTTTTCTCTCAGATGAACATATCACAACAGTCTATCTTATAGAATTAATTTAAACTTCATAGGGCTATTGCTCTATGATTATTACTATTCTCATCCTTCAAATCAAGAATACGTATAGATTTCAAATAATGATAATATTGAGATAAGTGAGAAATACATTCTGAATTCTATTTTATTCTAAACCTTCTGGAATTCTCCATAACACTGAAATATCATATTTGAAAAGAAATTGCTAAATATACAGTGTTTTATGGCATGCATAGAAGCAATTTTGAGTAGACACAATACATCTGCTTCACCTTAGGTAATGATGTGACATGTCAACAAAATACTAACACTAATGCTATTTATAATAATGACATCCAATTTCTCTAAAAATGATGCATGTGGCAGAACTTGAACTTCTTTACATAAATAATACTTTGCTTTCACAAATTTACACCTAAAATAATAACATCTATTATAATCATAATTGGGTCAACTGGATACATACTCTACCACATACAGTTTCACATCATGCTGCAAGTAGATAAAAGTCCAATATAAAATTCTACAGTAGGTTCTTATTCCCTTATATTACTTATATTATATTACAAGGAGTATGGATTTATTTACTTTTGCTCTAGCAAAAATGTTTCTTATTTTATTATCATTACTTATTATGCTCTATAATATATAAATCATAATTTGTATACAGATATATGAGTTTCATCTTTCATTTATTTTGAATCTTAATTTTTATAGGAAGAATAAATGGATAGATAAATTTAAAATATCCAGTATATTAATTAATCAATAAAATTCTTAGTTAACATGAAAAAGAATTTCATTGCCTTTTTATATTTGATACTGTTATGAAGATTCCAAAATATTTCTAAAGAATTTCATAATAATTTCTCCTTTCATACAAATCTCCTAAACTTTTAAAAAATCTATTAAAGATAGAAATTTTATTCAAAATGTGTGATATTACCAATACACATTTAAATGTAGTAATTCTGAATTCATCATTTTAAAATAGTCACCAAAAGCATCAGGACATGTGAACTGAAGAATCAGGGTATTTGTGTTTTTGGTGATGATAACTCCCTATTTTTTTTTATTTTAATGAAAGAAAGACACTACTTTAAATTTTGGTAAGATCTAACAGTGTATATATTCAAGCTAATAGTGTTTATGTTATTATCATGGAAATACTCAGAGTTAGAAATTGGAAAGATGATAGGTGATAAATGGATTTGTAACTATATTTCATTGAGAATAAAACCTAGCTCTTATAGAAAGTTGATTTTGCCTGCACTTAAAATTTACGGAAGAGGGGGCGGTAAGTTTGTAAGAGCAAAAGGATGGGAGGAGCAATGATAAGCAAGATACTCCACACACGTTAGGGCCGAAGCAATCATATTTGGACTTTACATGCCTTGCGCAATGTCCAACACACTATTGACCTCACAAAGTCTAGCATTTGTTAAAGGCACTAGGATCCTTGGAGGCAAGGGATTGACTGCCAAAGTAGTGTTCCTATGCTTAACAGGAACACAGGAAAGGGTTCTAGGAAATGCCCCTGGGTTCTTGCACCTCATCGGAGAGGAGGACCCAGAGGAGAGTTTGGCATGCACATTAAAGGATGCTCCGGGGAGGGGAGGGGGAGGCACTCGGGGATGAGGAGGGAAGGGGAAGGGGAGGGGGGCACAGGAGGATAGGGAGTTGGAGGGAGTGGGGGGGACCGATGTATCTGTTAAGTTTTTATGAGTGGGAAAAAAAAAACGTTGTGGAATGAAATCTGAGAACGTTTTGAAGTGAAATTTGCATGATTGCTTTGTAAAATATGTAGCATTTAATACTTAATATGGTGAATGACAAATTTGTATCCCACCAAAATTAGAGGTAAAAATGGTTAATCACATTCCATTTGCCTTTGAAGCAAGTCTATTTTATTCACAGGTACAAGGGCTTCAATAAAAATATAGACTCCTGTATTTGAAAACATACTTCTTAGTTGGAAGCGATGGTTTAAAAGGTTGTAGAACCTTCAGGTGAGGGGCCTCATTAGAAGTGTCTCATTCAGGGAAGACTTTGAAATTTTATAGCCTGGCCGCACTTCTTATCTTCCCTCTGTTTCCTGATCTGCTGAGATATGAATAAGTAGCCTCATGCCCCTGCCACAACAGCCGAGAGTTACTCATGCCACCTTGACTTCCCTTTCTTAAATTTGTTTTATTTCAGATATTTAGTTACAGGATTGATAAAATTAAACAACAAACATGTTGAAGAGAAACAACTCACTTTGGAATCAGAGAGGCCAATCCTATTGAATTAGCTATGGATAGAATGAAGTTATTTTTCTATAAGATAATTGTAGTTCTCAGTGCAATCAAATACTCTATCACCTGTATAAAGATTAGAGTCCATGATTATGTCAGTTTAATGTATCAGTTTTGTCTTTCTTCATGCATGGAAACAACTGAGGAAAAACAGCCCTGATCTCTGGCACCAGTTGTTCTGTTACAGACAATATCAGGGTTCCATGGTTGTGTTACTGGGCATGAAGGAGAAAAATAAATACTCACACTATATTCTGAGCACTCTCCATTTGCTTCCCAAATCATCTTGAACATACAGATGTAAGACTGAACACCTGTAAAAAAAAAATGCCTGTGTGAAAATAAAGCTTCAAAGGTGAAGAATGGGAAGCACAGAAGCAGAAGGAGCTTGTGAGCCCTTGGTTATCCTTATGCTATGCTGGTCCCTAAGAGAGGAGTGTGCATTGCAGTCTTTCTTTGCCCATCAACATCCACAGTCTCTGCCTTTACTCTTTGAACATCTTTTATTCATCTCCCACCTTAGTTATTTCTGGAGAAATGGACCACGATGACAGATAAGCGAATCTCTGCCTGTTTTCTGCCCAAGAATCTGATGGCCCATGAGCTTTACATTTTGCTTACTTTTTACATTTTAATTTATTGCATTTAACTTACTTGTATTTACACTATTCCAGTAACTCCTTTCTCCCCAATCCTGTTTAACTCCATTGACAGTTTTAAGACATGTATGGGTTTGATTCAGTTTCTAGACACTTCAAAAAAGCCAAAATACTTTTACAGAAAATCTTCCTTTCTGTCAGTATCTGTGTTTTTGTGGCTATGTGAGAATGCTGGGGGACAGCTCTTTGAAGTCTTCTTGTTTAGCTTTAAGTTTTAGTTAGAAACTGCCTTAAACCTAACAGCAAGTCTTACAAAAGGTCCTAGTGCTACACCATTGATTCAACTTGTTGCCCCAGGCTATGTATTATTTGGAGAAACTTTTCACTGGCTGCAGAGAGATTAAAGATAAGAAGTGGTTTTATTTTCCAGCTACATGACATCTAGCCTCTGGACACACTGCCTCTTAATTCTAGTAAAAACTAGAGGCTGCTTTTTTTAATTACCACCTGCTGTTATATCCTATGTATTACTTGCATCTATAATCTATTCTTTTAATCCTTTTAATCTGGCTAGTAACATCTAAATGTTCACTATCATATTCTTTGTCTTCAAAGTTATTACACATAACAGAAATGTGGAATTGTTATTATTTGGGGGCATTCAATAAAGCAAACCAATTTTGGATTGCATTGAAAACTTTCTCATATTTTTCTTCAAAAGTTTATAATAATTTCTACACAATTTTTTCTAACATGCCAGGGGTACACATAAAGGTTTGTTATAATTCAATATTCCTCAGGATTGATTTTCATGGTATGAACCGTGGTGCTCAATGACAAGTAAAAGATAAAAGTTACATCAGTTTTTGAATTAAATTACTGAATATAAGGCAGATATAGAACAAAAAAGTTCATATCCTAGTAAAAAATCTTGGTTTTCAAAACTTGAAAACCTCAAATATCCAAATGAGAAAATCAATTTCCCCCTGAGAAATAAAGACCAAATTATCTTCAGGTACATTATCTTTAATAGCATTAAATATTGATATAGATTAAATTATTGTAAACACTCCATTCGATGACTTGCAAAAACCTCTTAATTTTTTTCTATTTTAAGTTATTATTATTGATACATTAATTATTATAATAGAGAAAAGTAATTTTTGTGCTATGTTGAGATAAGGAAAATCTCATCTTAATGAGCTAAATTGTCCTTCATATTTTTGTGAACACAAAGCATATTTTCAGTCAACATTGAAAAGACAAAGTTTCATAACACAAGATTTCATGAGATAATTATACAAAATAAGTCAAATTAAAAACAGAATCAGGAAAAAAAACAAACACAGTGGTGATATGTGATAATGATCACTGATAAAATATTAAGTTCTGGTTTATATTATTTTATCTTTCTTGGCTTGGTATTAGAGATTAAGACTAAAAATCACATTTCCTGAAGAAGCAATCCACCACTGAGCTACATGTCCAGTCCTAGACATAAATATGTATATATCCTTTTAAAGCTACAAAACATGGGGAAAAGTAATTTTAAGTTTAATGACATTATTAAAAGCATAGTCATAAATTTCAATAAACATTTTAATAAAAATGGCAATAACTTGGAGCTATAGTCTAAATAAGGAGTTGCCAAGACAGCTCAGCACATAAGGGTAGTTGTAACTGTAAAATACTACCGTGAAATGGGAAATAATTATGAAGGGTCTGCTTCCTATCAGCAATAACAAATGAAATTTAGCCTCATTCTTTCTAGTTGTTTGTTCACTACAATGTTCATTGAGCTTTGTCCATAGTGCTTCATATTAATAACAGAACTATAGATTTGTGAACTTATCTAGTCTCAGCAAATGAAAATTACTTAGATTTTGTATATATCTATTATGGGGAACCCCTGGGCAAAAACCGGACTGCAAATAAAACCAGTTCCTTTGCTGAAATCGAAGAACATTGTGTTTACCATCTTTTCCCAGATACAGCAATCTATAGTGGAAGAATTTGGACATACAATCAGGGTAGTTGTGAAGAGCTGTAAGCTTCAACCATTTGCATTGCTTCTTGATATGACACTCCGCCCCTACCAAGCAATCATGTTAGTGTTGGAAAGTGCGTCGGGTATAATTATGCTGCACCATGGTGGCTTACAATGTGTGGAATCATTCTGAGATTCTGTGGCACTGAAACATTCTTAGATACCTGACATAAACATTTTTATTCCTAGGATGTCTGCATATAAGCACCACACACATTTTTTTTTGTATTTATCCTGATAAAGTGTTTGGTATACCTGAGTTCATATTTCCTATGACACTGTTTCTTTCTACTCACTTCGTAGGGTCTCTTTCCTTTCCTCTTTTCTAACATCCTTTACAACAAGTGCCCTTATCATAATTTTATGTGGAAATGTGACTTTACTATGTAATTTTTGAGAAAATTGAAATAGATATCTGCAAGGTAACAACTTACTGCTATGTGATCATCTTTTCATAATGTGGCAGGTAGATGATGTCATTGTTCATATTTTCCTGCTGAGAATACAGAAGATTAGAATGTCTGAAGCTCAAAGTACAGACAAAGAAATAGTTAACAAGAGCAGGTTTCAACACTTAGGAGCAGTTCTGAGTGTTTTGACACAATCAAGCCTGATTCTTTCTATGCAAAATTATATAGTACAGGACATTTTGATATATCAAGAACCTGAGAGAAAATGTATTTTAAATGTAGACAGTGACATAATTGAACTAAAAAAATGAAGAGTTTGGGTCTGTTACATGTTGAAGTTGAGAAGCATAGAGTAGGCAGAAGCAGCATGATTTCAAAAATGTATGCTAAATACTAATTTGTGTCATGGATATTTCATACTCTCCTCCCTCTCCTTTAATCTCTCTCCCAGCATGCTCAAGCAGGAGAAGATAATAATTAAGCTGATCTGCATTGTCTTTCACAATCTATGGAAATTTATGAAATAAGACAGAATAATAGTCCTCCGAAAAAACCTCTGGTTTTTAAAATGTGATATGATAGTAATGTCCTGAGAATTTATATTAAACTACCAGCAGTCCTTCTCCCACACAACACTGTTTGCATGCAGAGGAGTACCTATGTGGTAGGTGTTATAGAGGATGGAGTGATGACCCTCATCATGAGAAGTTCACTCTGAGTCAGAGATTCCTATTTCTATGTAAGAGAAAAGAACCAGTTTCGATTCAGGGCATTGCCAGAGAAACCACACTGACAGAAATTTAAGAAGAGATTTGAGCCTCTACAGTAGGTATGATTGTTATAACTTAATAATATTATGAAGTTAATTCACTTAACTTTATGTTTGCCCAGTTGGATGCAGACCAGCAAAATGAAAATGGATTCAGGTATTAAGGGTTGAGGAGATATGGTTCGGTAAGCAAGGTGCGTCCCCATAAACATAATAAGCACCCGTTTGATCCCCAGAACCTACATTAAGACACTGATCAGGATGGCTTATGTCTGTAATCCCAGCATTTCGAAGGCATCGATAAGAGGACTTCTGTGATTCAGGGACCATTCAGTGAAGCCTAACTGGTGAGTCCCAGCCCACTGAGAAGTACCTCGTTTTTACCAAGGAAGAAGGATGGCTCCTGAGAAAATCACTCAAAGCTGACCTCTCACCTCCACATGCACAAACAGAAACATACACAGATAACTGTACACCCATGCACGTGTACTGTCCTCTATACCCACATGCACATGTGTCCTATACACACACACACACAACACACACATACACATAGCACATAAAAACGATGTAATTCGGGGCTGGAGAGGTGGCTCAGGGGTTAAGCCTCTGCCTTGCAGGCCGAAGGTTCTGAGTTCGGATCCTAGACCCCACGTATAGACGCCAGGCGGAAGCGGGGGCGGTCTGCGTTTCTGATCCTGGTAGGGCGGAGCCTGTGAATCCCCAGGCAGAGTAAACAAGGAAGAGGTGGAGGTGGTCCATGGTGGTTCCCAAATTCACCCGTGGTTCTACACACACACACACACACACACACACAATTGAATAAAATAAGTTTTTAAAAATCTTTAAAAAAAAACTATGTAATTCCATGCAGACCAACTTTCTATTCCTCATTCTTAGCTGAAAGTCAATGTCCAACCCATTAATGAGGTCTGCAATAGGCATACCGTAAAAGAAAGTCTTTGTTAAGGTTCTTGTGTCAGGTATTGAGTATAAGCCATTGTCTCTAAAATAATCCATTACAATTAAAGCACTGTGCCATATACCTTCTTTGATAGATTTCCTTTTCTAAAACAATGCAGTTTCTTTTAGTGGATATTTACTTAGCTAAATAACCAAATTGATGAGCTTCAGGCCCTCCAGTGAGAAACCCTGTTTTAATAAGTAAGGTGGACATCAGCCTTTGGTCTGCATGTGCACTCATGCCCACACATGCCCATACTGAGATTAACACTTATATTCTTAGTATGTCTGCATATAAGCACATGCAACATTCTCAATGGATTCATCTTGATAATGTGCAATTGCTGGGATACCTGAGTTCCTATTTCCTACTGCATTACTTCCTTCTCCTCACCTCATAGGATCTACTTTTTTCCTTCCTAGCATTTTTTGATAACTCCCCTTATCTACTCTCTCTTCCATTGATTGCTTGGTATACTTCAATATTTTATGCCTCATTTATTGTTAATGTGTTGGGGGCACAAATGCCACAGTGTATGTGGAAGTCATAAGACAACTGAGTGGAGGAAGTTCTTCCTCTGCCATCTTCATGGGGGTTACAGAGGTAGAACTCAGGTGTTCAGCTACCTTTACCTGCTGCGCCATCTTGTCACTTCAGTTTAATGTTTTATGGTAGACACCTCTGCTATGACAAAATGTAATGAAAAATACCATTCTTGCTATTACCTGAAAAGCTGAATGAGCACAGAACACTTCATTTCTATTTATTTTCTCCTGACATGAGTTATAGTGGTCAATGTGTAAGTTTCTGTTTCACAAAAAGTTGAGATTGCTGTGCTAAGTGCTAGTCAGCTTAGTGTTTCATCAATGAACTCACACAATTCCTATTCCATGGCTTTTCTTGTAATTTTTCCTTCTTTTCATGCATCCTCTACCTCCTGATTTGAAAAGTGTAAACATCTCAGGATAATATTTTTGAGTGTTTTCTTTTTATACTATTCTCCTTAAATTTTTTCTAGTTTTACTAGCTTAAAGGTGTTGCAATCAAGTTGCCACTTAAAAATAGTATTTCTGCACTCATTTAGAATCTCTTTTATTTTAATTATTTTATTTATTCACTTAAAAGAGAGAAGAGAGAGAGAGAGAGAGAGCTCATGCATGATATAGTACAAAGGCAGAGGCCACAGGATCAACTTTAGAAGGTCAGTTTTCTCTTAATATGTGTCTTCCATGGATTGAACTTAGGTTTCCAGGTTTCTGAGCAGACACCTTACGTGACGCTGTGCTAGGTCTCCAACTCTTACTCTATTTTGACAGAGTGTTCCTCTGTGTATCCTAGGCTCTTTGAATTCCTCAAGTAGTCAGGTTGCCTGAAAGAAGCTATCCTCCTGTCTCAGACTTCTTAGTCCTGGGGTTGCAGATATGTACCACCATATCCAATTAACAGCTCATATAGTATAGTGCTTATACTTACTACATACTAAAAATCTGTCTTTTTTTTGCTTTTGCATGCCTGCTATGAAGTCAGTCTTAATGCTGTGACTTCAACTTGTTTTCCTTTCTCTTTTCATAACACATCCTCCTTTTTACTCCTCAATTCACAGCTTTGATATGTACTAAGGATAGTGATTTTATAAATATTGCCTAAAATTAAGGTATTTCTGTGACGTCTACATTGGATATATTTAGCAAAATCTTAGTTATTAATATTTTGTATTTATTTTATATTGTCAAACTGTAGTATGTAACAAATACTGATTGTTTAATCCAGATCATGAATAGAAAAAGTAGTGATTATTACTTTTACAATAATGTTACAATGTTATAGGAGCACATTCAAAGACTCCAGTTTAACTGCTTTTTGTCTCTGGCCAGAGGGTGACATACAATGCCCATCAGGATGTAGTGAAGGGCATTGCAGGAACAGCAAAACTGCGAAAGAAAATCAACAAACCATAATCCAGAACTTCAGAGACTCTATATCAACCACTTAGAACTAGGCCAGCCTAATCTCTCCCCATCTTGAAGCTCAGAGAAATTTGCGGAAGAGGGGGTGGTAAGATTGTAAGTGCACAATGATGGGAGGAGCAATGATATGCAAGATACTCCACACAAGTTAGGGCCAAAGCAATCATAATTAGACTTTGCATGCCCTGCGCAATGTCCAATACACTATTGACCCCACAAAGACTAACATTTGCTAAAGGCACCAAGATCCTTGGAGGCAAGGGATTGACAGCCACAGTAGTGTTCCTATGCTTAAGGGGAACACAGGAAAGGGTTCAGGGAAATGCCACTGGGTCCTTGTACGTCATCAGAGAGAAGGGCCCAGAGGAGAGTCTGGCATGCACATTAAAGGATTCTCTGGTAATTGTGGGGGGGCACTGGGGTATGGGGAGGGAGGGGTGAGGGGAGGGGGAATGGGGGGGTAGGGGGAGGAGGAGGGAGGGAGGGAACCGGTGTACCTACTAAGTTTTTATGAGGAGAAATAATAATAAAAAAGTTATAAAAATTAATGTTACAATGTAACAATGGTTACATTGTTATGATAAAACAGTATATCGTTTATATCTACACAGTATTTTATTAACTACTAGTATTTCCAATGTTTTATTCAGCTAATAATTGTTCTTACTGACACATACATATTTGTGAATACATTTATGCATATGCATAGGTACATGGATATGTGTGTATACATGTATGTATGTAGGTAGTGCACATGCTCTTGTAATATATATGCAGGATATGTATGTTTACATATACTCACGCAAATGTCTCCTATGTTGTTCTTTATCTCCTAACTTTCCCTAGTTATGAACTTGAAAGATTTTTTCAAGGGCCGGGAGATACAAAAATCATGTTTTGTCTTTTTATTTTCTACTTACAATTATGTTTATTGTGTGGAGATAGAGTGTTTTATCTCGTTTTTCTTTGAAGTGTTGCAATGTGAATGTACTGTATAATGACCTCATTGGATCACCACATTTTTCACCAAACCTCATACATGACATTTTTTCTTGCTCAAATTCTCTTCTAATTATTTTGAAATTTATCATGTAGTACATTTCACTGGATACTAAATCTATTTTGATACACTTTTTTCTTTGCCCTTCAGTATTGTATTGATTTGATATTTTTTTCTTTTTCTTTTTATATATATATATTTTAATCTTTTCATCTATTTTTAGGTACTTCTGTATTTTCTTTGTATTTATTTTTAATTTTTGAGCCAGGGTTTATCACTGGAGAAAGGATTGGATGGAACTCTCTACATAGATGTGCCTGACCTTAATCTTTCATGACAGTCCTCCTGGCTCAGACTCCCAAGTGCTAAGTTACAATATGAACCCCTGGACAATTCTCCCCTATTTTTTGAGTATTGGTTATTATGTTACTAACTCTTGTCAACACCTCCTCTGTTCTCGGTTTTACCATGGAAACTCAGTGAGCTCCATTTTCCCTGTTTAAATGAATCAAGTAATAGTGAAAGAAGAGAAGATTGAACATGGAGAGAAAATGACAACTTTTTCCGTTTCTTCCATGGTACCCAGCTCACCTTCTTCAGCCTGACAACTATTGCATTGCTCAGTGCTCTGTCCACAGCTATATAATTCTGTGCTCATGTTCTCAGAGGATTTTTGTGTGCAGCTATGTCTTCTCTTTCCATAATCCATCTCTAAGATTCTCACTTGACCTCTACAATTGCCTTTCTTGAGTATGTGGGCCCCGCTCTTTGGAGAATCTCTCAGATTTTAGCATTCTAATTACTCTGACCTCAAGTTTTCCATTTTATTTCCAGTTCCCTCATATTTCCTTATAAACTATATCTCTTATATATCTGACTTTATAATTCTAAAATCCTACCTGCTTATTTAATTTCATTATTAAAAAATTTCAACACTTAAAATCATCTATTTTGGGGGCTGGAGAGGTGGCTCAGGGATTAAGCCTCTGCCTTGCAGGCAGAACGTCCTGAGTTTGGATCCTAGACCCCATGTATAGATGCTGGCGGAAGTGGGTGGTGGCCTGTGTTTCCTGCTTTTCTGGTCCTGGTAGGGCGTGAGCCTGTGAATCCTGGGGCAGAGTAAACAAGGAGAAGGTGGAGGCGTCCATGGTGATTCCTGAATTCTTCCGTGGTTCTACACACACACACACACACACACACACACACACACACACACACACACACACATATACATACACACACACGCACACACAATTGAATAAATAATAAAGTTTTAAAAATCATCTATTGTTGGCTCATGCATAATTTTTTTAGTAGCAAAGTGCACATTTCTGTTCTGTTCACATTATATATATATATATATATATATATATATATAATTTCTCTCTCTATATATATAATTTCTGTGTCTCTGAAAATTAATTTTCTCCCATCATTTTAAACTAGGTATGTAAAGAATATATAAAATTTTGATTTTCTTTTTGTTTGCTCAATGATAATCTTAAATGTTAATAATGAATATAATTTTCTTTCAATTAATTTCTTGAGTATCATAAACAGGAAAACCTGCATAGATATAACTATAAATATATGAGTACAAAGATAAAACTATAATGATATAGAAATAGAATCTTAAAAAATAAAAATTATTTTCAAATATATGTGAATGTAATGTAAAACTGATTTCAGCCTAGAATATTCTCTAATATATAAAATGGTTTGTCTTGTTTGTATTTTAATGAATATCTCAATTATATCACAATTAATCTATTCTCTGGATTCTGACAGATAAGGTTATGCTTTATCCCCTTTCGTTAACAAAGGAAAGAATACATTCACAGTTGTATTGCCTAGCATTGATCTGCCTTTTCTTTCTGCTACATGTGTTTTACGCATTTACTCCATATAATTCATTACTACCATCCTGTCCTCTAGCAAGTTTCCACCTCTCAAAGTTGCCATAACCTTTCTACACATTAACTAAGGACTCAAACACATGAACCTGTGGGGGACAACTCACATTCAAACCATGACAGGTAGTAACACCTTGCAATTTCAAAACATAATTTGCTAGAATTTATTGAAACTATGTTAAATTTGGATTGATTCACATGTCATTGTAAGTATGTGGCTGGAATATGCATGACCAGTATGATCTAAAAGTTGTTTTTTTTTTAATTTTTTTATTATTTATTCAATTGTGCGTATATGCATGTGTGTGCGTGTGTATGTATGTATGTATGTGTGTGTGTAGAACCGCGGACAAATTCAGGAACCACCATGGACCGCCTCCACCTCCTCGTTTACTCTGCCCCGGGATTCACAGGCTCCGCCCTACCAGGACCGGAAATGCAGGCCGCCCCCGCTTCCGCTGGCGTCTATACATGGGGTCTAGGATCCGAACTCAGGACCTTCTGCTTGCAAGGCAGAGGCTTAACTCCTGAGCCACCTCTCCAGCCCCCTGATCTAAAAGTTTTTTAAGTCACATCAAAGGCATGAAAAATTTCCTTTTCTACATATCCTGCACACACATAGAAAACTAAAGAGTTATTTTCTCTTGAAATTTAACAGAGTTTCAACATTAAATTCTAGCAAATTATATTTTGAAATTGCAAGGTGTTACTACTACCTGTCATGGTTTGAATGTGAGTTGTCCCCCAGAGGTTCATGTGTTTGAATCCTTAGCTAAATGTGTAGAAAGGTTGTGGCAACTTTAAGAGGTGGAGCCTTGTTAGAGGACAGCACATCACAAGGGGTGGCCATGGAAGTCTGTCAGCCCCGCCCTCTCCATGATGGACAAGACCTGAACTGCCTCCAGCGTCTGCCAAACAACCATGGCTTTTCCACCATAATAAACTTAATCTACCCTCTAGAAACCTCTGGAAACATAAGTCAAGTAAATCCCCTTTTCTCCCTTAAGTTGTGAATGAGTACTGTCTCACAGTAGCAGAAAAACTGTGGCACTACCTTTCTAATTTTTCAATGATTGTTGATTTTTTCAATAAAATTATATATGAAGTCAGTTTCATACTAGTTATATAAAATGTTTTCTATTTTGCTTTGGTTTTCCAATATATTATTATAAAGATATTCGCAGAACTCTTTCAATTTTAAATTTTAAATTTATGATAATATCCCTAATCAATTACTGTTCAAGTGTGTTTAGTGAAAGGTTACCAGACAACAGATCCTTTTTCTCTAACAACTTATTATTTTTATTTATTTCTCTTGAAGTTTAGACTTTTTCTCTTAAATTCTATCATTTCAGTTTGTTGCTGTTGCTATTTCTTCTGTCAGTTCTTACTTCAAATACTTTTATTACTTTTAATATCTACATCATTTCTATATGAGTGTATATTAATATCAATATTTCTGAAGGAATTGAGCTATATTCATAGTATTTAGGTTTATAACTTGTTCTTAGTATATAATATATTATCATTTTTATTATTAAAGAATTTTTCCCTACTTTGTGTTTTCTTATATTACTCAGCATATTCACCTATATTTTATTACCATGTAATGCACTTTGACTTAAATTTAACATATTCATTAATCTTTATATATTTTAAATATTATATCAATAGAACACAAATGCATGAGGGGAAACATTGCAGCAACTAGTCATTTGACAAATCAGAAAATCAATTTGTTTACCAATGAACATAATTATTCTTCAATGGTAGCATCTTATCTCCTAGTAATCTCGTCCATGGTGGTTAAAATAGGTTTAATGTAAACATTACACAAATTGATTTATCCTAATGTTGACTGAATGGTACCTACCACAACATTTTCCAACGCTATTTCTTAAATCTCTAATTCCCAGAGACATCAGACAAGAACACAGTATCAAACGTCTACATTCAACTTTATTTGGACTGAGATATCTCAGTGAATAAGATCACTTGATGTGTAATTTTTAGGATCAGAGTTCAAAATGAAAGCATCGTGTAAATAGCCAGGCAGGCCTTGCCTGTGGTCTGTTTTCCCACTGCTGTGTGGCAACCAGGGATGTTAGAGATAGAGGATCACTGAGCTTGCTGGTTTCCAGTACAGCACCAGCTATAAGACGCCCAGTCTCAAGTGAATAAGTCCAAAAGTTATAAAAAACTCACTCGACGTTCTCCTCTGTCTTCTTCATGGATGTGTGTGTCTGAATGCTCATGTGTGTATGTAGTGTTTACATACATGTATACACACTACACACAACAACACATGAATTATACATTTTTGTGTGCCCCCCACATGCACACAAAATATCAATTTTTGGATAAGTCTCTAATGATATCCCTTATTAAATATTTTAAATGAATCTTTGAACCCATGGTTATATGTAAGTATCATTAACCCTGAATTACTCAAATAATTTTAATGATATAACAGGAGTTATGAAATCAATATATAACATCAATAGAATAGAAAAGCATAAGGGAAACATTATAGCGACTACTCAGTTGACAAATGAGAAAATCAATTTACCTACCTATAAAGATAATTATTCTTCAGTGATCCTAACATTATTATTTTATGAATAGTTGCACAGCATCATCCAAATCTATCTTGATTTCTTCTTGTTGTTTACTGGATTAAAATTGAGAATATTAAGTTTCTTCTTTCTGGGAAGGTCTACTATAAATCCCTAGTTCAGACATCATATTTCTTTGTTATCTTTATTATTAGCCAATAATAAGTTTTTGTCAGGAACAGATTTACACATTGAGTTTATTTTAGGTTAAACCCAGTAATATATGTAAATCAGCTTTATTTTATTTGAAAAACCAGCTGCATTGGAGGCAATTAGTTGCTCCACTTTAGCCATCTATTATCATAATATAATCTCATTATTTGCTACCTCCCCTAACCCTTTCTTCCCTAACTCCTTTTTCACTACAATTTCAGCTAAGTTTCTATACAATAAGATGTTTTGATGTACAAATGTGATGAAATAATTTTTACAGTCAAACAAGTTCATGTACTATCTAACATAGCTAACTTAATTTTGTATGGAAAAATATCTGGAATCTATGCTTAACATTTTCCCAAATTTACACTTGTAGCTAACTAGTCCTCATGTTTTTATTAGATTGCTAGGACTCGTTCTTTCTACAAATTGATGAGTGTCCTTTGTCCTACCTCTCTCTATTTTCCATAGCCCCATCCTAGATCACAAAAACTCTACTCTGTGTTGGTGAATATTTGAGCTTTTGTTTTGTTCTACTTTGCTTTGGATTATGTATGGAAATATATCAGGCAGTTTTCTCTACATTTCTTGCTTGTCTTAATGAGCATAATTCTCAAAATGAGTCAGAAATCAACTTTTAGAAGATCTCTGCACTTCCATATTCTTCATAGAATAATAAAAATGACATGGAAACATACCTATTGATATTTATAATATGTTAAATACCCAATACTATTATAATGGAATATGATTGAGTCTGAAAATAGATCACTTTTAATAATATTACTTCCTGAATGATTTCAGTCATAACAAATGTTTCAAAGACTAAGCGATTTTCTACATTCTGCATCATTGAACAGGTATTTGTTCTGAAAATCAAATTATAAGAAACTGGAATGTCATCTTGCTTAGATAATTACTTTAAAGTTCTCCTAAGGTGATGAGAAACCAGAAAAACAGATATTTTGGCTGCTGACTTTCAGAAATGGACTAGTGTGATTCAACTACAACAGACTTGACTTGAACACAAAGTCAAGGTACAAGAACATGGCTCCTCAGGAAAGCATTTGTAACATCTGAGTCTAAATTCCTAGAACTCTAATGATTATGGAGCTGGTAGATAAATCTGCGATTTCAGCATTCCTGTAGCAAGATTAGAGGTTGAGACAAAAAATACCTAGAAAACGATGAATTACCCAACTCACCCTTATGCACACAGCACCAAAACAAGAGACCCATCCCAAATAAGGTAGAGGTGAAGACAGACCTCTCTCTCTCTCTCTTTCTCTCACTCACTCTGTCTCTTTCTCCCAGGCATACACACTTAATTCCATGCCTACACACATATTGAAGCTCTCACACACTAACACATATTCACAAACATTCATGCACACACATTGACACACACCTACATATTTACACACAAAGCATACTCACATAAGCAAAAATACATTAGCAATATTTAAACTTATATTCACACACTAATAAACATACACTCATATACTCCAACTCATTCACACATATGCAATTTCTCAAACATAGACACATACAAACTCACAAAAGTATTCTTGCACCCTATACTACATATTCATACACATTCAGACACTTGTACTTGTCTACTAACACCAAAATATTTACACAAAAACATTCACGGCAACAAATTTTCATGTTCAAACACAATAATACACTCATATTGACACATACACAAACACATTCACAGCACTCACTCATACATTCATACGTGCACAGTTCACCCTAATGAAAACAGACACACACAACACACACACTTTAAATGTCAGATGATTAAACATAAAATGTTAAATGTGTCATGATTTATCTTCCTGTTCATGGTAGCAACAAAGAGGTCTGGGAGAGCCTTCAGTAGCTAAATGCTGGACAGAAGGCTTCTGCAAAAAAAGGGGGGTTGCTGTTGGAAAGCAATTAAGCTGAAGAAATTATATTAGAGCAGAGCAGATGCCAGCTTCAAGACAGCTCCCATTTTTTCATTCATTTGAGGCCCTCTGGACTTGAGTTTTCTAATAAACTAAAGATTGACCTGCACCTGTCCCTTCTGCCATTCAGTACAGTTAATAATTTGAATAAAACACCTTGAGCAGTTGAACCATCCTCACAGTCTAAGTTCATTACTGACTAAGTTTAAGTGTGCACCTCTTTCCACAGATATCTTACTTCATTTACTCGCTTTCTTACTTACTCGCTTTCTTTTTAATACTCTATATAATCATTCCACAGTGGCACATTTTGTAAATTTCCATTGATTATTAGTAATAACCCATTTGTCTTCTCTGTCTGTGCTTCCTGTCATTCAAAAGCGGTTGTGTTTCCCTTCTTTGAAGAAATAATATATCAAAATTCTGATAAAATAAGAAAAACAATAAACAGAATTAAATAAATGACACAAAAATCATGAATGCTTTTTAAATTTCCTATTTTAACTTTACCAGAATCCTAAATTCTGTATGCATTTACCATAAAATAGTTTTACTTTCATTCATGCAACTTCCTGACAGAAATGAGTTAATGACATCTTTTCCTCCCTGACACTTAAAAAATGCCTTTCTGCTTTTCAATACCAGGATTTATTTCACCATACGGTCTGTTTAGCCTGATAAACCCTGCCAAACTACGAAATAATTGTACCCAGGACAAACCATTCATATCTATATATTTAGGACAATGCCAGTGTTTTTATATGTACTGCCACCCTTTCCAATTCCAAGACTACTCCTGAGCAGGTGATTTGTTTTAACTCTGCATCTTGGTAGATGGGAACTCTATATCATGATGTATGGTGCACAAAAGACCATTTTTGTTCATATGGTGATTGCCATTTAAATCCATTCCTATGCTCTGGTTTTTCTTCAGATCTTATAAATGTTCTCCATCTTTTAGAAAATATGGCCCTTGGGGAAGTTTAAACAAGACAATCCAAGTTCATTTTGGACAGAGTTAATTTAAGGGTCTGTCATGATTACTCTGCTACTCTGCATGATTCTGACAAATTCATGATCAAACAGTTTAAGGGGGGGGCAAAGGTTTTATTCTGTCTTATAATTTTTGGTTACAATTCCCTGTCTAGCCTGACAGGAGAGTTCATACCAATACCAGAAACCAAAGGAATTGGCCACACCATATCCACTGCTGGGAAGGTGACAAACCTCATACCAGACCAACACGTCTGACTAAGAACTACTCCAATGAAGTGTGCAAAATTTTAGTGAAGACAAAAACAAAGACAAAGGGCTACAGGAAGCTGTTATGAGGCAGGAAGAAACTTAGACATTCAAAATTTTTACATGGAGAATGGTTCTTTTTTCCTTTGTTATTAAACAGAGTAATGAAAATAAAAATTTTAATGTAGTATTTTTTGCTTTTAAAAATAACTCAGAGGATTTGAGCAAAACTTCTGAAGGATTTTTGGCAAACTCAACCTTGAAGAGTTTTAAAATCAATCTTTCTTAATGCAAAATTCAGTGTGGGCCTCTTGTAGCTAACAAACCATTTGAGCTAAAATATAATTATCTTGGGGCAAGCTATTCCTGTTTTTGTACCTCTTTGGAGACTTCATATAAGATCCTTCATTATTTCTGAAAACGGAAGATTAAAGGTCAAATACATAGCAAATTCTTTTTCATTGAAGTTGCCAAGGAAACATGCTACCATGAGAAGTTTGGGAAAGATTATTCTATTTTGTGTGGTACTGTTCATAATAACTAAATATCAAAACAATATCTTTGTGGTAACAAAGGTAACAACCTAAAAAATTAATAACCCCTTTGTTGATTTTCACAAAACAATGTGTTTTACGAGTACAGAAAAACAAAGTCAAAATGGCAACTGCTGAAGTTCATCCAGTAAGTTGGAAGTTTCTTGCTTTACTCCTTAAGAGTTCGATCTGTGATAGAAGATCTGTGGTCTCAGTGGACCAAGGGCATGTATGTGGGAAGCATCTACTATGCCTTTGACCCAACTGACTTGATAATTAGCACAGGTTAGAATTTGAACTCGTTTCACCATGCCTGTCCTGAATTTAATGATATTGTTAGCAGTGAACTGACAAAATGACTTGTATTTACCTAAACATTTACCATGTTTTCACATGGAACATTAATGTAGTAAAGAGAAACTCAAGAAAAAGAGGGAATGCTTAACTGAATAGTCATAGAAAAAGAGACTATGTGGCATAATTCTGATGTTGAAAGCATTTTAAACTTAGAATATAAGTAAATTAGGTAATTAATTCTAAGAAATCTATAATTAAAAATTTAATTTCTATTCATTTCCATTCTCATATAAAAATCGCATGTGTGAACAGAATATTTATAATAGAGTTTACTATCTTGCAAATAAAATCATAGTAATAGTGAAATAATGCAAAATGCTGTTCTGTTCGGAGTCCCAGAGATGATTATAGGTTTCTTACTCAGTACAGTGACCATCTCAAACTACTTGATACTAGCACATTAGCCAAAGTGCATCTATTATAGCTTTTTTTTACCAACCCATGCAACTCTGATTTAAAGTCATGCATTCTAATGTGTTTTGACAAGTAAATTGCTCACTTTTTTCTGTGATAGCCAACCATATAAATAATGCATGCATAGTAATAGCTACAGCAATAATGTAAAAGTCGACCATGAAGCACATGCAGCATGCTAATGATAAAAGTGCCCTAGCCTTTGAAGAAGAAAGCCACAACCCAAAGAAAACTGTAACACCTGAGGTCATATTATTTTCTTGTGCAATGTGACTAAGGTTAGAGCATTTTTTCTGTACTGTGCATGTGTAGCAGTTACTCTTAACTATTGTCGTGAGAGAACACTCAAAGTCAAGCAACTTAAGGGAGAAAATGAGATTTATTCAGCCTATAGTTCCAGAGGGGAGATACAGTCTTTCAAAGAGGAGGTAGCGTGGCTGGCAGGCCACAGCTGGAGGACGTTATGTCACTACAGATATCTTGGAGGCTTAGAGTTGAAAGATTGCTTGCTGCAAAGGCAGACTTCCCTTGGAGGTGGGGTGGGACTAATCCACTCAAGACCCACCCCTTGTGACTGCCTTCTCCAGCAAGGCTCTACCTCTCAAGGTCTGATGATCTTACCAAACCCAAGAGACTGTAGGGGACACATTTCAAACCATGACAGCGTGGTACCCATTTAAGTCCTCTTTTTATGAAATATCAGTATCTAGGATGTCTTCCTGGTTTTTATAAATTACTTGATATGGCTTAGAGTTACTTTATGAATATGACAATATCAAGCAACATCCTAAAATAGTAAGTTAACTACAAAGAACAATTTTGCTCTGAACTGAATTATTTTTATGGTTAGTTTCTTATTGTGGGTATCCTCTTTAGTGGGCCATGCAAGTAAAAAGACTTGACAATAAGAAGGAGTCTGACAGGGGAGATGAAGGGTCATAAGAGGAAAAGAGCAAGGATAGGAATGGGGGATGAAAATATCATGACCTATTCCCACTTTTATTACATCTACCTTTGAATGTGCTTTTATCACAAGACTCTAGTTTAACAGCTTTTTGTCTCTGGCCGGGGGTAACATACAATGCCCACCAGGATGGAGTGAAGGGCATTGCAGGAGCAGCAAAACTACAAAAGAAAACCAACAAACCACAATCCAGAACTTCAGAGACTCTATATCAACCACCTAGAACTAGGCCAGCTTAATCTCTCCCCATCCTGAAGCTCAGGGAAAGTTGCGGAAGAGGGAGCGATAAGAGTGTAAGAGCAAAAGGATGGGAGGAGCAATGATATGTAAGTTACTCCATACAAGTTAGGGCTGAAGCAATCATAATTGGACTTTACATGCCCTGTGCATTGTCCAACACACTATTGACCCCACAAAGTCTAGCATCTGCTAAAGGCACCAAGATCTTTGGAGGCAAGGGATTGGCAGCCACAGCAGTGTTCCTATACCTAAGGGGAACACGGGAAAGGGTTCAGGGAAAGGCCACTGGGTCCTTGTACGTCATCGGAGAGGAGGGCCCAGAGGAGAGTCAGGCATGCAGAAGAAAGGACTCTCTGGGAATTGGGGTGGGAGGCACTGGGGGATGGGAAGGGAGGGGGTGGGGAGGAGGAGCAGGGGGTACGGGGGGAGGAGGAGGGAGGGAGGGAACTGGTGTACCTATTAAGTTTGTATGAGCTGAAATAATAATAAAAATGTATTAATATAAAAAAAGAAAATATCATGACCTATTCTCATGTATTAGTAACAAAATAATATTTATTAAAAAGAAACTGAAAAACTCAATAGTAAAATCAAAGAAATTTCAGTTATTAAGTTTCCAATATTTAATTGGAAAACTTCAGTGCATATTTATTCTTTGTTATACTCAATATCTTTTTCTTTAATTCTATATTTGGATTCAATCAGAAGCAAATATCAATACACAGGTGCACTAACACAAATCATAATGGTTCTCATGAAAACCAACATAATCTCATCATCATCAATGGATCACCACAATTTTCATCAATCACTATCGTCATCAATAGTCAGCAGCCAACCATCTTCATCGTACAATAACAGCCCATCATTGTCTTCATCTCTGATACCATATGGCTCACGATCAGTGTGGACACTATCATACCAAAAGCATACCTGGTAGTGGAAAAAAAAAAGAATCTCACCATCTTTTCTTTGATCACCTTGATTTTTCATGTCTCTAGACTCAAATTAACAAATCATGTTGTTCTTGATCAACTCTGCCCTCTCCCTTTCTTTATCATTTTTCCTTGATTTTAATAAAGTAATATGCTACAAACATTTGTGCCTACCAGATTCCCCAGTATGTATAGTTAAGCAAAGCTCTGTATTTCTAATGCTAAATGTGGTTACATTAAATGTAGTCCCACTCTCTTTTCTATAGTAATAACATAACCAGATGGTTTCTAGTAAAATATTTCTAGAATATAACATGGAATTTGTCTAGATTTTCAAAAACCCAGACCTATGAGAGTCTTTCTGCAAGTTTCCTACAAGTGAATATTTAATTAAGCAATCTCTTTCCAAGGAACTACAAAGTCATTGCTCCTAATATTGCACTCACAGCTTTCTATAGTGTCATTTGTTATCTGATATGTTTTTTATGCTTTTCATCATCTTTGAAAAATGACTTAGATTTGATTAAAAATGAAAAGCAGAAGATTCCTAGCTAGTGAGAACTTAAAAATCAGCATGATATATTCACATTAAGAAAGCTCTGAAGATGCTGAAGATGAACATCTCTCCCTTGCATCTCAGAGGACTGAGTTAACTGAAGAAAGTAACTACCAAAATCAGAGAAACAGATGGATGAGCTGGTATATCAGTTGCTCCAATGGTTAGAGGGGAATGAGAAGCAAATAAACACCTTATGGAAACAGTGCATGTTGATGATAGGTATGATTCATTTATAGATAGATCAAACTCACAGAACACAGAAACACCAAAAGCAAACTCTCATACACACAGTGGCCTTTGGGAGACAAGATCAATGCTGGTTCCCTGACATTAATAAAAGTCATCATTCTGAGAACAAGTGTTAATGTGAGAAAAAGAGTCTAATAAGAAGCACACATATGAAAATTCTATACCCAATATTTTGTGGATCCAAAACTGTTCCCAAAAAGTAAGCTTTAACTATTAAAGACAAAGCTAAAATGATGTGCTATATCAAATCTAACAATCTTTTAAGCAATGAACAAAACACATTTTTGTATTTGTAATAAGACTCCATTGCATTGATATAACAGGAAGGCAATACATTTAATAGCAGTTATGCTTTTTAGTAACTAAAATGCCATTTTGATGAGTATCTGACTTGGTATTTTATTATGTCTTCATATTTTTCTGACGTGAGCCAGGTCTTATAAATCTAGTTTATGAAACTATACTTCTGTCATTTGGACAGCATATAATACAGAATTATAAACTGATACCATGAATAAAACTATTCACAAACTGCTGTTTTAATAATAAGAGATATACCTTAAGCAAATGGGATAAAACAGAATTATAACTACAGATGTTCCAAGGTTAACTTTTCTTTTTGTATTATTACAATAGCAGACTGTGAATGCCCTTTTATAATTTCATTCACTAATAATTAAAAATATTTATTTAAATGTTTGTCTTCATAAAAATGTGTATTTAACTATCAAAATTTCTTTTTCTATTTATTTATTTATAAGTGAACTGAGTTTATGTCTTTGCCCTAACCCACTCCTAACCCACTTCCCTCCTCTTCCAACCTCTCCATCCGAACCCTTTTTCCACCCTCCTCTCCTTTCATTAATTCTGCCTATCCCACTCCCCCTGCCTTCTATCTTTCTGCTTGTGTATCATGGGACTTCCTTCAGGGTACCTGTGTTGGTATGGGAGTCAGATTTCTTCTGAACTTTACAAGGCTCTATCTATAGTGGGAAAGTCACAAATGGGAGATTCCTCTTCCCTTGTCCAGCACCTGCCCCTGAAACACCTTCTGAGAGCAGCTGTTTCTTCTAAGATCCCAGTTAATCCTTGGGGAAATGTTGATACACTGAACATTGTGCAAATTTGGTGGTAGAAATTCTCATCACAGTGACCATCTGGGAACAGCAGGCTGTTGTGGCTGCAGTGTGTTGGTCAGAAGTACCTCATCGCCGTTAGGCTTACAATCTTCCCAATCCCTCTTCCACAAGGTTCCTGGAGCTGCAGTGTGTTGGTCAGAAGTACCTCATCGCCTTTAGGCTTACAATCTTCCCAATCCCTCTTCCACAAGGCTCCTGGAATCTTGGTATAAGATAAGATTTTGATGGACTGATCAGGACTGAGTATTCCAGGTTCACTGATAATTCTATACTCTGGTCTGATATGTTTTTTGCCTTACTTGTCTTCCATCACAATAGGTTGCAACTTGGTTGAGCTCTGACAGTTTTTCTTATTTAAAGTTTAAAAAGAGTGTTTGGATGGTATTTTATTATTGATATTTTATAGTTAACACTATGCTAAAACAATGCTCAAAATAACAAATTTCTTTCTTTTTAAATATTTTTTTTCAACTAGCATTTATCTAATTAGTAGAACCATTGTCATATGATATAAAAGCATCACTTTCAAAAATTTTGCAGAAATCATGACAGTTTCCAGTTTCATATAGTCTGTAGTTTCCGATAGAATATAAAATACATGACTTTATCATCCTAGATGTACTTAAGTATTAATATTACTAAATAATCTAATTAACAAAAAGCAAATTGAAGTTGTTGGAAATATGTAAGAAAGGAAAAATAATGTTGGAAATTTGTCTTATGTGATTGCTAATTAACAAAGAAATTTGCATTAATAATGTCAAGCATTATTTTCAGCCCTGAAATGATACAAATAATTTCAATGTTCTTTTCCCATTAATAAATAATTCATTATTCATCTCCCATTGTGTTCCATACTGGGTGTTATAATATAAGGCTATAAAGGAAAATGTATTTACAAGGTCAATTGGCATGTATGTGTTAGACATGTTGACAGATTCAGAGATTACAGTGGCACTTCAGACAGAAATAAAGCAAATTTAAACAACAATGATAGCTAAAATTTTATAGTTGACTTTGAACATCTTCCTGTCTATTTTCAGAATTCATATTCCTGAGATTTGAAGCATTTGTCACACCTCCTACATATCTAGTTTGAGCAATTAGTTTGAAATGATTAGTGGTGTACACTCATATACATAGAAACCTCAAGTTTCTTATTTTTTTGTAAAGTGCTACTCTAATTTACAATGGCATCTTTTTAATTTTGAAGTCTTAATACTGTCTTCATAGATTTGCTTTGACAGTGTTTTGTTGTGTTTTGACATTGTTTGTAATTTTATTCCAAAGCTTTAGAATTCTAACTCTTTTTTCACATAAAAGGTACCATGGCAGTCAATTAAAATATTTTCCTGTTTTGGAATGGAGAACAGTGTTCTAAGATTTGACTGATGAATTTTTATTTCTTTTCTATGTAACATAAGTGTAGTTGACTTTTATATGACCCTGACATCTGCTTTATTCTCCTTCATGTATCAGGAATGTAAAGTTAAAGAAATAAAAAAATTATATAGAAACTGGTGGTTCACTTCTATAGGTTGAAAAGATGAGGTTACAAAGTTGAGGCATGTGAAATAATGATTTCTAATTTTACAGAGATATTCAATGTTAGCCTGAGCTACATAGCCAGAAACTATCTCAAACTACCCCTCCAAAAACTTTGGGTAACCAATTGCCTACTAACTAGTTCCTAACACCTTTCCCTTAATACCAGTGAACATATGCTCAGCATTGTAAACATTTCCAGATAGCAGCAGAAGGGTGAGATAATAGACACTAGACAGGATGAGATGTCTTAATAGTAACAATAAATATCTGATGATAAACCATAATCTATACACCTCGCATTATATCCTTAGGTAAGAAAAGATCTCAACACTCAACCAAAATGCAGCTTATTGCAATGGAAGAATAGTGAATTAGAAGCCCACAACTGACCAGAGTGCAGAACACTGCAACTGAAAAAGGAGAGGTGAAATACAGCGGGTAAGATGGTGGAAAGGGAAAAATGAGAAGAAAGTTTTAAGTGGGAAGGAAATAAAGGGAAAGTTTATAAGAAGATTGGGTGTAAAAATTAGCACTAAATATGTAAAATACAACTAAACAGATCCCTTCCACTTTGCTCTAAGATGTTCCTACCAAAACCCATAGGCAAGCAAATAAAATTCCCAGTTCCACATATGAGCTGTTGGTCACACAGGCTACAACAAACCCCAGAAACAATATAGGCATTTACATTTGCTGTCGGTTGTCTTCAAGTACCTGATTTGTATCCAAGGAATGGAAAAACAAACTGGAATGAATATGGAAGCAATCTCCTTGCTAACTTGCTTTCATAGTGCCAGAAGTTGTGATGCAGGCTGTATGGTAGAAAAACAGTCAATAGCCTTTCCCAGCTCTGAATATTACAAGCTAAAATAACAAGTATCAGAAAAGAAGAGACCACTGTGTAATAGTGGTGTTGCAGTCAGTCTGCAGCATTGATGATAAATGACCATCACACAGCTTAAGGGAACAAGGAGTTTACTTTCTTAGGACAGTCCGATTACAGTTCTCAGTCCACCTTGACAGGAGAGCATGCACCAACACCAGGGTCGAGGGAACTGGCCATACCATTACTGCATAACGGCTGAAAGACGGACAATCCTTACTTGCCAGACCAGCATGTCTGGCCAAGTGAACAGAAGGATGCCAACTCTCTCAACCAGCTCTCTGTGATTTATCCAGGGCCTAATCCCACCCACCATGCGCTGTGTTTTCCACATCAGCCAGACAATCTCCTTCAGGTTTGCTCCGGGCTTAACTCAACCATCAACTCTCTACAACTGTGCCCAGACCTTAAACCTTCTACAGTCAAGTTGACATCTGTGCTTAAATATGACAAGTGGTAAAGATAACTTCAAATAATAATTTTTAAATTTTCTTCCATGTATTTGATTTTACAACGCCAAATTCTTCATCAGAGATCTTGATGTTACGTGCACACTCAGAATTTTTTTAAATAAGATTGCTGTTTATGTGTTTTTGAGAATTTGACTGTTTTCCAGATATTTAATTTACAATTCTGATTTTTACCATTTGCTTATTTTTTTAATATTTATTTATTTTTTAACATTTTTTATTATTATTTCCGAAGAACACATTTCTTAGATGTGTAGGCTTAAGTAAGGAGAGTGATAAGCACATGTTTTCTCTGCAGGATCTTCTTACATAAAAAAAAATACATTACGACAAAATAATTTGTCGTAGAATACCAATATGTGAGCAATACATAAAATGTGTTACTTCCTAGTTTTTCCTTAATAAAGATTACGTACACACATATGTTGCTCAAGATGGGCTAATTAAGAAGGAACAATTTCTGAAAGGTTTAGATATATGGTTTCCTTCTTTGACTTTCCAGGAAAAAAAAGATTATATTTAGACTGGCAGACAAATATACTTGGATATAAACCAATTAATTTTCAGTATAGTTTATCATGGTAAATCTTATCTCTGGCTTGAGATTAAAGGAATTCCCTTCTTATATTGCTACCGATGTGCCTTCACCTATTTCTCTCCTGAAGCACCTACATTTGCTAATCACAAAACAGGTAATTATAGACCACGATAAAAGCACAGTAGCAGTTTTTAGCTCAGTGTTTATTTTTCCCTCTAAACTAACATCTAACAAACTTGTATTAGTAAAGAACGTATATCAGATAATAACTTTCATACAATTTTGAAATTAAGGGAAAGAAAATACATTAGTTTGTAAGTGCTATCATAACAGAATATCACAGATTGGATGACTTAAACAACAAAAATCTGTTGTTCCACAGTATTGAAGGCTAACAGCTCAAGATCAAAGAAATTGGCTGGATTTTTTTTTGAGGTTTCTTTTCTTGTTTTATATTCATCATGTTCCTCCTGTGTCCTGGCACCATCTTGTATTTTTTGTGTAATATCCCTAATATCTCTTATAAGGACACTAGTAGTAAGGATGCTAGTAATAATACACTAAGATATCACTTTAACTTTATGAAGCACCAAAAGTGCACTCTCTAAATCTATTCATATTCTGAGATACTATGGCTAAAACTTTGACATAAGATTTTCTATATTAAACAATTGAGCTCATAACAAATATATTTAACTTGCTAGCTGTGTGCTTCTTTACATATCAAAAGCAACAGAGACCATTTTTCCATTCAAAATTTCAATTTCACCTTCTCCATCAGAGACCATTTCACCTTCCCCATCAAAGTTTGTCCCTTCTTAGGGTCTGATTAATCCCATCAATTTTGTGTTTCAGAGAATTTGACAGAAGTCACATTAGGTTTATTTTGAGTCTGGGTTACAAGATGAAATGGAATTTATACCATAATCCGAAGAATATGCACACCTCTAGACTACCTGTTGACCAAGGCACACAGAGGATGCCAGTGCAAATATTCTGATTAGCTGTCATTGCTGTTTGACATCTTACACCGCAAATGTACACAAGCAAGAATGTTCAAATATTACAGGGGTTCTAACCTAACACAGATGGCATTGTCTTGGACCAAGTTGATGGAGTCAGAATGGCTATGAAGGCTCTATTTATAGGAATGAGGGATTCTCATAAGGATCATAAAAGAATGATCTTTAATTCTTTAATGAAGGTATCAGGGAGTTTTCAATACAATTGAAAATATTGGAGCTGAAGGAATATGCAAGTGTGATGTATCATCACAATAAGTTGTTAGAGTACATCTGGAAAACACAGTATTACTAGATTCTCTGGGTTATAAAGTTCTAATAGTGTGACAAGGGTCACACTTCACTCATCCCTGATTATGACAAAATGCAAGAAAAGAAATGAGCAAAGGCTAGTATACTCAGTTCCCAAGAGAATTGTCAGGAAGTATAAGTGAGTCACTTTCACTGGTATGAAATCCAAACTATTTTCCAATCTCAGTCTCTCTCAAAAAACAAAAAAAAATTCAAGGAATGGAAAAAATGTTCATGCTCTGTTTAGAACTGAGCACTCTGTAATCACTTTACTCTCTGTACTTGGGCTAGTTGTGATTCTCTTATTAAATATCATCCCTTGCAATGAGAAGCTTCTTGAGGAAAGCTAAGAGATGCATTAATCTGTAGTTATAATAGTAAGTATTTATAAGACAGTTTGATATCACGTTCGTATCATAAGGCCTATGACCTTCCCATCACAGGTCCTTGTCCTGGTTTACAGTACCAGGCATGAGTTTTCTATTGAAGCATGGACTTTAAATCTAATTGTAATGTAGTTGCTTATCCTGAAGTAATTAGCATCCATGCCACTATTTCCAAATAGTGTCTTAAAGAAAGTAAGTATTATTATTTTTGTCTCATTGGTCCAGTGAACAGCTTTTTAAGGAAACACACTGTTTGAAAGAGCTACAGTTCTGAATTGGTTCATAGAATAAACACTATTAAACAATCTAAAAAAAAGTTTTTCCAGAGAAATGTGCTAGGAGAAGCCAAGTGGATGGGAATGAAGGAGAGACAGAAAAAGGAAAACCAGCAACCCTTTTCCAGGTATAAGCGACTAACCAAGGGAGAAATAACACCAATAATTTCTTAGGAGAAATAAAGATGAATCTCAAGCACATGGAACCGATATTTAGTATATGAAATTAGGTAGTATTGGTAACACATCATTTTTAAATGTTTTGTTTATTTGCTTATATAAAGAGATAGAAGTATGCATATGGATGCCATGGCACATGAATGGAAGTCAGAAGATAGCTTGCAAGAGTGAGTTCTCTTCTTCTACCATGTGGGCTTTAGGGGATCAAATCAGGGGATCATCAGGTGTGTGATCAGGCGCCTTATATCCACTGGGCTATCACCCAGTCCCAAGTAACACATTCTAAAGAAAACTTTAATCATCAACATGATTAATAAAGGCATGCCCAGAAAATTATTGAAGTTCTCTGCAGTTTAGCTGAAAAAAATCCTCATGAAAAGCAAGATAGTAGTTCAATTAGTCAGCAGCACTCTAACTATTCAAACCCCAGAATGGTCTGTTACATCACACAGCACATATAACAAATTACCCTTTCCCCATACCATGTATACCATACATACAGCACTCCCAGGTACAGATACACACACACACACACACACACACACACACACACACACACACACAAATATGCACATATGTGTTTATACATGCACTCAATAAAGTTATCCTAGTTGAAGAAGTTGTAGGAAGAAAATGAACATGAGAGGAAAAATAAAAGTAAAATAAATAGGTATAGGACTTTTAAATATCTCATTAGCAAAATATTTCCATGCCTTTAGTACGTCATCCATATTTATATAATTTCTAACAAATATCTGGATATAGAAGAGAATGTTTTTAAATAATAGTTATATCTTCAATTTAATAGAACTTTGTATTCAATGAAGTAGGCTTTCTTAGTATATAAAAGGAAATTTGGAAACAAATACTATTTTTTGAAAAAATTCATGATCCTCATCTTTTCTTGGTTTATAGCTACAAATACAATTATCATATTTTAAAAATACATTTGGGGCTGGAGAGATGGCTCAGGGTTTAAGACTGCCTCAAAGCAGAAAATCCTGAATTCAGATCCCAGGTCCCACGTTAAACACTCCTGGCAGAAAGGTGGTGGCTTGCGCTTCTGGCCCTAATGGGTGGAGCCTGGGAAATCCCAAAGCAAAGCAAAAAAGAAGTAGAAGCAATCCCAGATGATTCCCGAAGTCACCCTTGGTCCTCCACAGGGACATACAGTTCCCTCTGATACACACGCACAATTAATTAATTAATTAATTAATTAATTAATCAATCAATCAATCAAGTTTAAAAGTAAGTGTTATTCTCTTTTGAAATTTCAGAGCTCATTATAGCCTTTTGTCTTTTCATTCTAGTGTGTGTATGTATGTTTGTGTGTGTGTGTGTGTTCACCCATGCACGATGCAGCGCACGTGCATGCATCTTTGTATATTTAATGCCTACAGCCATTTCAGAATGTGACAGGAACTCAGAGCATGTCAATAACAGCCAAACTTAGTGTAGGTTCTGTGATGGAATTATCTTTTGTGTGTCCCAGAAGATGCAAAAATAATAATTTGGTAGTTTTAATGGTTTGGTGTGACAATGCAATTATCCTAAGGCACAATTGAACACAAGTCTATATTATTATCTATTTCTGTATAATCACTCAGCAAAACTTGACATCTAGAATTATGGAGAGAACTTGTGATAACTAGAATAATAATTCTTCAACATTATGCAGTTTGGCATTGGTTTTGATACGAGCACCTGCCAACAATTACTTTTCAGCCTGAAGAATAGCTGTACTCTAATTATGTGATCTATGATGTAGAGGGCTCTCTGCCATCCTTGCACACCCTATCAGATCAAAATGTTCCCAAATTCACAGGAAGGGTCTATGAATGCAGAGTTGGTTATAAGTTATCTCACAATTGACAGTTTTCATAATGTCACATAGTAAAGACTCAAGAAAGATATAGTGAAATTGCTTTTTCCTCAATGTGTACCTCTCCTGTCCAATGATTTGTGTTTATTACAACAAAATGAAAAGTAATTTGAATACAAAAACAACTGAATTTGGTAGTAACAGCTTTGCTTTGGGTTTCAGGATGCATTTTATTTTCAGTGTTAGCATATATCTGGAGCATGATGTGTAGCAAGCTCTGCTCCAACATAGGAAAATCCTTTCCAGTACAGAAGGCATAAGTTACTCTGTTAATAATCATACTCTGTTAATCATAAGCAACGAAAAGTAATGGGACCAGGTTCAGAGACATTCACCAAGAGTTGATTGTATGGATGATGTGACAGTGACTAGGTACGTTCATGTTTCCTCTTATTCTTTTTAACCTGGATGTGTTACTGACCACTTGATATTTGTATTGTTTTCACTTTGAGGACCTTGGCTTTTAATTACAAAAAAGAGATTAAAAATACCTAAATCAGCATTAATAGGTAAAAGGTATAATTTTTAAGAGAAATAAAGGTTTTGGAAGGCAGGATGAGCACAACTGGGGAGTGCCGGAATAGAGCAAGGTGGATGCTTGAGCTAAATAGCAAGCTGGACTCATTAGGAAGGAGAGATGACAGTGAAGCAGAGAGGTACATGAGTAATCCAAGGACATGTTGCAAAGGCAAAGGGAAAAAACTTAGCAAAAACCCCGAGTAAGCAGAATTTCTAGCTGTTAAAAAGACAATAATAATATAAAGTATCAAGGACATCGTGCCATAGGAGAGCAGACGGTCTACAGGGTAGAGAAGAAGGGTCATAATGGAAAGGGTCTCATGAGGCATTCAGGCTACTTTGAGAGCTTTGGCATTCCTTACTCTGCAGGACACAAGAAGTGCCTGGAGAATTGTGATCAAAAGAAACATGATTCCCCTTCTGCTTAAAGGAACACTGCATTTGCTAAGCTGAGAACAGACAGTCACACAGTCACAATTTCGTTCTACAGACATATTAAGAATCTAATATGTACCAGATACTGATCTGTGTTCTGGGAGATCACAGTCAGCCAGACCAATGCCAGATTCATGTGGGAAGTTTAATTTATGACAGGAATGTGGACCCCTGAAGACATGGGGCAGAGGTTCTGAAACTGTGATATTTATTCTTTGAAGATGTGGGAGACTATGGAGGAATGGGGGAGACAGCACCAACCAAACTCTGCAACAGGCAGTCTAATATAGTCACAATGTTATGTTAACTCCAGATGGGATAACAAATGTAATATTTCATTTCTATTCTTCAGCTGATTCTGGGCCATAATTGCCTACTGATAATCATGTAAGTCCGTAAGTTTTCCAGTTCACTTGTTTGAACATCAATGATTTGTTAAGTACAGCAATTATTCAAATTTGACACTGTTCAAATTTTTGTCACTTAACAGTTTTAGTATTCATTATCATATTAAGATATATGTGTGATATTTTTCCAGAAATTTTAATACCTCTTGATCTTTCTTTGTAAAACATTCTCATAAATCATTCAGTGAACTGCCACAAGGAAAACATTATCATTTTCAACTACTTGTTATGGTCACTGCATCCTAAACATTGCAAAGACTTAGGGAGAGGCTCAGTAAAGCAATGGTACGCAAGAATATGTAACACTTACTACAGGAAATCAATTATTTACCTCCTAGCAGCTGAAAGTAAGCATTCTTGATTTTTAATTTGTACACTAATCTGATTTGATCTGTGAAGCACACATCATTGACTTCAATAGTTCATGAGTACTAACTGATTCTAAAAGTAAACTCTTCTTCCAACTGGCTTGAATTCAGTTTTCATCAACTCACTTATCCTTTGAAAGGAATATTATGTTCATTGCTTGTTACTAATGTTATAAAAATTAAGGAAATGTGTTTTTATTATCTCGGATATGGTCATGTTATCCTGGAGCAGTTTTGAGCTTTCGATGTGACCAAGGATGACTTTGAACTTTTAATTTATCTGCTTCTAACCCTATAGTTCTGGGAGTACAAGCATGTACCACAATACCAAATACAGTGTTCAGGATTGTGCATATGGGGTTCATGCATGCTAGGAAAGCAATTCACCAATTCAACTATATCCTCAGCTCTAAAAATACCTTTCTTAAAAAGCTCACTGTGACAGTAGAGAAACGTGTAAGTAATCACAAAACATTGTCATAATTACATCATTTTCGAGCAACTTAGGAAGGATCCTCATTGACATTCCACAACCACATGTTTAAATTCAGCTGCAAATAGAGAAGGTAATCCAGCAATCAGTAACACAGAAATACCAGATCCTAAGAAGTCAGCACCTCATCATGAACTCAGAATGTCAAAGAGTATAGTATGTTACACCATCTATTGAATTCCTCATTGAAGTAAAAGATTGTTATGAAGAGAGAATGTCCACATGCCATGTGACTAGAACATCACCTGAACATTAAAAAGCAAACAAAAGAATTAATAGATTTTGAACTCATACTTTACAGCTGTGGTTGCATATACATGAGTAAATATGAGACTAGAGACAGGATTTTACCAGGGAAGGGAGTAAAAAGTAGATGTAAACAGACATCACACTCAATAGTACTAGTGATGTGTCATGTTTGCACATTAGTTTAGAGAAAATGCATTTCTAAGAAAAATTTTTACTTCAGATAGACACAATTCCTTTCTAAAGGATAATTTAACAGAGTGTCTTAAATAGTTACATAAACCACAGGAAAGTCTATTTTTTAAAGTTTATTCTATTTTCACAACAAAACAGTTTACAGGATTTCTGAATAGAGCAGGTTAAAAAATATTTTGCTTCTGCTCTTCAGCTCCGTGATCACTCAGTAGATGGCTGATAAGAACAAAATATCTAAGTTAACAATAACTAAGGACAAACAACAATAACTAAGGATTAGTGACTAAGCATTAGATGATACGTGAGTTCAATTTAAAACAGAAAATAAAATTTAGCAATAAACATTTAATCTATTTGAGTTCCTACACTAAAATTTATAGACCAGATGGCTTAGAGTCCACAAATATGTGCTTCACCTGAAATTCCAGGTCTCCAAATTTGGTGTCTTATAATGACTCTGTCACTGGTTCATAGACTGTGCCTTCTTGCCATATCCTATAAGGGTGAAAAATGCAAATAGGCTTCCCAGTCACTTCTTAATAATAATGGTACTAATTCCACTCATGGTTGCTCCACCCTCATGAACCAAACACCTTCTAATAGCAACACTATGATGATGTGAAATTTAGGAGACACACAGCTGTATTAATTACCTTTCTCTCATTTAGGCTCAGAATATATGACAAGATGTAAAAGCAGACAGGCAAGAGGGTGGATTGATGGAGGGATGGGAAAGAGAGAGACGATGGAGGGAAGCAGGGATAAATATTCAATATACTTGTAAAAGTAGAAAAAAATCAAAAAAAAGAGTAGACAAACCAGAGTGAACCCTGGGGCCCATAGAATTAGACAGGCAGGAGGTGAGAAGGAGTGTGATGGATTGAGGAAGGGACTGGAAGGAGCATGGGCGAGAGAGGGAGATAGAGGGAAGCAGGGATAAGTACTTAAATTTGCTTGTAAAACTAGAAAAAAATAATACGAAGAACAAACTTACCGAATACATATAGATAAACTACAAAAAAGAGGAAGTGTTTGTTTAAAAGGCTATGGTCTAGCATGCTGATTGGCTTACAGTTTAAAAGGATATGGTATAGTATGGTACATAAGAGAAGTTTGGGAGGTTATCAGTAATATTCTGTCTTTAATCAGGAAGCAGATGGTGGTCAGGAAGTGGAGCCAATCAGAAGACTTGACTTTGTTTCCTCCAGGGAGGCTCCACTTTCTATATTCCATAACTTCCCAAATAGCAACACCAGTGGGGAACCAAGTGTTCAAATACAAGAGCTTGCAGAGACCATTTAACATTTGAACCACAACAACCCCAGAGTAAGAATTTGTTCTCTTGACTTTGTGTGGGGTGTCTTAATTAAATTATAAATCTGAAGGCTCTGCTTTTAAGCAATTACAAACTGGGTCTCCTCCCCTCCATGAGTTTTTCTTGACAGTGGAGATAATTGTCACTTTTTAAAAAGAGCTCTCTTTTGAGATACGAACAGCAATTTTGTTATTTTATAAAGCTTTAAATAATCAAAATAAGGAGTGGAGAGATCACTTAAGGGTTTTGAGTTTGCCTCACAAGCAGAAAGATGGTCCTGAGTTCGGATCCCAGATCCCAGCTCCCAAGTAAAAATAGCAGGTGACAGCATGTACTTCTGGCCCTAGTGGATGGAGTCTGGGAAATATCAGAGCAAAGGAAATAGAAGCAATCCAGTATGATTCCAAAATCACAGTGCCCTCTGATACACACATACACTTACCCACGCAATATTAAATAAATAAATAAATATTTTAAAAATTAAATAAAATATAAATAGATAATGAAAATAATCATGGTGGATTAAAATACATTTCCACTTCAGAAAATGTTTGCTGATATCAAAAATTATATTGAAATACCTGAAGGCTCCCATTGCCTGTTGTAAAATGAATTTTGATAAATTACCCTAATGTTGCAACATTTAACTAATACATATGATTCTTTAAAAAAAGATTTGGAGATGACATATAATTCAGTAGTAGAGTTTTAGCCTAGCATACATAAATGAATCTCTGGGCTTGATTGTCCACAGAAGAAATAAGGTATTTTTTAATAGACAACTCAGTATAGTGTTGCTTTTTTTGTCCATAGATCTTTACCAGTGCAAGAATATATCTATACCAGCTTAAGAATATAACACACTGAGCTGTCTCCCTTGATAGTCACAATAAACCAACGGAACATTTTGTAAGAGAGAGAGAGAGAGAGAATCTCAAAAATATGTGAGTTGCTTTTATTTTGAATGTCAGACATTAAACAATTCATAAGACACTTAATACACAAAGTTAATCAAATGCTTCAGTATTACAATTCTTTTAGAGTTTCATATATGCATAGAGTGAATTTATATTTGAAACATTAATCTCCAATCCCATTTTCCTTCCTTTTCCATTAAAACTCTTCTTCTACCCTATCAGTCTCGCTGCTATTTTCATGTGTTTTAACACATATGACTCACTGAGGTTTACCTTCATCCTAGTGTGCCAAGGTCAGAGCAGAGTGTCATCAGCCCAACTCTCCATGTAGTAGGAGTCTTGGACTCTGCTGATTAAGAGCACAGTTTTCATATTAGTAGTAACAGAGTCTAGGTGGTGTTCCTTGTGCAGATCACAGCCTGATTCCTGAGGTATGTGCCCAAGCACTTGTTAGAGCATGAATCATGTGTCAGTGGCTACACTATTGTGAAAAGCATCTTCCTTCCCCCCATCCAGCATTAACTTTCAGCAGCCTCCCAAAAAGGAGTGGGGTCTGTTGAGACCTCCTCCATGGTAAAAAGTTGATAGGACAAATCTTGTGCAAGTCTTTTGAAAATACGTGCCTATGGTAACTATTATCCATGCATTATGAAAACTGTATTCATGTTTTCCTAGCCATGAAACATTAAGTGATGCATATTTAGAGCTCAATGAATACCCACTTTAGAAATGGACTTTATGGTTTTTTTCAAAGAAATTTAAATTCTATTTTTATTTGATTCAGCTACAGCAATTTCCCCTGAAATATGTTTTAACACACTTTGGACTATGATTTAAAGGACAAACTATGACTAACTGTTGAATAGGTCAGAACATGTGCAGGAATCAATTCCAGTTTAAATGCACACTTGAATGGAAGCATGTGAAGATAGGTGAGAACAAACACTGGAGCATTTGTAACTCGGTGTAAAGTGGATAAGGAATCACAGAAACAATGGTGACAGAATCCTTCATCAAAATGGCAACATGTATCAGAAAAAAGGAAACACTTAGCAATGTTTACTAAAAGTACATTGCTTCTAGGTAATGCAATGAGAAATGAGAAATTAGAGTAATAGGTAGGTATTTTAAATATTAAAAGAGAGTATATTTTATTTATAAGTGAAAGAAAGTCCAAAGGAATCCTATTGCTTAGCATAAAGCCAAAGTTTCCATATGACTCAGGGAGTTTTTTGCAAGAGTGACACTGAGTGGCTTCAAGTCAGGGTCTCAATATGTAATAATACAATCAAGCAAGGTCTCTACATCAATCCCTGGCCTGCACACATGCATACACACAGCCAATGTACACACATATATGTTCTAACACACATACAAACACACATATACACATGGGTACTACATACACATAAACATGCAAAAAATAGAGGAATGGAGGACTCTTCACTACCCTGATCTCTGTAAGAACCCTTCTCACTTTTGCTCTTCAGAATCATTCAGTGAGCAAATGTACCATTGTAACTGCATTGTAACTGTAATCTTTCTCTAAGACATGTCAGACCATGATGTTTAGAAAATGTTGGCATAGTGACTTCAGAGAAGGGTCAACCTTGAATACAGATCAGAGATTTGTAAACAATTGAAGATGAATATGATCTCCATTCCATCTTACCGGCTTCTCTCCCAAAGTTCAAATGAAATATTCACAGGTGCCATGTGCCCTGACATCTTAAAAGGTTGTAAAATTGCTTCCATCCTTTTGCCTTGCTAACTAAATGATACAAATGAGCTAAAATTAAATGTTACTTTACTCCTAAAACTGAAGTCCTTCTGATTATTTTAATAACATGCAAATTGCATCTTTATGACTCAAAGTACATAATCACCTGGGTAATAATCCGATGTATTAATTACATTAAAATTTATTCAATTAATTAAAGATAGTTCATTGCAATTATACCTTACCAAAAAAAGGCCCTGTCCTTTAAAAATGAAAGTATGATTGAAAACAAGGACACTTTAGATACTTTAACATTTATTTATTGCATAATTAATGTAGGCAGATGGATTCAAAAATGTTTCCTATGATTTATTATTATTGAGAAATTTGAATCAGTTAATAATGAATAATTTTTAAAAGTTGTAGCAACATTCAGAAGAAAACAATTGATTCTGTGTTTGTCATTTTCTGTTGCTATTTGCAGTGTGCTAACTGAAGAGATGAAATAACCTGAAAGGTACTATAGGTTCAGAATTCACTGGGTCAACATCAGAAAAAAAGATACTTCAAAATATCTTGGTAGCTATTTTTACTTTGATTTTTGTTCCCTATACATTACTATTTATTAAAAAGCAAAATACCTGAGTGGTTTATAATGTGAGAGGAAAAAAAAGACCATGAGAAAGCAACTCTACATAAATATATCATATTGCCCACTTGCTGCTTTACTTTCTTATCTGGAACTAGAGCCCAAGTCTAGTCAAGGAAATGGGTAAATCTTATCAAGAACACTTCTCTGATAACTAAAAAAAATAGCAAAAAGATAACCTAATTATTTTAGGGTACTTTGCCATTTACAAGGTTTTCAATGTTCATGAATTACATAATACCTAGGGAGTCAATGATAAACAACTTGAAAGTACATAAAATTTACTTGAAAGAGAACATATATTTTCTCTGCAAACCTACATATTTAGGAAGGTGTTGCTAAAATGCACATCTTTCTTGCAACCTGCACCAGTGCAGTGACAAAGAAGAAGAGCCTGGTCTACATGCTGGTGATGGAAACAGACTTATTATGAATAAAGAAATACAGTCTGTGTCTCAGAGTCTTTCTTCCAAAGTATACAGAAGTCACGTGTTCAAGGAGAAATGGAACTGGCCTGAGCTGTCTGAAATACCTCTGTTCCTAGAGCCACTGTTGGCAGAGGATTCATTTGGTTCCCTTTCTCCTGTGTCATCATCTTCGCTCATTTCTCTGAATAAATACCAGATAGGAAGTTCATTTTGGTTAATAAACTCTCCCAAGTAAGGGATGATTGATTCTGGCTCAGGGTTTAAGGAAATGCCATCCATGATGTTGGAATTCATAGAAACAGGAGTACCTGGTAGCTGTAGCAGTAGAAACTTGCTTAAAACTAGGAGAAACAGGAAGCAGAAAAAGGTCAGAAGCAAGGAACTGATGTTAAACCTCAAACACCTTTCCAGGGACACAGCTTCCTACAGCTAATCTCCATCCTCTACAGGCTCCAGAACATGCAAAAACACAATCACCAAGTGACCAAGTCTCCATGAGCCCGTGGAGCACCTTTCATACTCAAACCAAAACAGTGCATTATTGGTTGAAAAGGGATGACTAGAATTAAACTATATTGAGGGTTGGGGAGAAAGACAAATCTCATTTACTGAAAAAAGGAGGAGACATGTCAGCACCCTTAGGCTGAAAATGTCTTATTTATTGGTATACAGCTTTGACCTTTGAAGAACATGATTTATATATTGTTGGTATTCTTCTATATTTTCAAAATTCCTAATTCCATAGGATGTTTCAAATACTCTCATGATGTCAAATATTTTTTGACAGTTTATAAAAATTTCTTTACCAGTATATACTCTTATGAAAATGAAACCCTAGCTACCATTATTAACCAAGTGGCCCAACCTAACAGATATGATGGACACAAAAGGATGGTTAAAGCTTTTGATTACAAAAGTCACTGGAGTTTCCTTTGGCCAACATCAAAAAGACTCCAATCCCAGGGGCTTACAATAATAGAAATTTATTGGTTTCATTTTTTGCATGTGTATGTGGGGAATTAAGAATGTGTGTGTGTGTGTGTGTGTGTGTGTGTGTGTGTGTGTGTGTGTGTGTGTGTATGCATGTGCAGACTCATGTGAACACATATGCCTATGGAGGTCTTAAGTTAACATCAGACATCTTCCTCAGTCTATCCCATTTTATTAACATAGGATCTCTCAATGGAATCTATAGCTTGCGATTGGCTAGCCTACCTAGCAATTTTTCTCTGATGATTTGCCATATCTGCATCTTGAATACTGGTTACAGTCAGCTGAAATGCCTATATCATTTGTGTGTGGTGGGGAGGAGAACGTTAAGTCCTCAAGTTTTTGTGGCAAGTGACTCATCCTTTGGTCCATCTCTCCAGTCTCAGAAATAAGTAGAGTCATGCTTCTTGGACATGAAGTCTAAGATGAAGGTGTTAGTGGGGCAGAGATTCCTCTAGAGCCTTACAGAGAGGGTTTTTCCTTGCCTCTTTTACCTCCAGATAGTGCCAGTCAGGCAGTCTGTCACTTGCAGTGCACCTACCAACCTTGCCTCCATTCTTTTTGCAATGTTATTTTGCAGGTTTTCATTTCATCTCCCACTCTCAGACTTTCTATATCTATGTCTAAGTTTTCTGTTTTAAAAAGATAACCATATTGGACTTGAACCGTTCTAATGATCTCATTTTTACTTGATGACTTATTTAAAGATATCATTTGCAATACATGCACATTCTGATGTGTTAGGGCCTCAATATTATTTTTTTTAAAAAAGACACACAATTCAGTCAATTGAAATCAAGCTTACTCAAGACTGTGCATGTCTTTCTGTATAAAAAATCTTCTAATTCCGTTCCTGAATCTCCAAAGCCTTGGAGAGTCCAGCATCCATTTAAAATCTCAAATACCATAATTTAAAGTATTTGTAAAATTTATACATTAAATATACTATACAATTTAACATGAGATAGAATGGATTTTTTTACCCCTCTCTGAACACTTAAAACCAGATAGCCACTTAATATCTCACGGGTTGATGTGGTCTGCAATTATTTCTCTCCTCCAGTAGCTTCTAAAGTATTTCTTGGTGCTGTGTAAGCTATCCAGCAAGGAGGAAGTTCTCAGACCAGTTTTAGTTGATGTGTTTTTCCCATGTTCTGTGATCAATATTAGCTGCATCTTCAAAAATAGTGTCTTACTGAGATTTTTTTTGGAAAGCAACCTGGATGGAGCAATGGCAAAAGCCTATGATGTTTGGGGGCCTTTGAGACATCTCTGACCAATATCTTATCAGGAAGTGTCACATTCCTGCTACTTCCAGTATAATTTTTTTCACTGGGTTCTAAGTGGATCAGTTCAGGGCTTCCCCTCCCCCCATTTTCCACACTCTATGCTCCTCTGGATAGGGACTGCCCATCATTGTTCCTTTCTTTAAAAGACCTGTTCCATTGTAATACCAGCATGAGAATCAAGGAGATAATCAATAGCTTTCTGATCAAACTTAAGACCCACTTGTCAGAATGGAACACATTCCTGTGACTGTAAACTGGGACAAGAATTTTAAAAAGGGAAAGAAATCGATCAATAGGGAAAAACAGCCAATGAAACTATAGGTAGAAAGACAGTAACACCAAACTGCTCTGTAAATAGCCATACACCCATAGATTGGAAGAACACTTAACATTCAGCCTATAAGTTTCCTTCTACAACAGAGTAAGAGGATCTCAACACCCTGGCAGGATGCAGCCTAGGGCAGTAGAAGAGCAGTGAAGTGGACAGCAATGGCCAACCATAATGCAGAATACCAGCACCTCAGCAAGGCTCACCCAGAATCAGGTCAACCTAATCAGGTTGCAGAAAAGAGGGTGGTGAAATCGTAAGAACCTAAAAGATGGGAAGGTTCACCATTTAAGGCAGTACTACTGCATCTAGAAACTTGCTACAGTAAGAACAACATGCCTCCATAGACTACCTAGAAACTCAATAAAGATAAGAACATACAGTGGAAACCTTGGGGACTAAAGCTGGATGAGGGAAAGGAAATGCTCCTATCAGTGGGGTGGCCTGAAGAGAAGGCAACTTGGTATGCCACAGAGACCTGAACCCTCATAAAGGTGGACAAGCCAGAGGGAACCGTGGCATACAGGCAGGAGGGTGAGAGGAAGTGTGAGGGATTGTTGAAGGGATGGGAGAGAGGGACCATGGAGGGAAGTAAAGATGAATACTCAATGTGCTTGTAAAAGTAGAAAAATAAAATAGAAATTAAAAAAACAGTCAATTATCTTCCTTCTAAATATACTAGTGAGGAAGAGAAGGACATACATCAGCATGTTGAGGAGAAATATCTTCAAGAGATAATGTCAAAAGACCCAAGAATATTTGATTTCAGCCAATCAAAATCCATTATTTTCATATCTGAGAATAATCCCCATTATTAGATGCTGTGTTGCCAGTGGGGATCTCAAAGACCAGCACAGCTTATATGACAGAGGAAGGTGCTACCTCCCTGCCAATAGATGAAGCAACAGCTTTCCCACCTATCCTGAACAGTCATGGTGTTAGCCCTCCATTTCTTGTAAAGATCTGTGCTTGAAAATGAATCATTAATTCAACCTTGTCTAGACAACACAACAGACTTTGCTGCCTTTTATCTCTCTCTGGTGCAAACAACAAAATCTTGTTTGAACCTGTAAGTCACATGTTAAGCCTTATGCTAGTTAGATAACATGAGTGTCAACTGGACAATTGAATACTGAGCTCTAGGCACATTTGTGAAGAGTTAACAATTAAGACAGATACTTTTCAAAGCCTGCAGGAGATGGTCGAATTGATGTGAAAACACCCAAGACACAGTGGTTAGGTGGGTGAGATGGAGAGAGCTTGTTTAGTAAGTTGGCTCTCTTCAGCATACTTTGGGAGACTTGTAGACTAGCAAGTGAGGAATTGCTCCTCTTTCAGCAATTCCTGTGAACACAATGTGGCCAGTTCCCTCAACTTCTGGTGTTGGTATGCTCTTTCCTGTCAAGCTTGACCATGAACCTTACTACAGACTTGCAAGAAGGAATAAAACTTCTTGTCTCCTTAAATGAATATTTCCCCAGTCATAAAAGAATGTTTTTCCTACAAGCATTGCTTTGTTCCAATTCAATACAATAAATGAGAACTTTTTTTAATTTTCAGATATCTAATCTTTTTTTTTTTAAATAGCAGCTCATGTATATTCCTTCCCTCTCATGTTTTGTTGTATGTTGCAAAATGAATCCAGGCCCTCCTTCAAAACCTTGCCCACAGATATCCTCAACTAAGTATTGGATTTTATCACTTAAAGTTCTGTTTTTCATGTAACAGAACCCTGTTGTAACAGAACCTACTGCTTGTGGCCAGTACCATTTATGTTTTGTTTTCTAGGATTGCAATCTGTACTTCCTTCAGAGTACTCGAGAAAACAAGTTTGAACTGTTATATTTCTGCCAGGTGTAACTTTAGAACTCTCCAGTCACTTCCTAACATGAGCCTCAAAGCTCCTTTGGCCTCTAAGCATTATTTAATGCCAAATACGCTTTGGTATTAATAAGAATTTGTTATAGGAACACCTTCTTTTTCAATATTTATTGACTAAAATGTACAAATCCAGACTATTTGTTTCCTTATCTATGAATCTATTGCAGAATAGAAAAGAACACTCAGAAAACAAGCAAAACTTTTAATTCCCAAGCAAATTTTATTGATTTTCTTTTGGAGAGGACATTCTTAATGAACTTTTCCCAAATTTATTTGTCTCCCAATATTATATTAAATATAATCTTTCATTTAAAAGAATTGATTGCTTTCTTTTCTTCAAAATTCCTTAGTACTGTCTGCTTTCATATAATAAAAATTACTTAAATATTTTAAGTAAGATTCATACAATAGGAGATATTTAAAGTGATATAAAAACTAAAAAACATGAACTTTCCAAATTCACTTTTTTAACATGACGCCTCACAAGAACAAATGAGATTCTTTGTTGAGACAGAAGAGATGTTTACCATTATTTATTTATATTCATTTACAATAGCTGTCTTTCTCAGAGACATTTCTATTTTATTGCAAGTTATACACTCATGTTGATATTTTCCATTTCATGCTCAGGTCTGAGTAACTGCTATCCCCTGTTAAAAGCAAGACACTGATTGTTTAATGAAGAAATGGCCAAATGTCTTATGAATTGTACACTTAAAGACTTCTATCATCCGTTGAAGCCTGACTCTTGTGGTAAGTGGAGATTATTGCTGATATAGTAGTAAATTCTTACAGCTTATTTAATAGATAAGGAAAGGAATATCTCCTACATATTTTAGTGCTACTAATATTTTACTGCAATTTGCAGGCATTCTTGTTAAGACAGCACTTAATAAACTTTCCATGTAAGAAAGAACTTGAAACTAACTTAAAGGCCACACTTTTGAAATGATCACATTGATTTGGTAATATTTAACAATTTGCATTTTCTCATTATTTTGTAATATAATTTAACACTGTTTCAAAAATATGAATGGTATGGCATCATAAAATTTATCATACTCAAAAAGTACCAATATATACCTTCACCTTTCTACTTGAATCCTTATGTTATTTTCCAAAGATTAGAACTTTTATTCTGAAAAAAGAAGTTAAAAATTCTTTTGAATTTTTCTTTACCATCATTTCATTATTTGTTTACCCTTGTTTATTTTTTAAAAATAACAGAGAAAAATAGTTTGTTCATTTTTTCATTCTATCCAAAAAAGGACCATTCTCTATATTTAATATGTTTATCAAATTGAGTGTTGACTATTATTAAGAACAGGGAAACAAAACGGGCACTCTCACATATGATTTAAAAATACAAGGAAAGAGTTGCGTAGTCATAGTATTCTTGTGATACTTTATATTTTAGTAATATACATTCATTACTAAAGACCAATTATTTAGTTATAATAATAACTAAGCTCATTAAGCCCCTATTGTGTTGCTAAAGATGTGTTGCTAAAGATCGTGTTGCTAAAGATGCACCTAGAATGTGTGTATTATGAGTTGAATATGTGTTAAAATCTTTCCTGTATTTTTATCACTATTTATTATTTCAGCTTGAAATATCAAATGTCATAGTCATTAGACATATAAGTAACTGTTGAAATTTCAGATTACATTCATTAAGCATAAATTAAATAAAAGATGAATAAATTTTTGTTCCTGTACTGCACTATCATTTTCAAGAGCTCCAAAAACACTCATGGAAAGTGGCTATTTTGGTGTGTAAGTAGAATGAACTTAAAGCACAACCATGACTGCAGAAAGGTCTCAAATGCCACTGAGTTTTTCTTCGAGACCTAAATTCACAAAGTTTTCTACAGAACCCAGGAAGATAAATGAAGGCATCTTAAAAGAAACCTACTTTAAAGAACAACAGAATTTTTCCTGGAATTCAGACAGCACAGTGCCTTATAGGACTTTCTAGAGAGGAGGCCAATACCATACTGAGGCCCCTTAGTAATCTGGAGTTCTGGGTCATGATTGAGCAGAATGGTTTTATGGTGACTGGAGATTTGAATACGACTCAGATGGCATTGTATGAGTAAGGTTGCCTTTCATTCATATGTGCCAGGAAAATAGTCAACCTGAGCAATGGCTTAGCCAACCAGGGGCCTTCACAGCTGCTATAGACATTTGACAGAGGGATATAAAGGAGACAATAACTGAACTGCTGAAAGCAGCAGGCAACAGTTATTTTTATAGTAGGTGCTTGTTGAGAAGCCTGCAATTTCTAAAGCTAGAGTGAAAAATACATCAGCATTTACAGAATGACTCTCTACATTTAAATGAAACAGAAAGAGCATGCAATTGCTTTATTTTCAAGATTAATTAGACTTCAATAAAGTATGGTTCTTGGTCATATAAAACATAAAGTTGTACTTTCACTCAATGATATGTAGGTCAGTAAATACAGCTATTATATGTGAACTGTTAGGGATCTAATTGGCCAGATTAATACACTAAATTCATGATTTACTTTGTGAAACATTATCCACAAATATGCTTGTCAGTTCTTTGAATTTCAGCTTCAAGACCTTAACTCTTTGGAAAGTCATGATACAGTAAGTGGTTTTGGCTCCAAAGAATTGTTAGAATCTAATCTGTCATGAATTCTATCATGAGTAGGTTATAATAACTCTGGAAATGAATATTCAGCCAGCATGTTAGCAAACCATGATTGTGTAACTAATGTGGGGTTCACATTTGAAATTCCAAAGTATCCATTCTGGCATGTTTTGCTGGGGAGGACTCCATTTCATGGACCCACTTAACAATATAGTAACTTGGAAATGTTACTTGACTTTTTCCAAAACAAACAGTTTTTTTCTTTGCTACCATGTAGATCGATCCTTTATACTTAAAGTCAAATGAATTCCAAATGCAAGGAGAGATTCCTATACATAGAAGCACCTGGAAAACAAATGTATTGGTTTCTGGTAGTATTAAACTACAGATTTAAAAATTTCTTTTTAAGAATGTAAACATTACTTGAAATCAAAAAAAGATACTATTTTGTCAAAAATATAAATAGCAAACATTTCCTTGGGGAATGAAACACCTTAAGCAAAATCAAAATAGAAATCATAGCTTAGTGCAAATTATTCACAGCTGATCCCTAGAGCAGGGGTCATGGATGTCAAACACAAAGATGACTGAGAATCCTGAATTAGAACTAATTTGATCTGCCAAGTTGGAGGTCAGTGGAAGAAAAGTTTTATGTAACAATTACATAAAAGTTTATTTATATATATATACATATATATAATATAAAATTTTGCCTTGGGTCTTATTAATTGTGACAGAAAGCACCAACATAAGATTGAACTTTTTATGACTTTGTGGGGAATCATTGAAGTAAAAGTAAAGTAAAGTAAAATGAGCTACTTTCATATAAAAGTAGCTTAAGAAATATTCAAGTATTTATAAGACATCTTAGAAGATATTAAATGTAGAGATTTTATGAAAACCTGTCTACTATGGTTGGTATATCTGTGAAGAAGATTTTTTTTCTAAATGACTTATTGTCGATATTTTGGCAAAATGTGCTAAAATATTTATGCCTTATTGAATGATTGTAATTATTGATAATTTTTTCATGATGATGGTTGTTTACTGGTCAACAGTAAGCAGAAATGAATTGACCTTTATTCCTTTGAAAATAAAGTAGATACTTTTCTAATTTACTTATTTTAATAGCAGAAAGTGTTCTTATTTCTCCCTGACATTTAAAATAACACAGTTGTAATAGATCCTTTCCCCAAAGTTATTTTTTTACTAAAATATCTACTGGAAGGGAACCCTTAGTTAGTTTTCGTGTCAGTAATTTTAGATGATTAATCCTCTGCAGATGAATCCTCAGGGAAAAAACTTTGGACCTTCATCTATTTCTTCCACCATGGTCTTCACTGGTGTTGCTATGGATACATCTTTGGATGAATTCTCTGATCCAAAGTCTTTGGATTAGAAACATGTACATCTACCTCCATCTTTGAGGAGGCAGTAGGACTACATTCCATTCTCTAGGTGGGTCTTGATATCAAGCAGGTACTGATGCTCTAACTTCTGTCCCTCATTCTCCTCTCCATTCTCACCAGATGCAACTACTCCTTCAAGGCAACCATCTGAGCCAAGACTAGGTCAGCTGAAGATAGCAGTTGTCCTTGGTCTCTATCGGAGAATATTCAGCAAGTGATCGGTGGCCAAGAGGTCCGGTAGTTTGATCTCTAAGTTATTCAGCCTGTGCATCAGATCAATCAGCTAGGTCCTGGAGGAGTTCATGGATTCAGAACCTTTGCTACTGCAACACTGAGCTCTGTTCTTAGATCCAGTTCATTGTTATGATTCTGCTCACACTGGATTTGGTACTTAGTAGATCTGTAGATCTACAGAAAAAATCACAACTCATATTTCAAAGGCATAAGAGGCAGTTTATGTTGAGCAACTTCATGTTGCTTTCTTTTTGCTGCTTCATTGTTTTATTCCTTTTTCTTGTTTTTTTTTTGTATTTGTTTTGGTCTATTTGTTTTTCTTTGGTTTCATCCATGAATGTGATGAGTTTATGTCATATTTAACACCTTTACTATCTTATCCCATTTCCCCTTCCCAACTTCTCAGTTTCCTCTGACTTTCAAGTCTTTTGATGTATGTAGCCCACTGAGTTTCATCTGACTTGCCTTTCATGGTGTATGTGTGGATACTTGTTGGGGCATGAATGATACATAGTGGGTACATACTGAGGAAAGTACACCATCTCAATTGTCTTTCAGGGGGTTTTATTGTCTCTTGAAATCTCAAAACTTCATGAAAGGTAAAATATTGTGGCAGTAGACATAGCTATAATAAGTCCTATAGATGTCTTATCTTGACCTTAGATACTGTCTGAAACATCTGTCTCTTCCCTTAGGTTATCAAATTCATATCAACTCTGCTTCTATGATGTTCTCTGAGCCTCATAGGGAGGAATGAGTTAGATGTCTTGTTTAGGACCAATCAGTCCCCAGTCACTGCATTTTCTCCAGTCAAAATTCTCTCAATTAAACACCTTCCATTTTTACAAAAATAGTCTTCTTAGTGGAGAGCTGAAAGTTGCTCTAATCTATGAATATAATGATAAATGCTTAGATGGAATTTTGATATAATTTACTTATAAATGAGCCTTAGACACATTTCCCCTAAAGGGTTTATGGCCTCCCTTCTACAGATTCATGATTTGGCTTACAGTATTGTTACCTGCTGAAAAGTCTTGAGTCCTATCAGCAAACAGTTGTTTATCCTCTTAATATTCATGCCAAGAGTGGTTGTTTATTGTAGCTTACAATATTCAGTTGGATGAGACTATTGATTGTTTTTATTCCTGAAAGCTTGCAAAGTACTTTCTGAAAAACTTATCAGCAATAAATGGACTTCCCAGTTACTTCCAGCTTATTCTTTCCATGCTCTGCAATCTGTGTGTGTGTGGTCTTCAGCAATTTGGGTCTCACTATCAGTTTCTGGAAGGTAACCAAGAACAATGTCAAAAGTCTATGCTGCTTGGAGGGACCCTGAGGACTCTCTGACCAACATTTCCTCAGGAGGTATCACATATCTCACACTGAAAATTTTATTTAATTGCCATAACTTCTGTAAGAGCATCTCAGAGCACTCTTATCTTCTTCTATTCTTTAATTCTTGTTTTTCATGAGGAGGATTCTTAAACTTCTGTTCACTGACCTAAAGAAGTTCTTTACTAAGCTACATCAATTGGAATGTATCAAATTTTCTGTTAAACCTTAAGAAAGAATTTTAAAGTTAATATCATGTATTCCAGATCCATGTTAAAGGGATGACAATTTGATTTGATATACTTATAATAAAGACCTATATGAAAAATGATATCAAATGTGTATACCAGCAATTCTGTCAAATATGAAACTATTTCCATACTTGATAAATATAAACCATTCCTGCCTAACTAGAGTGGTTACTAATAATAATGAGAAAAAAAACCTTGCCTGTCTCTCAGGACCAACTGACCCATGTCCCAGCTGCTGTTAACTGCAGAACTAACAAAAGACATGAAATAGTAAATGAGTAAAATATTGATCAACAGATTTCCAGAAAGGATGCTTAATGATGTTACACAGACAGCCCTAGAAAAATCCATGTTCATGCCCATTTAAGGGAAGCCATTTACAGCTTGATTCCAATTGGAAAATACTAGTATAATAACAAGGAATGAAATATAATCTTGATCAATACTACAGACTGTTCCAACCACCAAAGGGCAAAATGTTCATCACTGGGGAAGTGAATTAGAAGGAAGAAATTTATGCTCAAAGGAAAAAGAACATTAAGATAGCATATCCATTCCAATTTGCAAGGAAGATGTCCCATGTCTGACTGAGAGAAGCAAAAAAGAGACTTAGATTTGAGCCTAAATTTCAAAGTGCTAAGAATCAAATTTTGATTGACATTTTTTAAATGGATGAAATCAGTAGGTATATGCATAGCAAAATGCAAATTAGGTCAACACTGTTTCAATACCACAACTGAATCTTTAGAAAAGATAAAAAAGAAGTTGGAGACTAATGACATGCATGAAGAATATTATGAACTCCAAATGAGATGAGATAAAGACAGCTCACCAAAGATCTCTTGACTTCCACTCACTCCCAGAAACTGACTTTTTCTATCAGATCCATTTGTTCATTCTGAGTATTAGAAAAATATGAGAAATATTGTGGTAAACCTCAAATATCACTATCTTGTGGCTGTTTCACACAAAGGCTATTCAATAAGGATTATTGAATTATGTTGTTGTTGAAAATATAGTAATAAAAATGTTATATAGTGCTTCTTCATTGGAGTTTGATAGTATTAAAACTTTGTAGTGGTTATCATATGTAGTAAAGCTTCAACAACAATTGTAAACTTCTTCTTAGTTCTAATTAATAATAAGTAATATTTAATGAGACAAGTTAATATTCATAATTAAAAATCTATTCACCTAATGCATTGTAAATAACCTATAAACTTTCAGATTATAAAGTCAATTGAATTACTTTGGCTTAGAAACATAAAAATCTAAATATACTTTAACTTTTAGAGTGTGATTAAAGGGTATTTTATACACATATGACAAAAGCTACATTTTTAAAATTAAAACCTTTCTAATATTTAAGAGGTGATAATTCAAATTTTTATGTTAAATGAAAATAACATGTTAAAGAAAGTATATTTATATCTCATAACACATAATTCAGTCAAAAGCACACTCATAAAATTTGGCTAAGTTTAGTAATCTTACCTAACATAGTTACCACTTTCTATTGCTTCATTCAATTATGATTAAACACAATAATCAAATTTGGTAGATTTTAAAACCAAACCTTTTTTAGAATTCAGCTGTTTTATGTCACTTAATGAAATGTATTTCAATTTATTAATACAAAATATCTTGCAATGAGCACTAAAAATATAATGTGACATTGTAAAATGTACTTCTATTAGCTGTTGATAGCAGCATAAAAAAGAAAACTATGGTTTTTCTGCTTTGTTTTAATTGGTTTGTGGAGTATTTAAAACATTGTTTTGGTAGAAATTTTCTAGTGAAAAAAATGGATTCTTATCTTTAAAATATGGTTCCCTCAGTGAGGGAGGGGTCAATCACCCATTTGCAAAATGGTTACTTTTCCTACTTTTATTACATCTACCCTTGAATGTGCTCTTATAATGAGATCCAGTTTAACAGCTTTTTGTCTCTGGCCAGGGGGTGACATATAGTGCCCAGCAGGATGGAGTGAAGGGCATTGCAGGAGCAGCAAAACTGCAAAAGAAAATCAACAAACCACAATCCAGAATTTCAGAGACTCTATATCAACCACCTAGAACTAGGCCAGACTAATCTCTCCCCATCCTGAAGCTCAGGGACATTTGCGGAAGAGGGGGCAGTAAAAGTGTTAAGAGCAAAAGGATGGGAGGAGCAATGATTTGCAAGATACTCCATACTAGTTAGGGATGAAGCAATCATAATTGGACTTTGCATGCCCGGTGCAATGTCCAACACACTATTGACCTCACAAAGTCTAGTATCTGCTAAAGGTACCAAGATTCTTGAGGCAAGGGATTGGCAGCCACAGTAGTGTTCCTATGCTTAAGGGGAACACGGGAAAGGGTTCAGGGAAATGCCACTGGGTCCTTGTATGGCATCGGAGAGGAGAGCCCAGAGGAGAGTCAGGGATGCACTTTAAAGGACTCTCTGGGAATTAGGGCAGGAGGCACTGGGGGATGGGGAGGGAGGGGTGAGAGAAGGACGAGCAGGGGGTTCGGGGGGAGGAGGAGGGAGGGAGGGAACCGGTGTACCTATTAAGTTTGTATGAAAGGAAATAATAATAAAAAATGTTAAAAAAATATGGTTCCCATAGTGGATCTATGATATGAAAAACAGATACTAAGCATGAAATTAAGTTACATGTTTAAAAATTTTGTTTGGATGCTAGCTATACTGACAGGTACACCAACAGAAACATTAGCTACCCTTCCAAAAGCCATGAGCACATATGTGAAGAAGCCCAGAGGTCCATACACACAAAAATGCATGAATATAACAGGAAGAGTAACTGGGAAGGAAAAAGTTTTCAACAGGAGGAGAGGAGATGAAAACAGATAAAATAAGTGTAAATGACCCAATATCATTGTATTCATTTAGGAAACTTTCAAAGAATAAAAATAAAATTAATAAAAATTTGCTTTAGACATTCAACAAGAAACTACACATGTTTTATTTATAAATGATTACATGCTAGATGATGATGACAGATGGTAATTCATACATAGACATTGATAGGTGACAGATAAAAACAGAAGATTGAAAGGTAAATGTTTGACAGAGGAATAGTTAGATATATTGATTATACATTTATGATTAGTAGATACTAACTAGGCATATTTGATAAATAGATGATAAATAGATGGAAGATAAATAGATATGGATGATAAATAGATATCAGATATATGGCAGGTGGCAAAAGGAAGATAACAGATAAATAAGATGTTATAAATAGATGATTAATACATAAATGATTATAGGTAAATAATTGGTAGAACGATAATAGGTGGATTGATAGGATATAGACAAATAATCATGAGTTATATATAGTTGAATTGATAGGTGATATATAGAGACTTCTAGAGATAGACTACAGATAAATATAAAAAAATAGATGACAGATAAATAGATAAATAGATTAGATAGTAGATCTATCAGCTGATAGATTATGGATATATAAATGATTGAGAACTAGCATTTTGAAAAATTTACTTTGATGATCTTTTACTTGAAAACTCAGATCATACACTTTTACTTTGTCTTTGAATGTGCATACTGTATCTAAGGAGTCTCTCACTGCCTAGAATCACTAATTAGGCAAGCCTCTGTTGATTCTTCCCTACTCATCTTTTAAACACTGATTAAGGCAAAATCTGGCTCCATGTTTCTAACCACGCACAACAGAAAACAGCATACAAGTAAATTCCAAACAAACAATGTCTGCTCTGCAAGATAACACAGGGAAGAAAAGGTCCTTGTCACTTTGAGGAGTCTTCATCCAGACAACCTTACTGCTGTCCACAGGGAGGGTCTCAATTGCTTGAAGCATAGAACCTTGATGTTTGGGAATCTTGCCAGGCCTTACCTAAGATCCATCAAGTGCATCAATTCTTTGTCCAAATATAACATCTGCAAAGATTTAAAGAAATATTAGAAGATGCTCTGTGAATCCCTTAAGTCTTCCAGCTCCTAAAATGTTTCTTGAGGGTGAATACTTGGTGTTTACCCCAATACACATGTCTTTCATATGACTGGCATGCAAATATCATACAAGTCAGTCTGTTTAGCTACTGCTTTCCAAGTAGTTCACCTTGAGTACATAGTCGATAAATTTGATAAATACATGAATCATCAAAATTTTAGAAGACTCCTCTGAACCCAAAGTTAGCTAAGTTTGGTGGCAGTTTTAATAGCTTCCTATTTGATACATTCAAGAAGTTAACAATGTGTTTAAAAAGATGATTATAATACATGGCATAAACGTTACCATAAGACAGCATGTAATTGAGTGCTAAATTGTGTGGAACATTGTCTATGTACTGTCAGAGTTGGAAGGAGATAAATTAGTGGGATTTGAAAGAGTTAGAAAAGATTGTATGAAGGAATTGAGTTGGGTTTTTAAAAATAAGTATCAAGCATATATAGCCCAAAGTGAGATTCTGGATCCAGGAATGAAGATGAAAACAAGAAGATTTCACCTTCCAAGAGATTTATGTTTTACTATTCAGGAAGTGTGCCATCCAGCCCACAAAGAGAATTCAAGCATTAATCAAGGACACTAAAATTAGCAATCATACTTTGACTGATAACTCAGAGAATGTCTCTTAACATCATTTAGCTTTCAAAGAAAGCATAGATATGTGAGAACTTGTTATCCAATTTTAAAAACAAATGAAGCATAATGAAATTAAATTGTCCAAGATCACTCAACTAATATACTGCAGAGATAAGTTTTGAGTTAAAAGATGCAGAATAAACAGAAGGATCAAACTGAGAGTGAAAGCAAAGACAGAGACCAAAAGATTGTGAAATAACTAATAATCTCATGCAGTAGAATATAAAAAAATTAAGTGAGGGAGGGAGGGAGAGAGCGAGCGAGTGAGAGAGAGAGTGAGCGAGCAATAGAGAGAGAGAAGGAAATTAAGAAAAAATCAAAAAAGAAAGAAAGGAGGGAGGAAAGGAGAGAGGGAGGAAAGGAGAGAGGGAGGAAAGGAGAAAAGGAGGGAAGAAGGGAAGGAGGGAAGGAGGGAAGGAGGGAAAGAAGGAAGGAAGGATAAAGAAAAATTTGAGAAAATTAGAGGAACATAGGAGAAGGTAATATGAAATTATGAACTCATAGGTAAAATTGAATTAAGATGATATTAACTTCATAGAAAGAACTTGGTAGTGTTCCTTCTTTGCTATTTGATGGAACAGTTTAAGGAGTAGTGGTGTTATTTGTTCTTAAATGTCTGGTAGAACTCTGTGATGAATCCATCTCATCCAGGACATTTTTTGATGGGAAGATTTGAGATTATGTCATTGATTTCCTCAAATGTTATAGGACTATTCAAATAATTCAAAACTTTCTGATTCAATTTAGGTAAGTTGTGCTTACTTAGGAATTCATCCATTTCTTTTGTGTTGTCAAACATCACAGAGCATAAGTTTTTGAAATATGATGTTACAATACTTTGAATTTCTTGAGTATCTGTAGTGATAACTGCATTTTCATTTCTAATTTTCTTAATTTGTGTTTTCTTGCTCTTGTTTTTGGTTAATTTAGCTAGGGGTGTATCAATCTTACTGATTTTTTTCAAAGAACCAGCTTTTTGACTGGTTGATTCTCTGTAACATTTTCCTGATCTCAATTTCAGATATTTCTCCCCTTATTTTTCTAATCTCCTCTCTTCTACTTCTTTTGGGATCAGATTGCTCTAGTGTCTCTAAAGCTTTTAGCTACATTGTTAAGATATTTATTTGTGATTTTCATGGTTTGAAATGTGTCCCCCACAGTCTCGTGTGTGTGGCAAGATCATGGTACCTTGAGAGGTGGAACATTGCTGGAGGAAGGCAGTCACAAGGGGTGGGCCTTGAGGTGGATTAGTCCCACCCTACCTCCAGGAGAAGTCTGCCTTTGCTGCAAGCAGTCTGCTTCTCTCAGCTTCCAAGATGTCTGCAGTGACTTAGCCTCCTCCAGCTTTGGCCAGCCAACCATGACACCTTTGCCATAAGAAACTGCCTCCCCTCTGGAACCGTGAACTGAATAAACCTCCCTTTCTCCCTTAAGTTGATTGATTTTGAGTGTTCTCTCACAGCAATAGTTAGGAGTAACCGTTACAGTGATGTTTCCATTTTTTTGATGTAGGCATTAAGAGCTATGAACTTACCTCTTAGGACAGCTTTCATTATGTCACAAAGATTTTGATAAGTTGTATTTTCACTATCATTCACTTCCAGGAAATCTTGAAATTCCTTTGTAATTTCTTCCTGAATCCAATTCTCATTCAGCATCATAGTGTTTAGTTTCTAGGAGTTAGTGTATTTTCTGTTGTTTGTTGTGTTGCAGATGTCAAGTTTTAGACCATGGTGGTCTGTTAGGGTACAGGCTAGAATTTAAAATTTCTTGTATATGTAGAGATTATTTTTGTGGCTCAATATATGACCTATATTGTAGAAAGTTCCATGTGCTGCTGAGAAAAATGTGTAAAAAGGAAAACTATAGGCCAATCTCTTTGATGAACACAGATAGAAAGATTCTCAACAAAGTCTTAGCAAATTGGATTAAAAAACATATTAAAAAGATTATTCATGGGGATCAAGTAGGTTTTATCCCAGGCACACAAAGTTTGTTCAACATATGCAAATCAATAAATGTAATTCACCATATAAACCAGTCCAACATTCAAGACCACATGATACTCTCGATAGATGTAGAAAAAGTTTTTGACGAGATCCAACAGCTTTTTTTTTATCACAATGCTAGAGACAGTAGAAATGGAAGGAACCTTTATCAACATAATAAAAGCTGTATAAAACAAGCAAACAGCAAGGATTATACTCAATGAGAAAAAACTTGAAGCATTCCCACTTTGATCAGGAACTAGACAAAGCTGTTCACTCTCACCACTTCTATTCAATATTGTACTTGAAGTCTTAACTGAGGCCATAAGGCAAGAAAGGGAGATAAAAGAGATTCAAATCGGCAAGGAAGAAGTCAAGTCATCTCTATTTGCAGATGACATGATTATATACCTGAGTGATCCTAAAAATTCCACCAGGATACTCCTGGAACTAATTGAGAAGTTCAGCAGGGTGGCAGGATACAAAATAAATGTACAAAAATCTGTGGCCTTCCTATATGGCCAGAATAAAAGAAGTGAAAAAGCCCTGAGAGAAACAATCCCATTTACTATAACCCCTAAAAAACTGAAATATCTTGGAATAAACCTAAGCAAGGAAGTAAGAGACCTTTACAATAAAATGTTAAAACCCCAAAGAAAAAAATTGCAGAAGACACCAGATGGTGGAAAGACCTCCCATGTTCCTAGGTTGGCAGAATCAATATCATAAAAATGACCATCTTACCAAAGGCAATATACAAATTCAATGCTATACTAATCAAAATCCCAAAGTAATTCTTTAAAGAAGTTGACAAAACAATCCCAAAATTCATATGTAATTCTTTAAAGAAGTTGACCAAGCGACCTCAAAATTTTATGGAGGCACAAAAGACTCAGGATAGCAAAAACAATCTAGAGTCATATAAACACTGCTGGAGGTATCACCATACCAAACCTTAATCTATACTACAAATCCATAGTTATGAAAACAGCTTGGTACTGGCTCCAAAATAGACACACGGATCAATGGATAAGGGTTGAAGATCCAGATATAAGCTCACACAATTACAGCCATTTGATCTTTGACAAAGGGGCCCAAAAAATCCAATGGAAAAAGAACAGTATCTTCAACAAATGGTGCTGGCAAAACTGGATCTCCACATGCAGAAGATTAAAGCTGGACCTGTATTTACCATCATGTACAAGACTTAATTCCAAATGGATCAAGGACCTCAATATAAGGTCAGAGACTATAAAAACCTTAATTGAAAGGGTAGGGAACTCCCTCGAGCTGATTGAACTATGCCAACAATTCCTAAATGGAAATCCAATAGCACAGTCACTACAACCAACACTCAACAGATGGGATCTTATGAAATTAAAGAGCTTCTGTTCAGATAAAGAGATTGTAACTCAAGCACAAAGGCAACCAACAGAATGGGAGAAAATCTTCACTAACCACATATCTGATAGAGCTCTATTATCCAGAGTGCAAAAAGAACTTAGAAAACTAAACACCAAGAAAACAAATGGCCCAATTAAAAATAGGGCTTGGAACTTAAAAAAAACTTTACCAGGGATGAAATTAAAATGTCTAACAAATATCTGAAAAAATGCTCCACATCCTTAGCCATCAGGGAAATGCAAATCAAAACTTCCCTGAGATATCATCTTACCCCGGTCAGGATGGCAAAAATCAACAATACAAACACCACCAAATGCTGGAGAGGATGTGATGAGAAGGGAACTCTCCTACATTGCTCGTGGGATTGCAGGCTTATACAATCACTCTGGCAAGCCATCTGGTGATTCTTAAAAAAGTTAAAGATTGAATTGCCATATGACCCTACTATTCCAGTTTTGGGAATAATCCCAAAAATTCACCTCAATAGCACAAGCATGACCATGATCATAGCAGCACTGTTTACAATAGCAAAGTCATGGAATCAACCCAAATGTCCAACAGTTGACAAGGGGATAATGAAAATATGGTACATTTATACATTGGAATACTACTCCGCCATCAAAAATGATGAATTAATGAAATTATCTGGGAAATGGATGGAATTAGAAAAAAATTATATTGAGTAAAGCATCCCAGACACAGAAAATTAAGTGCCATATGTACTCCCTAATAGGTGGATCCTAGTACCAAACCCACTTAGTGACACACTGAAAGATAAATCTCTCTAATTCCTACAGTAATTGCAAAGATTATAAACAGGAGAGAAGGGGAAGGAGGGCCCCGCCAGCAACTAGGAGAGAGAGGATCATGCTACAGCAGAGAAAATAGGCCACCGTCAAGGTCTGAAAGTAAGTAATGAGACATCTTGTTAAGCTCACAGACTTTTCTTCCTGGTCACTTGCAAGTGATAGGGTATGATCTCACTAGAAAGGGAAGGCATACTGTCTGGCAGATAGAAGGTAACATATTGCAAATGGGAGACTGATCTCCCCCCTCACCACTGTCTCCTACTCTTATTCCATCTACCTTTGAATCTACTCTTATGATAAGATTCTATTTTAGCAGCCTTTTATCTCTGGCCAGGGGGTGACATCCAATACCCATCAGGATGGAGATAAGGGCAGTGCAGGAGCAGCAAAACTGAAAAAAAAATCAACAAATCATAATTCAAAACATCAGAGACTCTATATCAACCACCTGGAACCAGGCCAGCCTACTCTCCCCATCCTAAAGCTCAGGGAAATTTGTGGAAGAGAGGGCGATAAGATTTTAAGAGCATAAGGATAGGGAGGAGCAACGATATGCAAGATACTCCACACAAGTTAGGGCTGAAGTAATCATAATAGGAGTTTGCATGGCATGTGCATCGACCAACATATCATTGACCCTTTAAAGTCCAGCATGGATCATAAGCATTAGAATCTTTAGAAGCAAGGGATTAACAATAGTGTTCCTATACTAAAGGGGAACACAAAAAAAGAGCTCTAGGTAATGCTACCGAGTCCTTTTACTTCATCAGAGAGGAGGACCCAAAGGGAATTTTGACATGCACACTAAAGGATGCTCCTGGGATGCAGGGGGAGGGGGGAACAATGAGAGATAGGAAGGGAGAGGGGAAAGGAAAGGGAAAAGGGGAGAAGGAGGAAGGGGGTCCAGGAGGGAGGGGACTGGTGTATTAAGTTTGTATGAGCGGAAATAAATAAAAAAATGTATACATAAGAACAAAAAAAAAAAAAACAAAACAAAAAACAGCTGAGCAACCTAACATGGGGTTGCTAATTTTATATGGGGCTGTCAGTCACTGGAAATAAAAAATAAATAAATAAATTTGAATGAGTGGAAAAAATAAATTAATTAATAAAAAATTGAAGATCAGTAAAATGTGAAGGAGATAGGTTTGTCATATTCATATGAGCCAAGATAACAGTTGTCAGGTTGATATAATGTAATATATGTTATATTCTGGTGTGTAATTTAAAATATTCTATTAATTTTGATATATAATGCACCAAACCAATGTGAAATGACCAATTATTAATTATAAGACTATACTAAATGTAATACAGTATAAAGATAACTCCTCGTGATGTATTACACACAGAAAATATATATAATAGAATGTTAAATATATTGAAATATCCAATAATCAATAAACTTGTGATGTTGCTGTGTAAATAAAATATTTGAGTTTACATAAAAATCTTCAAAATTACAGTTTAATGAACACACACTAGGATTTGTTTTAGTAAATGGCATTAACAGGGCATGAATCTCCTAAGACACTTCACAGAATGGGTTGCTCCTGACAAGCATCCCACATGTTCGAAAGCAACTGATTCAATCTTCTAGGAACAACTGAGGCCCAAATGGGTCGCTCTCACTGAAAACATTCAGAACATCTCCTGTAGAAGCTTGGACACAGTATGGGCAAGTATGATAGATCTCCAATATTGAGAAATCGAGAACAAGTAGGTCTAATGACTCTTTTCACCTTTAGATGCCCAATGAGTGGAAAAAATTAATTAATTAATAAAAAAATTGATCAGTAAAATGTAAAGGAGATCGGTTTATCATATTCATATGAGCCAAAATAACAGCTGTCAGGTTGATATAATGCAATATATGTTATATTCTGGTGTGTAATTCAGTTGTTCCTAGAAGATTTGACTCTTACTTGGGATAGCAGAAAGTGTTTATTACCAAGATACCTCGTTTAAGTATGAAATTGTCAACAAATAATAATGATGTGAATTAATTTTTGGACATAGAAAAGCTCTACCAATGATTTCTTTGGCCCCAATGAAGATGCCAAAATGCCTTTTTTAATACATTAAAATTAATATAAGTATAAACAATTAAAAAGAATGATAACTAGATTTGAAGAAGGAAAACCAGTGAATAGTACGTCTAGATACAAACCAAAATAACCATGAGTACATTACAATGGTGTTCATCTCACAAGGCATATACAAAACTGGACCTCACACTGTGGCACAGTGAACAAGGAAGCAATTCAGGTGGTTCCATCCCTTTCAAAGTGATAAACCTACTGAAATATTTCTTCTTCTGTCACAGGTACCCAGAACCTGAAAGAACAGACACCCCTGTAGGATTCAGTGGGCACATCGACACAAGAAGAGACATTGAGGTAGAACAGAAGCATGTCAGGAAGGCAACAACTTTCAGTGGAGGAAAGAGGGATGAAGCAGGGTATTTTATGGGAAGGAATCAATAAAATCTAGTATAATTTTAAATGATTTTGACTAAAAGTCTGAAAAATATAACAGTTTTTGGAGACAAAAAGATAAAAACAAACACTACAAAACATCTTCAGGGCCTTTGGGACATGACTGACTTTTATTTTCTCATCTGCAGGCCAGAAGAAATATTTTAAACATGAATCTGATTTTTTCTATAGTTTCTGCATTTGTATGATATCTGGAACTTTAATCCCAATTCAACATAAATTAAAGGTGTGTGTGTACTCAACAATTTACCCACTGATGGGTCAGGAATACCCTAGCAGATATTCATGAAATTGACAGTGCAGACATTTTAGATGAAACCCAGTAGGTGACATGTGCAAAACAATGTGAAAGTTGGAGGGAAACTGGCAGGAAAAAAGAAATCATGAAGTGAGGCAATAGGGGATATGGAAATGGGCAGAAAATGGTGACAACACACAAATTCAATGTGTTTATATATGGATGTATAAATAAATAATAATCAATGAATAAATATAAAACAGAGAATCTTGAATCTGAGTTGAGGTTTTGCTCATGCCTTGCCTATTCAACCTCAAGAATCTTATCTTGATTTTGAACAATTTGATGAGGAAGACAGATTCCTAAACATTTATCCTGTGTTAATTTTCTGTTTTTATTCTTAAAGTAGATTGATCTTAATACTTAGTCTTTTGAAATGATAGGCTGAAAGACAAACAGGCAGACAGACAGATAGTAAATAGATTATAGACAGATAGGGTAGACAAATAATAAAAATAGATTACATATAGATTACAGCTGGATAGATGGTATACAATAACAGAGATCAATGGTAGAAAAGTGATACATAATAAATAGATGTATAGATGTAAGACAGATGATAGAGAAGGATAGACAGTTAGATGACAGGAGAAAAATGACAGATGAATGACTGATGTATGGTAAATAGATAAGTGGTAAATGATATATATAGAGAGATGATAGATACAGATAATAAATAGATACAGATAATAGATTTACATAGATGGATAGACCAAAGTGATGTCACACATTCCATGCCAAGGGTTGCAAATACCACCAGCACTTCTTAATGTTGATTTGCACATCTGCAAGAGTTCCTCTGTCTAACGCATTACCAAATGTACCCTATTTCACAAAACTGCTGCCTTTCTTCAGATTATTGACATGTAATTCTTTGTCCTGTCATATTATATATTAATTTAGAAGACACTAGATAATTCTATATAATTTTCTCCTCCCCTGAACATTCTGAGAAGACACAAACCCATGTTTTGTCTCTAGTAATAGTATTAATAGCAGGAATGCATCAATAAAGCACACATATTTTAGAGTCAATTTTCTTACAAATAAAAGAATCAAGCCTTACAAACTTAATTTGGTTTGTAGGAATGACAGTTAACATGAAACAGTTCTTAGTGGTAAATTTAAATGTGCCATATAAACCTGACTTTATCTATACCTTTCTATCAGTCTCTCCATCTACTTATCAATCAAGAAAGTTTTGACTCAGCCATTACTTAAGGCAACTGACTTTCATAAATAGTGTTCTACAAATACCAAGCCTGCCCCTGGGCACTGTGCTATTTTTTGAAGGATATTGATCTGTACTCTCTTTGTGTAACAAACAACCTCCATGTCTAACCTCAAGAAATTCTTGTCAGGATTAAAGAAAGGGAATCCTCCTGGAAATAACATAAATAAAAATTTAAATCTAAATAAGTCTACTAAAAACAAGATAATTTATTTCATATTAGAATTAAATTTGTCACTGTTTATCACTCATTTTCCTCACTTAGCATCTATGTGACTAAATGATAAAATTCACGAGCATCCAGCATTATTTCTATATGAATACCAAAGAACAAATGCATATTTGCAATGTCTTTATTAGTAATTTCATAAAAATTTAGCCTCCCCAATCATTTTGAGAAACTTTTGAAATGAAGGGAGTGTGTTTCAAATATGTAGTTTTTAACAAATAAATCAGAATATATCACCAAACATCTGTTTTCTGAGGTGGTAATAAATAGAGGTATGGATGAGTCACCAAGTGAATAAATGGCCACAATAAAATTCAATATGTGCAAGGTTGGACAAAAGAGAGTGTGAGAGAGAAAGATACCAGCAGAGAAAGAAAAAGAGAGAGAAAGAGAGAGAGAGATAAGAAAAAGAGCCTTGTTGTGGTGGTTCCTGCCTGTCACTCCAATACTGAAGAGACTGATGTAAACAGCTTGCGATGAGCTCGAGGTAGCCTGGGCTACAAAGTGAATTCCAGTGTAGTGCAAAGGGCTCAGAAACTTCCCAGAACTGGGGAGATGGTTCAGTGGTTAAATCACTTGCCACTCATGCTAGACAACTGTAGTTCAGCTAACCAGAATCCACTTAAATGTATCTGGAATTTTCAGTCTTTGAAAGGTAGATATTGAGAGTCTGTGGAGTCAGCTGGCTAATAAGACTAGCTGTGTTATTGAGTTCTGGTTTTGATTGAGGGACCATCAGTGAATGACCTGCAGAACAAAAGAAGAAGACTCTCCATATCAACATGCATACACTCATATATATGTGCTCATGTTCCTGCACATACACATGCACCTATCCACATAAATACATACATACATGATATTAAAATATCACTGCAATTAGACTAGGGAAAGGAAAACAAACTGATCTGTATGAGTAAAAAATGAATAGAAAGCCACTAAGCAGAATAAACAGTGTGAAGAGGAAGCCTGAGTTAGAGAAAGCATTATAAAATGAATAAACCTAAAAGTAATGAATCCTAGACCTCATGAGGCTTTTGAGCCACATTATTTAGTTTAAGAGAGAATGAAATAACACAAAATCAAAATTGCCCATTTTGCTTGTTGATTTTACTTACTGTAAAGCGTAAACCATCACTACTCTACAGATTGTTTTTCTTTCATTCATCTAATGGAATTTCCTGGTTCCTAAGTTTAATGTACTAAAATGTAATGATTTCTTTTTTTGGTATTCCATTTAGGAACTATTTGTTAAACGAAGTCATGTGGATAATCTGTGAGCTTTGTTCAGTCTGCAGTTCCCTTTTTAAGAATCCCATTCTTTATTGTGTGTTTTTTTTTTTTTTTATCATCTCTAGCTCTTTGGTTAAATCCTTTAAGAAGACTAGAACTTTCTTGCATCAACTGGAAATCTCCATCACCATACAAAAAAAAAAAAAAAAAAAAAAAAAAACCCTGCTTTTTTCAGTATTGTCCTCATTTACCTCACTGAAGGGCTATTTTTTTAGATTTTTTAAAAATTTTTTTTTTAGTTTTACAAGCATATTGAGTATTCATCCCAACTTCCCTTCCTCCCCTCTCTCCTCCATTCTCTCCCTTCCCTTCACTATTCCTTCTCACTCCTACGTACTGTGTGCTTCTATGGACTCCAAGGTTCTCTCTGGCCAATCTACTCCTTTGGGTGCTCAGGTCTCTTTAATGGTACATCAAATTACTTCTCTTCAGACCACCTCACTGATATGGGTATTTCATTTTACTGGTCCAGCTTTAGGCCCAAAAGTTTCCACTGTAAGTGCCCATCTATGGGTATAATAACAGATACCTACAGAGAAGTTTGATGTACTGTCTTCCTACCTATAGAGTCCAGCACCCACGGCATGGCGTGTCTCTACCCACTCACACACTCATTCACACGATTGTGCAGCCTGCTGCAATGACAAAGAAAGGTTAAGTCCTGCCGTCCCCACCTCCACCTCAATTCCCTAGAGACTCGGCCATGGGACGGGGAATTTGTCAAAGCAAATCTCCGTTTATTGGGGGTAACAAAGCAGCTTATATAGACAAAAGACCACAAGGCACCAAACGGGCACCCAATTGTGTCAAAGGGCAATACATCCTTCAGGTACCACAGGTCAAGTCCAATGACACTCAGCACAGAAGCCAGGTCAATACCTGAAAGCCAATTAAGGCTCTCTGTAATGTGATCAAGGTTACTCCCAGGCCACTAGCCCTCAGCACCACCTTTACTCCCATGTGCTTGGCCATGCCCTGGGGCAAATCCTGGGTGGGCCCAACATTACCTATAGGTTTATTGGCTGTCTTCCCTATTGATTTTTTTCCTTCTGTTTTTTATAGGTTCTTGTTCTAGTTTACAGTAATAGGAATGTGTACCATTCTCACAAGTGGGTCTCGAATCCAATCAGAGGACTCTTTTTTTAAACTTTTTTTTTTAATTCACAAACTGCATGTATGTCTTGCCTTGATCCTCTCCATAACCACTTCACTCCTCTCCCACCATCCCCATCCACACACCCTTCTCCTATAGCCCTTTCCTTCACATCCTTTGGGTAAGGGAGTCAGATTTCGGTTGAATTTTATGTGCCTCCTCAGTTGGTAAATTTGTAAGTGGGAAAGGTCCTTTTTACTTGTCCAGAACCTGCCCCTGAGTCACTTTCTGAGAGCAGTTGTTTCTTCTAATATCCTAGTTAATCCTTCAGGAAATGTTGATGAGCTGGTCATACTGTAAATCTGATAATAGAAGTTCTCATTGCAGTGACCTGGGTACAGCAGCCCTGCCTTGGCTGGAATGTATTGGTCAGGAATATCTCATCCTTTTGGGATTTACACTCTTATCATTCTCTCTTCCTCAAGGCTCCCTGAGCTTTGGAATAAAATTTTGATGGGTTGATTAGGGCTGAGTATTCCAGGTTCCCTGATACTATGGACTCTGGTCTTATGTGGTTTTCTGTCTCACAGGTCTTCCATTGTACTAAGGGGCAATTGGTTGAGTTCTAAGAGCTTTTCTTATCTAAAAGATAAAAGAAAAGGAGTCTTTAGATGGTATTTTATTGTCAGTCTTCTATTTTTAAGACTAGGATATCTGTTTCTGTCCATTTATTTATCTTCTACCATTGTTTGGATAGGTTTACAGAACAGGTTTGATTTCCCTGACATTAATGGAATTAGAACACACTCAGACAGTTATTGCTTTCCCATGGGTCTTACATACCTATGTTGTTTCCATAGATTCTTCTCATGGGAGTTGTAGTGGTTTACAATGTATATACTGAGTTAGGCCCTTCATCTCTCTTTTTTTTTTTCCCCTGAGCAACTTGCCTTTCCTCTTTTACCCCTTATTAAGATACTTCCTTTCTCTTAAAGGCTTTTTTTTTTTTTTTTTTACCATAGTGGCTTTTTGAAAAAATTTACTTACCTATGTTCTTTTGTCACCAGTCTGTTGGGAGTCTTCATCTCCCTACTCCCAGGTTAGTTTCCTTTGCAGTTATAGTGTATGTTAAAGAAAGTAAAGAAATTTACCTTCATGTATAAAATTTTAGTGGTTTAGTACTAGATTCCACTTATAAAGCAGAACACCCAACATCTGTCTTTTTGTCTAGGGATACATCACTGAGTATAACTTCTACCTCCATTCATTTACCAGCAAATTTCATTAATTCATCTTTCTTGATAGCTGAACAGTATTCCATTATGTATATCTACATTTTTAATATTCATTCATCTGCTGTTGGACACTTAGGTTGATTCCATGATTTTGCTATTGTGAATAGAGCTGCAGTTAACATAGATATACATGTGTCTCTACAGTAAGATGAAGCATTCTTTGGGATAGTCCCAGTAGTAGTAAAGCTGGATCATATGACTTTTTGATTTTTAACTTTATTAGGAACCACCATACTGATCACCAGAGCGGTTATACAAGTTTGTATTCCTGCCAGCAGTGTATGAGGGTTCCTTCTCCCTGCATCCTCACCAGAATTTGTTGTTACATGTTTTTGAGTTTTACCCATTCTGACCAGGGTGAGATGATATCTCAGAGTGGTTTTGTTTTGCATTTCCCTAACAGAGGTGGATCACTTTTTAAGTTATTTGTTACACCTTTAATTTCACCCTGAGAAAAGTTTCTTTTAAGTTCCAAAACCCATTTTCTAATTAGGCTATTTACCTCTTTTTTGATTAATTTTTGGAGTTCTTTGTGTACTCTGGAAAATATTCTCCTTCGGATGTGTGAAGATTTGCTTCCATTCTCTGGGGTGTCTTTTTATTCAGTTAACAATATCTTTTACTGAACAGAAGCTTTTTAATTTGATGAAATCCCACCTGTTGAGTGTTAGCCCTATTTCCTATGCAATTGGGGTCCTGTTTAGAAAATGTTGGCCTAGGCCAATCAGTTCGAGGGAATTTCCTACTCTTTCTTCTAGGATTTTTTTTTATACACTCTGGACTAATATTAAGATTGTTAATTCATTTGGAGTAGATTTTCATACAGGATAGTAGGAAATAAGGATCCAGTTTTGTCAGCATCATTTGTTGAAGATGCTGTCCTTTTCCCAGTGGTTTTACTAAGCATTTATGAAAAAAATTCAGTTGACTATAAGTGTACAAGCTTTCATGTGCACCTTCAATTCTTACCCATTGAACTACATGTCTGTTTTGGAGAGAGTACCATGCAGGTTTTATTAATATGGATTTGTAGTATAGATTAAGATCTGCTATGGTGATACCTCCAGCAGTGTTTTTATTACTCAGGATTGTTTTTGCTATCCTAGGCCTCTTGGGCTTCCATACGAAGTTAGAGATTGTTTTGTCAATTTTTGAGAAGAATTGCCTTGGAATTTTGATTGGTATTGCATTGCATGTGTATATTGCTTTTGATAGAATGGTCATTTTTATGACGTTAATTCTACCCATGCAGGAGCTTGGGAGAGCTTTCCATCTTCTGATGTCTTCTGGGTTTTAGAGTTTTCATTATATAAGTCTCTCATATCATTGGTTAGATTTATACCAAGTTATTTCATTTTTTTAGGGGCTATGGTAAATGGGATTGCTTCTCTTAGGATTTTCTCAATTTTTTTATCCTCGATATATAAGAAAGTCAATGATTTTTTAATTTCTTTATTATTTCCAGGAGTTTTCTGGTGGAGTTTTTAGGGTCTCTCAGGCATAGAATTGTGTCATCTATAAAAAGGGATATCCTGACTTCTTCTTTCACACTTGTATTCCTTTTATCTTTCCTTCTATCACTCTATCTTGTCTTATGGCTCTAGCTAAGACTTCAAGTACAATATTGAGCAGATGTGTTTAGAGTGGACAGTCTTGCCTAGTTCCTGATCAAAGTGGGACTGTTTCAAATTTTTCAACATGTAAAATGTTTCTTGCTACAGGCTTGTTTTATATTTCCTTTACTCCTATTGTCTCCACGGCTTTTATCATAAAAGGATGTTGGATTTTTTTCAAAAGTTTTTTTTATGCATCTATGGAGAGAATCATGTGGTTTTGTTCCTTACCTTTGTTTACATAATGGATTACATTTGTCGAATTGTATATGTTGAGCCAACCTCCTTTGTCTGGAACAAATCCTACCTGGCATAGTGAATCATCATTTTTATCTTTTTGAATCTTGTTTGTTAAAATTTTGTTGAGGATCTTGCATTTATGTTCATCTATGTGTTTGGTCTTTAGTTTTCTTTTTCATAATGTTTTTATTTGATTTTGGGATCAGTTTAATATTAGCCTCATAGAAGGAGTTTGGAGATGTTCCTTCCTTTGCTATTTTGTGAAATAGTTTAAGAAGTAGTGGTGTTTGTTGTTCTTTAAAATCTGGTAGAATTCTGTACCGATCCATCCAGGCCTGGACTTTATTTGATGGGAAGAATGTAATTACTTTTTAACTTCATCACTTAATATAGGACTATTTAAATAATTCAATTCATTCCAATTAAGTATTGTGCATACTTAGAATTTCATCATTTTTTTTCTGATTGTCAAATTTTGTGGAAAACAAGTTTTTGAAGCATATCTTTACGATTCTCTGAATTTTCTTGGTATCAGCTGTGATAACTCCATTTTCATCTATAATTTTATTAATTTGTATTTTCTGTTCGGCTTTGGTCATTTTGGCTAAGATTTATCATTCTTGTTGAGTTTTTCAAATAACTTACTTTTTATTTGGTTGATTCTTTTTAATCATTTCCTTTTTCTCAATTTTGGATATTTCTCTTCTGGTTTTTCTAATCTCTGCTTGTCTACTGCTTGGGGGATTGGATTATTCTTGTTTCTCTAATGTTTTAAGCTGCATTGTTGCATTATTTACTTGTGATGTTTCCATTCTTTTTGATGTAAGTGGTGAGTGTTATAAACTTTCCTCTTAGGACTGACTTAGGACTGTCTCAGAGATTTTGATATGTTGTTTTCATTATCATCCACTTCTAGGAATTTTTGAATTTCCATATTGACTTCTACCTGAACCCATTCTTTATTCAGTATAATAGTGTTTAGTTTTCAAGAGTTTGTGTATTTTCTATCATTTGCTAGCTATCGATGCATAACTTTATTCTATCATAGTCAGATAAAAATGAAGGATGTAATTTCAACTTTCCTGTATGTATGGAGGCTTGCTTTGTGACACAATATGTGGTCTATTTTGGAGAAAATCTTATGGGATGTTGATAAAAATGTGTATTCTTTGGTGTTAGGATAGAAGGTTCAGTAGAAATTGGTCAGATCTATTTGGATTATGACTTAATTCAGCTCCATGGTGTCTCTGCTCAGTTTTTAGCCTGTTGACCTATCCATTAGTGAGAGTGGGTCGTTGAAGTCCCTTACTATTATCATTATTAAATCAACTTGTTATATTGGGCATTGTAGTGTTTATTTGACGAATGTGGATGAACCTATATTGGATGTGCATATGCTTAGAGTTGTGAAGTTTTTTTTTAATTTTTTATTTATTATTTATTCAATTGTGTGTGTATGTGTGTGTGCGCATGTGTATGTATGTGTGTGTGTGTAGAACCACGGGCGAATTCGAGAACCACCATGGACGCCTCCACCTCCTCCTGTTTACTCTGCTTCGCCCTACCAGGACCAGAAACGCAGGCCACCCCCTGCTTCCGCCGGCGTCTATACGTGGGGTCTAGGATCCAAACTCAGGACCCTCTACCTGCAAGGCAGAGGCTTAACCCCTGAGCCACCTCTCCAGTCCCAATTGTGAAGTTTTTTTAATGGATTGTTCCTTTGATTGATATGTACTGTTCTTCTGTGTTTCTTATAATTTATTTTGTCTGAAAGTCTATTTGTTTGGGTATTAGAATTGCTACTCTTGCTTGTTCCATTGGCTTGCAGTATACCCTTGTCCAGTCTTTCACTCTGAGATTGTGTCTATCTTTCATGATGTGATGTATTTCTTGAAGACAGCAAATTGATAGAGTGTTATTTCTAATCCATTTTTGTAGCTTATATCTTGATTGGAGAGTTAAGTCCAAGGATGTTGAGGGTTATAACAGAAATGCTTGCCGATTTCTGTTATTTTTCTGAATTTTGTGGTTTTTGTATGCTCATTTGTTTTGTTAGTAGATGTACTGACATTATTTTTCGCTTCTCCTCTCTTGGTTATATTTGCCCTTTCCTTGAAACTCAAGGGTTTTTTTCCTAGCATCTTATATAGACCTGGCTTGGTGGTCAAGTAGGTCTTCAGTTTACCCTTATGGTAGAGAATTTTTCATTTACCTTCAATCATGACTGATAGTTTGAGCAAACATAGCAGCCTGAACTGGCATTTGTGATCATTTATATCTTGAAGTACATTTCTCCAAGCTCTTCTGGCTTTTACTGTTTCCATTGAAAAGTTGCCTGTTATTCTAATAAGCTTACCTTTAAATGCGACTTGATTTTTCTCTCTCTTAAGGCCCTCGAAGCATTCGCGTCATCTTATATCTGAACTGTTTTAACCATTATTTGCTGTGGTGAGCATTTATTTTGGCCATATTTGATTGGTTTGTGATATGCCTTTTGTACTTGCATCAGGATCTCCTTCCTTAGATGTTAAAAATTTTCACTTATGAGAGTGTGAAAAATCTCTTCTGGTGTATTCTTTTGGGTTTCTTGTTCTGCAATTCCATGTATGGACAGTTTTGAGTTCTTCAAGGAGTCTCATAGCTCTTGAATATTCCTCTCAAGTAATTTTTAAAGCTTTTTCAGCCTATGTAATTGAACAAATTTTTTGGCCTTCTTGTCTTCTATTTTTGATATTATTTATTCTGCCTCATGAGTTTTTGTGAGTTTCTGTTGAGATTTGGATTGCACTTGTTACTTTTAATTTCATATTTTATCTTTGCATGAGATTTTTTTCAACTCTTCTATGTTTAATTTAAGTTCTTTCAACTGCCCTTTTCATCTTATCCAGGGGCCTGTTATATTCCTGTTCATATTTGCTTATGCAATTGTTCAACTTCTCTTGAATTTCATCTTGCATTGCTTTGGTCACATTAATAATCAAGTTTTGAAAAACATTATTTTCATTGCTAATTTCCTGATTAATATCCAAGAAGTTATTCCGGTTAGATTCTATCATTATTAAATTGATGTTTTTCATAGGAGATATTTTTGTCCTGGTTTTTGTTGTATTTTATGAATTTATGATATGAGCTATGTATTTTGTGTTTGGCCTTAGGTTTATTTCTTTAGAATGTATTTTTGACTTTTTTGAATCCAATAGGATTACCACACTTGGATAGTTGTTGCAACTGCTTGTCGAGTATGAAAGGGGTCAGTCTGGGGTTGCTTGGTGCTGTTATGTAGGCAAGGTTATTATAATGTTCAAGCATTATGTAAGACCAGCTCTGCTTAAGGAGCAGACAGGGTTTTGGTCCAGATTTAGCCGAGAGGTTTAAGACTGGGTGTCAGGGTTTATAAAGTGAAGTTTAGATTAAGCAGCAGAACAACATTAAGAAGATATAATACGATGTATATAGTAGCCAAGGGTTTGTAGTTGAGTTGGATATGGTAGCTTTTAGCTTGTTAGAAGTATGAGAGGGTGTATAACTAGACCTTAATGGGGTGGCTATGTGGGGCTTTGTGAACACTGTATAGAAATCTTATGCTGTGCTGGCTATTGATTGAGGTTAAATGGAAATAAAATGGATTACTTATTGGTGTGCTGGTCCCCAGATTGTGTTTTCTGTGGCCTCTATTAAATTTTGAGTCCAGCTGCATTTAGGAAAAAGCATATGGGGCCTGTGGCAAGGTTTGGCGAAGGACAGGCCAGGTAGAAAAAGGAGATCACTCACTGGAGCCCAATTACTCTGGAGAGACCTGGAGGGACCTGAGAACTGACTGCTGGAGAGGATGGGTACTGGCGGGAGTGGGGGCCACTCACCAAAGCCAAACCGTGTGAAGGGGTCTCACAGGATAATTTTGGCTTTAGAATTGCAACATTTAACAAAGAGTCATTATATGGCCTACCGGAAAACCTTTCCTCCATTATCTGTTGTCAACTCCCCCTTGTGTAACATAACATTGATTTTCTGGAGCTATGGCTCTTCTGCTACAGCAATAATGGTCAATGGTCCCTCTTCCATCTTTCATGATGAAATCTTCACAGAATCTTGTCAGGTAAGCACAACTACAGTGATTTCATGGGTGCAGCAGTCCTGTCATATCAAAATGACATTTTTGGTGTCAACCCTCCTCACCCTCTGACTCTTACATTCTTTATATCCCCTCTTTCTTCAACGTTTCTTGATTCTTGTATGTTCGAAGTTGGGACATGATATTATACATGCCTGGTTTATGGCCTGACCATTCCATAGCCACTACTCTGCATTTTAACCACCTGGAATTTTTCTATAGTAATGACTAGACACTGAAAAAAAAGATGATTCTCTAATAAAGGCTGAGAACCACACTTATCTTATGAATGTGAAGATAAGTATTTAGAAGGCAGTTTGATTCCATGTCCATTTAATAAGATCACATATTTTTAAGTGCTATAAAAATTAACAGAACTATCATTCTGTTCTGGCATGTATGGTCATTTCAATTACCAACCTAAAAGGACATCTAGAAGACCAGCTAATATTATCAAGTTTTCATAACTAATATGTAATGAGACATTTAAAAAATCAAATACAAGCATAAGGTTTCTATCTTCATTCATTCACTCATTCAGGTAATATGTATATGTTATATATTTAAACACTACAGGTGTGGAATCTCATTAGCAATAGCAGTGATAATTTTTTTCTCTACTACAGGAAATCTTCTGAAAACATAACATCCATACTATTTGGCCGTTAATTCTTTAGTAGGTAAAATCCAGGATCCATGAATCCAGCACTTAGCCCCAAATCAGCAGCACCAGATGGATGCATTTGTTCACTGCACAAACTAACTTTGCATGTAAACATCCAAGAAGAAGAAATATAAGCACTCCAGAAGCAATTGAATGAAATATCCTTAGGAAGAATGTACCCATATTCATAGTCTCTCTCTCTCTCTGTCTCTCTCTCTCTCTCTCTCTCTGTCTTTGTATATGTGTGTGCATGTGTGTGTTTGTGTATGTGTATGCTTATATGACATCTGTTCATCTTTGTACTCACATTTCTGTGGATACACTTGTGCATATGCCAGTTAATACCAAGTGTCTTCTTCTATCACTTTGTACCTTTAATATTGAGGCATTGTTTCTCATTGAATCCGGAGCATTCCTATTCAGCTATCCACTCATCAGTTTGCTAAAGAGAGCCTCTGTTTCTGCATTCTAGGATCCAAGGTTACAAGTAAGATCCTTGGACTGTCTCATTGGTATTGGTTACTGATATCCAGTTCTCACAATTGTGAATCAAATCCTCTCCTTAGCCCCCACTTTTCCACTGCAGTAGGAAGTGTACTTAGTATTTTATAAGCATTAACTCATTTACCTTCATAGTGGTACTACTTTACAGCAATATTATACTTTCACAGTGGAGAAGAAATGAAGAAAAACATATATTAGGCTGTAAGCCCCTAACTGGGTTTTACCTTCACTGTGAATCTGCACTGTGAATCTGCATCATATATTGTAAAAATTAAGTATATCATTATTCAGTCCTTGCATGGGTAGGCAGGTAGATACTAAGATAAAATAAGACCAGGGAACTGGCTACTCTGCTTTGGTGCCTCTAACATGACAACAAAAAATACTAGAAACAAGAAATACTGATGTTAATGTTGTTTTTTATTCACCTCTTACCATGTGAACAAAGAATTGTTCAAAAGAAAAGGGGGAAAAATCATGGCTAAGCACAGTGTGATTTTATTTGTCTATTGCTATGTCAAAAACTGTCACAAATACACAACCTGCATCAACACACATCTATTACATTAGCATTTCTGTGGGTTTGATATCCAGTCACAAATATACATTATCTTGTGCTTCAGTGTTCCTCTCAGGTGCAAAAAGTTCTGACAAGACTGGTTTGTTATTTGAGACTTTCCCAGCAGGTGATGGGTTAGTTGGCAAGCATACTGGCAGTCAGTGGGATGATGCTTCATGTAGGACGTGGGACTGAGGGCCATGCCTCCCAGTCAAAGGCCTTTTTCTATGATCCCATGAGTGTATGAAGGGAGGAGGCAATGAGGAAGGTTTGCCTTAATTCGTGAATTGCACTCTGACCTTCTATAATTATGCATACTCCGTGTCTTTTGCCAATTTTTGCTGTAACAGAAGCAAGTCTAAGGTCTTGCTTGGGGAGTAGAGGTCACACAGTGTGTGAATATCAAAGTGGTATGTCACAGGAACCTAATTGGAATCCATTAGTGACAGCAACACAACTTCTCATTTTTGTGGAGTTTATGCTGAGGATTAATAAAGGAAGCATTTAAATTGTGGACAATTCCAAAGCAAGAAAGAATGTGGGTCTCCTATCATTTTAGTGTTTCATTAATTCCAAATATAAGGCAAGAACATGTGTTTTCAATTTATTTTAAAAGTGATATAATGTAGGACTGGAAAGATTGCTCAGCGGTTAAGTCCCTGTCTCACAAGCAGAAGGTCCTAAGTTCAAATCCCAGATTCCACCTGAAAGTGCCAGGCAGAAATGGTGGCAGACTGCACTTTGGGCCCTGGAAAACAGATCTTGGGAAACTCCAGAGCAAAGCACAGAGGAGGTCAAAAAACCCAGAGTGTTTCCCAAGGTCACCCTTGGGACTCCACAGGCACACACAGTGTCCTTTGACTCACATAGACACACAGACAGACATATGGACATACACACATACACACACATGCTAAAAATAAGAAATTAGTATAATATTCATCCCAGTTTAGCACCCTTTAATTGGACAATGAATTTTTGTGTAAACACACTAAATCTAAGGTTATATAAGAAACACAAACTTAAAAGTAATAGGTTTTGAAAGGCAACTTTATAGTATATCAGACAGTTGTTTTTTGTGATACCTTTGATTTTTGTTTGAACCCCAACCACAAACTTTGTAGCCAGATTTAGTAGGTGGTTATCTCAAAAAGTATGACTATCTTTACTTGATAATTATGTTAAATTGTATGAAACTGAGCTGTGTTTTATAACGTCTACCTTACACAAAGCACACTGATACATGCCAACTAGGTCACATAAATATACCTGCTATAGCAGCACTGTCTACTCTCTTTAGCTCTAAACAAAAGACTTCAGGAAACAGTTAGCTCTTCATATTTTAGATGCCATAATACTGTAGTCTGGTATTATTTTCTTGAATATATACATAGAATCCTTCATACAAAGAATTGCATGGGTTTGTTTAAGCATTAAATCTTTGGTGTTTCAAATATTACAACCACTTTACTACAGATTCTATTAAACTGTGATCTAACATGTTTGTCCTGAGAAGGGATGTACCATGATTTGAATGGAACTTGTGTCCCCACAGACTCACGCTTATGTTTCTTTAGATGTTGTTGATGCTTGAGAAAGTTGTGAAATCTTTAGGAGGTTAGAATCTTTCAAGGGGAAGAGACCTCACAGGGTAAGAGATTTGGTAGCCAGGCTCAGCTTACTCAGTTTTCTTTAGCCCTCTACTTGCAGATGACTGTGGTGATCTGAACCAGTCTCCTATTTCTGTCTTCTACTATGTGATTTCCACCATAATGGACTATATGCCCTCTGGAATCATAAGTCAAATAAACCTTCTTTTCTACCATAAGTTTCATATGAGTATCTTCTCACAGCTGCAAAAGAAAGGTAATCACAACAATCATGAGGATTGAGAAGAGTTAGAAGTATCCCAGAAACAGATATATCAGGTGTGCTTGACAATGGAAAGTTCTTGAGTATTTTTGCTAATGATCTTGTCATTTAAAAATGAGGGAAAAAAATCACAATTTCACAGACTGAATACACTTCGCATAGAACTGTTGAGAGAGGGATATGAATTGATTAAAATGTCCTTCTGGATTCTAAGAGCACAGAACTAAATCCAGTAAAAAAAGAAAGAGAGCCTTCCACATAAGCCTTCTGCTTATTTGAATTTCATCATTTAGAGCTCAGATTAAAACAAAAATAACCCAATAGATTCCATCAAGTTTATTGCAGTCTTAAGAGCAGCTCCATCTGCTATACATCTACTGGGACAATGCTGCTCATGCCTTTTAGAAATGATCATTCAGCAAGGAAATACCACGTGACCTGAAGGTAGAAATGCTTAAGTGAGAAGAGAAAAGGGTCCTTGCTAAGAAAGTAAAGGGGGTGTTCACTTTCAAATGTACTCAGTACATATTTCTGCTGCTTTCTTCACATCTAAGGAAGTGTTAAATGTTGTGTTTCGCTCCCTTCCCCACCCCGCTACTCCAACCGGGACGCGCGCACGGTCCAGCCGGGCCTCACCACCGTGATCCTAGGTAAGCTCCGCCCATGCCCGCCCCCCCCAGAACCCCAGGTCAGCCCAAGGGACCCCATCATCCAGCCGGAGCCACGCGCAGGGCCGAGGGACGAGGAGGACCTCCCCCTGCGCCCGGGCCGCCCCAGCTATCCTCCGGTTAAATAGCTCCACGCCGACGCATCCTCCCTTCCCCACCACGCTCCACCTGCCGGGATGCACGGTCCAGCCAGGCCTCACCCCGACCTAGATCAGCTCCGTCCCTGCCCGCCCCCAGAACCCCAGGCCAAATAATTTCAGTTTAGTGAAACTGAAAGATCTTAAGAATTAAAACGACAATGCCAAAGTCAAAGTGCAAATCCATGACAAGCAACACTCAAGTAAACAAATTTCCCACTGAAGGAATTAATCCCATAATGTTAGACTCCAACCAGAATAAACCCACGGAAAATGGCCAAGAAAGCCTGACCCAGGATAACGACTTTCAAAATATGATCGTTACCATGTACAATACTATGAAAGAGGAAATCTGGGAGGAATTACATAATCGAATCAATCGCTTTGAAGAGGAACACAACAGACACTTGGAGGAGTTGAGAAAAACAGTGCAAGAAACAAAAACTGGCATAAAGCAGTTAAAACAGACTCAAGCAAAGTTTAAAACTGAGCTACAAGTTATCTTCAACCCAGAACTCCACAGAGAGTCTTATCAACAGAACTAACAAAGCAGAAAACAGAATTTCAGACCTTGAAGATAAAGTGGAAGTATTAACCAGCTCAATGGAAGAGGTTATTAAAGCCAAAAAGACACTTGAGAGAAATATCCAAGAGATATGGGACACCCTGAAGAAGCCTAACATGCATATTCATGGAATACCAGAGCAAGAATCTCAAAATACCATCCCTGAGGAAATTTTCCAAACGATCATCAAGGAAAACTTTCCTCATCTAAAAAAAGAGAGGCCCATCCATATACAATTGGCATTCTGCACCCCAAACAGATACGACCAAAACAGAAGCACACCACGGCAAATAATAGTTAAAACGCTCCACATTCAAGATAAAGAACTGGTGCTGAGAGCTTCAAGGGAGAAAAAACAAGTCACTTTTAAAGGTAAACCTATTAAAATAACAAATGACTTCTCAATGGAAACAGTAAAAGCAAGAAGAGCTTGGAGAGACATACTTCAAGTATTGAATGAGCAAAAATGTCAACCCAGCCTGATTTACCCTGAAAAACTATCCGTCATGTTCGAGGGAGAAAGAAAAATCTTCCAGCACAAAGACAACTTGAAGGGATACATGTCCACCAAACCAGGCCTTCAAAAAATGCTAGAAATGATACTCAAGCGTGAAGAAAAAAACAGGCATATCCAGGAGAACAGAAGGCAAGTATAACACCATAAAAGCAAAGCAATATACTTATAAAAGCTACTAAACATAATAAATGTCTGGAATTAAAAATAGTTTCTCCATTATAACACTAAATGTTAATGGAATTCACTCACCGATCAAGAGACACAGATTACAAACTTGGATTAAAAATCAGAATCCATCAATCTGCTGCCTGCAGGAAACCCATCTCACCACAAAAGATAGGCATGCTCTAAAAATAAAAGGCTGGTCAACAATTCTACAAGCTAATGGAAGCAGTAAACAGGCAGGGGTAGCCATTATGATATCAAACGAAGTGGACTTCAAACCAAAGAAAATTATAAGAGATACAGATGGATAATACATTTTAGTCACAGGTACAATTCACCAGGAAGACTTCACAATACTGAACATATATGCACCTAATACGGGCCCCTCCACATTCATTAAGAAAACCCTACAGCGTCTAAAGCAAGAAATCAACCCCCCAAACGATTATTCTTGGGGACTTCAACACCGCCCTCTCAACATGGGATAGATCAACAGGTCCAAAGCTTAACAGAGACATTTTGGAACTTAATCAAACCCTGAAAGAAATGGACCTTACAGATCTCTATTGACCTTTTCACCCACGCTGATCTCTCTGATGAACACAGATGCAAAGATTCTCAACAAAGTTTTAGCAAATTGGATTAAAAAACATATTAAAAATTATTCACGGGGACCAAGTAGGCTTCATCCCCGGCACACAAGGTTGGTTCAACATACGCAAATCAATAAATGTAATTCATCATGTAAACCAGTCCAAAGTCCAAGACCACATGATACTCTCGATAGATGCAGAAAAAGCTTTTGACAAGATCCAACAGCCTTTTATGATCAAAACGCTAGAGACAGTAGGAATGGAAGGAACCTTTATCAATATAATAAAAGCTGTATACAACAAGCCCACAGCAAGGATTATGCTCAATGAGGAACAATTGGGAGCATTCCCACTTCGATCAGGAACTAGAAAAAGCTGTCTACTCTCACCACTTCTATTCAATATTGTACTTGGAAGTCTTAGCTGAAGCCATAAGACAAGAAAGGGACATAAGAGGGATTCAAATCGGCAAGGAAGAAGTCAAACTATCCCTATTTGTAGATGACATGATCTTATACCTGCGTGATCCCAAAAACTCCACCAGGAAGCTGCTGGAACTAATTGAGAAGTTCAGCAGAGTGGCAGGATACAAAATAAATGTGCAAAAATCAGAGGCCTTCCTATATGCCCAGAATGAAAGAAGTGAAAAAGCCTTGAGAGAAACAATCCCATTTACTATAGCCCCTAAAAAAATGAACTACCTTGGTATAAACCTCAACAAGGAGGTAAAAGACCTTTACAATGAAAACTTTAAAACCCTAAAGAAAGAAATTGCAGAAGATACCAGAAGGTGGAAAGACCTCCCATGTTCCTGGATTGGCAGAATCAACATTGTAAAAATGACCATCCTACCAAAGGCAATATACAGATTCAATGCTATACCAATCAAAATCCCAAAGCAATTCTTTAAAGAAGTTGACCAAACAATCTCAAAATTCATATGGAGGCACAAAAGACCCAGGATAGCAAAGACATTCCTGAGTAACAAAAACACTGCTGGAGGTATTACCATACCGAAACTTAGTCTATACTACAAATCCATAGTTATAAAAACAGCCTGGTACTGGCTCCAAAATAGACACACAGATCAATGGATAAGGATTGAAGACCCAGATATAAGCCCAAAAAATTACAGCCATTTGGTCTTTGACAAAGGGGCCCAAAGAATCCAATGGAAAAAGAACAGCATCTTCAACAAATGGTGCTGACAAAACTGGATCTCCACATGCAGAAGATTAAAGCTGGACCCGTACTTGTCACCATGTACAAGACTTAATTCCAAATGGATCAAGGCCAGAGATATAAGGCTAGAGACTATAAAAACCATAGTTGAAAGGATAGGGAACTCCCTCGAGCTTATTGGGCTAGGCCAACACTTCCTAAACAGACATCCAATGGCACAGTCACTGCTACCAACTCTCAACAGTTGGGATCTTGTGAAATTAAAGAGCTTCTGTTCAGATAAAGAGATTGTAACACGAGCTCAAAGGCAACCAACAGAATGGGAGAAAATCTTCACTAACCACATATCTAATAGAGCTCGACTGTCCAGAGTGCACAAAGAACTTAGAAAACTAAACATCAAGGAAACCAATGGCCCAATTAAAAAATGGGCCCTGGAACTTAAAAGAAATTTTACCAGTATGAAGTAAAAATGACTAACAAATATCTTAAAAAATGCTCCACTTCTTTAGCCATCAGGGAAATGCAAATCAAAACTTCCCTGAGATATCATCTCACCCCGGTCAGGATGGCAAAAATCCACAATACAAACAACGACAAATGCTGGAGAGGATGTGGAGAGAGGGGAACTCTCCTACATTGCTGGTGGGAATGCAGGCTCATACAGCCACTCTGGCGAGCCATCTGGAGATTCTTAAAGAAATTAAAGATTAAAATGCCATATGACCCTGTGATTCCACTTTTGGGTATAACCCCCCATACAGCAGAGGTTCACCTCGATAGCACAAGCACAACCATGTTCATAGCAGCACTGTTTACAATAGCAAAGACATGAAATCAACCCAAATGTTCAACAGTTGACGAGTGGATAAGGAAACAGTGGTACATCTATACAATGGAGTACTACTCAGCCATCAAAAATGATGAATTACTGGAATTTGCAGGGAAATGGATGTCATTAGAAACAATTATATTAAGTGAAGTATCCCAGACCCAGCAAATTAAGCGCCATATGTACTCCCTAATAGGTACTCCCCAATAGTACAAACCCACCCAGCCCACCTTGAGACACTCATAGGTAAATCTATGTATTACCTACAGTAATTGCAAGGATTATGATGGGGTTGGAGGGCCACACCAGAAACAAGGAGAGAAGTGACCATGTTACAGCAGAGAAAATAGGCCTCCATGAAGGACTGCAAGAAAGTAATGTGACACCTTGTCAAGTTCACAGACATTCGTTCCTGATCATTAACAACTAAGGGGGTATGAACTCACCAGAAGGGGAGGGCATATAGTCTGGTAGATTAAAAAGTAACCATTTTGCAAATGGGTGATTGACCCCTCCCATTTCCAAATGCCATATGACCCTGTGATCTCACTTTTGGATATAAGTATTACATCTACCCTTGAATGTGCTCTTATAACAAGACTCCAGTTTAATAGCTTTTTGTCTCTGGCCAGAGGGTGACATACAGTGCCCATCATGATGGAGTGAAAGGCATTGCAGGAGCAACAAAACTGCAAAAGAAAATCAACAAACCACTATCCAGAACTTCAGAGACTGTATATCAACCACCTAGAACTAGGCCAGACTAATCTCTCCCCATCCTGAAGCTTAGGGACATTTGCAGAAGAGGGGATGGTAAGAGTGTAAGAGCAAAAGGATGGGAGGAGCAATGATTTGCAAGATACTCCACACAAGTTAGGGCCGAAGCAATCATAATTGGACATTGTATGCCCGGCACAATGTCCAACACACTATTGACCTCATAAAGTCTGGCATTTGCTAAAGGCACTAAGATCCTTGGAGGCAAGGGATTGGCAGCCACAGTAGTGTTCCTATGCTTAAGGGGAACACAGGAAAGGGTTCAGGGAAATGCCACTTGTTCCTTGTACGTCATCGGAGAGGAGGGCCCAGAGGAGAGTCAGGCATGCACAAGAAAGGACTCTGGGAATTGGGGCGTGAGGCACGGGGGGATGAAGAGGCAGGGGTTCGGGGAGGGGGAGCAGGGGGTTCGGGGGAGGAGGAGGGAGGGAGGGAACTGGTGTACCTATTAAGTTTGTATGAGCTGAAATAATAATAAAAATGTATTATAAAAATGTTGTGTTTCATTTTGCAGAGGAAATTTCACTTACAGATTATTTCATAGTCTCATTCATATTTACAAAAAGAGTCAGAGTGTTAGAGAGTACCGAAGTGTTTCTGAAAGCTGTCCTGATTCCACCACACCAACACTGTGATTATTGAATGAATTCAATTTCCATATGTAAGAAGAAAAATGAAGATCTGAAGGTATCAATTCCAACATGATTTTCCAATGAAGCGTATTTACAAATGTTCAAAATGATGGCATGGTGATGGAGTCACTATCAAAGCATTCAACCCATTTCTTCTGCAGTTCAGCAATATGAAAGATTGTCTAAGGCCATAGGACTTCACAAGCCATGGGATGGCATTAATATGTACAATTGTGGTGTTAATTACACTGATATACATAATAAATGGAAAAGGAACACATTGTACCCCCAAAATGCAAACTGCATGATAGTATAGGGCATCTTTTATCTGATAAAATTTTAGAGAAAATAGGAGGAGAACATGAAAAATCATGTAATCCATCTGATTTGCAAACTAAATTACATTTTATCTAAACATAATTACTAAATAATTGTATCCCAAGAGTCAATATGAATAAGTTCTTACTATCATTATGTTTGTTGGCTAAATTATTTATTTACTCATTAATAATACTTAATGCGTATTAGTTGCTACTGATTGGTCTGGCAATAGGTCTAGCAAGAGAAAATCATTTTCCAAATTTCATCTCAGTTACAGCACAATGTGGATAGGAAAACGTGAATCAGCACTAAGAATATGAACTCCATTATTAGGTTTTGTGTATGCTCTCTGCCTTTAAAGTAGATTGAATATGCCATTTGTATATCATGTGTATTCATGATCTTTTGATTAATGCCCAAGTATTAGTTCACTAAATTAAAAAGTTTGACCATAAAACTAGTTACCTCCTTTATTTTTAATGTTTTTTTTTTACAATTGTACACATGTGCCCATTGATTTCTTCCCTTTCATACATTCTTATGCCTCTCCCTTATTCCCAACTGGACTCCACTTACTACATTTACTGTGTCCTGCCCCATCTGTGTGTGTGTATATGTGTATATATGTTTATGTATGTGTTTGTGTGGATAGGGATGTGTTTATGTATGTCTGTATGTGAATGTGTATGCAAGTGTATTTATATTATATTATAAATTCAACACTTATGCAGCAAGGATTGAAAGTTGCAGTTTAAAAGTAATATACTTTTAAGTCAAATTGACAAGAAATGAAGTGTCATAGTTGGATATAGGTATCAACTTCATGGTTGAGGGTTCCTGATCTGGGTATTTTTGTAGATAATTAATCATTAAGCCCAGAGCAAATCTGAAGGAGATTATCTAGTTGATGGGGAAGGCCAAATTTAAGTTATGTTAGACTAGGAGCTATGCAGAGCTGTTTTTTCTGTGTACTTATATGTATACTTGGTCAGACATGTTGGTCTGGCAAGAAGGGATTATCCCTTTCTCAGCTTGTACATGGACAAAGTGTGGTTAGTTTCCATGGCTCTTGATGATGGTGCATCCTCTCCTCCCAAGCTGGACTAAAAACTGTCAAATGTAAGAACTGGACAACTGTAAGAAAATGTAAGAAAAAATATAACTTGTTTTCTTAAGCTGTTTTGTCATGACTTTATTAGCAACAATACAGAGTAATTGGTAGTTTGTATATGTTCTGTGTCTGTGTGTGCTTATGTGTATAAGTATGTGCATATATATATGCATGTGTCAATATTCGTGCATGTGTGTAGTTTGTGTGTATATGTGTGTGTGAATGTGTATGTGTGTATATGTGTACTGATCTTATAAAGATTTTATAGTTTGCACTGTCAATATTATAACCAGAAATATTTCACTGCACTCCTCCTCATACTCTGACAATCTTTCCTCCCTTCTTAAATATTTCTTGGTCATCGATTGCAGGAAAGGTGATACAAATGCCAAGTTTAGAAGAGGGTGCTCAGCAGTTTTAGCACATTGGTCTGTTGCATCTCAACATTAACCATTTCCCATTGCAGAAGGAGCTTCTGTGATGAAGGAGGACATACTCAATGATTACTAAGTTCTAATTAACATTTATTCCATATAGTCAACACAGACATATGATATTACTTTAAGCTATGAACAAAACATATGTTCTATAATATGAAATTTTATTATTGTTTATTTATTAAAAGAGAGAGAGAAAGAGAAAGACTTTCAGAAATCAATTCTTTCCTTTCACTATGTGAACTTCTACGAATCAATCAAACTCACTTCACCAGATCTGTGAGCAAGTGCCTTTCCTACTAAGATGTCTCACAAATTCATAAAACACACATTTCTATTCCTGCAGATATATAACATCTCAATCATTGCTCATTCTTTAAGATCTTACAGATTTTAACTTTAATCTGTCCAGAAATATTCAAAACAATTTACCCATTTTGATAATTAAAAGTTGACACTCCTGCTCACATTTCTTGGGCACGTGACTTTTCTTTTCAAAACGTAATTCTTTAACTAGGCTCTTTCTAATAAATTCAATCCTAATTTGGAAAATTCATTGTCAAGCTGCTCCAAAGCAAGTGCTTAAGTTTTCTTTATTCATGATAAAAAAGAGACATTAAGAATTAAATTTCAGGGACTGGAGAGACGGCTCAGGGGTTAAGACAGTGCCTCATAAGCAACCTACAGAGCACTTTGATATACCCATCTTCTTACCTATAGGTTTATTGGTTGTCTTCCCTATCAATCTATTTCCTTCTCTTTTTTTAGGTTCTCGTTCTAGTTTACAGTAACAGGGATTTGTACCATTCTCACAAGTGGGTCTCGAATCCAATTAGAAAGGTGTCTCCTTAATACTCATGCCACTATTACACTGATGGTCACCTGCTGCCGTGGTAATTTATATTGAAACTCACAGATCTCATGCCATTGATGGGGCTTATAGTTATTTCTCTTCCCCAACAGCTTCTACAGTATTCCTTGACACTCTTTTAGCTATCCAACAAGGAGAAAGTCAACAGACCAGATCCAATTGATATACTTTACCCATGTTCTGTGATCCATTTGTGTTGCATCTTCAATAATAGGATGTAATTGACAGTTTTTGGAGAGCAATCAAGAGCAAGGCAAAAGCCTGTAATTTGGGGGGCCTTTAAGACCTCTTTGACCAACATGTTATCAAGAAGTACCTTACTCCTGTTATTCCTAGTACAATTTTGTTCCTGGGTTCTAAGTGGATCAGTTTATGGCTTCCACCCCTGCCCCGTTTTCCTCACTGGATCAAGTTGGATCTGCACTTGCAGCCATCCTCAGCACATATCTCAATGTTAATCATGAGCATAAACTTCTCGAGATTTATAGTCATTGTGCAAACAAACCTGTGAGCATATTTGTAACACATTATCTAGATAACTTGAACTGAAGTAGGAACACTAAACCAATAATGGACAATGCTATTCCAGGAACTAGGTTTTGAGGGAAACTGAGGTATTGGAGTTAAATGTGGGAGTACCACCTATGGATAATGACAAAGTAGGCATCTAACTAGTTCAGAAAATTAAATACAAGAGTTTAATCACATGGACTGGAGAGGTGACTCAGTGGTTAAGCCTCTGTCTTGCAGGAAGAAGGTCCTGAGTTCAGATCCGAGACCCCACATATAGATGCCAAGCGGAAGTGAGGGCTGCCTGCGTTTCTGGTCCTAGTGGGGCAGAGCCTGTGAATCTCAGGGCAGAGTAAACAAGGAGGAGGTGGAGGCAGCCCATGGTGGTTCCCGAATTCACCCGTGGTTCTACACACAAACACACACACACATGCACATATGCATACACGCACAATTGAATAAATAATAAATAATAATAATTTTTAAAAAAAGAGTTTAATCACTTTTTTCCCATTGGCTTATTTACGCCTCATCATTCTCCAAATCTCGAGTATGCACACAATGTGACTAGTGATTTCTGGCTCATATCATTGTACTTTCCATGCTGTAAAGAACATAACACTGGTATATCCTTTTTTTTTTGTAAGCCAAAATGAAACCTTCCTCTTTTGGTTGTTTTTCATTTTGTTGTTGCAGCAATGATACAATTTTGAATTTATCTGTTACATGAAAATAAAACGGAAGGTAAGGTTGTGGTCTGAATTATTAATCCATTTTAAGGAAAATCTATACTCTATTCACATTTAAAAGCATACAAAGTCATAGTGGAAATTAATATTGTGCATTATACCACTTATACAAAAATGTAAATCCCTTTTTGCTTTCCTACGTCATTTCAACTTACCTGAATTCATAGTTACATTTTTCTGATTGCAATAATTTTAACTGTGTTTTTCTAGTTAATTTATTAAATTTACATTTTTATATACAAAGTTCTTGCCAGCCTCATTCTTCCCTTTCTTCTTCCTTCTTCTCCCATTCTCTCCCAACCAACCTTTCCCCATCCCTCTGTGGGTCCAGTCTACTCCCTCTTATTCTCTTGTTCTTTGGTTCTATGAGCTCTGGGGTTCCCTCTGTATCATCTGTTCTCATGGGGATATTCACACCTCTGTGGCAGACTGAGAGGCCCCTCCGTGGGCAGCACACTGGTATTAGTACTCTCCTATCTCTGTGTGACCCCTTACACTTAAAGATCCTACTTCCAGAAACTATTTATCGTAGATCTGTGCCAGTCCATGGGGGTATGCTGACATGGCCAACACTGTGCAGGTGTGATGAGATCAAGTCTCATGGGCATGGGGTCCTGACTGCAGCTGCCCTATCATGAGTGGAATGACCTGTCCAGAAACAGAACTCTCCATCTTTAGGTTCTTACAGTCGTACTGCCTCTTCTTCCACAAAGTTCTCTGAGCCTACAGATGGGGAGAGATTTAGCTGGCCTGGTTCCATGTGAACACTGTAGGGTTGCTGGTATTCTGTAGTCAGGTGGTTTTTTGTTTTTTTTTTTTTTTTTTTTGCTATTATCCATTTTGCTCTTCTTGCACTGCACAAGGATGCATCATATCTGGTCTTTAAGATCCTCTCCTATCCAACAATACAGAAACTGTTAAGGGGAGGCCATTATATAAAAGAAAGGCTGAAAGAAAGGGAAGCTTAGGGTAGGGCACAGTAGTGGGGGGTGTCAACCTCCAGTATATCATCCGGCGTCTACCAGTCACTAACCCCCACCCCCAACCCCCGTGATGTGGAACACATGTCAGTGATTGAAAGCCCTCCAAGTTCCAGAGATCAGAAAGGAAACTGACCATGGATTAGATTAAATATCTCACTAATTTGGGTCTTTTTTGATGGTGGCCTTATTTCTTAGTTAACTTTGTTCCTTTGTCTTCATTCTCTTTGGGTCTTCTTTGTCCTACTTTCCTATGTCAAATCCTTTGTGATTGTAAAGGGTAATAGAAAGATTCTCCCATGAGTATGTCATTTTAAAGACTTGGAATTAGGTTCCACTTATAAGGGAGAACATGCAAATCTGGTTTTCTGTCCTTGGGATACATTGATTTCTTCTGGTTTTATCCATTTAGCAGCAAACATCATTAATTTGTTTTTCTGATGTCTGTGTAGTATGCCATAATGTATATGTGCCATATTTTCATTATCCATTTGTCAACTGTCAAACATATAGGTTTATTCCATGACTTTGCTATTGTGAATAGTGCTGCAATGAACATGGATGTACATGTGTCTCTATAGTATGATGAAGCATTTTTAGGGAATATTCCCAAAAGTGGTATAGCAGTGTTACATGGCATTTCAGTTTGAGGGAATTACATACTCTTTAGTCTAGGAGTTTTAGTCTCTGGTTTAATGTTAAGGTGCCTGATCCATTTATAGTTGATTTTCATGCCTGGTAACAAGGTCCAGTTTCAATCTTCTGAATATGGATATCCCATTTTGCCAGAACTATTTGTTGAAGATACTATTCTTTTGCGAGTAGGTTTTCTTAGCCCCTTTGTCTAAAATGAGATAACTGTATGTGTAAGGACTTATTTCCAGCTGTTCAACCCTTATCCATTGATCTATGTGTCTGTTTTGGAGTCAGTACCATGCTGTTTTTATTACTATAGAAGATTTTTGTGGTATATGGTGTAGTTTAAGTTCTGACATGGTGATTCCTCCAGCATAATTTTTGTTACACAAGATTGGATTAGCTATCCTATGCCTTTTGTGCTTTCATAGGAGTTTTGAGATTGCTTCATCAGTGTCTATGAAGAATTACCTTGGAATTTTGATTTGGTGTGGTATTGCATCTATATATTGCTCTTGATAGCATGGCCATTTTAAAAAAATCCAGGAGCATGGGAGGTCTTTAGGGTTTTAAAGTTGTCATCTCTCACTTTCTTGGTTAGATTTATACCAAGGTATTCATGTTTTCAGGGGCTATGGTAAATGGAAATGTTTCTTATAAGACTTTCTCACTTTTTTGATCCTTGGTGTGTAAGAAAGTCACTGATCTTTGAACATTGACTTTGTACCCTGCCACTCTGCTGAACTTATGCATTAGTTCCAGGAGTTTCCTGGTGGAGTTTCTGGGGTCTCTCAGATAAAGGATCATGTTGTCTGCAAATAGGGAGAATTTTGCTTCTTTTTTCCTATCAGTACCCCTTTTATTTCCTCCTCTTGTCTGATAGCTCCACCTAAGACTTCCAGTATGATACTGAATAATAGTGGTGAGAGTGGAAAACTTGTCTAGTTCCTGATCAAGAGAAAATGCTTCAAAAATTTCAATGTTTAGAATGACCCTTGCTATAGGCTTCTTTTATGAAGCCTTTATTAAATTCCATTCCAATTGTTTCCAAAACTTTAATCATAAAGGAATTTTGGATCTTGCCAAAAACTTTCTCTGAATCTATTGAAAGAATGATGTGACTTTGTTCTTTGGCTTTAGTATATAATGAATTACATTTATTGATTAGCATATGTTGACCCAATCTTGTGTGCCTGGAATAAATCTTACCTGAACATAGTGAATGATTTTTTTATATGTTTTTGAATCTGGTTTGCTAAAACTTTGTTGAGAATCTTCGCATCTGTGTTCATTAATGAGATTGGCCTATAGTTTTCTTTTCCATTGTATTTTTATTTGTTTTGGAGATTAATGAGATATTAGCTTCATAGAAAGAATTAGGGAGTGAAATGAATAATTCCTTTTTATTATTTATTTTTCTGCTCATACAAATGTAATAAGAACCCCTGTCCCCTCCCTCCCTCTACCCTTCTCTGGACCTTCCTGTTCCTCCCCCCTTTGCCACTTCCTTTCCCACCTCCCTCCCTTTCTCCCAGTGCTCCCTTCCCCCATCTCTGAAGCATTCTTTAATGTGTATATCAAACTTTCCTCTGGGTCCTCCTCTCTGATGAGGTGTAAGGACTCAGTGGCAATTCCTAGAACTCTTTCTGTGTTCCCCTTAAGTATAGGAACATTATTGTGACTGTTAATCCCTTGCTTCTAAGGATCCTAGTGCCTTTAGTCCATGCTAGAATTTTAGGGGTCAATGATATGTTGGTCATTGTGCAGATCATGCAGAGTCCTATTATAATTGCTTCGGCCCTAACTTGTGTGGAGTATCTTGCATATCATGACTCTTTCCATCCTGTGCTCTTACAATCTTACTGCCCCCTCTTCTGCAAATTTCCCTGAGCTTCAGGATGGGTAAAGAGTGGGCTGGCCCAGTTCCAGGTGGTTGATGTAGAGTCTCTGATGTTCTGAATTATGGTTTGTTGATTTTTTTTTCAGTTTTACTGTTCCTGCAATGGCCTTGGCTCCATCCTGATGGGTATTGGATGTCACCCCCTGGCTAGAGATTAAAACCTGTTAAATTAGTCTTTTTATAAGAGTATATTCAAAGGTAGGTGGAATAAAAGTAGGAGACTGTGGTGAGAGAGGGGTCGATCACCCATTTGCAAAATGGTTACTTTCTATCTGCCAGACTATATGCCCTCCCCTTCTAGTAAGATCGTACCCCATCAGTTGGAAATGATCAGGAAGGAAAGTCTGTGAACTTAACCAGATGTCTCATTACTTACTTGCAGTCCTTCATGTTGGCCTATTTTCTCTGCTGTAACATGGTCCCCTCTCTCCTTGTTTCTGGTGGGGCCCTCCTTCCCCATCCCTACTGTTTATAATCTTTACAATTATTGTAGGTATTACAGAGATTTGTCTTTGAGTGTCTCTAAGTGAGTTTGGTACTAGGATCCACCTATTAGGGAATACATACGGCACTTAATTTTCTGTGTCTGGGATAATTCACTCAATATAATTGTTTCTAATTCCATCCATTTCCCGGCAAATTGTATTAATTCATCATTTTTGATGGCTGAATAGTATTCCACTGTATAAATGTACCACATTTTCCTTATCCACTCGTCAACTATTGGGCATTTGGGCTGATTCCATGACTTTGCTATTGTAATCAGTGCTGCTATGAATATGGTCATGCTTGTGCTATCGAGGTGAATTTTTGCTGTATGGGGAGTTATTCCCCAAAGTGGAATAGCAGGGTCATATGGCATTTCAATCTTTAATTTCTTTAAGGATCTCCAGACGGCTCTCCAGAGTGGCTGTATGAGCCTGCATTCCCACCAGCAATGTAGGAGAGTTCCCCTCTCCACATCCTCTCCAGCACTTGGTGTTGTTCATATTGTGGATTTTTGCCATCCAGACCAGGGTGAGATGATATCTCAGAGAAGTTTTGATTTGCATTTCCCTGATGGCTAAGGATGTGGAGCATTTTTTAAGATATATGTTAGACATTTTAATTTCGTAAATTCATAATTCATTTCCTTGGTAAAGTTTAAGTTCCAAGGCCCGTTTTTTTTATTATTCATTCAATTGTGCGTGTGTGTATGTATGTGTGTGCATGTGTATGTATGTGTGTGTGTGTGTGTAGAACCACGGACAAATTCTGGAACCATCATGGATACCTCCACCTCCTCCTTGTTTATTCAGTCCGGGATTCACAGGCTCCGCCCTACCAGAATCGGAAGCACAGGCCCCCCTGCCCCCCTGCCCCCCCTCCCCTGCTTCCTCCTGGCATCTATAAGTGGAGTCTAGGATCCGAACTCAGGACCTTCTGCCTGCAAGGGAGAGGCTTAACCACTGAGCCACCTCTCCAGCCCCACCAAGGCCCGTTTTTTGATTGGCCCATTTGGAATGAATAATTCTTAAAAATTTTCCTTGGATATGGGAAGCTGGCTTAAGATCACCAGGTTGAAAGAAAGAATAGCTTTAATTTCCACTGAACTTGTAGAAAGCAGAGACTAAGTTGAGAGGTCAGAAAGAAAGAAGTTCCATATTTTGCTTGGGTACATCAATGAGCAAGCTCCAATCCATAGTAGTATATCAGAAAACTAAGGTACCTGTAAACTTCAGCCTCTGACTAAGGGTAAATACATGTGGACTCTATGAAATTTTAATAAAATTATTCAAGCACCTGAAGATAATTTGGCAATAGGTGGCTTGTTAAGAGCCAGTAAACAAACAGAACATCCTCACTAACATATATAAATATAATATCCAGTAAAATTATTGTCATTTGAGGGAAATTGAAGAATTGGTGCTAAATGTAGGACATTCATCTATGGATGGTAACAAAGTAGACCTATCACCAGCACATCTAAAATACCAGAAGTTAAGGTTTATTTTCCATTGTTGTGCTTTTTTCCTTTTGTCTTATTTTTGAAATAGGTAGAAGATATTACTGTAATTTTATAATCTTTAGATGTCAAAAGCTTAATAGACACCATAGAGACACAGTTCATGATTTATGATTTCTTGGTGGTAATGTTCCAATTTTGTAGCAAGAACAACTCCTTAGTATCATCAAAGTCACATTCCTCATGAATCTCTATTTCTTTATTTAATGTCATATCCAATATATATCTTAAAATGTTATTATGTAAGGAATAAAATATAAATAAATCCACATACAGGTTTACAAATTTCTTGATCATAACACACCTGATGTTCATGAAAAAGCATGAATTCTGGACTTGCTATTTGTTTTTTACCCTTTCTGTGCTTACTTCATCATGTTAACCTTACCTTAAAATATAAATTATATATATATATATATATATATATATATATATATATATATCCTTACATTGATTTGTATGTGACTTTTCACAGGCAATATCTTCAATTAATAAACAGCTACTTCAACTAATAACAGCATAAGGGCTCAAACCAGTTTCACCTGAATCTCAGGAAATCAGCAGAAATATAAAAGTGAGGGAACCTCATTAAGATCATTCCATTAATCAGGCAGCAATAAACAAGACACGCTTCAAGTGTGAAGAGAAAAATATAACTTTTTGTGAAAATGGATCTCTTTATACACTGCTAGGGACTGCCTATAAGTGAATCCTAAATGGGAAAATCATTCTGGATTAAGGTTTTCTTCCATAAATTACAATGAAAGAATCTATCATTTATATATTAATTTATAGTTTTGTAATCATAGGCCTTTTTTGTTTAAAAAAAAAGTCTTACTGTGGAAGTTAATATACATGGACTAGTGAGAAGCTAGGAGTGAACATGCTATGCCTCACTCAAGAAATACTATATCAGTCTATATTAGTGGCTTCTTGGCAGTCAGTGAATTCTATAAGAATCAAACTTAAGTGGGGAAGAATTTGTTTTTGAGATTTCAATGTATCCAGATCACCACAGCAAAGGCTCAGTAACAAGTGGTGCCTTTGTGGTACAAGCTTAAGAAGGACTCCTCATATCTCTCTCCTAGGATAGAAAGCCTGGGCGCACTGTAAGCCTCAAGGTCTTTCTTCTTCTCCCAGTATCCACTTCTTCTAGCTAGGTGCAACATGACAGTCTCACAACTTCTCCAAATAGCATCACACCTACGAGGCCAAATTTTCAAATACATGAACCTCTGAAGAAAAATTTGCATCCAAATCAAAGCATAATCCAACATGCAATCAGTGCTCTGTGAACCTAAACATAAACATAGTGATAAATGGTATTCAAATCCCTTGAGAAAAAATTCAAAATATTTGTTACATTTTAAATTATTTAGTTTTGAAAATAGAATGTTGTTTTTCAAGACACAGTTATATAGACAAATCTTTAAAATCTTTAATAACAAGAGTGATACACAGACTAGGGAAAAATACAGTAACTGCAGTGAACAGACCCTCCAATTGTAGAGTTACTGGGACTAAAAGCTCCTTTTCTTCTCCATATTAGTGGCCTTCAAGCTCATGAAGCTCATGAATTTGTCCTGCATTAATGAAACACACCCTTGAATCCCCCATCCAGCTATAGATGAAATATGAATGCCAGGAGAAATTTTGTTTTCATCCTCATGTATCTATATGTGCACCCTTATGCAATTATTTGCATGTGTGATGATACATGAGGGTGTACAGATGATAGCCCATATATGTGTGGAACCAATACCAATATCTGGAATCATTCTCAAATGCTCTTTCTCTTTTATGACACATGTTTCTCATGACAATGCATGAGAGGTATGTGTGACTAGTCTGTGTTTTAGGTTGGCTGTGAGGATCTGAACTATGGCCATGTTGCCTACAGAGCAAGCCATTTGACTAGTGAGCCATCTTCCTAGTACAAAAAGTATATTTTTAAGCTCTCATCGTAGTTATGACTTGCAGGCTATAAGAAATTGAATTACTGCTTATCTGTGAGTCACTGCTATTTACAAAAAGAAATGTAGTTATATTCATGAGTATTCTGTTGGAGTTCCACATGCTGCCTCATCATATGCACATTTTGTGCAAATGAATTCCTGACTATCAGTAGCTCATTCCTGAAACTATGGAGTAAAATAGATCATTCTAGAACTATCAGTTCAGCATCTGTGACCACAGACATCTTTCTTTAGTCCTAACTTTCATTCTTTGATCATGTACTTGTTTTTCCAGAGAACTTTATTTACTTATATTTTATTTTGAGTCAGAGCGTCTCTATCCCAGGAGGCCTTAAACTCAAAATCCTTATAATTCCGCCTTCTGAATTTTTATATATAAAAATAAGACGCAAAATGTATTTCATCATGATCTTAATGAAGGAAATTTCAATTCTACAGCATTTGTCTATGTCTTGGCCTGGGAATCTCTGTAACAGAAACCAAGAAAATGTAGTTAATTCAAGAGATATCCAACATGATTGACTAAGCAATTGTTTACATAGTTGATAAAGTTAAAAACTAAGAGAACAGTCAAACAAAGCATTCTCCATGGAATAACCTCAGTGAGGTGGACTTCATATGACACTTTAACCTAAAGGTTAAAATCTGATCTTTCCTAATTCTGCATAATCTTCAGTTGATATTTGTAACAGTCACTATGTGTTACGCAGACCAAGGTCTCCCAGGTAACTAGGTGAGGGTTAAAAAGGGCCAGCATCATAGGGACTGAGTTGCACACCATTGTGTTTGCTTCATGCTGTTTGCCATTGACCCTGAACAATTCATCACCATAAGTGAAGTGCAAAAGAGAAGTCAGTCCACAGCTTTATTAGCCCTAGGTTCAGGCAGCCCACACTTTTCATGATGTTACTAGGAAAGAATCAGTAAAGCAAGTCAAACATTCCAATTGAGCCCCAGATGTGTGTTACACAAGTCTAGAGACAATGGTAATGTTGTGTTTTATTTTACTTTCCTTTTTTTTTCTAATTACACTAACTATGCTCTTCAATGTTGCATCACTGCTTGAAGGCAACCTGAATGCTAAGGAGACAAATACTGGAAGAATACAAATGAAAGACCAGAATATTACCCAGAATTGTATGTATTTTAAATAGCAGAAAGTATTGTGGAGCATAAATTAACCTGCAGTTCATCTGCAACTTTTTCTTTTCTTCTAAAAATGTTCTGCTTTCCATATAAGATGCTTCACTGGCTCATGATTTTTCAGTTGTATAAATAAAGAGCCATCAATAAGGGTAAAATGATAACGATTAGATTTATCTTATTTAATCACAAACTAAACCTCAAGTTGGCATTCATTTTCAGCTGGGTTTAAGCACAATAAGAATTCCTTACCTATCATATAACAAATTTGACCCATTATAGTTTCTGCAATATAATAAGACCACATGACAATGAGCCAGCTCTGTGTGGGTTTTCTCCCAAGTGTGATTAAAGAAGAGATTGCATGCCAAACAGGATGGCTTCTTACCGAGATGGCTAATATTGAGAGATGTGTTCAATTACTATTATCTGTTACTATCACCTTCTCTGAGGAACTAGAAAGGTCTTTGGGGATTATTCATGGTACTGTTTTAATAACTCTCCTGTAGCTTGGCTGATGTATGGTCATTAAAATTTTTATAGGAGGTGATTAAAGTGGAAGTGGATTTTTTTGGATAGATATGGGGCTTATAAAATGCTGCCTTTTCTTAAGAGATACTTTGAAAGCTTTTTCAAAAATAATAATTTGACACATAGAATGTAGAAAAATCAGTCCAGTTAACATCTATAAAGCCACAGAATGCAAGGATAAAATAGTACAGCAGTGAAAAAAATGAGGTATACTTGCTTTCTCAGAAACTCCGGTGTCCTTGGGGACAAAGGAGCCTTACATAAGCAAACATAAGTGTCGAAAGATATAGCTTGGAGTAGGAAAATTACTAACATCAGATTTAACAACTGTGTACATAAACAAGGAGTTGGGTTGGAAAGTGTTCTAACAGTATTAGGTTTTGGTAACGGTATTTTTCAGAATTTAGGGTAGATATTATATCAGTTGTGTATAAATATGTATGTCTAAACCAGAGAGAATAACTGCTAGTCCACTTATTAAAAAAAATCTTGAACTACAGTTAACCTGTTCTGCATTTCTCAAAGTAAGGATAAAGAAAGAATGTATTTTGCTTTTATATAAACTGTTTATAATCTTTCTCTGATTCCATTTAACACTATAACTCAGTCTTTTAACCTTTTGCACTTTTTTATTTATAATATGAAAATACAACACTTAAGGATTGAATGAGTCAAAAATTTGAAGCAAAAATGTTATCATAGTTGATATGGTACAGTATTTGCATGTGAAAAGTTGAATATCTCATTGGTCCAAAATAATTTTGACATTTTATAATGATGAGCTGTCAGTAGGTGGTATAGAACAAATTTTCCTTGAAAAGCCAAATTAAGAGAAAGATGGAATTTAGGTTTGTACTGTGAAGTAACTAATCTCTTAATTATAGACGACATTCTCCTTGAAATCAACAGTTACTCTACTCCAATTTTAAATCCATTCTAAAATCCATTCTAAAAATTTATAGAACTTGTGGTGCTATTAAAGAATTGATTGTTTTCTCTTTTAGAATATTATGGAAAGTTGCAGCATATGGTCTCAGTTCTGTAATTTCTGGACTTACTTTTCACTGTACTATAATAAACATTTTAGTCTACAATAGTTTGTTGGAAATATTTCTTTTTTTAAATTTTTTAACATTTTTTATTATTATTTCCGCTCATACAAGCTTAATAGGTAGACCAGTTCCCTCCCCCCTCCTCCTCCTCCTGAACCCCCTGCTTCCCTTCCCTCCCTCCCCATCTCCCAGTGCCACCCCCCCAATTCCCAGAGAGTCCTTTATTGTGTATGCCTAACTCTCCTCTTGGTCCTCCTCTCTGATGATGTACAAGGACCCAGTGGCATTTCCCTGAACCCTTTCTCGTGTTCGCCTTAAGCATAAGAACACTACTGTGCCTGTCAATCCCTTGTCTCCAAGGATCTATATGCCTTTAGCCAATGTTAGACTTTGTGAGGCCAATAGTGTGATGGACATGGCGCAGCGCATGCAATGTCCTATTATGATTGCTTCAGCCCTAACTAGTGTGGAGAATCTTCAGATCAGTGCTCCTCCCATCCTTTTACTCTTACAATCTTACCACCTCCTCTTCCGCAAATGTCCCTGAGCTTCAGGATGGGAGGAGATTAGGCTGGCTTAGTTCTATGTGGTTGATATAGAGTCTCTGAAGTTCTGGATTGTGGTTTGTTGATTTTCTTTTGCAGTTTTGCTGCTCCTGCAATGCCCTTCACTCCATCCTGATGGGCACTGTATGTCATCCCCTGGCCAGAGACAAAAAGCTGTTAAACTGGAGTCTTGTTATAAGAGCACATTCAAGGGTAGATGTAATAAAAGCAGGAAACCTCGGTGACGGAGGGATCAGTCACCCATTTGCAAAATGATCACCTTTCATCTGCCAGACTATATGCCCTCCCCTTCTGGTGAGATCATACCCCCTCAGTTGTACATGATCAAGAACGAACGTCTGTGAACTTAACCAGGTGTCACATTACTTACTTGCATTCCTTGGAGGCCGATTTTCTGTGCTGTATCATGGTCCCCTCTCTCCTTGTGTCTGGTGTGGCCCTCCAACCCCATCCTTCCTGTTCACAATCCTTGCAATTACTGTATTACATAGGTTTACCAAACTCACCTAGCTCACATTGAGACACTCAAAGGTAAACCTATGTTGGAAATATTTCAATAAGCTAAAACAATCCCCTACTTAAAACAATTACATTTAGAAATGTTTACAGTGTAAAACTCTACAAACTTTTGCTCCAGTGTGTCTCATGCTATTGTGATCTGTAATTGTTCCCTGTAACAAATGAGCTAAAGAACATTTGAGGTACTCATTTCTCTTACTTTGGAACACAGAAGCAAAGTTCAATGCTTTCCATAACTAATAAAATCCACTCATTACAGAACAATTTACTACAACTACATGATATGGATTTTATCATAACTCAAGAACACCTGTCTCTTCTGGACGTCATGGACGTGGGGTTCAATCATGAATGCATCAATATTAACATGGCAAAAAACAGCTAACGGGCAGGCTAAATATCTAAAGCAGATTATACTTAGGCAAAGAATGAACCAGAGAGAGCACATCTTATGACTTCAGCCCATTGCTGTGTCACAGGGGGACTGAGTGCACTGGCCATGTGCAAAGACCAACGAAAACAATGATGTAGGAATCAGGGCACAACGAGCTTTCACATAAAATGAGCTTATGAAATGACTTAAAAGACTGAATTATAGCCGATTTCCTTAGGTTATATTTAATCCCACAGGAAAAGTAATAGACTCATGCCAGAAAACTACTTGGGACAATAAGAAATTTTTAAAATAGAAATATGAGGTCATGTAGAATGCTTAATTTGGGTTCTTTAACCAGAAAATCATTTATTAAAAGTTTCTATGGGCCGGGTCTCACTCTGAAGTCCTGGCTTGACTGGAACTCACTATGTAGTCCTCAATGGTCTCCAAATCCCAATCCTCAACCTAAGTCTCTAAATTCTGGTATGCCACTATTTCTGATACATAGTAATTTTAAAACATTCTGAATGCTAAAACTTCTAGAAATTATATCTCTTCAGAATCTATAGTCAGCAACATCCTGTCCTTTCTTGCTGTCAGAGGAAAACAACTCCATTTGTTGAAATCGTGTAAAGAAACTGGTAGCTATCAGAATCTAGTAACACTTCTCTCATAGCTGAGGCAGAAGGAACACAACTCCAAAGCCAACCTGGACTACAGAGTGAATTCAAGGTCAGGTCAGATAACTTACTGAAGCTTTTCTCAGAATAAGGGGGCTGGGGGGATCGGTATATAATACAAAAGTGAAGTCACTGCCTATCAAGTGTGAGGCCCTGCATTCAGAAATGAAGTGTTGAACGACTCCATTTGAAAAGGGCTAGATTCCAAAGTTGTGGCATCACCTATTATCAGTGCTAGCTGGTTTTTGGACAGCTGGCTTTTTGGACCAATACCTTTGTCACAAAAAGCTCCTGCTTCAATAACCCTTAAATTCAAGCAATTCAGTCTTATGCAAACGCCAAGCAATCACACTTGTGCATGTAAAATTCATTTATAACAACTTAACAAGTTCATTGTTCAAAGATATGGTTGCCAGATGATGGTCCTTTCTGGCAGTAGATGAAGAAAAAAACCTCTAGTAAATGCACATCTTTTGCATATTCAGTGTTCTGTTAATTGTTCTCAATGATAAAAATTAATTTCACAGTAGTTATTTTCCCTCCTGGAAAAGTTTATCTGAGTGTATATTTATATTGGTCTTTTAATAGTACTAAAAGGACTAAAATTGAAATGTGCAAGCTTTGAAGGCCCCATCTAGATGATTGATTTGTTGTTTGTTTATTTTATCCCCAGCACACTTCTTTAAACTTAAAAAAATGCATTACTTAAATAAAATTTAAACAATTTATTTCTATAAATGGGATTCTGTGCTAAACATCAATACTTTTGAGGTTGGTGCCAAATTAGCAGTGAAGACCTGCTACATATTCAACATTATGAATTGCATTATTCTGCCCCAAATCTTAGAATTAGAAACAGTCCATAAATCCTGAATGACAACAAGAATCCTTCACAAAGAAAAAGTCTGAAGCTCTACATCATGTATTAGGGTGAAGACAAACCAAGCAGAGATGACAAGGAGACTGCTTTTCACAAGGGTACAGTGGAAATCCTGACCAATGCTCTGAAACTTGTCTTTACCCTATCTAGAAAACAATTTTCTATTAGCCAACAATAGTTTTGGCATAAAGCTGTGAATAATGATAAATTACTAGGTATTGTCTAGATTCTACAAATTCATCACAATAAAAATCATCATTAAACTGAACATTTTTAATCATGTGACAAAAAAGACCAAACAACCATTATATAAACTTACACAAAAATTGTTCACAAAAATATCATGAATTAAACTAATATGCATTGGGGGAACTGAAGAGATGGTTCATGGGTTCTCTCCCTCATAAGCAGACCTGAGTTCAGATCCCCAAACTCAAACACACACACACACACACACACACACACACACACACACACACACACACATACAAGGCAGAAATTGCTGCAGCCAGCACTTCCATCTCTGGAAGGCCTGGTAAATCCCAGGGTGAAGTAAAAAAAAAAAGAAGTAGAGCAAATTCCTAAAGTCACCCTTTGGCTTCAACACACATAATACCTATTGATATACAAACATACATGCGCACACATATATATACAGAAATGTGCAACTGTTTGATTTCTTTGTGAAGCTCCATATAGATTGTGATTATTCCACATCCTAATGTGTTTTTTTTTTTAGAGATGATGCAACTTCCTAATTTTTTTCTGTCTTCTTCAGTAACATGCTACTGTGACTGACTCATCAAAATAAGCCATTCTTCTTGCCACCTTTAAAAACTGTATTTTTAGAAGAACTACAGAACCAAGTCTCACAGAACAGGTTGAATGTCAGAGACCATAGTTGTTATAAATGCCATTAGGGACTAAATAGTATAGAGTAGAACCTTGAAATGCTTACTATTGGTGCAAATTCAATAATTCGAAAGGACTGTTCACTGAGTATAACACTTTTGGTCCCAAGAGCAGTTATGTTAAACATGATTATTTCTATAATAAAAAATAGCTTCAATGTTCCAAATAACTATTTTATAGTGGAAACTCATAAAAGAGAACAAAAAAGTTAGTAGACTCTGTTCTTTTTTGCCTGCATCTGTTTTCTCTCAAATGTGAAGTAGGCACTTAACATGTTTTGTTAAACGAAGCTGTTGAATAGCTAACTTATGACTACTCAATTCTCACATATTAGATCCCATATTAGACCCAAGATAGAACAGTTCATTCAATAAATAGTAAGAACATTGCCATAACCTAACTTTGCCTTTTAGAATTGGGCAGCTGTTTGAGCCAAGAAAACAAAAATCCATCCCCATCTTCCCAAAGAACTAAGCTAACCTTGCTGTTGTTGCTAAATATCTTCATGATATCCCCATACTGCTTCCATTCTGGTCATGGTCACTGCATTTATTTTTAAATACTTTTGGAGGCATGGTCTAGGTCTTATATCATCTGTCCGCACATGCTCTAACAATACTATTGGTAGGTGTGACAGCTACTTACCCAGTCCCCACTCAGATTATATTTAACTATATCATTTTTATGATATATCAACATGGCTTAGAAGATTTTTGATCTCTCCTGAACATGTAAACTGCTCGGCTGCCTTAAACAAAAAAACTGCATGTACTACATTCGGGATGTGTGCTTGTGACCTTAGCTTTTAAGTTACTGAATCTGAAGTTACTTTCTTTTGCAATGGATGTTAATAATTGTAACTACAACCTCATCCAGATTTCAAGTGTATGACTTTTTGATGTTCTGTACCTAGTATTTTACTAAATTAAAACAAAGATGAACATTTATTTCTTCAAAAATAAATAGATGGGAAAATTCTTTTAGGATTATAATAATAACTTAGTCAACATACATATAATGCAATTCATTCCCACCTTTTTTGTCAATTAAGGAATGCTACGTAGAACAAACACAAGTTTTACAAAAATATCCAAAAAAATACACACTTTTGCATTCTGTATTGACAATTATTAATTATAGAATTATGGAAAAAATCATTAGTATTAAATTTGTTAATTCTCGAAGTATAGATACAACACTTCAAGTTTTCATTTTTTTCAGTTAATTTACTAAATCTTCATCAGTGAAGGGAACTGGAAATCTTGACTCTTCAGTTGCTTGGCTATAATGAATAATAATGCTGGAAAATATTGTTTGATATAATAATATACTGTATAACAAAATATATACACTGTTTACATATTAAACAATTTATGTATATCCTCCAGTTATCAAACACACATGTATACATATAAACACACCTACAAAAGCATACATATATACATACATAATCATATTCATATACATGCACACACATACATGCACATACACATACACATGTACATACATACACACATGTTTTGCTAACATATATATTCAAAAGCCTTAATCCCAGATGGAGAAACAGAAACTCCTTTCCTCAGTTTGACTTTAATAAAAGAAGTTATAAGAAAAATTGTAAGATAAACAACTTAATAGAAACCAGCCAAAAACATAGTCTGTGGTGAAAATCCAACACCCCACCTCCTGTCTAAGATACTTTTTCATCAGTATAATTCAAAAAATTAAAATATGATCTGCTCCAAATGTAACTTTTTAAAAAGCTTCCTTTGGAAATTGAAGAGTTAAATTATTTTAGAAGTATTTGTCAAAATACCACACTAAAGGAACTTTTCTTTTCAATGTTGTAGGATAATAACCAAATCTTGTATTTCATGTAACAATGTAACAGACTTGTTAATGGCAAAGACACTAATCTACTTGTTGTGTTCTATCATTTTATCAAGGTGAACTGTGTCTCCCTGAAGATGATGCATTGACGCCTTAGTGCTGTGTCTCCATGTAAAGTCATGGGAAAATATGTTCATGGATGATGTAAAGCTGAGCTCTTACTACCGGAAGATGAGCCACTGGTCAAGCATAACAAGTGTCCTGGAAACAAACAGACATTTCAGGACATCAGAAGATACAAAGAAGACATACAGAGGGAGAATGTCAAATGGTGAAGACATTGCTGCCATCCAAGACATCTGAAGTTGTCATAAAAAAATCAGAAATTTGGGAGCAAAGGATGGATTCCTAGGAACTCCTTTTTTCATAAACTCCAGAACCATGAAACACTAGATCCATGTTGTTCCAATACTCAAGTTTGTATTTTGTTTGCAAAAGTTGTGCAAAACCACTTGCAAATGAATGTCTCATCAAAATAAAGATAAGAAGAGATAAATGCAGCTCAAATTTAACCATTTTGAATAGACAAGGTTTTTCCAATTTTAGAACAGCAATCAATCTTGATGCAATCAGTTATATCTTGACTTCTCTATGGTTTCCAACTGTTTAATAAATTAAAACCACCTCTCACAAACTCACTCAAGCTAATTCTGTCATATATCTCTCTAGCAAAGTAGTAAGATGAAACAAAATTATGATATTAACTCTGTGTCACTCCCACTGGTCACATTTAGCCTCATTTCCTTCTCTTCAGCTGTCTAGAATGTACACCACAGGCAGAATCAATCTATTTTGATAGTGTCAACACAGCCACTTAGTAAAGGTGATGCAGACTGGATGATTCTTTCTTCTCACTGATAATTCAAATTCATTCACTTCCTTCTCCATTCTAAAAAGTTATTCTTTCCATTTTCCACCCTTTACCAACTATGTTTGACCAAAGTAGTTCAATGTAGTAATTATTTTGATGGAACCATACACTAAAGCATGGACTTTACGTTTTTCTTCTATGACATGCTTAGACTAGGAGGTGCTATTTCCTGCACTCAGTCATCTATCTCAAAATAGTAGTTAGAGATGAAACCAAGGACTCACAAGATATTCAACTGGTAAGATACCTGCTTGCAAATTGGATGACTTCAGTTCAGTCCCTGGAAGCACACTTGGTAGAAAGGAAAGAACTGATTTCTGAAAGATGTCCTCTGACCTTCTCTTATGCACCATCCTTTTCTCTCTCTCCCTCCCTCTCTCTTCTCTTTCTCTTTCCTCTCTCACTCTCTCAAACAATAACAATAAATACTTAAATGACTACCTTAAAAATACAGTGAAGAATCTCATGGTATTGACTTATGAAAAAAAAGAATAAACTACACACACATGTAGTAATTTGTATTTTAATCTGATACAGTACACAAGTTTTTCTAAGAAAAAAATGGTCTAAAGTGTTTCAAAGTTAATTTTCCTTAAGTGGAACATTTGAGAAGAATTTGTGGGAATATATTTCGCTGGAATGTAATCCTGTGACACATCTGTAATGAGGTAGAACAGGGAAAGGGAGCTGAAATCAAACACATAGCCACTGTGGAGACATGACTTCCTACAGCAAGGCTCTACCTCCTAAGGAGGCAGAGGGCAATGCACATTCAAACCATGCCAACCTTCTTCCTAACAGAAGCAATTTAAGGATACAAAGCTTTATGTTGACTGATGGTTTCAATGGATTTTCAGTCCATCATGGGGGAAAAAGATTGCCAACGGAAGCCACTCTATCTAGGGTGATGGGAATGTCTATAATTCCTGGTGGCAAGGCTACTTATATGTGACTGACTCAAAGAGCAGAGAGATAAACAGGAGTCAAGGCATGGCTATGACCTTTGAGGTTTACACTGGTGACTGGTTTCCTCTAGCTAAGTCCTACCATCCAAAAGTTCCACAACCTCCAAAAACAATCCCATACATTGGAAACCAGGTAGTCTAACACATGAGGCTTTGGAGGCATTTCATAGCACAAGGATAGACATCTAAAGTTTGCTGACCTAGGATTTCCAGGAGAGATGTTCTTTATTGGGTTTCCTTTCCTTTATGGAATCATGATCCACCAAGCTCCCCTCCTTCCCACATATCAGTTTCCTCTACTAACCCAAAGAATAAAAACTTCTCCATCCATTCCTTTATGAAGTTCAGAACTAATATGTCTGAAAGGACCAGATTTTCCAATAATTCTTGAAGAAGGTAATTTGAAAAAAATAGTAAACAGGATCCAAACAAAGAAAGCACACTGCTGCCTCTTTGATCCAAATATTCCTGTCCTATAGTAAGCTTCAGATACAGACTTGCTATCACTGAGCATAGGGACTGGCTCAGAAAATGTAACCAAAAATTATTGATGATGAATAAATAAGGAATGACTCTATGATCTACATTAAGAATATTATTAAAATTAAAAAGTGAATCATTCATTTTAATCAAGAAATTTTATTTATATATTTATTTAATTCTTTGCTTACTTGTTTGTGATAGTCTTATTCTGTTGCTCAGTTGCCCTGAAACTTGCTATTGAGCCCAGGATGACCCTCAAGCATTTGATCCTCCAGCTTCTGCCTTCAGTTCAGGACGTATAAGCATGTATCTACATGCCTGGCACATTTCTTTTTGTTTAAAATTTTATTTTTTATTTACTCTGTGCGTGTGTGTGTGTGTGTGTGTGTGTGTGTGTACGCGTCAGAGGGCACCGTGTGTCCCTGTGGAGGTCCAAGAAGTGACTTCAGAGATCGTCCTTGATTGCTTCTATCTCTTTTTTCTTTAATTTTTTATTATTATTTATTCAACTGTGCGCGTGTATGTGTGTGCATGTGTGTATGTCTGTGTGTGTGTCTGTGTATGTGTAGAACCACGGACGAATTAGCGAACCACCATGGACGCCTCCACCTCCTTCTGCCCCGGGATTCACAGGCTCCGCCCTACCAGGACCAGAAGCGCAGGCCGCCCCCGCTTCCGCCTGGCGTCTATACGTGGGATCTGGGATCCGAACTCAGGACCTTCCGCCTGCAAAGCAGAGGCTTAACCCCTGAGCCACCTCTCCAGGCCAATTGCTTCTATCTCTTGCTTCACTCTGGGGCTTCCCAGGCTCTGTGCACCAGAGCCAGATGTGCAGGCCTCTGTGGTTTCTGCTTGGCATTTTTATGTGGGACCTGGGATCTGAACTCAGGACCTTCTACTTGCAAGGCAGAGTCTTAACCTCTAAGCCATCTCTCCAGCCCTTTGTCTTTTACATCTTTACTGCTTTAAACACTGCTGAATTTATGACCCATGTGATCATGATTCTACACAGGGAGACTAAGGAATGTCCAAAATGCAGATATGGCAGGTCATATATTGCCTGGAAGAAGGGTAAGAGAAGGAACACTGGATGAGCATATATTTATCTAATAGAAAGTGTTTTAATGAGCAGGAGATGGCTCAGGGTTGCCTGAGCAGAAGGTCCTATGTTCAGTTCCCAAGTCTCTGTAAAACACACTAGATGGAAATGTCAGCAGTCTGTACTTCCAACCCTAGTGGGCAAAGCCAGGAAATCAATTCTTGAAGCAAAAAGGAGGTAGAAGCAACCCAGGATGATTCCCAAAGTCACCCTTGGTTCTCCACAAGGATTGTCAGTGCCCTCTGATACACATGCACACATGCACACAAGCTCACACACACACGCACACACGCACACATGCACACATGCACAACACAGCACATTAATATGAAGAAAATGTTGCTTCTAAGAGAAGAATTATATTTTAGGCAGTATGCTGTGATTGAGAGATTGAAGGACTTCTGTGGCAGAGAAATGTCAAGGGAGATAAATGGAGTCTATGTGACTAGTGTGTGCAAAATTTAAAATTGAGTCCATATTTAGGACTCTTGCTATAAAGAACTTTCAAAAAGACTAAACTTTGTCATGAAATGTGTTCCCCACCTTCTCACGTGTTTGGGAAGGTCATGGCATCTTTAGAAGTAGAGTGTTGCTGGAAGAAGGCAGTCACAAGGGGTGGGCCTTGAAGTGAATTTGTCCCACCCTATCTCTTGGAGAGTCTGTCTTTGCATCAAAGAATCTTGCAGCTCTCAGCCTCTAAGATGCTTGCAGTGACCTAGGACTCCTGTAGCTTCTGCCAGCCAGCCATGGCACATGTACCATGAAAGACTCTACCTCTCCTCTGGAACTGTAAGCTGAATAAATTTCCCTTTGTCCCTCAAGTTGTTTGACTTTGAATGCTCTCTCACAGCAACAGAAAAGAGTAACCAATATAGAAATTTTCATACTAACTCTAGTCAGGGTCTTGAACTAACCTATCTCAACAACAAGAATCCTCAGCCTTCTTTCTCTTCACCAATATACCACTGGACCCAGCATTTTAACCAGAGACAATATTGTAATTATCATCACACTAGGGAAGTGAGATTTACCTTTTATCAAGCACATATCTTCTAAGGGAAAAACTTGCCATTTAATATATTTCAAAAAATATTCCCAAGCATGGTAGTATTTGCCTCTAAAACGAGAACTTGGCAGAATAAGACAAGATGATTATTAACTAGAAAGACCATTCTGGTCTATATTAAGAGGTTGTATTTCAAAAAAAATACCGAACTGCCTTGCTTTATTATGGTATAAGTACTTTACCTACATATTAAAACCATCATCTTCTCTATCTTCATTTCGTACAAAGTAGGTGATCATTGTAGAGCTGTACTGAAATGTTCTTAGATTTCTCTGGAAAAGTAATATTATTTACTTTTTCTAGTCTAATAACGTCTTCAATTTGTCAGACGCATGTAAGGCAGCTTAGAAGAGGCACTTAACTATGTCAACAAAGCAGAGCACACTGATACCCATTTAAAAACTGTTCAAGGCATTAGCGAGTAAAACAAAGACAGTGGAAGGATTAAAGAATTAATTAAACTCTACAAATAGAGCCACACATAGATGTGCAATTATTGTAAGCATGAAAAATAGTACCTTTGGCACTCATTCGTTTCTAACAATAATGAATAAACTCTTTGAAACTAGAATACAAGAACTAATCTAGAAATGGGGTAAGAACAAAGAAGTGTTATGAGTTTTTATAAAGATGAGTAATTGTAATTGTGTAATGTTATACATGGAAGAATATTCAGCAACACTTAATTATTTCATATTTGATATTTAGAGTACTTTTGCAAAATGAAGGTACTTTAGTACCTTCTTCTCAATTCTCTCAACTTAACAATTAACATTAACCATCACAGAAAAGATTTATCTATAAAGAGGAAGACTTGAAATTAAAATAAATATGATTTTTATATAATTGAAATGAATGCATCCTAGAAAGAAAAACTAGTACAATCTGAATAAGTTGTGGAATAAAATCACAACAGTATATCACTTTTGAAATGATGACTTAAGGAATTAATATATTGAATTATTCTGTGTTTGAAGAAAGAAATTCAAAAACTATTTTCTGTTGTTATTAGAATTGCATGGAGCTTTCTGCCAGGGACCAAGACCAGGCAGACTCCCTGCTCCTCAGATAAGATCCCTAGATCACATCTCAGACCCATAGCCTCATACTAGAAAAGAATACCAACACCAGAATGTTGATGAGTTGCTGCCAGGGCAGCAGGGAGAGGGGGTAAAAGGGGAAATGGCAGGGGCCTTGTGGGCTCAAGGAAAATGGTGAGCGGGCAATGAGATCACCACCCAGACCCCAGGAGTCAGGTGAGAAGCAGCAGCCAGAAGAAGAAATGGCTGCAGACTCAGCTTTAGTCAGGAAGTGGTTGGGCTTATATAGATAGGGTCAGGGTCCAATCAGGTGTGGCCACCCTCTGCTTGGAGGAGGAGGAGAGCAGCCACCAATCATTTAGCTGTTTATTAAGTGTCCAGGTTAGATGGCTGCTTCCCATTGGTTGTTCATCCCTCCTTCCCATTGGTTGTTCATCCCTCCTTCCCGTTGGTTGTCCATCCCTCTGCCTGTATGGTTCCTTGTTCAGGCTTGTCTGTAGCCAGACATCCTGGATTCTGGAGCCACACCAGAGAAGCATACTCAACCCCAAGACAAACACTATCAATAACTGCTCAAGTGTAGTAATACTGTCTAATTCAGCTCAGTCAAAAACACATACACACACACAAAAAGGTCATAAGAGATAAAACAAAAATGCCCAGGTCAAAGTACAAATCCATGAGAAACAAAAAGCAAGACAACAAATCTCCTACCAAAAGAATGAACCCCGTATTGATAGAATCCAGCCAGAACAAACTCACAGAAATAGCCAAGAAAGCCATGCCCAGGATAATGATTTCCAAAGCCTGATATTTACTATGATCAAAACAATGAAATAACTGTATCAACTACTTTGAACAGGAACACAACAAGCACTTGGAGGAGATGAGAAAAACAGTTGAAGAAACAAAAATAGGCATAGAGAAGTTAAGATAATCTCAAGCAGAGTTTAAAATTGAACTAAAGAACTTACATGACTAAAGCTTACATGACTACCAAACCAGGCCTTCAAAAACTGCTAGAAAAGATACTCAAGTGTGAAGAAAAGAACAAGGATAACGAGGACAAAAGGGAAGTATAATACCACCAAAGCCTAAAAGCTAAATAATACAGTTATGAAAACCACTGAACACAAGTTATCTTCAATCCATAACTCAACAGTCTTAGCAGAACTAATGAAGCATAAAATAGAATATCAGATCTTGAAGACAAAGTGGAAGAACTAACCAGTTCAATCAATGATATTGTTAAACACAAAAAGATACTTGAGAGAAAGATATTCAAGAGTTATGGGATACATTGAAAAAGCCTAACATGTACATTCATAGAATATCAGAACAACAATCTCAAAATACCAAACCCAAGGAAATTTTTTGAATTATCATCAAGGAAAACTTTCCACATCTAAAGAGAGGCCCATACAAATACAAAAGGCATTCCACACCCCAAACATATATGACCAAAATAGAAACTAGCCATGACAAATAATAAGCAAAACACTACACATACAAGACAAGGAAAATATGATGAGAGCTTCAAGAGAAAAAGAAGTTACTTTTAAAGGTAAACCTATTACAATAATAAATTATTTTTCAATGGAAACAGTAAAAGTCAGAAGAGCTTGGAGAGATGTACTTCAAGTATTGAAAGGGCACAAATGTCAACCCAGGGTGATATACCCAGCAAACCTATCAATCATGATCGAGAGTGAAAGAAATTTTTCCCCATAAAAACAACTTGAAAGCTTACATGACTACCAAACCTGGCCTTCAAAAAGTGCTAGAAAAGATATTCAAGTGTGAAGAAAAGAACAAGGATAATGAGGACAAAAGGGAAGTATAATACCACCAAAGCCTAAAAGCTAAATAATACAGTTATGAAAACCACTGAACACAATAAATGTCAGGAATTAAAAGTAATTTTTCCATTATAACTCTAAATGTCAATGGAATTAACTCAGCAATCAAAAGACACAGATTACAAATGGATTAGAAATCACAACACATCCATCTGCTGCCTTCAGGAAACACATCTCACCACAAAAGACAGGCACATTCTAAAAGTAAAAAGCTCATCTGTTGCTATATACCCTGCCAGTCCAGCTGGGGGGAAGAGGGGAAATGGCAGGGTCCTCATGGGCTCGAGGCAAATGGGTGAGCCAGCGATGGGGTCACCACCCAGACCCCGGGAGTCAGACGAGAAGCTAGGCAGAAGACGAGTTGGCTACAGTCATTAAGGGCATTTGGGCTTATATAGGGTCAGGGTCCAATCAAGTGTTGCCATCCCTCCTCTGGGGGACAGCCACCAGTTATTTAACTGTTTATTAGGTGTTTATTGCAGGTGCAGGTTAGACGGCCGCTTCCCATTGGTTGATCATCCCTCCACCTACATGGTCCTTTATTGGGCCATGTCCGGGACATGTATGTACATACAGGCTTGTCCTGAATTCGAGAGCCAGGCTAGGGCCTCCCTGAATCAGTAGTGCCACACTTGTCAAAAATTCTACTAGGTAATGGAACCAGGAAACAAGCAGGGGTAACAATTATGCTATCTGACAATGTGGACTTCAAACTAAAAGAAATAATAAGAGATACAGAAGGAAACTACATTTTAGTCACAGGAACTATTCACCAGGAAGACTTCATAATACTGACCATATATGCACATAATATGGGCTCCTCCATACTCATTAAGCAAACACTACAACATCTAAAACAAGAAATCAATCCAAAAACGATAATACATGGGGAAGTCAATACTTCATTCCCAACATGGGATAGGTCAGCAGGCCAAAAATTTAACAGAGACACATTGGAACTAAATCAAACCCTTACTGAAATGGATGTTACAGATCTCTATCAAACTTTCCATTGAAACACCAAGGAATACACATTTTTCTCAGCAGTCCATGGAACTTTCTCCAAAATAGACCACATATTGGGCCACAAAATGAATCTCCACAAATACAGGAAAGTTGAAATTATAGCCTATACCTTATCAGACCACCATGGTCAAAAGTTTGACATCCAAAACACAACAAACAGTAGAAAATACACTAACTCTTAGAAACTAAACACTATGGTGCTGAATGAGTTTAGGAAGAAATCATAAAGGAAAATTAAGATTTCCTAGAAGTAAATGATAATGAAAATATAACATATCAAAATCTATGGGACACAATGAAAGAAGTCATTTCTTTGAAAAAATCGATAAGACTGATAACCCCTAGCTAAATTAACCAAAAACAAGAGAGAAAAACCCAAATTAACTAAATTAGAAATGAAAAAGGAGTTATCACTACTGATACCCAAAAAATTCAGAGAATTATAATGTCATATTTCAAAAACTTATACTCTGTGAAATTTGACAACACAAAAGAAATGGATGAATTCCTAAGTAAGCGCAACTTACCTAAATTGAATCAGGAAGTCTTGAATTATTTAAATAGGCCTATAACATAAGAGGAAATTGATGAAGTAATCTCGAATCTTCCCACAAAAAAATGTCCTGCACCAGATGGATTCAGCACAGAGTTCTACCAGACATTTAAGAAACAAATAACACCAATACTCCTTAAACTGTTCCATCAAATAGCAAAGGAAGGAAAACTACCAAATTCTTTCTATGAAGCTAATATCATCTTAATCCCCAAATGTCATAAAGATGAAGATAAAAGGAAAACCATAGGCCAATCTCTTTGATGAACACAGATGCAAAGATTCTCAACAAAGTCTTAGCAAATTGGATTCAAAAACATATAAAAAGATCATTCATGGGGATCAAGTAGGCTTTATCCCAGGCACACAAGGTTGGCTCAACATGCGCAAATCAATAAATGTAATTCACCATATAAACCATCCAAAATCCAAGACCACATGATACTCTTGGTAGATGCAGAAAAAGCTTTTGAAAAGATCCAACATCTTTTTATGACCCAAACCCTAGAGACAGTTGGAATGGAAGGAACCTTTATCAACATAGTAAAAGCTGTGTAGAATTGCATGGAATATAGACCATCAAATGAAATGATAGATAAGGTGGAAAGACAGGCAGATAGATAGATGATAGATAGATACATAGATACATAGATACATAGATACACAGATACATAGATACATAGATACATGGATGGATAGATAGATGATAGAGTGATAGATAGTAGATAGGTAGATACACACACACACACACACATACACACACACACACACACACACACACTGTGTTTTCCCTGTGATTTGGGATATTCATTGAGAAAGGATTTCATGAGCCAACATCCTTTTATATCTCATGGGAAATATTTAATTATCATTGCTTTATATATTGGTTAAGGGGACATAAAAGTAATTTTTCTTCAGCTCAGCTATAGAGGTATAATAGTAAAGTCCCTGTACAGCCATTGGAAGGCTTTATTTGAATCATCAAATAAGTGATATGAGATACAACTTTTGCCAGGTCAGACTCCCCAATTACTATAGGGATAGTTGACAAAGAAAAGAAAATGTTTTCTAATCCCCAATAGAACTGACCTAGGCTATTAATTCAATTCATACAACATAAAGTAATTAATTATTTTGTATTGCTAACAAAATAATATGATATACATACTGATCAATTATTTCTTTAATATTTCTACTTAAGCTGAACGATAATGCTAAGAAACTGCTGCTACAAAACTGAAAAAAAAAAACATAATTCAGAAAATCAGAAACTCTACATCAACGACCCAGAACCAGGCCAGCCTAATTTCTTCCAATCCTAAAGCTCAGGGAAATTTGCAGAAAATGGACGTAAAATTGTAAGAGCCTAAAGATGGAGAGGAACAATATGCAAGATATTCCATACAAATTAGGGCTGAAGTAATCATAATAGGACTTTGCATGACCGGCGCAATAACCAACATATCATTTAACCCCCAAAGTCTAGCATGGATCACAGGCACTACGATCCTTAGAGACAAGGGATTAACAGCCACAATACTTAAGGGGAACACAAAAAAGAGCTCTAGGCAATGCCACTGAGTCCTTACACCTCATCAAAAGAGGAGGACCCAGAAGGCAGTTTGACATGCACAGTGAAGGATGCTCCAGAATGGGGCGGGGGAGGGCAGGGAGTACTGGGAGAAAGGGAGGGACGGAAGGAAAGGAAGGGGAAAAGGGGGAAGAGTACAAGAGGGTCCAGGGAGGGGTGGAGGGAGGAGAATGGGGTACTTATCAACTTTGTATGAGTGGAAGATAGAAAGAAATAAAAAAAATTGCTGCTAGTATGTAGATGTACAGAGATGTTGATCAACCATACCAAGGGGCACATGTCTGTAATCCCAGTGCTCAGGGCCATGAGGGAGGAAAACTGCAGATTCCAGGCATGGGTTACATTGTGTGTAATTTACTCTGAGTTTCACAGCAAGACCTTATCTCTAAAAAACAGCAAAATATTGATAACAACAAAAATAAACAAGAAAATAAAATCGAAAATGAAATAACCAAAGTGTATTTACTGCTAAAATTATAAACATTTCTGCTCAAATCCTGACCCTTAGAGTCCAATGTGAAAAGATAGAGGTATAGATAGCTCGCGTCCCACATCACTGTCTCTATGTAAAATAATGTGAATTCTTTACTTATAGAGTCTGCCATGACGTTATGGGATTTTTCTTCTATTCAAGTGTACTGTATCTAATAAATCCCCTATTTCTGTGCTTTTCCTATTTTCTAAAGACTTTTATTTCCTCTCCATTCATTTTCTTGTTTTACTGAATAAAACCCCTGAGCAATAGTTATATTGTGCAATCATGAATTGTGGAAATATGTGGTGTACATAAATATTAGTAAGGAAAGAAAATATCCATATGGCACACACAGTATCCCCATAGTACTCATCAGATGTTGATTAATGATGGGAAGGGAGATCGATCAGTCAACTTCATCTGAATTGGGGATTTGCATGAGTTCTCCAAGACATTATCTGAATTCCGCCCATGTATCCAGTTATGTTTACTGACTTGAATAGAAGCTCAAGGAAATCACACCAGAAAGTAAAAAGGAATTTAGATGTATGGTATCATTGATTTTGAAGACTATAAATGTATGTTCCATGCTCATGCATGGACTCCTCCTCCCAAGAATGGAGCATTCTTAACAGCTGTCCTTGTCAGCTTATGTATTTGAGTACTTATCCCCGGGGAGAACTGTTTTGGGAACTGGTGAGACCTTCAGTAAGCCGGTCCTTACTGGAAAAAGTGTTTTGCTGGGGATGGGCCTGAGGCTTCACAAGCTTGTTCTAGCTGGAGTTCTCTTTCTTTGTTTTGTAACTGCAGTTCTGTCACCAGACACCTCATGCTCTCAGGACCATGAAGCTGTAAGCTGTTCCCTGACTTCTCTTCCTGACAAGACGAACTAAAATCTTGATTCCTGTAGCACTATCCACTCAGGAAGGCCTAGCCCGGGCTCCGGAATCCAGGAGGTCTGGCTACAGACAAGCCTGAACGAGGAACTATACAGGCAGAGGAATGGACAACCAATGGGCGGAGGGATGGACAACCAATGGGAAGGAGGGATGAACAACCAATGGGAAGCAGCCATCTAACCTGGACACTTAATAAACAGCTAAATGATTGGTGGCTGCTCTCCTCCTCCCCCAAGCAGAGGGTGGCCACACCTGATTGGATACTGACCTTATATAAGCCCAAACACTTCCTGAGTAGTCTGAGCCTGTAGCCAACTCTTCTGCTTGCTGTTTCTCGTCTGACTCCCGGGGTCTGGGTGGTGACCCAAGTCCTGGCTCACCCATTCGCCTTGAGCCCAGGAGGCCCCACCATTTCCCCTCTTCCCCCCTGGCTGGCCCGGCTGGGGATTTTGGCAATAGATTCCCTGAAATCTTGAGCCAAAATAATTCCTTCCCTTTTTTTCCCCGATGCTTCTTTCAGGTACTTGGCTATGGAATCAAGAAATATAGTTAATGTAAACGGAATGCAGGGAATGCCCAGATGTGAACGGTAAAACACAATGTCTCAGACATCACGTGATTTTTCAACCCAGTACATACCTAAGGACAGTCCCCTCCTTTTGTTAAAAAATAAAACAGGTGTCCAGTGAATTATGGCAACAATTTATACTTGTTTCATTTTCTTAACATTTCATAGCTTATCTGTGGGTTTATTTTAGGCCAAGTACAGAGGAAGAAATATTCCCATCTACAAGGCACTTCCCAGAACCCAAGGTGAAGAGATTATGTTAATCTTAGTGATCTTGGCAACACTGGTGAGGCTTGAATGGAGAATATCATGACTCATTTTTAAACTTTGTGTATTCTCTGCAGGAGTAGAAGCAACTAGAAGGAAACTGGTCATCTTCATGCAGGGCATTCAAGGCAATGAGCTTTACATGTAATACTTGAAAATGGCTAAGTTTTCATTGAGTAATTAGGAGGAATGAAATTTGAAACAATATAATAAAATACTATATAGAATCCTTTTAAAGCACAACTATTTATTGTACCCCAAGTTATAGTGATAACTCAGAAGCATTACCAACTGCAGAGGTCTTGGGCCCGAGGTTTGAGCAGATGATGGTGGAATAGTTTTGAATATGCCAATGTTGGCTGCTTGTAATTAATATATCAAAGATCTTTGATATTGGTCAAAATTTATTCATTGTAGAATGAATAGATGGCAAGTTCTACCATAGTTCCTAGATCTGAAATGCATTTGCTCCTTTTAGTATTCATTTTATTTCCTGGAATATATTATTAATCTCTGTATTCATTAAGCTTGGGGTCCTTCATTGACATTCCATGAACCATGTTTCTCTCTAAACATTGACTTTGTGATTTACTATTGTTAGTGCTGTAAGGAACATGTTATCTACATATGTTTAAAGGCTACTGCGCGTAGGCGAGATCCAGCCGGGCCTCAACGCGCGCTCTAGGACCCCAGGTCAGCCCACGGGGACCCGGCTCCGACTCCCGCCATCCAGCCGGAGCCGCGCGGGGGCCCAGGGAACGAGGAGCACCTCCCCCTGCGCCCGGGCCCCGCCCCAGCTGCCCTCGGGTTAAATAGCTCCACGCCGACGCGCGCAGCCTCCCTCTTTCGCCCCACCCCCCGCTCCGCCGGTCCTGACGCGTAGGCGAGATCCAGCCGGGCCTCAACGCGTGCTCTAGGACCCCAGGTCAGCCCACGGGGACCCGGCTCCGACTCCCGCCATCCAGCCGGAGCCGCGCGGGGGCCCAGGGAACGAGGAGCACCTCCCCCTGCGCCCATCCTCCCTTTTCGCCCCACCCCGCTCCGCCAGTCGGGACACGCACGCGGTCCACCCGGGCCTCACCCCGCTCCCTAGGTAAGTCCCCGTTCAGGCCCCGCCCACCAGTACCCCAGGCCAAATAATTCAGTTTAGTGAAATTGAGAGATCTTAAGAGTTAAAATGACAATGCCAAAGTCAAAGTGCAAATCCATGAGAAGCAACACTCAAGTAAACAAATCTCCCACTGAAGAAATTAATCCCATAATGTTAGACCCCAAAAAGAACAAACCCGCGGAAAAAGGCCAAGAAAGCCTCACCCAGGATAACGACTTTCAAAATATGATCATTACCATGTTCAATACTATGAAAGAGGAAATCCGGGAGGAATTACATAATCGAATCAATCGCTTTGAAGAGGAACACAACAGACATCTGGAGGAGTTGAGAAAAACAGTGCAAGAAACAAAAAGCGGCATAGAACAGTTAAAACAAACTGAAGCAGAGTTTAAAACTGAGCTAAAAGACAAGTTATCTTCAACCCAGAACGCCACAGAGAGTCTTATCAACAGAACTAATGAAGCAGAAAACAGAATTTCAGACCTTGAAGATAAAGTGGGAGTACTAGCCAGCTCAATGGAAGAGGTTGTTAAAGCCAAAAAGATACTTGAGAGAAATATCCAAGAGATATGGGACACCCTGAAGAAGCCTAACATGCGTATTCATGGAATACCGGAGCAAGAATCTCAAAATACCACCCCTGAGGAAATTTTTCAAACGATCATCAAGGAAAACTTTCCTCATCTAAAGAAAGAGAGGCCCATTCATATACAAGAGGCATTCCGCACCCCAAACAGATACGACCAAACTAGAAGCACACCGCGGCAAATAATAGTTAAAACACTCCACATTCAAGATAAAGAACTGGTGCTGAGAGCTTCAAGGGAGAAAAAACAAGTCACTTTTAAAGGCAAACCTATTAAAATAACAAATGACTTCTCAGTCGAAACAGTAAAAGCAAGAAGAGCTTGGAGAGACATACTTCAAGTATTGAATGAGCAAAAATGTCAACCCAGGCTGATTTACCCTGCAAAACTATCAGTCATGATCGAGGGAGAAAGAAAAATTTTCCAGCACAAAGACAACTTTAAGGGATACATGGCCACCAAACCAGGCCTTCAAAAACTGCTAGAAATGATACTCAAGCGTGAAGAAAAAAACAGGCATATCCAGGAGAACAGAAGGCAAATATAACACCATTAAAAGTGAAGCAATATACTTATAAAAGCTACTAAACATAATAAATGTCTGGAATTAACAATAGTTTCTCCATTATAACACTAAATGTTAATGGACTTAATTCACCGATCAAGAGACACAGATTACAAACTTGGATTAAAAATCACAATCCATCAATCTGCTGCCTGCAGGAAACCCATCTCACCACAAAAGATAGGCACGCTCTAAAAATAAAAGGCTGGTCAACAATTCTACAAGCAAATGGAAGCAGAAAACAGGCAGGGGTAGCCATTATGCTATCAGACAAAGTGGATTTCAAACCAAAAAAAATTATAAGAGACACGGATGGATACTACATTTTAGTCAGAGGTACAATTCACCAGGAAGACTTCACAATACTGAACATATATGCACCCAATACGGGCCCCTCCACATTCATTAAGAAAACCCTACAGCGTCTAAAGCAAGAAATCAACCCCCAAACGATAATTCTTGGGGACTTCAACACCGCCCTCTCTACATGGGATAGATCAACAGGTCAAAAGCTTAACAGAGACACTTTGGAACTTAATCAAACCCTGAAAGAAATGGACCTCACAGATCTCTATCGAACTTTTCACCCACGCACCAAAGAATACACATTTTTCTCAGCAGCACACGGAACTTTCTCCAAAATAGATCACATATTGGGCCACAAAATGAATCTACACATGTACAAGAAAGTTGAAATTCTAACCTGTGCCCTATCAGACCACCACGGCCTAAAGCTGGACATCCACAACACATCAAACAAGAGAAAATACACTAACTCCTGGAAACTTAACACTATGATGCTGAATGAGAACTGGATTCAGGAAGAAATTAAAAAGGAAATTCAAGATTTCCTGAAAGTGAATGATAACGAAAATACAACTTACCAAAATCTCTGGGACACAATGAAAGCTGTTCTAAGAGGTAAGTTCATAGCTCTTAATGCCCACATCAAAAAAATGGAAACATCAGAAATAAACAACTTAACAATGCAGCTTAAAGCTTTAGAGAAACTAGAGCAATCTGATCCCAAAAGCAGTAGAAGAGAAGAGATTAGCAAAATAAGGGGAGAAATATCTGAAATCGAGACTAAGAAAACGATAGAAAAAATCAACAAATCGAAAAGCTGGTTCTTTGAAAAAATCAACAAGATTGATACACCCCTAGCTAAACTAACCAAAAGCAAGAGAGAGAAAACCCAAATTAACAAAATTAGAAATGAACATGGAGTTATCACTACGGATACCCAAGAAATCCAGAGAATTATAACATCATATTTCAAAAACTTATACTCTGTGAAGTTTGACAACACAAAAGAGATGGATGAATTTCTAAGTAAACACAACTTACCTAAATTGAATCAGGAAGTTGTGAATTACTTAAATAGTCCTATAACATATAAGGAAATTGAGGAAGTAATCTCGAATCTTCCCACCAAAAAATGTCCTGGACCAGATGGATTCAGCACAGAGTTCTACCAGACATTTAAGGAGTTAATAACACCAATACTCCTTAAACTGTTCCACCAAATAGCAAAGGAAGGAACACTACCAAATTCCTTCTATGAAGCTAATATCGTTTTAATCCCAAAACCTAATAAAGATTCACTTAAAAAAGAAAACTATAGGCCGATCTCCCTGATGAACACAGATGCAAAGATTCTCAACAAAGTCTTAGCAAATCGGATTCAAAAACATATTAAAAAGATCATTCATGGGGACCAAGTAGGCTTCATCCCCGGCACACAAGGTTGGTTCAACATACGCAAATCAATAAATGTAATTCATCATGTAAACCAGTCCAAAGTCCAAGACCACATGATACTCTCGATAGATGCAGAAAAAGCTTTTGACAAGATCCAACAGCCTTTTATGATCAAAACGCTAGAGACAGTAGGAATGGAAGGAACTTTTATCAATATAATAAAAGCTGTATACAACAAGCCCACAGCAAGGATTATGCTCAATGGGGAACAATTGGAAGCATTCCCACTTCGATCAGGAACAAGACAAGGCTGTCCACTCTCACCACTTCTATTCAATATTGTACTTGAAGTCTTAGCCGAAGCCATAAGACAAGAAAGGGACATAAGAGGGATTCAAATTGGCAAGGAAGAAGTCAAGCTATCTCTATTTGCAGATGACATGATCTTATACCTGAGTGATCCCAAAAACTCCACCAGGAAGCTCCTGGAACTAATTGAGAAGTTCAGCAGGGTGGCAGGATACAAAATAAATGTGCAAAAATCAGAGGCCTTCCTATATGCCCAGAATGAAAGAAGTGAAAAAGCCTTGAGAGAAACCATGCCATTTACTATAACCCCTAAAAAAATGAAATACCTTGGTATAAACCTAACTAAGGAGGTAAAAGACCTTTACAATGAAAACTTTAAAACCCTAAAGAAAGAAATTGCAGAAGACACCAGAAGGTGGAAAGACCTCCCTTGTTCCTGGATTGGCAGAATCAACATTGTAAAAATGACCATCCTACCAAAGGCAATATACAGATTCAATGCTATACCAATCAAAATCCCAAAGCAATTCTTCAAAGAAGTTGACCAAACAATCTCAAAGTTCATATGGAGGCACAAAAGACCCAGGATAGCAAAAACAATCCTGAGTAACAAAAACACAGCTGGAGGTATTACCATACCAAACCTAAGTCTATACTACAAATCCATAGTTATAAAGACAGCCTGGTACTGGCTCCAAAATAGACACACAGATCAATGGATAAGGATTGAAGACCCAGATATAAGCCCACAAAGTTACAGCCACTTGGTCTTTGACAAAGGGGCCCAAAGAATCCAATGGAAAAAGAACAGCATCTTCAACAAATGGTGTTGGCAAAACTGGATCTCCACATGCAGAAGATTAAAGCTGGACCCGTACTTGTCACCATGTACAAGACTTAATTCCAAATGGATCAAGGACCTTGATATCAGGCCAGAGACTTTAAAAGCCATAGTTGAAAGGATAGGGAACTCCCTCGAGCTGATTGGGCTAGGCCAACACTTCCTAAACAGACATCCAATGGCACAGTCACTGCTACCAACTCTCAACAGTTGGGATCTTGTGAAATTAAAGAGCTTCTGTTCAGATAAAGAGATTGTCGCACGAGCTCAAAGGCAACCCACAGAATGGGAGAAAATCTTCACTAACCACATATCTGACAGAGCTCTACTGTCCAGAGTGCACAAAGAACTTAGAAAATTAAACTCCAAGGAAAACACTGGCCCAATTAAAAAATGGGCCCTGGAACTTCAAAGAAACTTTACCAGGGATGAAATTAAAATGTCTAACAATTATCTTAAAAAATGCTCCACTTCCTTCGCCATCAGGGAAATGCAAATCAAAACTTCCCTGAGATATCATCTCACCCCGGTCAGGATGGCAAAAATCCACAGTACAAACAACGACAAATGCTGGAGAGGATGTGGGGAGAGGGGAACTCTCCTACATTGTTGGTGGGAATGCAGGCTCATACAGCCACTCTGGCGAGCCGTCTGGAGATTCTTAAAGAAATTAAAGATTGAAATGCCATATGACCCTGCTATCCCACTTTTGGGAATAACCCCCCAAGCAGCAGAGGTTCGCCTCGATAGCACAAGCTCGACCATGTTCATAGCAGCACTGTTTACAATAGCAAAGTCATGGAATCAACCTAAATGTCCAACAGTTGACGAGTGGATAAGGAAACTGTGGTACATCTATACAATGGAGTACTACTCAGCCATCAAAAATGATGAATTACTGGAATTTGCTGGGAAATGGATGTCATTAGAAAGAATTATATTAAGTGAAGTATCCCAAACCCAGAAAATTAAGCGCCGTATGTACTCCCTAATAGGTGGCTCCTAGTACCAAACTCGCCCAGCCCACATTGGGACACTCAAAAGTAAACCTATGTAACACAGTAATTGCAAGGATTATGAACAAGAGAGATGGGTTAGGAGGGCCACACCAGAAACAAGGAGAGAGGAGACCATGTTACAGCAGAGAAAATAGGCCTCCATCAAGGTCTGCAAGTAAGTAATGAGAAACCTGGTTAAGTTCACAGACGTTCTTTCCTGATCTCACCAGAAGGGGAGGGCATATAGTCTAGCAGATAAAAAGTAATCATTTTGCAAATGGGTGATGGACCCCTCCCTCACTGAGGTTTCCTACTTTTATTACATCTACCCTTGAATGTGCTATTATAACAAGACTCCAGTTTAACAGCTTTTTGTCTCTGGCCAGGGGGTGACATACAGTGCCCAGCAGAATGGAGTGAAGGGAATTGCAGGAGCAGAAAAACTGCAAAAGAAAATCAACAAACCACAATCCAGAACTTCAGAGACTCTATATCAATCACATAGAACTAGGACAGCCTAATCTCTCCCATCCTGGAGCTCAGGGACATTTGCGGAAGAGGGGGCGGTAAGATTGTAAGAGCAAAAGGATGGGAGGAGCAACGATTTGCAAGATTCTCAACAATAGTTGGGGCCAAAGCAATCATAATGGAACTTTGCATGCCCTGCGCAATGTCCAGCGCACTGTTGCCCTCATAAAGTCTAGCATCTGTTAAGGGCACCGAGACCCCTGGAGGCAAGGGATTGACAGCCATAGTAGTAATCTTATGATTAAGGGGAACAAGAGAAAGGGCTTATGGAAATGCCACTGGGTCCTTATATGTCATCGGAGAGGAGGACCCAGTGGAGAGTTAGGCGCACACAATAAAGGACTCTCTGGGAATTGGGGGGGAGACACTGGGGGAAGGGGAGGGGGGAGGGAGGGAACTGGTAAAAAATTTTAAAATGTATAATTAAATTTTTAATAAAAAAAAAAAAATAAAAATAAAGGCTACTGGGTTATGAGAAGAAAACTGAGTATCTACATGAAATTCATAGCTGTACAAAACAAATAAGTATTTAATAATAGACCCTTTACTTTTAAAATTGATGACAGTAAGCTTTAAAGATCACCTTGAACTACTTCAGTAAAAGCCATAATTATTTGTTCCCAGAGAAATTAATGACTAATATCATTGTAGAATAAATTCACAGCATTTAGTGATTAATAGCTTTTTCAGTTAGTTCTTAATAGTCTGTGGTCATGAGACTTTCCTTCCTCAGAGTAGTCTAAGTTATAAAGAGAACTCAGAAGCATCTCCAATGGCAGAGGCCTTTGGCCAGAGGCTTGAACAAATGACAGTGGAACAGTTTTGAATATACCAAAGTTGATTGCTAATAACTAATAATTAAATAATAACATCTTATCTGTTTTATAGACAGTCCAAGTAAATACAACACAAGCTAATGCTGAGTTTAATTACCACAGGATGCCTGTGTATATGTGAATGACTCTAATTTTCTTTTATTCTTTGGAGCTCAGAAATTTTCAAATTTACCTAAGACCTGCACTCACATGGGAAACTCTTAATTATAATGTGAGGTCGAACATCAAGGGGCTCTTGTTAATGTCTTTCTGTTTCAGGAATCATACATGTTGAATGTGTTCATCTAAAGAGCTCCTTAATCATGGTACTTCCCTCAAATGAACACTATTCCTGTAGAGACTATGATTAATGTCAATCAAAAACAAATGTTCTCTCTATATAAGAAGCAAAGTTATGAATCCTTTATAACCAAAAATATATGGATAGGGAACAAAGGTTTAGGTCATAATAACAAGGACATTGATCTTACTTTTCATCTTTTACCTGTGTGCTCATTCTTTGTCTTCAAGGGAGCAATTGTTTCAAGCATGGGGAGAAGAACAATAAGAAATCCGTGAGCAGGGTGGTAGTGTAGCAAAGAGCACAAGTCCAGTCTTCTCCCAAAGTCTCCAAGTTTCTGTTCTTCTACTCTTATAGCCAAATCCTTGCTGCTTTCCTGTTCTCTTCTGAAGTGACCATTTCATACACTTCAAAGGTGTACTTCCAATGTTTTTTTCTGCTGCGCGTCTGGAGAGAGGCTTGTTTATGTTTGCTATTGGTCCTTAGATGACATATTAGATCTACAAAGGCATGTGGACTTCAGAAGGGGCAAAGCTCTGTCCTGATGTTACTCACCAATATAGTGACTTTCATCAATTTACCAGTAAAAGATGTCACAAATGGTATTGAGGAAACTATTATTTTGGATGGATGTGCTTCAATCATTCCCCTCGGGGAGGTCAAAGAAGCTAAAGAAGAGTGAGTATCCACTATGATGTTGTAAGATACTCTATATTCTTGTTTATTGTGAAGAGAATAATGTAGGAATTTGGGATATAAAAAATACAAAAAGTGTGACTTTTTGCCTCTGATTATATTCGAAGGAATGACTATATATTTGAGGATGGATATATTCAGATGTTGCTTACTTGCACTACAAATATATGACATGACTAGAAAACTGATTAAAAACTAAAAATTTATATTGGGCCATATTATTGAAAGCCATGCACATATATATACAAATATACATATTCAAATTTTAGATTTGGAAGATTTTTTTTCTTAGAACATTTCTCATCCACCTTCCATCAAGGTTATCCCAGAAGCAGGTTTTGGTACTGCAAATCAATTTTAAGGAGCCCTTGTATGTCTTGTGTGACTCACAGATCCATATGAAAAAATCACAGAGAAGGCCTTTTTCCCCAATCAATTATAGGTACCATGTGAATTTGAACTCCCACAAGGATCATATGTTAAAGATGTGGTTGCCAAGAAATGGGATCTTGCAAAGTAATTGGATCATAAGTGTTCTGACCTCATCAGTAGATGATGATGGGAAATGAATGAATAAATGAATGAATGAATGAGCCTGAGACAGAATCTATGTCTTCATTCAGGCTTTTGTTGACCCCCAAACAACCTAATACTTCATCTTAATCCAACTTCAGTTAGAGAATCTTAGGTCTGTGAACTAAACATATTCTTATTCTATTAAGCTATTGACTTTTATGATGATCTGTTGTAAAACATTATATTGACAATAAGTAAGTGTCATCAGCTATTCATGGTAAATAAATGTATTTTGATTTCAGAAAATAAACGTAATGAAAAAATATGTAGTCTCTATTAGTGTGTGAAAGTTAACAAAAATAAAAATAAAAAAATGTAATCATGGCATCAGTGGAAGTGCATTTTGTGAACAGAATATGGGACACATTAACATTCCCAAGTGTTGATGAATTAGAAGATATTGAAGTTAAACATTTCTGTTTTTTGAAAGGTACTATTAAGAAAGGAAGATGTCAAATTAGAAATTATGAGATTCTTTCAACATATACAGTTAACAAGAAAAGCATGTAAAATAAAAAAGCATCTTCAAGCAGTAAGATAACACTGTAAAGTATATAAAATAGAAAAGTATCTTCAAACAATAAGATAAAACAGTAAAATGGAGGGGGAAATTGTTACACAGTTTTAGCCAAAGTTTTTCATTTTCAAATGGCAAATAGGCAAAATTAAGGTCATTCAAACTCATCATCCCAAGAAATTGCAAATGAAATCTAGACCCAATATAATCAATTGCCTATAGTCAATATAATCAAAAGTCTACCAGAATAATAAGAATATGAAGACTAAGAACAAGGCCGAGGAACAGATCAGTGGGAAAAAGTGGTTGTTGTGCAAGCATAAGAACCTGGGCTTGAAAACCAAAGCACAAGCAAAAGACAGACACTGCAAGCATTTACTCTTCCAGTACTCCTATGGCAAGATGGGAGGTAGAGAAGAGAATCACTGGAAGTTGGCAGGTGCATTAACATTGGAGGTTTTCCTTTGAACTCCATAAATGTGCTGTGGCACACTTTTATCCATAAAAAAATCACAAATGAAAACACATATATTCATCATACACATATCTATGTAGACATGCACACACAAGTGTTCACACGTGCACATACATCATATACTCACATGACACTAAAAACATTAGGTATTTTCTGATCTCAACCAAAAATTGTACAAGGATAAGTAAGTGTCCTACTGCAGAAAATTTACACAGAGAAAGATCCTTTTCTCAGAGGAAAAAAAGTCTTATCCAAATGTGTTTATTTTCATTCTCTTAAAGTGCTACACACTAGACCATATTCCTTTGAATAATTTGTTATTTAGTTCTACCATTCCTAACCTTAAACATACATTTCTAAATGAAAAGAAGCAGAGATTGATGCTCCTCAGCTGTGTTTTAAGTGTGTACACAGAATTTCAATATCGTGTTTTGTTCCTAAATCAAATATGGGATGCAACTTGGCAAAAATACTAAGTTTTAAGGGGTGAACTAGAGAAATATGAAAACAAAATTACTGCATATTGCTGAAATGGTTGTTGGAGCCAATAACTGATTCATCTTCTCTCTGCATGCACTCATTATGCATAGAAGTGCTTCACTTTGCAGGCCAGAAAATGAATATGTACACCCCTGACCATGCAAACCCCACAGCAGCAATAAAAGGGTCATAGTCAATTGGTGGACTAGTGTGCAAGTTTTCACTTACTCTTAATTTTTTGTTGAGGTATGTTAATTTCTATATAACTCCTCAGAGTTTATAATTAGAATTGCACTTATACTTTCATCTTACTAAGTATTTCTGAAAGGTTTTCAATTTCAGGTTATGAGTTTTATTATAAGTGTATTATTAAATTTTAAACACTGCTATGCAGAGCTCAATTTAAATAACTTCCAGGGGATTTGGCTTCTGTCTACCTAGCATGACATTTTGTTGTTGGTATGACTTAATAGAAGTATTTATAAAGAGATGCAAATTTGCTACAGAGTAGCCCTACTCTTTGTTATTAAGATGAGGAAATGAGGAACTATTTGTTTGTTAGGCCATTTTATGAAGCCAAGTGGGTATTTCCACTTTACAGAATGTGATGCTGAAATTCTGGGTTTCCAGTTGCTCTCTGGTGTCTAGATGACTTTTATGGGTTATGTCCCTATCTCATTTCTTTCATTGATGTGATCTTCTTACATTTGGAACTCAGACCACTGAAAGCATTCAAGTCCACTTGCTTTTGTGTCTCTGCTTTCCATGTAGAAGCTTGTTGTATTGAATGAAGCCTTACAGCCTTACCTCTGCCCACATCTAGATCCCTCCTCTGATAGAGGATGTTACCAGGTATTGCAATGATTTGTCTTTTCACTGTGAGACTATACTCAAACTCAAGCAACTTAGAGGAGAAAAGAAAATGTATTAGACTTAAGGTTCCAGAAAGGATATAGTCTACAGTGGCAGGAATCATATAACATAAGGCATAGCTGGAAACAGAAACTAGAGGTAGTTTTAGGTCATTGCAAACATCAAGAGGGAAGAGAAAGCAAGGACAAAGGAACAGGAAGCAGGGGCAGGCTACTGAACCTCAAGACCTGCTCCTCACATGACTTGCCTTCTCTAACAAGGCATCATTTCCTAAAAGGTGCCATGACTTTCTCAAATATTAACCCCAGCCAATGATTCAAACACATGAGCCCATGTTTAAACCACAGCATCCTACATCACCTGTCTTCCTGTCCCACCAACTCTTTCCATGTAATTAATTATATTTTCTCTATTCTCGTGTATCCTTAATAATACGAAAATTTGGCCACCTTTTCCTTCTTTGAAAAGAAATGTGACTTATCTTCTCCAACCACTACTTGACCCATGTCTTTCTATTCTCTCTCTCTTTCTCTCTCTCTCTCTCTCTCTTTCCATTCTTTCTCTTTCCTCCCTCTCTCTCCCACCCCCATTACCTATACCCAAAGATTTTCCCCTCTGCTTCCATTTTCTATTAAATCAACTTCATTCCATTTCCATGCCCTTCCTTAACCTCACTGGATGTTTTCCTGCGGAATTTATGAATGACTCCAGGTCACTAACCCTCTTAGTTTTCTTGGAGATCCATCTTAGTGGGTCAATTTAGCTAAACTGCAGCTATGCCTCCTTAAACATCTTCCCCTTCACATGTCATGCGCAGGCTCCACAGACAATATATCATCAGAGACTTGGAAAATGGTAGTAGAGAACCAGCCATATCCTCTAAGCAAGAGCACAATTGCCACTACCCAACAGGCTCTCCATGAGATGGTGGCCCAGCCAAGTTTACATTAATTCCAAGCATATTAAATACCCATCCTTGCTTCCCTCCGCCCCCCCCTTCCTACCATCCCCTGCTTTCCCTTCATCAATTACTCCTAATCCCTCCCACCTTCTTAATATATGGATCCAAGGTTCCCTCCGGCTTGTCTACATTTGTGGGGGTTCAGGCCTCTGTGGCATACAAGGTTGCATCTCTTCGGGCCCCACTGATAGGAGCATTTCCCTTCATTCATCCAGCTTTATTTTCCAACGTTTCTACTATATGTTCTTATCTTTATTGAGTTCCTAGGTAGTCTATGGGAGCATGTTAGTCTTACTATAGTCTTACCTAGATGAAGCAGTCCTGCCTTGAGTGGAATTTCTTGTTTTACAATGAACCTTCCCATCTTTAGGTTCTTACAATTTCACTGCCCTTTCTTCTGTAAGGTTTCAAAACCTCAGAATGGGGAGAAATTAGGTTGGCCTAATTTCTAATCGGGGAACTTTGTTGAGTTGTTGATACTCTGCATTATGGCTGGCCATTGCTATCTATTTCACTGCTCTTCTATTACCCTAGGCTGCATCCTGTCAGAGGGTTGAGATCCTCTAACTCTGTCATGGAAGAAGACTTCTAGGCTGAATGTTAAGTGTTCTTCAAATCTATGGGTATAATAACAGCTATTTACAGAACAGTTTGTTATACTGTCTTCCTACCCATACCTTCATTGGCTGTTTTTCCCTATTGATCCATTTCTGTCCTGTTTTTAGGTTCTTGTTCTGGTTTACAGTAATACAAATCATTCCATTCTGACAAACAGGTTTTGATTTTAATAAGAAAGCTGTTGGTTGTCTCTTTAATACTCACATCACTAATACACTAGTGGTCACCTTTTCTGTGTTGATTTTTATTGAACCTTCCAGATCTCATGTGTTAATAGGGGCTGTGATTATTTCTCTCCCCCAGCAGCTTCTACAGTACCCCTTCAGTAATTTTCAGGTCAGGCCTATTTTACCTCTGGAAATTGCTATCTTTCTTGCATGTACACACAGACACACAGACACACACACACACACACACACACACTGATGAGTTTATCCTGTCTCTTCACTTTGTTTTTTTTTTTAGATTATTTTTTTTTACTTTTTTTTTAATTAAAAATTTAATTATACATTTTAAAATTTTTTTCCAGTTCCCTCCCTCCCCCCTCTTCCCCCTCCCCTTCCCCCAGTGCCTCCCCCCCAATTCCCAGAGAGTCCTTTATTGTATACGCCTAACTCTCCATTGGGTCCTCCTCTCCGATGACATATAAGGACCCAGTGGCATTTCCATAAGCCCTTTCTCTTGTTCCCCTTAAGCATAAGATCACTACTATGGCTGTCAATCCCTTGCCTCCAGGGGTCTCGGTGCCCTTAACAGATGCTAGACTTTATGAGGGCAACAGTGCACTGGACATTGCGCAGGGCATGCAAAGTCCCATTACGATTGCTTTGGCCCCAACTATTGTTGAGAATCTTGCAAATCGTTGCTCCTCCCATCCTTTTGCTCTTACAATCTTACCGCCCCCCTCTTCCGCAAATGTCCCTGAGCTCCAGGATGGGGAGAGATTAGGCTGTCCTAGTTCTATGTGATTGATATAGTCTCTGAAGTTCTGGATTGTGGTTTGTTGATTTTCTTTTGCAGTTTTGCTGCTCCTGCAATTCCCTTCACTCCATTCTGCTGGGCACTGTGTGTCACCCCCTGGTCAGAGACAAAAAGCTGTTAAACTGGAGTCTTGTTGTAATAGCACATTCAAGGGTAGATGTAATAAGAGTAGGAAACCTCCCTGAGGGGAGGGGTCCATCACCCATTTGCAAAATGATTACTTTTTATCTGCTAGACTATATGCCCTCCCCTTCTGGTGAGATCAGGAAAGAACGTCTGTGAACTTAACCAGGTTTCTCATTACTTACTTGCAGACCTTGATGGAGGCCTATTTTCTCTGCTGTAACATGGTCTCCTCTCTCCTTGTTTCTGGTGTGGCCCTCCTAACCCATCTCTCTTGTTCATAATCCTTGCAATTACTGTGTTTCATAGGTTTACTTTTGAGTGTCTCAATGTGGGCTGGGTGAGTTTGGTACTAGGAGCCACCTATTAGGGAGTACATACGGCGCTTAATTTTCTGGGTTTGGGATACTTCACTTAATATAATTCTTTCTAATGACATCCATTTCCCAGCAAATTCCAGTAATTCATCATTTTTGATGGCTGAGTAGTACTCCATTGTATAGATGTACCACAGTTTCCTTATCCACTCGTCAACAAAATGAATCTACACATATACAAGAAAGTTGAAATTCTAACCTGTGCCCTATCAGACCACCACGGCCTAAAGCTGGACATCCACAACACATCAAACAAGAGAAAATACACTAACTCCTGGAAACTTAACACTATGATGCTGAATGAGAACTGGATTCAGGAAGAAATTAAAAAGGAAATTCAAGATTTCCTGAAAGTGAATGATAACGAAAATACAACTTACCAAAATCTCTGGGACACAATGAAAGCTGTTCTAAGAGGTAAGTTCATAGCTCTTAATGCCCACGTCAAAAAAATGGAAACATCAGAAATAAACAACTTAACAATGCAGCTTAAAGCTTTAGAGAAACTAGAGCAATCTGATCCCAAAAGCAGTAGAAGAGAAGAGATTAGCAAAATAAGGGGAGAAATATCTGAAATCGAGACTAAGAAAACGATAGAAAAAATCAACCAATCAAAAAGCTGGTTCTTTGAAAAAATCAACAAGATTGATACACCCCTAGCTAAACTAACCAAAAGCAAGAGAGAGAAAACCCAAATTAACAAAATTAGAAATGAACATGGAGTTATCACTACTGATACCCAAGAAATCCAGAGAATTATAACATCATATTTCAAAAACTTATACTCTGTGAAGTTTGACAACACAAAAGAGATGGATGAATTTCTAAGTAAACACAACTTACCTAAATTGAATCAGGAAGTTGTGAATTATTTAAATAGTCCTATAACATATAAGGAAATTGAGGAAGTAATCTCGAATCTTCCCACCAAAAAATGTCCTGGACCAGATGGATTCAGCACAGAGTTCTACCAGACATTTAAGGAGTTAATAACACCAATACTCCTTAAACTGTTCCATCAAATAGCAAAGGAAGGAACACTACCAAATTCCTTCTATGAAGCTAATATCGTTTTAATCCCAAAACCTAATAAAGATTCACTTAAAAAAGAAAACTATAGGCCGATCTCCCTGATGAACACAGACGCAAAGATTCTCAACAAAGTCTTAACAAATCGGATTCAAAAACATATTAAAAAGATCATTCATGGGGACCAAGTAGGCTTCATCCCCGGCACACAAGGTTGGTTCAACATACGCAAATCAATAAATGTAATTCATCATGTAAACCAGTCCAAAGTCCAAGACCACATGATACTCTCGATAGATGCAGAAAAAGCTTTTGACAAGATCCAACAGCCTTTTATGATCAAAACGCTAGAGACAGTAGGAATGGAAGGAACCTTTATCAATATAATAAAAGCTGTCTCTTCACTTTGAACAATGTCTGTATACTGAAAATAGATTTGGTATAGATAATGATTTGTCTTTGGAAGTTTAGATTTAAATCTCCAACTTCATAGTCAACATTGACAATGTGTTTGCTCATAGAACTATCTAGCTCAGCAAGTCTGAAACAATTCTAACTTTTACATTTTAAATGTTCTATTCTTCCTAGTACTTTCTATATTTCTTTGTAAGTTAATTTTTTTTCCAGTTGTTCTGGACAAAATGCAATTTTGACTTCTCTCTCATGCCAGTGTCCTGTCATACATAAAGTCATTTCACAATGACTTGCCAGTAAAAACTCTAAGGTAAAGAAGTTCTCATATCCTTTTTCCCTAGCCATCTTTACTGTGGCTATGTAACCCTACCAGCATCTTCTCCACAGTCTTCCAGACATGTTCTCTGACGTCTAGCAGTTTCCTTTACCTGGAATATGGCTCTTTGTTTTTCTCTTGGCTCACATGTTTTTCTGTAATCTTGCTCAGTAAGAATTCAATCAGTCCAACTCCTCTTAAATCAACACTCCTAGCCCATACTTTCTCCTCCCTTTGCTCAACTTTATTCCACCTTCATTTTCTCAAAGTTTTATCTTCTGACGTCATACCTCATTGTTCATTGAATGTGAAAACTTTCTTCACTGATGTGCTGATTCTTTTACAAAGTTTGTCTTATTAGCTCAATAATTAGTAAGTGAAAAAGTAGCATGGGAGAAGATTATTGTTTTCTGCTCAATCAGTTATGGACAAATTTTGCTCAGCCCTTTCTCAGACAAAGTGCTGAGGTGTTCCATTTTATCTATTGTTGCTTATATAAATACATAGCCCAGAACAACATAGGAGAATAAGAAAGTAGTTCCAACCTTACATTCTTAGTTACAGCTGTGAGCAAGGTAGGAACATCTATAACAACACCAGAAGCCAAAGGAAATTATTATACCATATTCACAGAAGAAGCTGAGAGAGGGATATACTTTCTTGCTTGCCACTACTATGCTCGTATGCCAAAGTATTGAATCAGTTCACTCCATCCTATGCATCTGTGGAGGCATTGTGCCCACCCACACACTATCTAACATCAATTAGATAATCTCCCACAGACTTGCTTAGGACTTGACTTAATTAAATAACTTTTGATAGATGAAGTTGAAGATTCAATATTCTGTTGTCAAAGTTGGCATCTACCACTAATGACTCCAAAGCATGTCTAGTCATTTCTCCCTGTGTTTATCTTGTTTCTTGTTCACACAATGTTTCCTGGCTTTTTTCTTCTATGTTCTTCCTCAACTGTCCTCTATCTACCTATGCCACCTATCCTCATATAACTTATCTTTTGTTAAGCCTGGCAGTGTGTTCCACATTGTACCAGTACTATGAACATACATTTACCAAGTCCTTTAACTTATCCCTCTTTCAATTAATGAATTATTTCAACAAAAATAATTTGTTGTTTAATCCTCGGTGTCCCAAGAGACAGAACAATGCATGGGAAATAGCTCTACTCTTCAGTTAGTAAATAGTGAAGTGCTTATTGATTTGAGTAATAAATTCTAAATCAGTTATAGTAATGGGATAGATAACTGGGGAGATGCAGCAATTGACCTTTTTTCAGTCTGAATAGTTTTGTTTGTGTATTGTTATTCAAGTTAATATTGACTCCATGTAAATAATGATTGGGCTAATAAGAACATGAAAAAGGACTGAGGAAATGATTCAGTGATTAATTTTTCACCTGATAAACAAATGGACCTGAGTTCAGATCCCTGGATCCTTGAAAATTCCTTGAATGTGTCAACTAGCTAACAGCTGGGATATTTTAATGAAGAAAATAATTTTTTTTCTTTTTTAAATTTGTCTCTCGCTATGTATATATGTGTGTTTGTGCACATGTGTGTGCTGCATGCACACATTAAGGTTAGAGGTAGATGATAACTGATCCCTTCTATCCCTCTCCTTATTTTTTGAGATGGAGTTTCTTACTGAACCTTTATGTACAAGTTGAATTAGACGGCTTGGCCAGCCAACTTCTGGGATCCTTCTGTCTCTGCCTCTCATACTCAGATTGCAGGCACATGCCTCTACATCTGGTGCTTAGAGATGGGTCCTGTAGGTCTTGACTCTGGACCTCTTGCTGGCACAACAAGCACTGTACCCACTGAGTCCTTATCTGGATTAGTTTCATTTAATTATATAGAGAAACTAAAAACATATCAGGAATATGAAATGGACTAGGATCTTCTTTGAAGTTTCATTTTTACTTCATGATTAATTACTTGTTAGGTGTTCTGTTAGCTAGTTTTTCCTTCATGTGTTTTCAGTTTAAAACTTTCCCATGATTCACTACACTGGAGCCACATTGCAGAGTCTCTATTATGATATTTACACAATAGTGACATAATTTAAATGAATCTTTATAAAACTCTGGTTAAATATAAGATAAATATTGATCAAGTAAGTTTGAAGACTATAAAAATCATAGTATATATTCAAAAAATACTTAGAAAAGATACCTGCCAGGAGAGGTACAAATGATAAAAGCAAGTCTTTGAATCTGTATGTTGGAAACATATTTGCATGTATTTTACTGTCATTAAAAAATACCTGAAAGAATACACAGCAGACACAACACTAGATCAACTCTAGGTAAGGTGTAATGAACACACAAATGTGATATTTAATGCAATTTATAAGATAAATATTTTTCCCTCAGAAACAGACTAAGATTATATTTAATTCATCCACACATTATGATCAGATTATTTCAGTCTATCTCTTCAGCTATTGGGTTTAACCTTTTGAACTGTATTTTGCTATTCCTTAACTTAAGAAAACGAAGCAATTAATTTATAATTCATCTTCCTATCATAATCAAATTTTAATTATATATGTAATTGAAAGAATTATTCTATGATGGTTCCATACATACATAAAATAAATTTAAATTATTTTGAACCCATATTGCCTGATACTTTTACTTTACCTTCTTTCATTAAAAACCTTTTCAAACAAGTCTATTTCATGTTTTTTGTCTTTTCACGTGTGTCATCCAAAGAGTTTCATCTATGTTGCCTGGCCTCGACCTTGTTTAGCAGCCAAGACTGGCCTTGAATTTCAATGGTTCTCTCCACCTCCCAAGTACTGGTATTATAGATATGGGCCTCATACCCAGATTTTGAAGCTTACTACTACAGATTTATAGCCCCAATTTCAAAACTGCATGTTTCTGATGATTTTTTTCTAAAGTTTCAAATTTTCCAAAGATAGGCAACATAATGGCCTCCAAATAAGTAACATATGACTGTGGACATATTCCTCTATTGCCTCTAATCCTATGGTATTGTGCTAATAGAATAAATAGTGTTTAGTTTCATGATATCCCTCAAATATAAATTCTTAAAGAATTTTCTGCATGTTAAACATTGTCAATCAAACAGTTCTTTTAGAATTTAGTGAGAATTTTCTACAACTAACATGGGACTTCTTTGTCAGAAAGCATTTTCTTTTGTATGGTGGTAACTTGCAATTATTTTACAAAGAAAATTTCCTGCAGACTTGATTACAGTACCTTGCCATACCTCAATATTCCAACAATTGAGTCCTGTAGTCAGAAAGGCCATTTATGACAAGGTAAAGTTTCAACTTTTTTAAATAAATCCAGTAGTTGTCCGGTGATGCTGTGCTTGCTCACAAAGGAATTCTAATCATATCTTCAGCCTTTTTAGTTATAAATGTTGTCAGTTCTTTAGTTCTGTCAGCACTTAAAATAACCTCATACTTCTGTTGACATATTTTCTAGGCTTCTAATTTCCTCTCCTCTGGCTGCACTTCATGTATATATACAGAACTTTTATGGAGTGCTTAAAAATGAATAGCGAACTCTTGTCCAGAATCAGTTGTTACTCTATTGTAACAGAAAAGGGAGAAATAGTAACTATTTCAATTCTCAATGTAAAGCAAATAGCCTTGTTCTTCCATGGGAACAATTCACACATTGTATGTGAAGAAAACCCTGTGAATTGGATTACCTAGCAGATCACCTGGTACCCTGATCACTTCTGTCTTGCATGTCTTCCTTATGTTTATTGAACATGCATGTTATGGTATTGTGAATAAAGACAATTGTGTTCCTACAAAGCCTCTATAGGCACCAATGGCTACCTGAAGAAGAATGTACAATTCAGGTGTTCTCTGCCATTAACTTCCAGGACCCACTGTATTATGGCATCTCTTTAAGTCAAATCTCTGATGTGTTAAATATGCTTTGACGTTTCCAATCATCAGCTTCTTTGCATTTTTGAAGGCATATTTTCACCAGATCAGTGTTATTGACAATGACATCAACCACCCAAGAACTTAAATGTATACATTTAGTGTGTGTGTGTGTGTGTGTGTGTGCGTGTGTGTGCCAGAGGGCACTAAGTGTGTGTACATAAGGAAGTACAAATGCGACAACAGGAATCCTCTGGAATTGCACTACCCCCTTATTGCTTTGCTCTGGAATTTAACAGGCTCTGCCAACCCGGGTCAGAAATGTAGATCTCTGCCATACCAGCCCAGAATTTTTACATGGAATATGGAGTATGAAAGCTTGCTTATGAGGCTTATGAGCTTTAACCACTGAGCCATATCATCAGCCCCAAAGAAGTATATTTAAAAAGTCTAAAAGTATGTATATAATAGATGTGCAGGAATTAAATGAATTATGAGGACATAACAGTGTTCTAATTCTTTTCCTTCAACTAAGTTTTATATGCATGACAGCACTTTGTACATAAAAAGTCCCTGGGTGCCCTTTTAAAGTGTCCCCTTCAGAGTCATGCAATTCTGATTCAACAGGTGAAACCATATAGCTGTAATAATGAGAGAGGTAAAATCTGATGCTATCCATTCTTTGAGATAATCATGTCTTGGTGTCTTGGTCCCAAGGTCTTCACTTGATCCAAAACTGGAATTTGTCCATTTGTGTTTTCAAGTCTTATCAAGACAAGAATCATGGCAAGGTGTAGAATCTGTCTTATCAATACCAAGAATCTTTGGACTCTGAACATTTCTTAGAAAGTAACAAAACCATGTTTCAAAAAGTGTCCACTGGGGGCTGGAGAGGTGGCTCAGGGGTTAAGCTTCTGCCTTGCAGGCGGAAGGTCCTGAGTTGGAATCCTAGACCCCACTTATAGACGCCAGGTGGAAGCGGAAGCGGGGGCGGCCTGCGGTTCTGGTCCTGGTAGGGCAGAGCCTGTGAATCCCGGGGCAGAAGGAGGTGGAGGCGTCCATGGTGGTTCGCTAATTCGTCCGTGGTTCTACACATACACAGACACACACACACACACAGACACACACACGTGTGCGCGCGCGCGCACATACACACGCACATGCGCACAGTTGGTTGATATAGAGTCTCTGATGTTCTGGATTATGGTTTGTTGACTTTCTTTTGCAGTTTTGCTGCTCCTGCAATGCCCTTGGCTCCATCCTGATGGGTATTGGATGTCACCCCCTGGCCAGAGATTAAAACCTGTTAAACTAGAGTCTTGTTATAAGAGTATATTCAAAGGTAGATATAATAAAAGTAGGAAACCGCGGTGAGGAAATCACCCATTTGCAAAATGGTTACTTTTTATCTGCCAGACTATATGCCCTCCCCTCATGGTGAGATCATAGCCCATCAGTTGTAAATGATCAAGAAGGAAAGTCTGTGAACTTAACCAGATGTCTCATTACTTACTTGCAGTCCTTGATGGAGGCCTATTTTCTGTGCTGTATTTCTGTCCCCTCTCTCCTTGTTTCTGGTGTTTCCCTCCTACCCCATCCCTCCTGTTCATAATCCTTGCAATTACTGTAGGTAATACAGAGATTTATCTTTGAATGTCTCTAGGTGGGCTGGGTGGGTTTAAATATACTCTTATAACAAGACTCTAGTTTAACAGCTTTTTATCTCTAGCCAGGGGGTGACATCCAATACCCATCAGGATGGAGCCAAGGGCATTGCAGGAGCAGCAAAACTGCAAAAGAAAATCAACAAACCATAATCCAGAACATCAGAGACTCTATATCAACCATCTGGAACTAGGCCAGCCTAATCTCTCCCCATCCTGAAGCTCAGGGAAAGTTGCGGAAGAGGGGGCGGTAAGAGTGTAAGAGCACAAGGATGGGAGGAGCAATGATATGCAAGATACTTCACACAAGTTAGGGCCGAAGCAATCATAATTGGACTTTGCATGCCCTGTGCAATGTCCAACACACTGTTGACCCCACAAAGTCTAGCATTTGCTAAAAGCACTAAGATCCTTGGAGGCAAGGGATTGACAGCCATAGTAGTGTTCCTATGCTTAAGGGGAACACGGGAAAGGGTTCAGGGAAATGCCACTGCGTCCTTGTACGTCATCGGAGAGGAGGGCCCAGAGGAGAGTCTGGCATGCACATTAAAGGATTCTCCGGGGATGGGAGGGGAAGACACTGGAGGATGGGGAGGGAGGGGGAGGAGAGGGGGGCATAGGGTGGTGGGAGGTTGGAGGGAGGGAGGGGACTGGTGTACCTGTTAAGTTTGTATGAGTGGAAATAAATAAATAAATAAATAAATAATAAAATAAAATAAAATAAAATGAAAAAAGTCTTGTATTTCAAATAGCCAATGTGGCTAGCTTGGAGCACATGGAGATTTTTGCCTGTCATTGTAGTCTGTTTATAAACATTTTGAAGAGAATATAAAGGAATCTCATGTGCTAAAAACCACTGAGGCAAAACTAGAGATAAAAGGAGATGATGGGTAAACAGCATCATGCTTTTAATTGTTTTGAATCCAATAGGAAGAACAGAAGCCAGAAAAAAATTATACACATGAATTTTCAATATGTTCACTGAAACACTATAGACATAGGATGTATATGCCTTACCAAATTTACATTTGAAAAGCATGAGCAAACTGAATACAAGATGATTCAGCAGGCAAAGGTGTTTGCTGCAAACAAAGCCTGAAAAGCTTAGGACTCACATGATGGTAAAGAGAACCCACTGTTAAGAATTGTGTTGTTTCCGAGATGCATGCAGGACTGCATACCTGTAACAAAATCAATAAATAAATATAAGATAAAAGCATGAGATAGGGATGTTATAGGATAAAGCACAAATTATTAAGAAACCTAGATATAATACAGAAAAATAAACTTGGGCCCCCTTTCCTTGTTAGCTGGCATAAATATTCTAAAGACAAAGTTATTATTTAGATAGAGTGATTACAGTGGAAATTTAAAATGCAAATGGTACAAAGGGCCATGTACATAGCAAATTATGTGATCTTACACCACTCTATAATTTGTAGTTCAGGACTGTAAAGAGGTTCATGATGTTGTGGACTAAAAAAGACAAAAAAAGTATTCATCAGCAGATCAATTCTTATAGTTAATACTGATGCTAATACTGATGACTTACTACCATTAAATCTGAAAGACAAATGATTTTTTTCTACATTGAGTACATTCATAAATTTTATTATAGTCATGCTATAAATTTCACATGCATATATGTATATTTATATATTTTTATGATATATGCTATATATAGGGCAAAGATTATTTCATTATATTATTATTTCAACATAAATGATTGTCTCGGCCACATAATTTTTTTAATTCTGTAAAGTAATAAATTAAGGCCTTTTCCATAACAAGGTTGATTGTTGGTGTATAAACTGTAAGTCTGTCGTTCCCAATCACAGAGACTATATTTTGGCAGTTGAGCCAGGACATGATAAATGAATGGTGAACTTATTCAATTAAAATTTCCCACGAGACTGGGAATAGAAGAAATAGGCAAAGTGTACTTTGACAATGGCAATATAATTAAAAAATTTACTAAGAACATGTATATTTTATTAAACAACAATGTCAATCTGTTTGATTAAGAAGGCTCATAGGATATGGTCTGTCAAAATGTGCACTAAGAATAGAAATGTTCAATGATAGTCTGTTCCTTATGATGTCTATCAGAGTTGCAGTTTTTAAGTAATTGCAGAAGGTCACTTTGCATTCACCTTATTAAAAGGTATTTCAATATTACCAAGTTATAAAATTTCAAAGTATTAAATGTCCAAATGAATAATCAGCTCAAAGACGAATAATTACAATTTCATGCTTTCTAATGTTGACTTTTCTTCAGCCATGAGCAAATTGAGAGGATATGGACAGTATTCTGGCTTTCATAAACTGCCTTACTCTGCATTTTATTTATATTGCATACATAGAGTCTGATTAAATTATTTTGCTATCTCCCTAACCATGGTGACTTATGCAATTTAAATTTTAACCACCACTTCCCAACTGAGGACTTTTAAAAAAAAAAAAAAGATGATGTATCCTAACAATTTGACTATATTCATTTTCTCTTAGGATATGGCACCTTAAAGTTTTCTTCAATATCAGTTGCCTCCAATGTGGACATCTTTAATTTGAAAACTGCTTTACTTATATTTTGCAGCAGTCACACAGACTAGGACCAACGCATTCACACAACCTGGAACTACCATTTGCAAACCACCTTTCATCGAAGCCAATCAAGAGCCTTTGTGAAATAATTTTCAGAAATGCATTTCTCATCAGCTCCTTTAAATTCAGCAATGTAATTTATAACTGTCATACTCAAGCTTTAATTTCCTGGAGAGGGGGAGTTGCCTTGTTGCACACCCAGGATAAAGGATTTAGGAAATGCTCTATTTCTTAATGTGAATGTTTCAGCAGACCGATGTTTGCTTTTCAAGGCTTTGCTCACTAAGCTGATCTTTCTCAATCCTATGCCATCCAAAAGCTAATTTTCACACCCTCTTTCTCATGCCCATCCAGAAAAGAGCTGCAAAAGCTTAAAACTAGGAAATCATTTTAAGCGAATTTCCATACAATTTAACTCTTGGCTGCTTTCCTGTACTTGGAACTTCTTTAAAATTTGAAGGTCAACAATGTAAATAAAGGGCTGATGAGATAACACATTATGTACAGCAGATAGAGTGCCTGCTTGAAAACCTGGTGACCTGAGTTTGAACTCTGGAAACCCAGGTGGAGGAAGGAGAGAACTGACTTCCAAAAGTTGTCCTCTGACCTCCACCCATGTACCTTATGCTGTGCCTTTCTCCCTTTTTATCATTCTCTCAAATAAATTAAAAAATGAAAAAAATATTTAAATAAAATAAGAATTTTTAAAAATATGCAATAGCAATTTGTCTTTTGAACTACTAATAATATAATGATATAATCCAATCCTGATCAATAAGTCCAGACTCCTTCAGAAAGAGGTCAAATTGGTCCACTTGTGCTTAAAAATTATCACAACAGAAGAAGTCTTGGATGGTTGGATTAGTAATTAAAAAGAAAGTTTGTGGTCAGCAAGATGACTCAGTAGGTAAAGATGCATTCGTGCAAATAAACGAGTTCAATACAAAAGTCTGGCTAGTGGAAAGAGAGAATAGATTTCAAGAAGGCAAGAACTGGTTTCAGGAAACTGTCCTTTGACCTCCAAATGTACATTATAGCAAGTGTTCACCAGGTCTCTCTCTCTCTCTCTCTCTCTCTCTCTCTCTCTCTCTCTCTCTCTCTCCCCACTTCTCCATCTCTCCTCTCTTTCCTCTCGCTCCTCTTGTTCTCTCTTTGTCTCTTTTTCTTGTCTTTCCTCTCTCTCCTAAATAAGTAAAAGATTTTAAAATTATCAAACAATATAAAACTGTCTTTTCTTATAAATTGACTGATTTATAAGACACTTAAATCTCAAAAAATAAAAACAAATAAAAGGAAAATAAAGCTTCAGGTTTCAGTTAGAAAGCTTGAACATGCAGAAATGTTTTCTTTCATTAAAGTCGTTTTGTGAACAATTTGAAAACATGAAATGGATGAATTCACATATATTTCTCTATAAGTTTCAGTAAATTTCTCAGTAAAATTCTCCATATCTGTATTGTCTGAGCATAGATCATACTTGTGGCAAATTACTGATTTGTAATGTGAAAATTTGCAAATTATTTCATCTTTAGAAAGGATTGATGCAAACAATTAAAAATAGAATACAGTCAATTTTTATAAATGGTTTAATCATTTAACTAAATGTAATATAGTCAGAAACATTTATGACATTTTAGAACTCTTGACAATGACTAAGAATTAACACAAGTGAGCTATGTCATTGAAACAAATTGCATGAGTAGATTTTTACTGACAGTGACATAATGTTGAAATCAAGTGATGCTAAAAATTATGTAATTAAAACCTTAAAATGCCATATATATTTATATTTATATTAGGTAAAGATCACATTTACAATAGGCAAAATTTGCAATTATGAAGAAATCAGAAAAATTAGATATATAATTGAAGTATTTCACATGCTAAAAAGCAAACTGAAAATATTCAGAAGTTAACAGGAAACTTAAAAATATATACTGGGGGCTGGAAAGGTGGCTCAAGGATTAAGCCTCTGCCTTGCAAGCGGCTCAGGATCCTAGACCCCGAGTATAGGCCGGGTGGAAAGGGGGGGTGGCTTCTCGTCCTGGTAGGGCGCAGCCTGTGAATCCTGGGGCAGAGTAAACAAGGAGGTGGCGTCCATGGTGTTTCCCTTGGTTCTACACACACACACACACAAACACACACACACACACAGACACACACACACGCGCGCGCGCGCGCACATACATATACACACACGCACGCACATACATACACACACACGCACAATTGAATAAATAATAATAAGAAAACATATATATATAGTGAATATGTGAAAGTAATCAAACACTTGTAGAAATTCAAGACTTAGTAAGGCTTCCAAATAATGTTTATTTATTTTCCTGTTTATGTCTGTGTGTGTGTGTGTGTGTGTGTGTGTGTGTGTGCTTTGGTGAACTTTCGTGAAAGCATCATTGACTTGTAGGATTTTAATGCAAATCGTGTCTTTGAAATTATAGAAAGAAATAAAAGCTTGAGCCAAAACTTCTGGAAAGATTGTGAAGGTTTTATTTTGACAGCAATTTTCCACATGAAATTATCTCTATCTTATGGAATGAAATAAAAATTCTCAGACAATTAAATATTAACTTTGTGTGCAATGGAACATGGGAGGAGCTTGGACATCGGTGTATAGCTTCAAGGGTGAAGAAAATGAAAAGTCTTGCAAAATTATTTTAATGAAAGCTAATAAAAGTGAATACTCAATTTTCAACACAATTACTAAAGTGACTTGGCTTCCAAGAAACACATTCAGTATTTTCTTTTTTTCAAAAGAGAGAAATAACTTGGTTATTATAGTCTGATGATTGATTTGATAATATTCTATTTAATTAATCTGAGGAAGTTTGTTAAAGGTCCAGAACCCATCATAAAAATGAATTAATATGATATAAAATAAGTGCAAAACATCTGACAGTAAAACAAGATAGACTGTAGCATAATCACTGTAGCAGTGATGCCTTTTTACTCATTATCATTTTATGACATTGAAATAATGAAAATAGTATATAGCAATGTTCTATTTATGAAAACTAAACATAATATTAATTAAGATTATTTGTATTTAAATAAGAATTCTTACTAAGAAGTTACGTTTTCATGAGTTAAAAATACAGCATATATTAATAATAACAGTATTATTATAAATGTTATAAAGATGTTAATATAATTTCTTTTCAATTCTCAATAGGATTAACATCACGCAAGAAAAAATACTGAAAAAACCTTGAAGCAAATGTGTGGGGTAACTCTGTGAACATCTAGAGAAAGTGCAACATCTACTAATTTACCTACTAATCTCACAGGTGCCGTGGCAAGTGACTTTTGAAGTAAACTCATCTATGCTGAAAGGTCCATTCACATGAACAATAGACTTCATGATAAAGCACAATTTTATTTAAAAAATTAACATATTTAATAACCCATATAATAATGTGTGTTTCTGAGAATTTTGTATTTCAGTTAATTAGATGAAAACAGTTAATATATCCCAGTTTTGGAGACTAAACTAATTCATTGCTTTCTGTCCCTGTACAGTGAATTATTTCACAATGCTGTTATTAATATTGCTAGTGTCGATACTGATTTTTGAGTTTTATCTGATATGTTTCATGAAAATATATCAATAAATGTTCTCTTAGACAGCAAAAAATATGTTTTTATGAAGGCTCAGTACTTCTTTCACAGCTCTGGACATGTTTCAGGATAGGTCAAACATATAGGAAGTCCTTGTGCTTCATGCCCCCAAGTGCTTCCTCATCTCACTCATGCTCTATTTTGGAAGTTAGATGAGTAGAATCTGACTGTTTGAAATGTGATAAAACTGTAAACATGTTCACCATAAAGAATATGACACAATTTTCTATTATTGTTGAAGTATACAGCAATTATGCTCTGTAAAATTCTCCCAAGAAGTACCCATCTCACAAAAAGATCATGCAAATGCCAGCCATAGAGTTGACAGCATTTCTAGATATCTGACTGTGTGAAGAGTTACCCATGATATTTATCCCAATGTAGAACATGCCATTTACATTCTAATAAGCATAGGTACCTTACATTGATATGCACAAGTGTTCATGGAAAACCACAAGTAATATTTAGGGTAAGAAAACAAACCATTTATTTTTTACTTTTTAGCTGAACTGATGGGGCACTGACAGGTCTGTCAACAAAAGACCTCTCAGTATTAAAAAAAAAAGTACTCTTTGTGCATATCTATTAAATGGCAAACTGTGCTTGTTGTCTGGTTGTTATTGCTTTGTTGTGCTTTGAAACATAGTTGTAGTTTTCAGACCTTACAGACACGTGCAACTTGTAGTCAAAGAAAGAGTGATTTGAGGCACTGGTATATTACCCTGACCTGCCCTTTCTAGGAGAAGCTGATTTATATTCTGTTCCTGCTGCTATTGTTTTCTCCTATATAGAAAAAATTGATTTTATCCTGCCTCTCAAGCTGGTGAACCAGGGCAAGTAGGAAACCAAAGTGAAATAAGCAGAAGTAATAAATGACCCAAGGCTTTGGAGAAAATCTTTTATGAGGTGCAGAACTCACACCTACCCCTCCAATAGTAACTGCTGGTTCACTTGAATGAATAACTGATAGTACCCTTGGAATCCTTAATGTATGCCTTAGAACCACAAGAAGAACATGTAGTTAGATAAGATTTTGATGTATAAGTACTTGTAGATTTTTTTGAGGTTTAAGGTAGAGTTTATTAGAGGAGAGAAAGATTGGAGCTCGTGGACATGTATCCATAAGGAGCAAGAGAGCCCTGGATGACTCATGGACTCTGGGCATGGAATCCATAAGAGGTGAGAGGAAAATCAGGTAGGAACTCCTAGATTCCAGATGCAGAATACAATGAGGGAAAATACTTGTAGATTTTTCAGAATTGCTTAACTTTTTCTTGTCCTAGAACCACAGCCAATTTAAATTTTATTTTGTTTATTATATGTGTGTGTGTGTGTGTATGTGTGTGTGAAGACACATGTCCTTGTTTACATGCAGAGATCAGATGACAACTTTATAGACTGAGTTCTCTCCTTACACCTTCACTTGGGTTATAGAGATCAAATTCATGTTGTCAAGCTAGCATACCTGATGAAAAATTGCAAAATTCTAAGACATATTTATGTTGTAAATTCTAAAGAATTTATTAGGATCTATTCTTAAATATTTTCATTTGTCTGTTATGGAAGGGGCATACTATGCATGCCATTGTACTGTGTGGAGGGCAAAGGACTATCAGAAGTAAGTTCTTTCCTTCTACCTAGTGGCCTATAGGGATCAACACTGGTTTGCCAGATGAAAGAAGGTATTTCTCTGTGCAAAAAGAGAGAAGCTAAATTCCATGTAAGATTAAAAAGTAGTATATAAGATATACTTGATAGATTCAGATAATTTCAGGGACATTATTGGAGATATTTAGAAACAATAGTCACCATTCATATTTCATGCAATACATATATTATCTTCTTCTGATTAAATATTCTCTGAAACATCCATCTCTCACAAATGCAGGGCAAATTTTGTTCGGGGTATTGTAATTAAATGCTGAGCTATTTTCACTAAATTAAGAACTCAAGAAAACCCTCAGGAGACCATGATGCATGGAGTAAATTGTAGGTAATTAATTGGAATCTGTCATTTTCCCCTCTTTTTCCATATGCTCATAGTCTAGCTGTCCTTTGCACAATTCTTGAACAAAATATTCAAGAAACAGCAGTAACAACAAAACAGAAAAATCTGTAATTTTTTTCTTCTGCCCCCATCATTAGAAATGCCATTTCTGCAATTACTTCTCAGTGCCCACTAAGAATTACTCCATTTCCTAGATGAAGAGTCTATTGGTGAACAAAATCTAACATGTTTACTTAATTTAACAAGTCTAAAGCTGGATGAACAAAGGGAAATGCCTTCAGGTCAATAGGGTGACCTGAAGAAAAGCAAATTGGTATGTCACAAAAGGCCTAAACTTCCACAGGAGTAGAAAAGTCAGAGCAAACCCTAGGGTCCATAGAAGCAGACAGGCAGGAGAGTGGGACAGAGTGGGATGGATGGATGAAATGAAGGGAGGGGAATGGGAGGGAGGGAGGAAGGGGGATGGAGGGAAGAAGAGATAAATACTTAATTTGTTCGTAAATTAGAAAAATAAAAATAAATTAAAATATAATACTGCAAAAAAGTCTGAATCTAATGCCGAAGTTAAGTAACCTCAAAAATCAACACTTCACTTTTCAATCTGTACATTGTTTTCAACTCGTATACTTTGTCTTCCTTTTTTAAAATAACATAGCCCTAGCCCTCAAACTCACTATATAGAAAGGATGATCTTGATTTTATCACCCTCCTTTCACCAGTTTCTGAGTAGACGGCTTGGAGATTTTAGCCAACACCTTTAGATTCACACTGCTCAATGTGTAGAATGGGAAAAACAAGAATTCTTCCCTGACTAGTGGATGTTTTTTAAAGGCGGGCCCCACAGCAGCGACCAGCAGAGCAGCAGTGCCCAGCCGCGGGGCTATTCACAGGACACCACAGGAGTGAGGACAAGGATGCCAATAAGAGACAGAGAGACAGGCACCGGAGACACCATGCAGGAGAAAGATAGAGTCCACTTTACTGTGCAGGAACGAAGACTCATATAGGGTGAGCTGGCCAATCTGTCGATGGCACGTGCACAGGGGGCCCTTTCAGGCCGAGCAGACTAAAAGCTCTGACTGCCCTTGTAAGGCACAAAGAGACAGGGTGATTGTACAGGCACTGGGAGTCTGGCTCGGGGCGTGCAAGCCACCGTAAGTATGCTTAACTGGCTTGTAACAGAGTGGCTGTAGCTCGCCCTGCTGCCTCAGCCATTGCATTCAACCAGGCCTGGACCAGTTGAACTGTGCAAAGATCAAGACAAAAGAAGATATGACTGAGTTCAATATCTTTTTAAATGATGAATCCGTTAGCTAAAACCTTGGATGGTGAGAAGAAAAAATTATAATCTTTGAGCTATTGATACTGATGATAACATGTATGAATTTCACACTATTTGAAAATCATGTTGTTTGTGTTTAATGATAATTTCAAATATTAAAATTCTTCATAGTTCCTGGATTGTTACTGAAGGTTAAATAGCAGGTGATAGAATTCCTAGTTGCAATGGGCTCACGAAGAAATAATTGCTCCTCTCCAAAGCAGGTAGTGGCTTCCTTTTCAGCCTAAATGGGAGATAGACCAACAGCAAGACTTAGTGAAAAATATGTGGGATTTTATTTGCCTCTTAAGAATAAGAAAATAGGGGCTGGAGAGGCTCAGGGGTTAAGCCTCTGCCTTGCAGGCGGAAGGTCCTGAGTTCGGATCCCAGATCCCACGTATAGACGCCAGGCGGAAGCCGGGGCAGCCTCCACTTCTGATCCTGGTGGGGCGGAGTCTGTGAATCCCGGGGCAGAAGGAGGTGGAGGCGTCCATGGTGGTTCGCGAATTCGTCCGTGGTTCTACACATACACACACAGACACGTGCGCGCACATACACAGTTGAATAAATAATAATAATAAAAAAATTTAAGAAAATAATATTTTAATACACATACTCTTTATTTTTTAATTAATCATCAAATAAATTGGCAAAGGTTGGATTCTGTTGTACTTTTGGTAATGACAGGAAAATCTCATTTTCATGTTTTTTTCTCATTATGAAATGCAAAATACCAATGAGAGATCATTAAGAAATCTTAATCTGGGGCTGGAGAGGTGGCTAAGACTCTGCCTTTCAGGTGGAAGGTCCTGAGTTCTGATCCTGAACCCCATGTAGAGACACTGCCAGAAGCCGGGGCAGCCTGCATTTCTGGCCTTGGTAGGGCAGAGCCAGTGATTCCCGGGGCAGAGTTAACAAGGAGGGGGTGGAAGCGTCCATAGTGGTTCCCAATTTCATCCGTGGTTCTTCGTACACACACATACATACACACACATACATACACCCGGGCACACATGCATACACACAAAATTGAATAAATAATAAATAATAAAAAAGAAATCTTAATCTGATGATTAAATTTTATTCAAAGTGAAGAACTACCTGGACATTTTAATATGCTGTTATTCCTCGTATTTCTAGTCATAGAAATTTCAAGTCAACAAATAATGGTAATACTTTTTTAATTTAATATAATTTGAATTTTTTGTCCTTTTGGGAAAGAATAGAAAACACTTTTTAAAGATATATCACATTTAAAGTTTATCAATGCAATTATTAGATTGAATTGCAGCATCAATCATGTTGAATCTCAAAGAATTTATCATGAGCTTACATTATAGAGCATGAATACAAAGACATTTAGTTTTGATAATTTCATAATCAATGGTTTGCTGCTCTTGTATTAGCCCGTTAAGATTGTCTTATAATTGTTGGGTTATTATATTAGATGTTAAGTATCAAACAAAGAGCAAACAAGATGAAAACATCATTTATTCTTGAAAAATATGTAGAAATGAGAAAATAACCACAGAATATGTCCCTGATCTATCATGAACACTTCAGTGAGTCAAGTATAAACTCTGTTCTCCTAGTGGCCATCTTCTGTGTGTTGCCATTTTCCATCCCTTTCCTTAGAATCCTGAACTTGTAGGTGTCATGATCACCATGGTACATCAGTCTTCACACACACACTTGCCCCCCTGCCATCCTTTCTGTTTTAGGGTGTATGAGAATGGCCCAATGCTAACAGATTTTTCTATCTTACTTATCAGAAGTCTCTTACTCCTATTCCATGTACCTTTGACTCTCCTCTTATAGTAAGATTTCATTTAAACAGTCTTTTATCTTTACTTAGGAAGGTGACCTCCAATACCAATTGGATGGAGCCAACGGTGGTGCAGGAACAGAAAAACTGAAAACAACAACAAACCAAAATCCAGAACACCAGTGACCCTACATTAATCACTGGGAACCAGAGCAGCCAAAACTCTCCCCATCTTAAAGCTCAGGGAAACCTGTGGAGGAGGGGATGGCAAGATTGTAAGAGCCTAAAGATGGGGAGAACCAATGACGTACAAGATTCTCTGCACAAGTTAGGGCCACAGTAGCCATGATCGGACTTTGCTTGATCTGCAAAATGACTGACATGTCAACAACATGGATCACAGGCACTAGGTTCCTTAAAGGCAAGGGGTTAACAGTCATAAGAGTGTTATATAGCAAAGTGGAACCCAAGAAAGGGCTCTGGGCAATGCCAATGAGTCCTTACACCTCACTAGAGTGGAGGACTCAGAGGGAAGTCTGACATTCATACAAAGGGATGCTCCAGGGAATGGAAGGGGAAGAAAGGGGAGACACTGGGAAAAGGAGAGGGTGGGGGTTGAAAGGAAGGGGAAAAGTGGGGGAAGGTGCAAAGGGGACTGGAGAGGGCTGGAGGGAGGGAGAGGAATGGGATACTTATTAAGCTTGTATGATTGGGAAAAATAAATAAATATAATAATAAAAAAGAAGTGTAGAAATGTTTATTTTGACATGACAAAATTTCATAAAAGCATAAATCAGCTTGTTGTTTTGCAAATTCTTTGCACCATTTTCTTCACTCTTGAGAGAAAATCAGTAGCTCTCTTTAGGAAAATGGGCCTAGGCTTAACAACTAACTTCGACAACTCACTTTAACTAGTAATAATTACTCAAGAGAGAAACTTAAATTCTACTTATCTAACAATATTGTGCTTTTTTTTACATATGCCAGAAGGTTAGCATCAGTTTAACTCGTTACTCTTCATTTAAAAGAGGAGAGAACATAGGCAAGTCACAGCACATGGGTGAAGTTCCTTCCTTATATACCATGTGTGATTCCAGGGATCAAACTCAGGATGCCTTGCCTGGTGAGCTACTCACAAGTATCATTTATCACAATTATTAACCACAGTTTTCTTTACTCCACTTACTCTAATTTTGTTACATAGTTATTTGATATTTGTTTATTTTTTGTTTATCTCATTATCATAAAGATTTAATTAGAGAGTTTATAAAGTGATATTTAACTGATAAAATTCAACAAAGGTTGGATGTTTCAAAATCATACATAGAATATTCTTTTCATCCTGGGAATAGTTTTCAATTATTATTACTGTTAATAGTATTACTATTATGGCTTGTGTATGTGTTGGGGGGCTGTGTATCTGTGTATATCAGAGAGCTTATGTGCCTATAGAGGCCCAAAGGTGATTTCAGTAATCATCTTGAATTGCCTTATGAATTTTTGTTTTTCTCTGGAATTTCACATGCTTCATTTTCTAGGGCCATAATTGCAAGCCACATCCATTTCTGCCTTGTGTTTTTATATGGGATCTGCAACCCGAACTCAGGTTCTTCTGCTTGTGAGGCAGAGGATAACCCCTGAGACATCTCTCCAGCTGCTTCCTGAAAATCTTCTAATATTTCTACAGCACTCTCAATAATCTGCAAATAAAAGAGAATTTTCTGTATGTTAAGAAGGTATTTCGGGCTGGAGAGGTGACTCAGGGGTTAAGCCTCTGCCTTGCAGGCAGAAGGTCCTGAGTTTGGATCCTAGACCCCACGTATAGACGCCAGGCAGAAGCGGGGGCGGCCTGTGTTTCTGGTCCTGGTAGGGCGGAGCCTGTGAATCCAGGGGCAGAGTAAACAAGGAGAAGGTGGAGGCGGTCCAGGGTGGTTCCCGAATTCGCCTGTGGTTCTACACTCACACACACACACGCATGCACACATGCACAATTGAATAAATAATAAAAAAGAAGGTATTTCATACACATGGATCAGAAAATAGAGTGCAAATTTCTTTCCCAAATTTTTATAAAATTTTGAAAATTAAATTGTTGCTTTTCCTATATAAGCTCATATGAATTCTTATATCGCTATTTAGAACAAGATGAAATACAATATTAAAAGCTTATCTTTTAATGGTTATTTTTAATACAGAAAATTTTATCACAAAATTGCAACTCATTGATTTACTTTCATCTTGGAAAGTATATGGCACTATATCTTTATGTGAGAATGGTAAAATTAGAAAGCCAATCAAGCAGATAGCACCAGAAAATTGAAGGAACTGGTAGAAACATCTAATTGAATGTTCTTTGTCTTGGTCTCTAACCTCCAACCCACTTAAAGGTTTTCTATAAATTTATAGAGATCGAACTGTTCAAAACTATCATAGAATTTGAATGTCATGATAAATGAATGAAACAATATTAGATACTACATTTTAACATATCTTTTACTGATAGGACACAATCTCAACGTTTCTCACTAATTTCGGATCTATTTTGTGTGAGCACAATGAACACAATATGCAATTGCATTCAATTAATTGCAAAAGTACTTTGCATAAATAAGATACACACTTAACGGGTAATAAGCAAATCATTGATCAACTGAGAACTAGAATATAATAAAGACAAACTATGGATGCAGAACAGTGTTCAAGGTTCTATAGAGGCTTAAATTAAGACAGAGTCACATGGCCATGACTGGAGGATTTCCATGGAAAGCAATGTACTATCACTGTATCACCAACATTGCTCTATGAGTGGGACACTTGTCGCTGGTTTCCTTTCTCTTCCCTCAACACTGCTGTACTGTGACTACATTATCCTCCCATAACTTGATTGTGGCTATGTAACCAATTGCAATCAGACAACATAGAGATCTTTTAGTAATCTCCTTCTGGCAAGTAAAAAAAAACAGAAAAGTCCCCTAAGGGTTCCCATTTGCTCTTTCCTGCAGAGATCAGAGACAAGGAGTTCCTCTCTGTGATATTCTTGTCTGTGTAAAAAAGATTCGTAAAAGGAATCCTCTGGTGTAAACAGTTTTGAAAAAACATATTCTACAGGATTAAAGCCTCTGTAATAAACTGGTCCAGGAAGAAGTTCTCTTATAGGCTGCCTTGATTGATGTACAGGACTTGGGTTTTCCAAAATGATGCTTAATACTGGAACTGGAATGCAAATAAACAAATAAAAAGTAAGGAGTCAGAACTAAAGAAATACTTCAGCAGCCAAAGTTGTCCCCTGTGCAAACCTGATGATCTGAGTAAAATCCCCAAATCCGAGGTTGTGGTGGCAAGATCTGAATTCAACACATAAACTGTGGAACACATAAACAGTGGAACATAAATGCCTGTTCTCTCTCTCTCTCTCCTCCCTCTTTCCCTCTCTCTTTTTCTCCCTCTCTCTTTCTCTCCCTTTTTCCCTCCCTCCCTCTCTTCAACAAGAGGTAATTAAATAAAAACAATTAAGAAAAAACAAGACAATCATAAAATAGAGCTCATTTTCTTTCAATATACATATCAAAGAATGACAGATCTTATATATTAACATACAGTTATATATATACACATATAATTATTAGCTGAAAAGAGAAACAATAGGTACTGCATTTTTAATGAAATCTGAAAATATAACCAATTAGGTAAATGCTACTTCTAAGAATAGAGGAAGCCAAAGGAAATAAGTGTCAAAATAAAGGACCAGCGATCAATACTGAGACTCAAAATCACTTTCCAATTTACACTGTTTTGCCCATGGCTACAAGAATTATTTTCTTGATAAATCAGAAAGTTATTCAATGTCAGTGTTTATTCCTTAAAAAGAAAACAGTCTGGCCATCACAATAATCTCTTTGGATCAGTGAATCATTAACAGCTTAATCCAGCAAAGTACTGCTTTCATTTCTAGGCCAAGGTTGGTAAGAAAGAAAAAGATCTGAGTCTTAGGCTAGGGCCTGCAGGGCAGACTTCTAATGCACTGACTGTATTCTAAAGATTATAGCTAAATCTAAAGATTAAACATAAACCACTGTTCAAAATGGCACCTTTGGTCTATCTGCTCTGATGGACCAGGAGTGAAGGGCCAGAATTCGCTCCCGCTGTTACTAGAGCCACACCTGGCTTTTCCCAAGGAGAAACTCTGAGCTGACCTTCTAAATGAGCATGTCCTCAGAGAGTGGGTTGCAGAAGGGCCCCCATGAATAATCCATGAAGAGGAGCACTGAGCACAGATATTAGTTCACTTAGTGCTGCTTAACCTAAACCTGAAAATGTCTTAAGAAGGAAATTAGCACCCACTGATAACCCCTGGCACCTTTGGAAAAGAAATATCCTGCCATCCACCTAGGATATCCCAAAAGATTTTCTATTTCAAAATGCCACTTCAGCATGGAAAAAGTAGTATTAAAGTAGGAGAGAATATTTCATGAGATTCCAAAACCCACTGATACCTGTTATGATACCCAAATTGGACTACCTTAGACTAGATTGGAGTGTGAACTCTTCAATGACTACCTGAAGCTAGCTGATATTTATTAAAAGGGATTTACTTGGGATTCCAAGCACCCAAAGAAGTTTTAAACTCCATATTTGCCACTGTGGTCCCAAGGCATGGGACAGCTTGGGAGAGTTTTCCACCTACTCTTAACTAGTATGCATTTGGATCAGAAAGTTGTATGGGTCAAGGAGAATTTTCTCCCTCATTTTCTACACAACTGCACTCAAAATTGGAGAAGACATTATATTCTGTGTGCCCTGAAAATTTCCTTAATTAACCTGTCAAAATTGCTAACCTGAACCTCTCAGAAGGACCAGTTTCTAGGTTGTTATCAGAATGTCTGCCTATATTTTAAGATTTCACCTAGACAAGGACTATAGTTCTCTTGGAACTTTTATCATTTGGTAATGACTAATATCAATAAAAATTTACAAAGAATTAAGTAGCATGATTTTTTTTTTAACATTTGGCTTTGTTCAGGTTAAAAAGGAAGATTTCAAAGGATAACTTTTTGATTCTAGAAGGGTCTACTTTAACACTCTGTTCCATAAGCTGTAGGAATAGCGTCATTATTTTTTATCAGCTGTTTTATTACTCCTTTGCTGTTTGTGTTTATTTTTTGAATCTCCTCATGTGTCTTATATTAGGGTCTTGATGGCAACATTATCAAGAAAGCAATTTCATTACAGTTGGACTCATATCTGCCATGCTTTCCACAACCGTAAATCAAAGATCAGGTGAGAATAGACTTGTCTACATGTAGTTCCAACCATAGAGGCAAGAGCACTCAGAGCAGTGGTATCTGAGTTGTTTCTGGGTTGTGCTCTTTTTGTTTGCATGATTACCATCTTATACCTTCTCAACATTTATTTGCACAGTGAAATGAATCAGAGAGCGTAAAAACAAAAAGTATGAGATTCAGCTTGGGAACCTCCTGATTGCTGCTGTTTTAGCTGAACTCTTATTTCTGTTGGAATTGGTGAGCATGTTGGCTGCATGACCTCGTTCGTCCTCCTTCTTGTCCTCTAACATTAATTAGTTTGCACTTTGTGAATAGCTCCTATTGCCTGGAATCCCAGGACTTAATCACATCACACAGGAACCTGGGACAGCTTAGAGACTTTGTATTACAACACTAATTGTACAATTAGTCTAAGGTTAGGTAGGGACAGGAGTACTATGCAACCTCTTGCAGAAGACAGAGCATAAATTCAAGCTAGAGCAAGACTGTGGGCTAACGACTGTACATGGAGGGCATTCCAGACTATAAATTGAAATGAAATTCAACCTGAATTGCAATTTTTTATCTAACATCGCGAAATGTAGTGGGCAAGATATCAATGAAAGAGAATACTTGCCTGAAGGAGAATACTTGCCAAGCACCCAGGGAGGGGAATTAAATAAAAGATAAAGTTTTACTGTGAAAGCATTAGAAAGATATCATTTGGAATTTATTTTTTGTTTTGAATATTTACTAACAGAGAAGTATAGAAAAACTGTGTGTGTGTGTGTGTGTGTGTGTGTGTGTGTGTGTGTGCACGTGCACACACATTAGAGACAGAGAAAGACAAGTGATATACAAGAATTCTAAGGCTTGCTAGTAATTTCTGTGATTGGTCAATGTGTCTAGTCAATTATGGCAATCTCCATAATGTTGCAGTTTAACGATGGGTCAGCAAAGTTATCACTATGCATGGTGGTTAACAATGTTCCATATCCATAAACATCATCACTATGTCTGGATATGCTTCACTGAGGACAGGTATGGCTATGAGTCTGAGAAGCGGAGCAAGAAACATTGATGTATTAATAAAAGCCCATGTAAAAAGTATAAAATGTAGCTACTTGACCATAATGAAACTTTCTAAGAAAGTTAACAGGAATATTTCTGTGTTAGGGAGATAGTCTCCTTGGGCTACTGCTGTATGTTTAAAAATATATTTAAAAGCTTTTCTGCTAGTTAACTAATTTTAGCAAAATTTTCTTTTGGAAAAACAGCAGAATTGACAGGAGTTTGTGATGTAGCCTGAGAATTTTAAGAGAGAAAATTGGATGAACAAGAACGGTATGCAAGAAAATAATGCCTAAGGGAGAGAAAATGCCCAAGGGATGTGTCTGCTACAGGACATTACTGTGCCTCGGCTGCTTGCATAGTCAGGAATATAATCCTCATGCAATATGAAAACAACTGTGTGTAAATTCACATTTCTCATGGAATTTGGAGAGCTAATCTTGAGAAGAGGTCACAGCACATGAAAACTTGCCATTTTTTAAGACTTTATAGGTAAAGAACACTCCAGAACTGAGACTGGAATGCACCTTATGGAGAGAGACAACACAAGGAAAATCAAGCAGTAAAGACCTAAAGGCATGCTTGAGGCTTCTGAGCTTGGATAAAAGCTATGGCTCACTAACTCTTTTGGCCTAAAGATCAAACTTTAATTCATTTTGATATATTAGTGTGCACTTTGTCATTTGTTATATTATTCCAATACTATCCAACAGCTCTCTAACACTTTATGAAATAATTTCTTTATTTCCTGCTCCATGTACAGATGGTTTTAACAAACCATCATCTCTCCATGATGACAAATGCTGACCAAATAGCAACCAATAACGGCTCTAAAGAAGTAATTTCATTTTTTTTTATTTCAGCTCATACAAACTTATTAGGTACACCAGTTACCTCCCTTCCTCCTCCTTCCCCCGTACCCCCTGCTCCTCCTCCCCACCCCTCTCCCTCCCCATCCCCCAGTGCCTCCCGCCCCAATTCCCAGAGAGTCCTTTCTTGTGCATGTCTGATTTTCCTCTGGGCCCTCCTCTCCGATGACGTACAAGGACCCAGTGGCCTTTCCCTGAACACTTTCCGGTGTTCCCCTTAGGTATAGGAACACTGCTGTGGCTGCCAATCCTTTACCTCCAAGGCTCTTGGTGCCTTTAGCAGATGCTAGACTTTGTGAGGTCAACAGTGTGTTGGACAATGCGCAGGGCATGCAGAGTCCAATTATGATTGCTTCAGCCCTAACTAGTATAGAGTATCTTATATATCATTGCTCCTCCCATCCTTTTGCTCTTACACTCTTACCGCCCCCTCTTCCGCAAATTTCCCTGAGCTTCAAGATGGGGAGAGACTAAGCTGGCCTAGTTCTAGGTGGTTGATATAGAGTCTCTGAAGTTCTGGATTGTGGTTAAAAAAAAAAAAAAAAAAAAAAGAAGTAATTTCAGTAACAAGTTAAAATACATTGGACAATAGCTATTTGTAACAATTGAAATCCGACTACAAAAAAGGGAAATGTTAAAAAGTCAAAATAGCCTTTTCCCCACCCGCTGCCCAGGATGTGCGCAATCCAGCCGGGACTCACCTAGACCTAGGTAAGCTCCGCCCCGCCCAACCCCAGAACCCCAGGCAGCCCAAGGGACCCAGCTTCTCCCACCAGCCAGGTAAGGGCAAGGAGCCGCGCAGGGCAAGAGAGGACCCCCACCCCGGGCCATGCCCCAGCTCCCCCAGGTTAAATAGCACCCCGCCACATCCTCCCTTTCCCCACTCCACCTCCTGGGATGCGCACAGTATAGCCGGAAAAGCTCCGCCCACGCCCAACCCCAAAACCCCAGACCAAATAATTCAGTGAAAAACGCACAGAAATTGAAAGGTCTTAAGAGTTAAAACGACAATGTCCAAGTCAAAGTACAAATCCATGAGAAACAACATCCAACTAAACAAATCTCCCACTGAAGGAATTAATCCCATAATGATAGACTCCAGTCAGAACAAACCCACGGAAAATGCCTAAGAAAGCCTGACCCAGGATAACGACTTTCAAAACATGATCATTACCATGTTCAATACTATGAAAGAGGAAATCCTGGAGGAATTAAATAACCACATCAATCGTTTAGAAGAAGAACACAACAGACACTAGGAGGAGTTAAGAAAAACAGTTCAAGAAACAGAAACAGGCATAGAGCAGTTAAAACAGACTCAAGCAGAGTTTAAAACTGAACTAAAAGACAAGTTATTTTCAATCCAGAACTCAACAGAGAGTCTTATCAGCAGAACTAACAAAGCAGAAAACAGAATTTCAGACCTTGAAGACAAAGTGGGAGTATTAACCAACTCAATGGAAGAGGTTGTTAAAGTCAAAAAGATACATGAGAGAAATATTCAAGAGTTATGGGACACCATAAAGAAGCCTAACATGTGTATTCATGGAATACCAGAGCAAGAATCTCAAAATACCACACCTGAGGAAAATTTTAAAACAATCATCAAGGAAAACTTTCCTCATCTAAAAAAAGAGAGGCCCATACATATACAAGAGACATTCCATACCCCAAACAGATATGACCAAAATAGAAACTCACCATGGCAAATAATATTTAAAACACTCCACATTCAAGATAAAGAACTGGTGCTGAGAGCTTCAAGGGAAAAAAAAAGTCACTTTTAAAGGTAAACCTATTAAAGTAACAAATGATTTCTCAGTCGAAACAGTAAAAGCAAGAAGAGCTTAGAGAGACATTATTCAAGCATTGAATGAGCAAAAATGTCAACCCAAGCTGATATACCCCTCAAAACTATCCATCATGATCGAGGGAGAAAGAAAATCTTCTAGCACAAAAAAAACTTGAAGGGATACATGTCCACCAAACCAGGCCTTCAAAAAATGCTAGAAATGATATTCAAGCTTGAAGAAAAAAACAGGCATATCCAGGAGAACAGAAGGGAAGTATAACATCACAAAAGCGAAACAATATACTTACAAAAGCCACTAAACATAATAAATGTCTGGAATTAAAAATAGTTTCTCCATTATAACACTAAATGTTAATGGAATTAACTCACCGATCAAGAGACACAGATTACAAATTTGGATTAAGAATCACAATCCATCAATCTGCTGCCTGCAGGAAACCCATCTCACCACAAAAGATAGGCACGCTCTAAAAATAAAAGGCTGGTCAACAATTCTACAAGCAAATGGAAGCAGAAAACAGGCAGGGGTAGCCATTATGCTATCAGACAAAGTGGATTTCAAACCAAAGAAAATTATAAGAGACACTGATGGATACTACATTTTAGTCACAGGTACAATTCACCAGGAAGACTTCACAATACTGAACATATGTGCACCCAATACCCCCCCCACATTCATTAAGCAAACCCTAAAACATCTAAAGCAAGAAATAAATCCCAAAACGATAATTCTTGGGAATTTCAACACCGCCCTCTCCACATGGGATAGATCAACAGGTAAAAAACTTTACAGAGACACTTTGGACCTTAATCAAACCCTTAAAGAAATGGACCTTACAGACCTCTATCCTACTTTCCATCCACGCACCACAAAGTACACATTTTTCTCAGAAGCACACAGAACTTTCTCCAAAATAGATCACATATTGGGCCACAAAACGAATCTCCACATATACAGGAAAGTTGAAATTCTAGCCTGTACCTTATCAGACCACCACGGCATAAAGCTTGACATCCACAACACAATAAGCAACAGAAAATACACTAACTCCTGGAAACTAAACACTATGATGCTGAATGAGAATTGGATTCAGGAAGAAATTACAAAGGAAATTCAAGATTTCCTGAAAGTGAAGAATAATGAAAATACAACTTGCCAAAATCTTTGGGACACAATGAAAGCTGTCCTAAGAGGCAACTTCATACCTGTTAATGCCTACATCAAAAAAGTGGAAACATCAGAAATAAATAACAATGCAGCTAAAAGCTTTAGAGACACTAGAGCAATCTGATCCCAAAAGCAGTAGAAGGGAGGAGATTAGCAAAATAAGGGGAGAAATATCTGAAATCAAGATTAGGAAAACGATAGAGAAAATCAACCAGTCAAAAAGCTGGTTCTTTGAAAAAATCGATACGCTTGATACACCCTTAGCTAAATTAACCAGAAGCAAGAGAGAGAAAGTCCAAATTAACAAAATTAGAAATGAACATGGAGTTATCACTACTGATACCCAAGAAATCCAAAGAATTATAACATCATATTTCAAAAACTTATACTCTGTGAAATTTGACAACACAAAAAAGATGGATGAATTTCTAAGTAAACACAACTTACCTAAATTGAATCAGGAAGATGAGAATTATTTAAGTAGTCCTATAACATATGAGGAAATTGAGGAAGTAATCTCAGATCTTCCCACCAAAAAATGTCCTGGACCAGATGGATTCAGCAGAGAGTTCTACCAGACATTTAAGGAGCTAATAACACCAATACTCCTTAAACTGTTCCATCAAATAGAAAAGGAAGGAACACTACCAAATTCCTTCTATGAAGCTAATATCATCTTAACCCCAAAACCTAATAAAGATTCACTTAAAAAAGAAAACTATTGGCCAGTCTCTCTGATGAACACAGATGCAAATATTCTCAATAAAGTCTTAGCAAATCGGATTCAAAAACATATCAAAAAGATCATCCACAGGGATCAAATAGGCTTTATCCCAGGCACACAAAGTTGGTTCAACATACACAAATCAACAAATCTAATTCACCATATAAACCACTCCAAAGTTCAAGACCACATGATACTCTCAATAGGTGCAGAAAAAGCTTTTGACAAGATCCAACAGCCTTTTGTCATCAAAACCCTAAAGAATGATGGAATGGAAGGAATCTTTATCAATATGAAAAAAGCTGTATATACAACAAGCCAACAGCAAGGATTATACTCAATGAGGAAAAACTTGAAGCATTCCCGCTTCGATCAGGAACTAGACACTGCTGTCCACTCTCACAACTTCTCTTCAATATTGTATTTGAAATCTTAGCTGAAGCCATAAGACAAGAAAGGGACATAAAAGGGATTCAAATTGGCAAGGAAGAAGTCAAGTTATCTCTATTTGCAGATGACATCATCCTATACCTGAGTGATCCCAAAAACTCCACCAGGATGCTCCTAAAACTAATACAGAAGCTCAGCAGGGTGGCAGGATACAAAATAAATGTGCAAAAATCAGTGGCCTTCCTATATGCCCAGAATGAAAGAAGTGAAAAAGCCCTGAGAGAAACAATCCCATTTACTATAGCCCCTAAAAAAATGAAATACCTTGGTGTAAACCTAATCGAGGAAGTAATAGACCTTTACAATGAAAACGTTAAAACCCTAAAGAAAGAAATTGCAGAAGACTCCAAAAGGTGGAAAGACCTCCCATGTTCCTGGATTGGCAGAATCAACATCATAAAAATGACCATCCTACCAAAGGCAATGTACAAATTCAATGCTATACCAATTAAAATCCCAAAGCAATTCTTGAAAGAAGTTGACCAAACAATCTCAAAATTCATATGGAGGTAAAAAAAAAAAGTCCCAGGATAGCAAAAACAATCCTGAGTAACAAAAACACTGCTGGAGGTATCATCATACCAAACCTTAGTCTATAATACAAATCCATAGTTATAAAAACAGCCTGGTACTGGCTCCAAAATAGACACACAGATCAATGGATAAGGATTGATAGACCCAGATATAAGCCCACAAAAATATAGCCATTTGATCTTTGACAAAGGGGCCCAAAAAATCCAATGGAAAAAGAATAGCATCTTCAACAAATGGTGCTGGCAAAACTGGACCCGCACTTGTCACCATGTACAAGACTTAATTCCAAATGGATCAAGGATCTTGATATAAGGCCAGAAAGTATAAAAAACATAGATGAAAGGGTAAGGAACTCCCTCAAGCTGATTGGGCTAGGCCAAGAGTTCCTAAACGGACATCCAATAGCACAGTCACTAGAACTAACTCTCAATAGATGGGATCTTATGAAATTAAAGAGCTTCTGTTCAGATAAAGAGATTGTAACACAAGCTCAAAGGCACCCCACAGAATGGGAGAAAATCTTCACTAACCACATATGTGATAGAGCTCTATTATCCAGAGTGCACAAAGAACTTAGAAAACTAAACACCAAGGAAACCAATGGCCCAATTAAAAAATGGGCCCTGGAACTTAAAAGAAACTTTACCAGGGATGAAATCAAAATGTCTAACAAATATCTTAAAAAATGCTCCACATCCTTAGCCATCAGGGAAATGCAAATCAAAACTTTCCTGGGATATCATCTCATCCCTGTCAGAATGGCAAAAATGCACAGTGCAAACAACACCAAATGCTAGAGAGGACGTGGAGAGAGGGGATCTCTCCTACATTGCTGGTGGGAATGCAGGCTCATACAACCACTCTGGGAAGCCATGTGGCGATTCTTAAAGAAGTTAAGGATTGAAATGCCATATGATCCTGCTATTCCACTTTTGGGAATAATCTCCATACAGCAAAAATTCATCTTGATTGCACAAGCATGACCATGTTCATAGCAGCACTGTTTATAATAGCAAAGTCATGGAATCAGCCCAAATGTCCAACAGTTGACGAATGGATAAGGAAAGTGTGGTACATTTACACAATGGAATACTACTCAGCCATCAAAAATGATGAATTAATGCAATTTGCCGGGAAATGGATGGAATTAGAAACAATTATATTGGGTGAAGCATCCCAGACATGGAAAATTAAGCACTATATATACTCCCTAAGAGATGGATCCTAGTACCAAACTCACTTAGAGACACTCAAAGACAAATCTCTGTAATACCTAAATTAATTGTAAAGATTATAAACAGGAGGGATGGGGAAGGAGGGCCCCACCAGAAACAGAGCGGACCATGTTACAGCAGAGAAAATAGGCCACCATCAAGGAATGCAAGTAAGTAATGAAACATCTGATTAAGTTCACAGACTTTCCTTCCTGATCATTTCCAACTGATGGGGTACAATCTTACTAGAAGGGGAGGGCATATAGGCTGCCAGATAGAAGGTAACCATTTTGCAAATGGGTGATTGACCCCTCTCTCACCTCAGTCTCCTACTTTTATTCCATCTACCTTTGAATAGACTCTAATTTAACAGGTTTTTAATCTCTGGCCAGGGGGTGACATCCAATACCCATCAGGATGGAGCAAAGGGCATTTCAAGAGCAGCAAAACTAAAAAAAAATCAACAAACCATAATTCAGAATGTCAGAGACTTTATATCAACCACCTGAAACTAGGCCAGCCTAATCTCTCCCCATCCTGAAGCTCAGGGAAAGTTGCGGAAGAGGGAGTGGTAAGATTGTAAGAGCACAAGGATAGGGAGGAGCAACGATATGCAAAATACTACACATAAGTTAGGCCAAAGCAATCATAATGGGACTTTGCATGACCTGTGCAATGACCAACACATTATTGACCCCACAATAGTATGGACTAAAGGCACTAGGATCCTTAGAAGCTAAGGATTAACAGCCCCAATAGTGTTCTTATACTTAAGGGGACCACAAGAAAGAGTTTTAGGCAATGCCACTGAGTCCTATACCTCATCAGAGAGGAAGACCCAGAGGAAAGTTTGACATACACATTAAAGGATGCTCCAGGGATGGGGGGAGGAGGTACTGGGAGATAGGGAGGGTGGGGGTGGCGTGGGGTGTGGGATGGGAGATAAGGAGGGGAAAAGGGGGGAAAAGGGGGAGGGAGCAAGGGGGTCCAGGCAGGGGTGGAGGAAGGAAGGGGATCAGGGTACCTATTAAGTTTGTATGGGGGGGTAGTTTGTGTTGCTCATATAATTTGCATAGTATTATCACATCCTTTATTGTTCTTTTAATGATCACAGATGTCATGGTTTGGATCCCAGTGACTCCTACAAGCTTATGTGTTTGATGTTGGTAAGATTGTGGTGCTTTTGAGAGGTGGAGTTTTATGAAAGTAAGATGCATCCGCACACAGGAAACCTATGGTTTGGTAGCCTGGCCTGATTCTTCTGTTTGCTCTTGTTTTCTGCTTCATGATGACTAGAGTGTCCTGAACTCGTCTCCTGTTTCTGCCTCTAGCCATACCTTCTGCTTTGGGATTCCCGTCCAAAGAATTATATCCCCTTTGAAACCAGAAGCCAAATGAATGGACCTTTCTCTTGTAACTTGTGTGTGTATTGTCTCACAGCAACAAAAAGAAAAGTAACTATGACAATGGATACCATATTCTTCCTTTTATTCCTAATAGGAGTATTTGATTCATGCTTGCTTAACGTATTATCAACATTGACTAGCCAGTTACATAGATCATTATCTTATAAGTTCGAAATACATGACAATTTGCTACATGATTTTAATAAGCTCTTCCCTTTGAATTTTATTTTATCCTTTATATGTGAGCCTCCTATTTCTCTTTTGTTCACTTCTTTATTAGGGAATATTCTTTTCTTTATTCTCAAAAAACTTTCTGTTTTCATACTTTGTACACATACATTACTATAAAATTTTTGAACACTTTTAATAAAGCATTCTAATTTTCATATGTTGTTTACATTTTCCTTCATCGACAGTCTGCTTTGTCATCTGTCACTAAGATTTTTCCTGGCAGTGGAATGGGACCCAGAGCGTGACACATGAGATGTATTATCCACACTTCCCACCTTCTCAAAGTTCTCCTTGCTGTCCAGAATTTTAAGGAGATGTTATGACTTCTCCAGATACCTTACTTAATTTTCCTGACTTAATTATCTTTTTTAGTTTTTATCCTTTTAGCATTGCATAAATGAATACAGTAAATCTATAATATTTTCCTATCTTAATCTCCCTTCCTCTTCCCACTGTATCCCTTCTTCTTCCCTGTAAGGCTCCCTCCTATTTTCATGCCTTTTTGTATATGTGACTCACTGACTATCATCTGATGTGCCTTTGATAGCATGTTATATCCAATATATAAAGTGGGTATACCATTGAGGAAAGTATCTTCCACGACCACCAACAGTGGAGGTGGTACCTCTTGAGATCTTTCTTTTCCTTTCCATGATAAAATGTTATTAAGAAAAATCTCAAGCAGGTCATGTAGAAATATACACAACTGCAGTGAATTCAAGGATGCAACAGCCCTATCACATCCAAAAGATACTGTCTGGATGTTCAACTGCACCCAATGGGATTTCAGGTTATTACAATCATACTTGAATTTAGGGGTCGGGTGGCTTAGACATCCTGTTTAGGTCCAAGCTTCTTTTTTTCTTTTCTGCACAGTGGGCAGTTCACGTCAGCTACTTAACTTCCATGCACCAGAACATCACCTTCAGAACTTTCTCCAAGTTAGGAAACTATTCATAGTTCAAGAATCAGTGTGGCATTCTCCTTGTAAGATTTCATCTTTTATGACAAATATCCTCTCATGTATATCAGTACTGGACACTCTTTATTCCAAACTTAGGAAAAACAATTAAGGCATGTTTATGTTTGAGATGGGACTGGTCCTGTACTGGTCATTTCAGTGGAGATGGAAGCAGAAGTTCAACTTCTCCTCATGTACCTGTTCAAAGGACACTGTCATGAAAGAAAATATTTCTTTTCAATTTTTTCTGTACCAAGTAGTTAAGAGAATAAGACTAAAACATCTGTCCTTTACAGTGTAGCTTTCACGGATTGTGTGGAAAAGTCTCCAAGAAACATCTGTTGCTACAAGTGCTATGCCAGAACTCTGTCAGCTTGAGAAGAGAAGCCAATGTCAGTCATGGCAAGGGTGTGAACATCTGAAATTACACATTTCAGGACGTCTCCAGCTAGTACCATAAGAAACACATAGTTCCCTACTTCAAAAATGATAGTAATAACCACAGAATGATAGCATTCAGAGAACAAGTGATAAAAGGCTTATTCGAGGTCTATCTTTCTGAAAGGGAATATTGCTGTAAGTATAGCATTCACATTGTCAATACACTGTTCAGTTATGTTGCCATGTGAGTGTTTGAAAAGTGTGACATTAAGATGCATGTAAAAATGACAGAGAGGTGTTCATGAAGATCTATCAGTTTCTTTTCAACTATTACAGCAAATGGCATATTGTAGTTAACCATTCAGATTTTTCCCTTCATGTAGATAAGGACATTAAATATTGAATCATTCCATAAGAACTGGAAAAAATTAAAAATTAAAAATCTCCTTGGTCATGACAAATGCAAGGCTTTATTTTGTAAAAATAAAACAAAGAATCACATGGAATTCTGCCCAAATGGTAAAACTATTTTTTATCTTCAGTGTATTTCATATTCTTCAGTGGGATAAATGTTCAAACTATACAAAGAAAAGGAACTAGGTTTCTCACTACATTGCAATTTCATTTTATCTTGAATTTTTACAGATTAGGTTTCATGTTACACAAACTGTTACTAAAGTTTTTATGTATCCAAGAATGACTCTGAATAGTAGACCCTCTTGTTTCATCTGCTCTGCTCTGAGAAGACAAGCATGTTCCATTATGCATGATGATCACTCATTGTTTATTGTTTTTGCAAGAAACTGTAAGACAAAAAAACTAAGAAATGGAAGTCTCATAGTAGGAAGATCTTTTCTTCCTTAGAGTTTTACTTAGTTTTCCCTTAGAGTTTTATTTAGAGTACTTAGAGTACTGTTCTCGTGCCATTTGGTAGCACTTAGGGGCTGCATGTCAACCCTTCTACTTATTCACTGATCAGGTCTTAGATGAGACAATGGACTATTCCAATGCTAAATTTTTTTCACAGTGGATCAAACTCTCCTAGTGGAACATCCCAGGATTAATAAATGAAGATCCATGGTATAAGCATTTCTCAAGATTGAATTCAAAACTGTCTGCACCAAATGTGGTGTCATCTCAAAGAGCACAGCAGGCCCAAGAGATAGCACCCTACCTGAATTTGGATTTCATCAAGATAGCTGTGACTCACCCTGGGTCCCTTATTGTGACTCTCACTATAGTCTAGTTCCAGTGCTCGGTTTTCTTCTCGTATGCAAAGTTCTCTCATTCCAAAAAGTGTTCTTAGTGACTCATTCTACAATAACATAGAGCTCAGAGGCCAAGAACTTATCAGTCGCATTATGTGACATCCTGGCATAACATTTTTCTTGAACCAGAAACCTGGGAAATCAAAGTTAAGCTATCAGGACTTCACAAATCCAAATTGCCATGTTTTGAGAAGAGTGAACTCACAATAGACACTGAAACAATTAAATAAATTAAATTTAGTAGAGGCAGAGTAAATCCCAAACTCAGAAATCCTGCCAAGGCATGATTATCAGAGCCTCAAACCAGGGGATGGAATGTTTCCAGTAATGTAGAAAATTAGTAGTTGTGTTAACCCCAGAGTAAACCTGAAGAAGATTTTTCTAGTAGATGGAGAAGGCCCATTCATGGTATGTGGTACTATTTCTCAAAAAAGTGAATAGTGTAGAGGGAATTGGTTGAGAAAGTTGGTGTCCTGTTATATACTTGGCCAGATATGCTGATCTGGCAAGTAAGGGCCTCTCTCTCTAGTTCCTTCAGCCCTTTGGTGATGGTGCATGCTCTCCTGCCAAGTTGGACTAAGAACTGTAGTTGGTCAACCATAAGAAAGAATAACCCCTTGTTCCCTTAAGTTATTTGATGATAATTTATAAGCAATGATGCATGTGAACTTCTTGTTAAAGAAAATTTACCAAAAATGAAAAACTCCCATAGAATTGGCATGTAAACATTTCACTTCCCTATCTCCAGTCTTTGGAAAGTTTCAACTTTGCCATCTACAGAAGATGATTCAGGTTTAGAGCATGAGTTTATCTGTGAAAATTTGTGTCTATACAAACAATAGAATATTTTGAAATGTCACAAAATTTTCAGCAACACTTGCTCATACTTTATATATTTTGACCAGTATCAACAGGATGCATGCATTTCTCCCCCAAACTCAACTTCCATAAAATAGTAGAACTTTAAATTCTGACCTCTGTTTGCATGGAATGATTTAGAGATGTGTTGCCTAATAACTGAGTTAATAGTTTTAACAGTTGTGGAGTTCATGCCTTCGTATATATTTTGTGAAGAATTTTGACTATGTAAAATTATTGCACTTCCATTAAAATAGTTTCACTTTTAATTGCTTTCAAAATTAAAAGCTGTACAAGTTAGCTGAGAAATGATAGCTGTCTTTGAACCACTCGATTCTTTGGGGAATATGTTAAACATCCAAGTTGACAATGAATCTCTTGGGACAGCTGTCAGGGGCTTCAGGATTAGTGTATGCTTCATTTCCTCCTGTCTGTCTTTCAAATACTCATCCCCAAGCTGTTTTTCCTGTTTCTGCAAAAGTATTGTCTCTAATTAAGACTTTGGGGATGAAAAATAATGCTTAACTCTGGGTATAATTCTTTCTTCCTTTGATATTAAGATCAATAAAAATGTGTCATTCTAGACAACCAAAAATGTACATCCTTTAAAAACTCCTTTCTTTTTCCAACATTCTGTTCTCTTACTTAAAGCCCATGATGATGATAATTTCTGTAACTGACTGAGCAGAAAAATACTACAACTGTTAGGCAAGCAACACTTTAGTGAGCTGGACTGATAAAGCCTTAAAAACAGAATGGAGCAGTATATTTAGTTGTTTATTTCTTTAATGTTTACAATGTAAAGTACACATCAGTTGGGTAAAATAAAAGGTAAAAATATAATATGATTTCATTAAATGTGGAAGAAAAGAAATATAAATGTTCCCCAGATAAATTTCCATGAAAATTTTCAACTGTTGATAGTAGATTAATTATTGTATAACTGATTCTTGGAAGATGTGAGCAATCATTTATTCACCCCAATGAGGTCATTAATGACAGTGAAAAAAAAATTCTGCCCAACTCTAATTTAGTGAACCAATGGGTTTATTGGGCTAACTTACAGTAGCCTGGGTGCAGGGTTCCTTACTGAAGGACAAGTGGCTCTTTTTAAATCATAATTGATAAGGAGACACTATTGATAAATGTTCTTGTCTGTATTTGGGTGTGTCTGTAGCTCTGTGTAGGTTTCTGGCTTACTTAATTTTTGTCTATATTTTATCCTTATTATTTTGGTCAATCTGATGCATTGAGTCTTGCAATAAAGTGCAATTAGGCCACAGAAATATGTTTAAACATTGGGTTGTTGCATAAAAGCAAATGGGTTAATATCATGTAGCTCTTTCCTGCAAATTGAAACATTTCTCCCTCCTGGGAGAAAGGAAGCTCATAAGATTCAGGAATTAGGACTGGCATAAGTAATCCAGAATTAAATGAAATTTACAAAGTTTAGAAAGCTCCTGAAAATTTAATTTTTTCAAAACCTCACCTAATATTGCATAAACCATACAATGCTAGGGAGAACAGACACTATATTTACCTGGCTGTCTTCAAGGCATTTCATTGATTCAGCTGATTTGGAGACAGAAAACATACACAGAGATGCAGACAGATACATGCAGATACAGCCAGTTACATATTGGGTCCCTTATAATTTTTAAAAAGATGGGACAAAGGCATGTCAAAGATTAAAATGACAAAGTAGGAGAGTTCCCCTCTCTCCACATCCTCTCCAGCATTTGTCGTTGTTTGTATTGTGGATTTTTGCCATCCTGACCGGGGTGAGATGATATCTCAGGGAAGTTTTGATTTGCATTTCCCTGATGGCTAAAGAAGTGGAGCATTTTTTAAGATATTTGTTACACATTTTAATTTCATCCCTGGTAAAATTTCTTTTAAGTTCCAGGGCCCATTTTTTAATTGGGCCATTGGTTTCCTTGATGTTTAGTTTTCTAAGTTCTTTGTGCACTCTGGACAGTAGAGCTCTATCAGAGATGTGGTTAGTGAAGATTTGCTCCTATTCTGTGGGTTACCTTTGAGCTCTTATTACAATCTCTTTATCTGAACAAAAGCTCTTTAATTTCACAAGATCCCATCTATTGAGAGTTGGTTCTAATGACTGTGCTATTGGATGTCCATTTAGGAACTCTTGGCCTAGCCCAATCAGCTTGAGGGAGTTCCTTAACCTTTCATCTATGGTTTTTATAGTTTCTGGCCTTATATCAAGATCCTTGATCCATTTGGAATTAAGTCTTGTACATGGTGACAAGTATGGGTCCACCTTTAATCTTCTGCATGTGGAGATCCAGTTTTACCAGCACCATTTGTTAAAGATGCTGTTCTTTTTCAATTGGATTCTTTGGGCCCCTTTGTCAAAGACCAAATGGCTGTAACTTTGTGGGCTTATATCTGGGTCTTCAATCCTTATCCATTGATCTGTGTGTCTATTTTGGAGCCAGTACCAAGCTGTTTTTATAACTATGGATTTGTAATATAGACTAAGGTTCGGTATGGTAATACCTCCAGGAGTGTTTTTGTTACTCAGGATTGTCTTTGCTATCCTGGGTCTTTTGTGCCTCCATATGAATTTTGAGATTGTTTGGTCAACTTCTTTCAAGAATTGCTTTGGGATTTTAATTGGTATAGCATTAAATTTGTATATTGCCTTTGGTAGGATGGTCATTTTTATGATGTTGATTCTGCCAATCCAGGAACATGGGAGGTCTTTCCACCTTTTGGAGTCTTCTGCAATTTCTTTCTTTAGGGTTTTAAAGTTTTCATTGTAAAGGTCTATTACTTCCTCGGTTAGGTTTATACCAAGGTATTTCATTTTTTTAGGGGCTATAGTAAATGGGATTGTTTCTCTCACGGCTTTTTCACTTCTTTCATTCTGGGCATATAGGAAGGCCTTGATTTTTGCACATTTATTTTGTATCCTGCCACCCTGCTGAACTTCTCAATTAGTTCCAGGAGCTTCCTGGTGGAGTTTTTGGGATCACTTAGGTATAAGATCATGTCATCTGCAAATAGAGATAGCTTGACTTCTTCCTTGCCGATTTGAATCCCTCTTATGTCCCTTTCTTGTCTTATGGCTTCAGCTAAGACTTCAAGAACATTGCTGGTGGGAGTGCAGGCTCATACAGCCACTCTGGCGAGCCGTCTGGAGATTCTTAAAGAAATTAAACATTGAAATGCCATATGACCCTGCGATTCCACTTTTGGGTATAACCCCTCATACAGCAGAGGTTCACCTCGATAGCACAAGCACGACCATGTTCATAGCAACACTGTTTACAATAATAAAGCATGGAATCGACCCAAATATCCAACAGTTGATGAGTGGATAAGGAAACTGTGTACATCTATACAATGGAGTACTACTCAGCCATCAAAAATGATGAATTACTGGAATTTGCCAGGAAATGGATGTCATTAGAAACAATTATATTAAGTGAAGTATCCCAGACCCAGAAAATTAAGCACTGTATGTACTTCCTAATAGATGGCTCCTAATACCAAACCCACCCAGCCCATCTTGAGACACTCATAGGTAAATCTATGTATTACCTACAGTAATTGCAAGAATTATGAACAGGAGGGATGGGGTTGGAGGGCCACACCAGAAACAACGAGAGAAGAGACCATGTTACAGTAGAGAAAATAGGCCTCCATCAAGGACTGCAAGAAAGTAATGTGACACCTGGTTAAGTTCACAGACATTCATTCCTGATCATTTACAACTAAGGGGGTATGAACTCACCAGAAGGGGAGGGCATATAGTCTGGCAGATTAAAAAGTAACCATTTTGCAAATGGGTGATTGACCCCTCCCATTGCCAAATGCCATATGACCCTGCGATTCCACTTTTGGGTATAAGTATTACATCTACCCTTGAATGTGCTCTTATAATAAGACTCCAGTTTAACAGCTTTCTGTCTCTGGCCAGGGGGTGACATACAGTGCCCATCACGATGGAGTGAAGGCATTGCAAGAGCAACAAAACTGCAAAAGAAAATCAACAAACCACAATCCAGAACTTCAGAGACTCTATATCAACCACCTAGAACTAGGCCAGACTAATCTCTCCCCATCCTGAAGCTCAGGGACATTTGCGGAAGAGGGGGCAGTAAGAGTGTAAGAGCAAAAGGATGGGAGGAGCAATGATTTGCAAGATACTCCACACAAGTTAGGGCCGAAGCAATCATAATTGGACATTGCATGCCCGGCGCAATGTCCAACACACTATTGACCTCACAAAGTCTAGCATCTGCTAAAGGTACCAAGATCCCTGGAGGCAAGGGATTGACAGCCACAGTAGTGTTCCTATGCTTAAGGGGAACACAGGAAAGGGTTCAGGGAAATGCCACTGGGTCCTTGTACGTCATCGGAGAGGAAGGCCCGGAGGAGAGTCAGGCATGCACAAGAAAGGACTCTGGGAATTGGGGCGGGAGGCACGGGGGGATAGGGAGGGAGGAGTGAGGTGAGGGGGAGCAGGGGGTTCCGGGGGGTGGGGAGGAGGAGGGAGGGAGGGAACTGGTGTACCTATTAAGTTTGTATGAGCTGAAATAATAATAAAAAATGTATTATAAAAAAAGATTAAAATGACAATGCATATCTATGAGGATAGTCAATGTCTGAAGCAACCAGGGTGACAAATGCAACCAAATATGGAGAACAGAAACACTCATTGTTTATGAAACTGCAAGAGGACATAAGGATGTCAGTACCTTAGAGAAAAGTTTAAGAAAAGGGTTTTTTTATTTGCTTAGTTTCTATTTTTTGGTTTTGCTTTGTTTCACTGTTTATATGATTGTTTCTTTATAAGATTGTTACCACAGAATTTATCGACTATTTTCCTTGGGATTTCCTCAAATGAATTGAAATTGATGTTATCACTAAAAACCTGCACACAGATGCTCATAACAGCTTCATTCATAGTCTGCAAAACAGAAGTGACCGCAATAGCCTTCCATAGATAAAGGAACTGTGATACATACATGCATAGAAGATCTCACTACAGAAGCCTTATAGGCCCAGAGAACCCCAATGTAAGCAATTTGTACAGAATGACTTTGACAACTAATAATAGGGACTATCAGAACACAGAATTACATAAAATATACTTTAAAGATATCCATATTAAAGATAACTAAGGGTACTAATATCTTCAAACCACATCTGATTTAGTTTTTTAAAAAATTATTCATGGATCTATACAATATGGTTGGTTCAGTAGTGATGTGACCTCCCAACTAGCCTGGGAACTCTAGGATGCCAATATGGTCAGACAGGTACATTTATGAACAAAAAGAAGTGCAGAGACAGGTTAGTTGGTCACAGTTTGATGTGTGGCCTTATTTAAAACAGCTAAACTTCACGACTGAATTCACTGTATTTTCTCTATTAGGTAAATTGCTGTCCATTACCTAAAGATACAAGTACAAATGTATCATCAGGTTTAAATTTAATACCATACCCACACACAATACATCACCTCCTATGCTCTTATCCCATGAGAGACATAATTTGAAGCACTGAATGGAAAGGGAGGAAACCCTATTCCATGAATCCACAAGCACATTGCATTGGCTTTCTATCTGAAGGTGGCTTTGATGGCCTGCTTAAATGACGGAAGAGTAGTAATGACCAAAGTTAAAAGCTATTATCACTGTAAGCTATTTCCTCATAAGGGAAGGAGTGATGGTCTGGCACTTTAATAGCTCCTTCAGTGAGGACTGATCCCAGTTTTATTATTTAGTAATAATACTACAGCCTGATCTATCACTAAAATAAACACTGATATTTAGGAAGGTATATTATTTATATTTCTCCATGCTGGAACCAAATACCTGACAAGAGGAAATCTATATGAGAGGATTTGTTTTGGCTTACTTTTGGCTAGATATCAAGTCTTCAAGCACCTGAAATATGGGGAAAGTTAACATTCAAATTATAGCAGATGATTACAGGCCACCTTTACTGACTCTTATCTGTGAAAAATAATAGGAAAAACAAAGTTTACTAGCTCCTTCATTCTCATCTTCACTTCTTTCTTTCTTATTTGAATAAGATGGTAGGAAAGCTAATCCTAACTGAAAGTTTGAATAAACTGAAACACATCTAGAAGAATAGAGAAGCACAAGTCAATTTGGGAGAAAACCCTGTCCTGAGTATATGATCCAACAGGCATGGTTCCTTAACAGAGCAAAAGTGGAACATGTTCAAGTCAGTCAGAAAGGGCAAACTCCTCTCTTCTTATTGCTGGGATTTAGTTGGCTTCCTAAGAATTCAAAAAAGAAGCTTGAGTCTACAGCATGACAAAAGACATGTTATGTTTCTGTAAACTCAAGTGAAATATGTTTTATTTCCTTTATTGTGGTAACTTTGGTTATTTATTTGCTCTTCTACTTGCCCATGCTTTTGAAAAAAATAATCTGAAAAAAAAAACAAGCACAAGACAATTGTCTTTGGTATGATTTACAGAACACAAAATTATGAACTTAATAAAGTGACAAATAAATAGATCTTACGATTTTTTCTTCAACTTTATTCATTCATTGTGGGGTGTGTGTGTGTGTGTGTGTGTGTGTGTGTGTGTGTGTGTGTGTGTGTATCAGAGAGCATTGTGTGTCCTTGTGCAGGGCCAAGGGTGATTTCGGAAATCATCCTGGATTGCTTCTACCTCCTTCATACTTTGCTCTGGGATTGCTCAGGCTCCACCCACTAGGGCTGGAAGTGCTGGCTGCTGCCATTTCCACTTGGCATTTTTACGTGCAACCTGTCATCAGGACCTTCTGCTTGCAAAGCAGAGTCTTAACCCCTGAGCCAACTTCCAGCCCAAGCTTACAACTTTTTACCTACTTGTTTTTCGTTCATTGATCTTCACCATCTCATCTCAAAGAAGGATCCTCCTCCTCTATAAAAAGTTACACTGAAGAGATTGGTAATGTTCTTGGAAATATTACTTGAAGCGGTTGTTATCATTGGAGTGACCACTCTTTAAAACATCCTTAGGAAATAAGCAGAATGTCATTAGACTTCTGCCCTTAGAGTCTTCAGGGACTTATATTTTTTAGCAGTTTCTATTAGCCCTTTCTTTCACTATAAGAAGCCTGACTGAAGTTAGGTCCTGCCCACATGTCAGAACTCTCTGACTACATCACCTACAATGACCATGTTCACTTGCATATCCCTGTGGTATCCCATGATACTGCCATGTTCACTGTTTTGTGTTCACGTTTTCTCATCTATATGCTGAGCCCCAAAATGGAAGTTCCCTGTCATGGTTTCTTTTATTCACTTTTTTAAAATTTTTCCCTAGTTTTACAAGCATATTGCATAATTATCCCTATCCTCTTCTTCCCCCTCCCCTCCCTTCATCAATCCATCCTGATCTCTCATACCTTCATGTCTGTCTTTTTCTATGGATTCCGGTGTTCCCTCTGGATCTTCTGCTCTAGTGGGCATTCAAACCTCTGTGGCAGACCAAGTGGGTGTGCCTTTCGTGGCTTCTAACGTCCCACAGCTCCTTCCCATTGATTGGTACAGTCCGGGTAACCCTGCAATATCAACTGACTGTGTACTTCTCTCCTTTTTTGGGTGAAATTACCCATTCCATCTCAGCCCATTCCTCACCCCAATGTTCAGAGCTTTTATTTCTGAGTGAGAAACCTACATGGAAATTCCCTATATCTCTGCATTTAAAAAGAAGTAGGAATCACATTTTTCATCATGAATGAAAGTTAAAATCAAAGTGTGGGTAGAGTTTATAATTTTCCAGAGAACAAGAGTTAATTGGGCAAATTAAAATATTTGAAAACTTGAAGTAAATGTTTCCTCATTTGCTCAAGTACTTTCCTCCCCCATTTCCTCAGCTGTCTTGCCTCTCTCCTATTTCTTTCTCTTCCTCTAGTGCTTTTAATCTCACTCTGTTCTCTCTCTGTCTCTGTCTTCTCTGTGTCTCTCTCTCTGTCTCTCTGTCTTTCTCTCTCTCTGTCTCTCTCTCTCTCTCTCTCTCTCTCTCTCTCTTTCTCCCTCTGTCTGTCATTTCTAAATATTCCTCCATGTAGACTGAATTAGTATAATTTAAGAAACATAGATCAAACTTTTGGAGATTGGCTGGCTGGAGTCCCCATGAGCAGAGGCACTCAGCCTGATGCAACATAAGTGAAGGCATGCCAGCTGACTCTTGCTGTGTGGGCCCTTCATTATTTACCCTGGTTATCAGCTGTGGACTCTAAAGTGCACTTGGCTTATGAGCTGTAAATCATGAGCTGAAATGATATCAAGCTGAAAGGGAACAACAAATTGAGATCAATCCTACAGAAGAGTACAAACCAATAACACTCCTTGTCTCTTTTGGGAATTGGAATGAGATTTTATCACAGGAGGCTGCCGGCAATGTTATGACAAAGCAATTTCCACTGTAACCCCAGGGCACCTTTCTCATGGGATAGGACTTGGGGATTATTTCATTTACATGCAGGTCAAATATCCAATTGATTTTTAACTGTCTATTTTATTGTTTTTCAATAAAAAAGGGAAAACAAATCCAGCTGTACAGAATTGACTCGCATTGACGAGATATTCAGAACATAAATGTACAATGTTTGTCTCAGTGCTGTATTTCTTGGTCATATGTAACTCCTACTCTGGGAACACACAGGTGTAGTGTCATAGTGAAGGTCACTCCTGTGAATGCTGGCAGAAGGTTCTAAGAGGTGGACAGGGGCTATAAAGCCTCATTAACTTCTTTACTGCTGAACTCACAGTTTGTTAAGAGAGTATAAATTTTAACAAGTCACCAACCAATTGCTCTTGAATGTGAACTGGGTTTACAGATTAACACAAAGCTGCCAGCAGTGCTAAGACACTCTGGTTTAGAATTGAAGAAAGATTGATGTATCTCTGCAGTAACAGCTCTCAATATTAGATCAATTTATCAAAATTACCAACAGATACTTATCTTGGTTGTAAAGCCCTGGGTTTCATGCCGAGATTCACAGTTTTGTGAAAAAGATTATCAACATATTTGTTCTTTCATACAAAATACCCAAAGATGTCTTGCTATTATTATTGCAAATTCTTCTGCTTTCTCATGCCTTAAAATCTACTTGGTCCTGTTTTGAATGACACTGAGATTCCTTGCAAATGGAACAGAAGGCAAGTGTAAAAGATCATGGTCTGCAAGAAGGAGACAGAAGTGCAAGATTGACATCAGTATCCACATTTAGCAAAACAAAGGAAGTTTCCCTACAGACCACACTGAAATACTGTTCCTAAGAATTGACGCCAGAATTTGTGATGATTCAGTGGGCCATATAAGTAAAAAGGTTTGAAAATAGGAGAGTCTAGCTGGGAAGAAGGGGGAAAAAGAGGGGGATACCAGGGACTAAGGGTGAAAATGCCACAAATTCACTATGCTTATATATGCAACAGTAAAAAATGAAATAAATGAACTTAAAGAATAGTTTGTGTCCTCATTCCCTTATCCTCCTATTTGTAATCCTTTGCAATTACAGTGGGTATTACAGAGATTTTTACCTTGAATATGTCATTACATGAAACTAGGATCCACCTATTAGGGAGTATATACATTGTCTAATTTTCTGTGTCTGAGATACTTCATTCAATATAATTTTTTGTAATTCCATCCATTTCCTGGCAAATTTCATTAATTCATCTTTTGATGGCTGAGTAGTATTCCATTGTATAAATGTACCATATTTTCATTATCTATTCTTCAACTGTTGGGCATTTGGGTTGATTCCATGGCTTTGCTGTTGTAATAGTGCTGCAATAAATATGATTGTGCTTGTGTCACTGCAGGGAATTGCTTCATTATGAAGGATTATTCCAGTAGTGGTATAGCAAGGTCATATGGCATTTCAATCTTTAACTTTTTTAGAAATCATCATACTGATCTCCAGAGTGGTTGTATAAGCCTGCATTTTCACCAGCAATGTATGACAGTTCCCTTTTCTCCACATCCTCTCCATCATTTTGTGTTGCTTGTATTGTGGATTTTTGCCATCCTGATGATGTCTCAGAGTAGTTTTGATTTGCTTTTTCCTGATGGCTAAGGATGTGGGGCATTTTTAAAGATATTTGATAGACATTTTGATTTTGTTCCTGGAAGTTTCTTTTGAGTTCCCAGGCCCATTTTCTAAATGGGCTATTTATCTCCCTGGTGTTTATTTTTTTAAGTTCTTTGTGCACTCTGGATAATAGAGCTCTATCAGATATGTGGTTAGTGAAGATTTTTCTCCCAATCTGTGGGTTGCCTTTTTACTTGGTTTGCAATCTCTTTATCTGAACAAAAGCTTTTTAATTTCATAAGATCCCATTTGTTGAATATTGGTTCTAGCGCCTGTACTATTTGATCTCACCAATTGGGAGGGTATAGGGACTGGCAGATAGTTGGTAACCATCCTGGAGATGGACACTCACCCCCACTCACTCCTCTGTCCTACTCCTACTCTTCCATCTAGTTTTGAGTCTCCTCTTATATTAAGATCTTCATTTAAACAGTCTTTTATCTTTGGTTAGGAGGTGACCTTTGATACCAATCAGAATGCAGCCAAGGGCAGCGCAGGAATAGCAAATCTGAAAATAATGACAAACCATAATTCAGAACACCAAAGACCCTACATTAATCACCTGGAACCAGACCAGCCAAATCTCTCCCCATCCTAAAGCTCGTGGAACCTTGCGGAAGAGGGGGCAGCAAGATTGTAAGAGCCTAAGGATGGGGAGGACCAATGATATGCAAGATACTCTACACAAGTTAGGGCTGCTGCAGTCAGGATTGGACTTTGCCTGACCTGCACAATGGTTGACATATCAACGACCCCCCAGAGTCTAGCATGTATTATAAGCTCCTGGCAGTAGGATCCTTAGAGGCAAGGATTAAACAGTCATATAGAGTTTCCATTCTAATGGGGAGCCCAAGAAGTAGCCTTGGACTATGCCACTGAATTCTGAACCCTGATTAGGGTGGAGGACTCAGAGGGAGGTTCAATGCCCACATACTGGGATGCTCCAGGGGATGGAAGGGAAGAAGTTTGGAGCACAGGGAGAGAGGGAGGGGGTGTGAGTTAAGGGGGAAGGGAAGGAAGAGAGGATGGGGGTACCTGTTGAACTTGTATGATTAGTAAAATAATAAAATGTGGAAGAAAAAAGAAAGAATAATTTGCACTTATGGCAATCACTTATATATGACCAAATATTCCTTCAGTTCTAAAAATAACAGCACTATGATGCTAGAAACTTATTTAACTTCAACCTCTCTGATCCAGCCAGTGATAGATCACAGCTTTTCAAATCAAGAACCAAAATAAATCCTTCAACTCTTAAATTGATTCTTGTCATGCGATAAAGTTATCTCTCCAAAGGAAGTAAAAGCAAGATCCCATGTTGAATTTTGAAGTTCAAGAAATACGGTATGAGGAAATGGGGGTTAAGAAATCCTCAGAATTGGGGCTGGAGAGGTGGCTCAGGGGTTAAGCTTCTGCCTTGCAGGCGGAAGGTCCTGAGTTCGGATCCCAGACCCCACGTATAGATGCCGGGTGGTAGCGGGGGCGGCCTGCGTTTCCGGTCCTGGTATGGCGGAGCCTGTGAATCCTGGGCAGAGTCAACAAGGAGGAGGTGGAGGCGTCCATGGTGGTTCCCGAATTCGTCCGTGGTCCTACATACACACACATACATACATACACATATACATATGCGCGTGCGCACACACACACACAACTGAATAAAAAAAACTTAAAAAAAAAGAAATCCTCAGAATTATCAAAACCAAACACAATAAGAAACTACCAAATAAGAAGCATTTTTTTTTTATTTATTCAATTGCGTGTGTGAGTGTGTGTGTGTGTGTGTGTGTGTGTGTGTATGTGGAACCACGGGCGAATTCGGGAACCGCCATGGACCGCCTCCTCCTTGTTTACTCTGCCCCGGGATTCACAGACTCCGCCCTACCAGGACCAGAAACGCAGGCCGCCCCCGCTTCCGCCCGGCGTCTATACATGGGATCTGGGATCCGAACTCAGGACCTTCCGCCTGCAAGGCAGAGGCTTAACCCCTGAGCCACCTCTCCAGCCCCAAGAAGCATATTTCTATATTCAACAGATTTGCACCTACATGGTCATGATGTCTTTGAGTAACTTCTATTTTACAGTGATTACTATGAAGATTATATTGAAGCAAAATCCATTAAATAGTGGGAAACTGATGTAAATCTTAGTGGTTTACCAAAAACCTTTGAAAGTTACCAAAGTAGTTTGGCTTGCATTCATCTATTCTTTCATTTTATATCTTTATTAATTTGATTTATTAGTAGCCTATAATCTCAGCACTTAGGATGCTGGGACAGGAAGATTATCACATGACTGAGGCCATTATAGTGAGATCATGCCTGAAAAAAAATAATAGAATTTATACTATTCCTTATTAGCTTGATGATTTTTTCACATTTTACAAATATTTTTATTTTAAAATTAATTTTACCATAAAAAGAATTGTTTTGGTTCTTTGACCCTCTGATACAATAATATGAAGAATTTATGTGTTTTCACCACTTATCATGCAATACTTTCCCTTCTCCTGTTCCACTACATATTTTCACAGTTCTAGCCAGTCCTCCTCCTTCTTTTACATGTTTTTTTTTTTTTTTTTTTTTTTTTGGCATGTGTGACTCACTGGGTTTCTCCTTTGATGTCTTTTCTTTAATATTTATTTTTGTCTACTTATAGAAGCTTGATAGGTACCTCATTCCCATCCCTCACTCCACCCCTCCCTGGATCCCCTTGCTCCCTCCCCCCTTTTCCCCTTCCTTTCCTCACCTCCCTTACTCCCATTGCCCCCCCACCCCCATCCCAAGAGCATCTTTTATTGTGCATGTCAAACTTCCCTCTGGGTCCTCCTCTCAGATGAGGTATAAGGACTCAGTAGCATTGCCTTTTTTTGTGTGTGTCCCCCCCTTTAGTATGGGAATACTATTGTGACTGTTAATCCCTTGTCTCTAAGGATCCTAGTGCTTGTGATCCATGCTAGACTTTGGGGGGGTCAATGACATGTTGGTCATTGCGCAGGTCATGCAAAGTCCTATTATGATTACTTTGGCCCTAATTTGTGTGGAGTATCTTGCATGTCATTGCTCCTCCCCATCTTTAGGGTCTTACAATCTTACCGCCCCCTCTTCTGCAAATTTCCCTGAGCTTTAGGATGGTGAGAGATTAGGCTGGCCTGGTTCCAGGTGGTTGATGTAGAGTCTCTGATTTTCTGAATTATGTTTTGTTGATTTTTTTTCCAGTTTTGCTGATCCTGCACCGCCCTTGGCTCCATCCTGATGGGTATTGGATGTCACCCCCTGGCAGAGATAAAAGGCTGTTAAAATAGAGTCTTAATGTAAGAGTAGATTCAAAGGTAGATGGAATAAGAGTAGGAGACCACGATGAGTGAAAGGGTCAGTCTCCCATTTGCAAAATGGTTACCTTCTATCTGCCAGACTGTATGCCCTCCTTTTCTGGTGAGAGCACACCCCAACAGTTGCAAGTGACCAGGAAGGAAAGTCTGTGATCTTAACCAGATATCTCATTACTTACTTGGAGTCCTTGATGGTGGCCTATTTTCTCTGCTGTAACATGATCCCCTCTCTTCCCATTGCTGGCAGGGCCCTCCTTTCCCTTCCCTCCCATCTATAATCTTTGAAATTACTGTAGGTATTATAGAGATCCATCTTTGAGTGTGTCTCTAAGTGGATTTGGTACTAGGATCCACCTATTAAGAAGTACATACAGGTGCTTAATTTTCTGTGTCTGGGATACTTCACTCAATATAATATTTTCTAATTCCATCCATTTCCCGGCAAATTTCATTAATTCATCATTTTTGATCGCTGAGTAGTATTCCATTTTATAAATGTACCACATTTTCCTTATCCACTCATCAACAGCTGGACATTTGGGTGATTCCAGGATTTTCCTATCATAAACAGTGTTGCTATGAACATGGTCGTGCTTGTGCTATCGAGGTGAATTTTTGCTGTATGGGGGATTATTCCCAAAAGTGGTATAGCAGGGTCATATGGCATTTCAATCTTTAACTTTTTTAAGAATCGCCAGATAGCTCACCAGAGTTGTTGTATAAGCCTGCACTCAAACCAGCAATGTAGGAGATTTCCCTTCTTGCCACATCCTCCCCAGCATTCAGTGTTGTTTGTTTTGTGGATTTTTGCCATCCTGATCAGGGTGAGATGATATTTCAGGGAGGGTTTGATTTGCATTTCTCGGATAGCTAAGGATGCAGAGTATTTTTAAGACATTTGTTAGACTTTTCAATTTCTTCGCTGGTAAAGTTTCTTTTAAGTTCCAAGGCCCATTTTTTAATTGGGCCATTTGTTTCCTTGGTATTTAGTTTTCTAAGTTATTTGTGCACTCTGGATAATAGAGCTCTATCAGATATGTGGTTAGTGAAGACTTTCTCCCATTCTGTGGGTTGCTTTGTGCTCTAGTTATAATCTCTTTATCTGAACAGAAGCTCTTTAATTTCATAAGATCCCATCTGTTGAGTGTTGGTTGTAGTGACTATGCTATTGGATTTCCCTTTAGGAACTGTTGGCTTAGTCCAATCAGCTCTAGGGAGTTCCCTACCCTCTCAAATAAGGTTTTTACAGAATTAAGTAGAGACATTCAAGTCTGACTCCTAATACTGTAAAAATAAATAAAAAATCTAATACTGGTTTCATGTACTATTTAGCTATATCTTCCAGTTCCAGTCTCTATCTGTCTATCATCTATCTATCTATCTATCTATCTATCTATCTATCTATCTATCATCTATCTATCTATCTATCTGTCTGTCTGTTATCTATGTGTGTGTACAGGTACATGTGTGGATATGGAGGCCTGAGGATAACCTAAGAAGTCATTCTCCAAGGGGCACTATTCAACTTGCTGTTTCTGTGTTTGTCTGAGTCATAGTCTCTGACCTTGAACTCACCAGATGGAATATGCAGGCTGTCCAACAAACACCTCCTTGTGTCCACTCTCTCATCACTAGGTTTGCAAGTGTGTGCTGCTCCACCCAGCTTTTCTTTCTAACATGAGGATCAAACTTCGTTCCTCATGCTTGTATGACAAGCACTTTGCTTACTGAGCTATCTACCTATGCCCTGTACATTCCTAGTGATAAATCTTATAGTTCTTATTTGTAATGGATGAGTAAAGTGTTGTGTCTGCTTCACATTTATGTACTGTTTTCAATGTGAGAGCAAAAAAGATGTGGGAAACAGGTTGCTATGATTCAATGAGGAAGTAGAGTGTCTGTTACCATGGCACCTCTAGTGAAGGTTTTAAATTCAAACACTCCCTTAATAATATGCCATCAAATCAACTAACAGAAAAAATCTGTTATGATTTAGTACCAATAAGTAGTAGTTATACCCAATGTCCAAAAATCCTCTGTTTATATTGGAAATCTCTCTTTTTTTAGTAATTACTGATCTAAATAGAGGAAAAGAAACATGTTTATTGTACTGCTAAAACATTTCCCATAATTGTTCTTTGCAAAGAAATGATTACTGAATGAAGTGAATATGTGTTTGATTATTTGAGTTAAATAATGTTTCATCAGAACAAATGTAGAAATGAAACTGAGTGTCAGTGACTCAGAGTTCACTGCAGTTTTCTTTAGCTCAGCCATGATGCTATGAAAGTTGATAAAGGTATAAGAATATCATAGGATTAGCTTATCAGATAATCATGAATCCTTAGGGTAAATTCAGAAATTAAGATGCTGGTTCACTCTTTTATGATCTGCAATAGTACAGAAACCAGCCAGTCTATTGCAGAACTTTGTTTATTTGTCTGTTTGTTTGTTTTTATCGTGAGATAATACTCAGTTTCAAGATTAATTTAGGGGACAAGAACATATTTATTTGGCTTATGGGTTCAAAGAGGATATAAGTCTTTTATAGCAGAAGTCACCTAATAGAAGGCATGGTGAAAGGCAGAAAGAGGAGGCTGGTTCAGATCACCACAGCCATCCGGAATGGGATAAAACCAGAGCAGAAAAAACCAGGGCTGGCTACCAAACCTCAAGGCCTTCCTTCAGCAAGGTTCTACTGCTTAAACGTATCACAAATTTCACAAACGTTAGCACTAGCAAAGAATTCAAATATTCTCTACTATGTCCTATTCCTGTTCTCAATAGAAGAGGTCTCAACACCCAGAGAACAGCCCAGCACAAACGCATGACAATGAAATAGACAACAACAGCCAACCAGAATGCATAGCACAGCAAACCTGCAATTTTCAACCAGAATCGAGCCAACCAAGTCTGTCCCCATCCCCAGGCCCAGGGAACCTTGCCAAAGAGCCTAAAGATGGGGTGATCCATTGTTAGACAAGACATTACACACAAGACAGGACTGCTGAAACCAAGAACTCACTGCAATGAGACCTGTCCTTATAACACCTACACAATGACTGACATACCAACATACTCCCCATAGACTGGCAAGGATCTCAGGAGAAATAATTAAATGCAGTGGGAACCTTGGCGGCTGGAGCTAGATAAGTAAGGGAGAATGCTTTTGTCAGTGGGTCTGCCCAAGGAGGGGACACATAGTCTACCACAGAGATCTGAAACCCCACTGGAACAGATGATGCAAAGGGAAGCCTGGGCCCGGTAAAAACAGACAGAGGGGAGAGTGGATGGAGTGGGAAGGATTGATGAAGGAAGGGAGAGAGGAAGGGAGGGAGAGGGGAAGGAAAGGAGCAGGAGAGGCAGGGAGGGAGAGGGAGGGGGCAGGGATAATTTTGATATTATGCCTGTAATATCAAAAAAAAAAAAGGTGGGGATAACAAGACTCTAGTTTAACAGTTTTTTATCTCTGGCCAGGGGGTGACATCCAATACCCATCAGGAAGGGCATTGCAGGAGCAGCAAAACCGCAAAAGAAAATCAACAAACCATAATCCAGAACTTCAGAGACTCTATATCAACCATTGGAACTAGGCCAGACTAATCTCTCCCCATCCTGAAGCTCAGGGAAATTTGCGGAAGAGGGGGCAGTAAGAGTGTAAGAGCACAAGGATGGGAGGAACAATGATATGCAAGATACTCCACACAAGTTAGGGCCGAAGCAATCATAATTGGACTTTGAATGCCCTGTGCAATGTCCAACACACTATTGTCCCCACAAAGTCTAGCATTTGCTAAAGCACCAAGATCCTTGGCGGCAAGGGATTGACAGCCACAGTAGTGTTCCTATGCTTAAGGGGAACACAGGAAAGGGTTCAGAGAAAGACCACTGGGTCCTTGTACGTCATCGGAGAGGAGGGCCCAGAGGAGAGTCAGGCATGCACAAGAAAGGACTCTGGGAATTGGGGCGGGAGGCACGGGGGGAGGGATGGGGAGGGAGGGGTGAGGGGAGGGCGAGCAGAGGGCTGGGGGGAGGAGGAGGGAGGGAGGGAACCGGTGTACCTATTAAGTTTGTATGAGCAGAGATAATTAAAAAAAAAAAAGAGGAACTCTTAAGCGTAAACAAAAAAAAAAAATAGGTGGGGGAAGAATTCAAACATTGGAGCCTATGGAGACAACTCATATTGAAGCCATGCTATCAATACGAAACAACTATTTACATTCACAATAAGGATCAATTTTACCTCTTAGCATACACACCCATGTTTTATCCTTTGTTTTATCCTCACCTTGTAAATCCTTGTAGATACTAGTGATCTTCCTTCTGGAATGAGCAAGAAAGCCTTCTTCCAGGGCTTTCATTTCTTCTTTGCTATATTTTTGCTTCACTAGTTTCTGTGCTTCTGCATGAGTGTGTCTCAGTACTCCAGCTGCAATATGGAGCAAGCAGGAAGGCCCAGCATGAAGGAAGAAAGGGAAGCAGAGAAAGAATGCCATGTCTCACTCTGCAACACCAAGCATGGCAAAACAGAAAGATACGAACGAGTAGAAGCAATGAAATATATTATAAACTCAAGAACATAGGACATTCTGCAATACCAAGCCAAAGCCTCATTGAGCCTACACTAAAATGGTCTATGTAACATGGTCACTGTATATGTAACATGCTCCTTTCCTTTGTTGTTTTAAACAGGATCCTATGTAGCTCAAGCAGTATTTAAAACTTTGAAGTTTCCAAAGAAACTTGAGGTTACCTTCAACTGCCAATCCTCCTGCCTCCCTTTACCTATATGATGGTATTGCAGGTGTGCCCTGTCACCTATGCTAGGCCATAATGAACATTTTGTATTAGAGTGCTGTCAAGAAATGGAATGTACATTAAAAAACAGCCAAGTATAGCTTATGATTTCACAAATGTTTCACAAAAGTTAGCAAAAAATTTATGCAAAATTTGTTGAAGTAGAGATCAAAATGTCAGCCTGTTGAGCGGCAAGAAATGTCTACTGGGAACTGAAGGGGCTTTGTAACTACAAGAAAGGCAACAATGATTCTAAGCATTCTCAATTCAAAAATAGAATGTAATTTTTTCCTCCCATAGACTGTGAGTCAGTTTCAGAAATGAGACCTTTCTGAATCAGTGATCTAATAAACTGTTTCATGCCAATTCCACATATCTGCCATCACACTTTCACATCAATCAAAACATCTCCTGACCAACTACCATCTATATGGGACTGTGAAGACACCACACAAGAGGGAAATGAAAAGGACAAAGTGTCTAGTTCCTCAGTGGATTTTTATAGAAAGAACTATTCACAACCTGAAAATAAGATATGAGTTATTGGGTGTCTATCTAAAGATATAAGTCTAAAGACATTAAACCTTTTTTAGGTGGAGATATCTAGGATATCATCAATGTATGCAGTACTTGCGATGTTTCACAATGCAGGTTTCATTTGCACTGTGGTTTAAGAAGAACCACATAAAGAAACCATAACAACTATTATTAACCATGTACCAACAACAGACTTGAAAATGCAGACATTTTGCAGACATGAGTGAAGCAACACGAAACTGAAACAAACCAAGCTCTTTGATATTAATGGTGTTATATATGTCTTGGGAGTAATAAACTCTGCTGTACTGTGCAGGCATTTTAAAACATAAGATGTGCTATGATTAGAAATACCTCAGAGAGGAAATTGGTCTTTTACTCTAAGTTTCTAAACATAGCAGATTAACATGAATCAACAAGTAACAAATAGAAATGGATATGACAGATTAAATACATAATATAGATGACAGATAATAGATAGATAAATAGATTTATTCTGTTAGATTCACTGATAGATGATAGATGAAATATAGATAAACATACTGATGAGAGATGAAATATGATATGTAAGCAGATAAAGGACTAGGGAAATGACTAAGTGATTAAGCATCTGTCTTAAAAGGAGAAGGACATAAGTTTAGAGCTACAGATCCCATGTACAACTTCAGGCAGAAATGATAGTTACCTACATTTTGATCCTGCAAGATGAGTCTGGGAAACACCAAAGCAAATCAGTCAGGAGGTGAAAGCAATACAGGATGATTTCCAAAGTCACCCTTGGGCCTCTAAAGGTGCACATGATGCCCGCTGACACACACACACACACACACACACACACACACACACACACACATGCCAAAAAGACAGGTAGATAGATGACAGATACATAGATAGATAATAGGTTACATTATGTGGAGATAGGTAGATGATAGAAGGATGATTGATGAATGACAGATTAAAATATAGAGAATAGATAAATGAAATACAGAGTAGATGATACATGGATATGCACATACACATATATATAGATATGGCATCTATAATTTACTTTGCCTGATTTGCACAGTGGCTGATATGTCATTGTCTCCCCCCCAAAGTCTAATATGGATCTAGCAGGGGAGAAGGCCTCAGGCAGTAGGATCCTTAGAGGCAAGGGATTAACAGTCATAATAGAGTTGCCATACTAATGAGGAGCCCAAGAAGGGGCTCCAGACTATGTCACTGAGTCCTGAACCCTCACTAGGGTGGAGGACCCAGAGAGAGGTTTGGCATTCACACAAAAGGATACTCCAGGGGATGTAAGGGAGGAAGAGAGAGACATGGGGAGAGGGAGAGGTAAAAGGGGAGTGAAAGGAAGGGGGACGAGGGGTACAACTGGGGAGGGGAGGAGGGAGGAAGAGGACGGGGTTACCTATTGAGAGTGTATGATTAGGAAAGAGATAAAATGTGGGAGAAAAAATAATAAAATAAGCATTGAAAAAATTTACAAGAAAATATGAGATTGCATTTGTTACTTTTGAACAGTGCACCCTTAGCTATTTATAACTGTCTCCTTCTTTCCCTCCTTCTCTCTTTAATAGCTAAATATTTTAAAACTCTTAACAGATTAAATGAGTTTCCAAGATGATTCTGTTTCATATTTGCTTGTGGTTAAAGTAGTCTTAGCCATTGTGCATGAAGAAGAAGCTTTTCTAGCAAGAATATTTCCAAAGCACTTCCATGGCCTGTCATATCAGTTTTCTTCCAGAAAGCTGCTTTCTTCAAGGACTTTAAAGAAAATAGAGCATATCAGTGAGAAATGAGGATAAGGATAAAAGGAAGACTTGGCTAAGAGAAGCAATTACCTCCCTGCCACTCGCCTAATCTCACAGGAATTCAAAATATAGGGCCCATATGAGCGAATGCAAAGTGAACCCAGAGATGAGACTATGCTAAAGGAATGAACTTGCCCAAAGAACAAAGGAAGTGTACAGCCTAGAAATGACAGGCTGCCATGGAGATCCTTGCTTGTGAGGGTGAGAGGATTTGCTTATCTCCTGAAAAGAATTTGAAGAGAAAGGGGGTTCAAGCTAAGGCTTTGGCTCTGAGAATGTCATGAATCCAGGCACAGAATGAATCCGCCATGGGTATGTCCTGTTTCTGTTGAAGTAGTCTTGAGGGAAAAGTTATATGGAAGAAAACATCTGACTCTGAATTCCAGCTCAAGCAACGTGATACATCAGTTCAGGTATCATGATACATCAGAACTCTGCTGCCTTGACTGCCCATTTGTTCCTGCTTGTCTTCATTTCCGGGAGATTACACTCTAACTGAAGGGCATCGCCGGAAACAGGAGTTCAATGTTTAGAACAGTTTGGAGAGCTTCACAAGTTTTATTGTTTCAAAAACATTTATGTAACTAACACTGGCTCGCGGTACTGAGACTGCAGGTGCCAATTTTATGAATGAGATAAATTCTTACTTGTTAGTTTCAGTTGCGTACATTTTCCCCTGAAGGCCCTGCAGCTCCTGACTTTATTAGCAAACATGACGTATTTTGAGGTTCTGTCTGAGGCAGCCAAATGTTCTAATCCAACAGCTAGCATTGCTTGTGGACAGATGCATTCATTATTGATGAGGCCAATCATTTTTTGGAATACAAGAGGTAGGTTTTTATTTTTGTTTAATTGTTTCATTTTGTTGAGATAGTTGGCAATTGCTAGGAAACCAGGAGTTACCTCTAGTGAAAAATGTTCTGGAATCAAACTGGGCTTCCAAAATTTAACATTATCAACTTAAAAATCAGATTTGAAAATTTACACTTACACCCCCTCAGTTTCTCTGTCTTCCAGATGAGTAGAATAATAGTTCATGTCTGGATAGTAATTATCAGATGAAAAATCATATCACCCTCTCAGAGTTAAAGTAATCATAGTCTCATGCTTTCTCATAAATATAATGACAGCTGCAGGGCTGAGGAAATGGCTCAGAAAAGACTTTCTGTGCAAACATGAGGACCCAAGTTCAATCCCCAGCAGTCGCATGAAAAGCCAGCTGTGGTGGTGTATTCTTGCAATCCCAGCACTAGGGAGGCAGTGACAGACAGATCTTTGGGACTTTCTGGTGGCTAACCAACATAGACAAGTCAGTGAGCCTTAAGTCCTAGTGAAGTACCATATTTCAAAAATAAAATGATTGATTCCTGAGGAATGACACCCAAAGTTGACTTCTGGCTTCTAAATGTACATTTACACATGTGGACGTGTATCTTAATATATACATACAGTCACAGACATACATATACCACCGTACATAAGTACACAGGCAATAATAACAGCTGCATGAAATTGTTGTGTAGGTATTGGTAGCAAGATGTTTTATTATGTGTAAGTGGAACAAAACTAGTGGTAATGAGAAGATTCAGGAAAAATAGTAAACTGGAAACACTTTCAGAAAATAATCCACCCTTATGTAAATACTCCTTAGTTGAACATAGAAACATCTTATTTCCAAGATCTTGGAAGGGGGAAGTGTGATTTAGAAGACAGAAGCTCAACACATAGTAGTTTTGTGTCACGTGAGCTTGGCCCCTGACTGTTCTAATATTGGGAATGATCTTTTCTGCCATAATAATTAATATCATCTACTTCAAATTAATACCATCCATTCTGATTGAAGAACAGAGGTAAAAAGCACTTTATTTGGCCATGTAGACCTTGACAAAATAATGGGTTTATTTAATTTGCCTATATTTTATTTAACTGAGATGCTTACACATGCAAAGTGAGGAAGGAAGCAAATGACATCCACAAAGCCACAGATGAGCCTTTTGGTGAGAAAGCTGGTTTCCTTGTGGGCCCAGGGCTGAGAGAGGAAGATGGCGGCCAATCTCAGTGTGGAGAATCAGGCCTATCTCCAGCTAGCCTCAGGCTATATGATTTCCTAAGACAGAGTCTATCAACTATGTTTTATCTTTTGAATGAAGTTTTAATATATTTTTTTTCTTTAAAAAAGTATTTTTCATGAAGATTTCTGTCTGAACTCTACAGCTGGCTTCGTGAGTATTAAATATTTAACATAAATCTTAACATCTTTTCTGAAACACTATACAATTCACCATCCTTTCAATTTATTTCTCCTTTTGTAATACTTCATTCACAGTGTTCAGGGATCAGCCCATTGCTTAAATCAAGTTAAAAATGAGTGAGGGGAGTTAAATTTCAAATTTTATTTCAAATTACATCATTTCAAAACATTCATGAATTTAGATAAATCAAAGCACTATGGAAATGAGAGGAGGAAGGAGCTATGTTTACGCATCAATATCCTGTGAGTATATGTAAGCATATAATCATATGTCAACACGTTTGTGTGTGTGCAGGTGTGAACACACATGTGAATGTATATGTGTGTGTGTGTGTGTGTGTGTGTGTGTGTGTGTGTTGATTGAAGTCAGAGATTGATGGCAGGTATCTTCCTCAACCATTCCCTAACTTACTTTTTTCTTTTTTTTCTACTTTCATGTCTATGTATATGGGAGTGTGTACATGTATGTTGGTATGCGTGTTCACATATATACAGGTGTATGTGTGTGTGTGTGCTGGGACACTTGAACATATGTGCATATGTGTGTGGAACCCTGAAGCTGTAATGAGCATCATTCTTGATTGCTCTTCTGCATTATTCTTTGGAGAAAGATACTCTAGTCAAAACCAGACCTTGCCAAGAGAGACAGTCTTCTCACCAGCTTTCTCCAGAGATTCCCAATCTGTGCCTTTGGAAACTAAATAGAAGACAGGTTGCTACAAACCACTGTAAGTTTTACTTGGGATGTGGGGCCCTGCCTACAGTCTATCGGCTTGTGCAGCAAGCACTTTAACTACTGAGGATCTCTCCCTGACACTGTTCTCTCTTTGTACTTGGAGGTCACTGATCCTGCTTAACTGGCTGCCCAGAGATCCAGCTATCTCCACCTATCCAGCTCAGGATGACAAAAGCACTTGGCCCAACATTTTTATGAGAGTTCTGAGGATGGGGCTCATGTCCTCACACACACTGACTGATCCATCTCCCCTTCTTTATGGCATTATTATGTTACACAGTACTCACTAAAAAAGAAAAATAAGGTTTTGTCAGAGTCTATATAATTATTCTCTTCTGTCTGTAATGATGAAATCACAATTACCTTGTCTGATTTTTGAAGCTGTAATTGAATGGTTTTTGCTGATTGGTTGTTTGGGGTGAATTTTGTTTTATTTTGCTTTTTATTGGCTGTTTTTGGAGACATCTCATTAAGTTGCCATGAATAGTCTGAGTAATATGGTCCCCATGCTAGCCTTGAACTCACAATTCTTCACCCTCAGCTTTCAAGAACTAGAATTATAGGTGTGTGTCACCATGCCCGCTTTTCAGTATATATTCCAGATGCTTCCTTTGGTTTGGGTTAAGAATGATCCTTTTTATACAATAAAGGATGTTGAAAATGGGTCTAGTCGAATGTGGCATTCAAAATCTATTTTAGATTGTATGCCTCAGATGTGTCCACACACCATATTTACACGAGTCCCCAGCAAGATGAGCCACATACCCATAAATATCTGTTTCATGACTAACCAGCTACTCAGAGGAGATTTTCATTATGAGCAAGTCGCTAAACAGTGCTTTCATGTGGTTCACACTGGGAGGCAGAATATGTCACCTTTGTTTCAAAACTGTTCAAAAGAAAAAGAATCATGATGGTCCTCTGTTAAACAAGGATTTATACAGTGTTCTCCGCTACTTCCTTTCTCAAAGACTACCACATACTACATTTAGAAAAGAACTTTTCTTCATTTGGAGTGCTTCCAATGTTTCAGGGTTTTCCCCCCTTTTCCTTTTTTAATGTTTAGTAGGGAGGCTGTCCCTGACGTCCTCGTAATGCCAGTGATGGCGTCCAGAGATGTAATTTTTCCAAATTAGTGGTTTTGTTCAGCAGAATGGAGTTGGCTATCCATAGCAACCCCTGACAATATCACACTGAGTGTTTAGACCTGTGAAGCAATTAGGGAACTCAGAGGAGAGGCCCACACGCAGCTGGCTTTTCCGGGAGAGCTGAGCCAGATCTCAGAACTTGCCACAGCATGTACCCTGTAGCTTATAGGTCAGAAGTCTGGCTGGCTTCTGCCATCTTACTTAATTCCAGAGGGCTGGGCTGATCTTGTAGCTGTTACAGAGTGGGCTGCTGACTACTCTTCCCACTGGATTTACCCTTAAGTAGGTTCTAGGGAAAAAGGAAAGATCATGACACATTGATCTTTACTGTTTTCATTGGCTCTCTGTGTACATCCATCTGGTCACACAGTACCTCCTCTTCCCAGTCTTTGATTTCTCTGTCAAATACCAGCTAATTCTTAAGATCTATTCAAAGATTTCCAGGGTTACAAAGTGACTGATCTATTCCAAAAGGAGACATTATTCATTTGTTTCAGTTATATTTTTATTATTAATTTTCTTGTTAATTAAATAATTCTTTGAAAATGTCATGCATGGTGCTTGTGTGGAGGTCAAAGCACAACTTACAAGAGTCAGGTCTCTCCTTCCACCTGGTGGGTCCTGGAATTGAACTCAGGAGGGGAGGGCGAGCTGCAAGTGTCTTTATCCACTGAGTCATCTCCCTGGTCCTCTATGAAAAGTTTGAAAAACATTTTCTCTGATCATCGCAATAGCCCCACAGAGCGGCTATCCTTCTACTCTCTTAGAGAACGGCCCACTACGAATCACCTATCATGTGAAGAAATGGAATTTAAATCTGTTTATATTTCCACAACTGTTTCCTGACACTGCTCTGGCCATTGAATTCAATCCAAGAGAAGAAAAAGACTGAAGAAGTCATGTATCCAAGATTAGAAGCCCGTGTATTCACAAAGGCTATGGGTCTAGACAACATCTCTCTCTTTCTCTTGGGTAGGATCAGTGCATAGTAGGGATCACAAGCTTTTTTTGGTTTCATGTATTTCAGATGTGCAAACAGTGAGTGTGTGTGTGTGTGTGTGTGTGTGTGTGTGTGTGTGTGTATAAATATAAATAAAGTAAGTAAAATATAATTGCAGGGCCAGCATGCACAGGCAAAGATTTTTGAGATTAGGGAAAGTTTTCAAGCATCAGATTTGGGCATTTGAATTGAATTGTGATAGCTGCTCCTGTTTGATTCATTAACAGAACTATGCTTTACTTAAAAACATTCAGAATTATTTATAAATAATTCAGTGCTACTGCGAGGGCAGGAACTATTGTGGGAACATTAAATTTCCATTAACCATATTAAATGCAAGCAGACTGTCAAACGTTCTCCTGGGTTTCAGCACTGAGTTAGATCACACAGCCAGAGGAAGTTGGAGTCACCAGTTCAGACTGTGCTAAACTGTTATTAAGATTAAAGTTAGAAATTGCCTTTTGCAAAGTATTCAGTGATTCTACACCAGAGGAAAACACTACAGTTGTTACAGAATAAAGAAATTCTGTCATTTGAGGCAACATGGATGGAAATGGAGAACTGATTGAAATAATTCATACACAGAAAATCAAATACTTGATCATCTCATTTGTGTATGGCAATCCACAAAAAGCAAATTGTATGGAAACAGAGGGTAGAGAAACAATCACAAGCTAGAGGAAAGGAGAGGTGGGATAAAGTGAATTATTTTTGAGTTAGAGAGTAAAAATTTTAGTTGACATTTGTACTATATGATCACCACAGTTAATATTAAAATGTTGCATATTTGGAACTTAAGAGATGGCTCAGAGGTTAAAACCTTTGCTTTCCAAGCAAAAGGACCTAAGTAAAGACACCTAGTAGACATGGTGGCAGCCAGTACTTCCAGTCCTGGAAGGTAGAGCCTCAGAAACCCCAGAACAAAGCAATAAAAAGGGTCTTGAAGTCACCTTTGAGACTACACAGGCACACACACTCAAGAGCCCTTTTTGCACACACACACACACACACACACACACACACACACACACACAAATATCTTGTATATTTCAGAATGGCTAAAGAAAAAAATTGTGATCCTCTCTATTGGAAAAACTATGCATTTGTTAGATAATATATATTTTGATTAGATGAACTTACCTCCTTCTGCAATATATGCCTAGTACAAAGCAACACCCAGTTCCCCCAAATTATACAATAATATAATTTGTATTGTAAAAATAAATTAATTTTTAGAAGAACAAACTTTGGTAGCAGATAATGATTCACAAAAACATTTTAGATGAAAGGAATGTGAACCAAACAGCTATTGAAGAGCAAACCATTCTCATGTAAGAATATCATAAAATAATTCTTTTGAGTTGATTAGCAAAACTGTCTAAACTCCCAGAGGTGCCAAAAGAAAACTTTGTCTTGATACATGTAGTGAGAGAAGGAAGAGAAGTTCCAGAGTCAAGCATTCCTCTTACTGACTTATGTGAGATGTACCACTGAGACACTTGTTCAGTATCTTTCAACACAGGATTATTTGTTCAGTGTTGAAGAAAGCCATAAAAATGAGACTACTGTTTCAGCTGGCCTGATACAATCTGGATCATTTAACTAAACCCTGACACTGACAGAGTATTTTAGGATTCGTTCTTAGGTACACATGACAGTGAACTGCCACTGAGTTTCAGATAGTGTCCCACCTCAGTGCATATCTCAATTTGACTGAATGATTCCAGACAGTCTTTCCTACAAAACTCTCTACTTTGCAAAATGTGCATTGGCAGCAACAATGTATAAGTAAGAGCAATTGCTCCACAACACATCAGAGAATTCTGATCCGACCATCACTTAGGATAAAAAAATTTATTTTTATCCTGATTTTTGTAAGAAAATTGGACATGTTTTCTTGTGCTCATTTTATATAATCTCTTGGTAAATTATTCTGATATTTTCTGGCTTATATATTAGGTAATTTGTATTTTTATTATTTTATTTGAATAATTCTTTTTTATTTGAACAAGTTTTTAACCATTAATTTTTATATGAAATCAAAAACACAGGCAACAAAACAAACAAGTAAAAGTCCATAAGACTAATACATTTCTTCCATAGAAAAATAGCCAGTGCAATAAAGCAAATAATGAGCAAAATGAAAAAGCAAGCCATAGGATAGGAAAAAAATGTTTATAAACTATATCCACAGTAAGAAACTGACATCCAAAATATTCATGGAACTCATATAGCTCAATAGCAAAACAAACAAACAAACTTAATGAAAATGCTTAGAGGGATTTAATTGACATTTTTTCTATGGAAGAGATAAAAATGTCTCAACATGTACATAGAAAAGTGCTAAACATCACAAATCATGAGAAAACTGAAAACTAAAGTCATAATATGCAATTACCTGTAAAAGTGAAAAAAACTTGCTGTTGATAAAAATATTCAAACAAAAACAGTCGTATATTCTTGGGGAAATGGTATTGGCACAGCTATCTAGATAAAAGATATGAAGCATATTTGACAATTTTAATGCATTTTTTCTTGCTAAAATTATATTAAGTATGTGATTTTCAAAGATTTTTTCCCCATTCCTTGAGTCTTGGACTTGTGTTTTTTTATTGTTTACTAATTAATTTATTTATAAAAATGAGTTTATGGCTTTGGCCTGACCCCCTCCTCACCATTTTCCTCCCCTTCCCATCCTCCCCTATACCTAAAGCCTTCTCCCACCCTTTCTTCCCTTCTTCCATCATGCTATGTTCACTCTCCACCCCCACCCCAGACCTTTTACTTGTATCACAGGACTTCCTTTGGTGTGCCTGTGTTGGTAAGGGAACTTCATGTGGCTCTTCAGTAGGTAAAGTTTTACGTGGGGAATGTCTTCTTCCATTGTCTAAAAACCAGTTCCTAAGACACTCTCTGAGTGCAGCTGTTTCTTCTAAAATCCTAGTCAGTCTGTGGGGAAATGACAGGTCGGCCATTGTGTAGATCTAGTAGTAGAATTTCTTACTGCTGTGACCTCGTGGGTACAAGAGCCCTGTCTTGCCTGAAGTGTGTTGGTCAGAATTGCCTCATCCCACCTTCAGGTTCTTACGACCTTATCTCCTCCTCTTTCACAAGGTTCTGAGCTTTTGCATAGGATGAGATTTTTGATGAGCTGATTGGGGCTGAATATTTCAGCTTCCCTTTTATTCTGTACTTTGGCCTGATGAAGTTTTCCTCCTCATTGATCTCCCATTGTAATAGTGTGCAACTTGATTGAAATCTGAGAACTCTTCATATCGGTGTTCTTTTGTCTCCACTCTCTGGGGTGTCTTCTTTTCCCTACCCCCAAGTTATGTTCATTTGTGCTTATAGTGGATATTATATACTTTTTCCCTTGAATACATCATTCTGAGGGCTTAGTAGTAGGTTCTACTTATAAGGGAGAAGAACATGGGATGTCTGTCATTCTGTGGCTGGGATACTTCAATCAATATAACTTCTCCCAATTTTTTTCCAGAAAATTTCATTAATTCATTTTTTGATACCTGAATATTATTCCATTGTGTATATTACTACATTTTCATTATCCATTCATCTGCTGTTGGGCATTTAGGCTGATTCTGTGACTTTGCTACTATGAACAGAACTGCAATGAACATGGATTTACATGTGTGTCCACAGTAAGATGAAGCATTCTTTGGGAATGTTAGCAGAAGTGGTATAGCTAGGTCATGTGGCATTTCATTTTTTTTTTTTTTTTTAGGAATCACCATACGATTTCCAGAGCAGTTGTACAAGTTTGATTTCCAATAACAATGAATAAAGTTTCCCTTCTCCCCACATCCTCACCAGAATTTGTTGCTGTATGAGTTTTGGACTTTAACCATATTGATTAGGGTAAGATGATAAGGGTAGTTTTGACTTGCATTTTTTTGATGGCTAAGTCGGTGGAACATTTTTAAGGTATTTGTTAGATATTTTAATCTCATCCTGGGAAAAGTTTCTTTTAAGTTCAAGGTCCAGTTTCTAATTGGCTATTTACCTCATTAATGTTTAAATTTTTGAGTTATATACTCTGAATATTAGTCCTCTATCAGATGTGTGATTAGTGAAGATTTTCTACCATTATGTACGTTATCTTCTTATTCAGTTAACAATATCTTTTTGCCAAATAGAAGCTCTTTACTTTCCATGACACTTGTTGAGTGTTGGTCCTATTTCCTGTGCAACTGGGATCCTATTTAAAAAATGTTGTCCTAGACCAATCAGTTCAAGGGAGTTCCCTACTCTTTCTTCTAGGGTTTTAAAAGTCTCTGGTCTAATATTAAAGACCTTTATCCATTTGAAGTTGACCTTCATGAAGGGTGACAAGTAAATGTCCAGTTTAAGCAAGTGTTCCCAATGTAATAGCATATAACATCAATTTCCATTAATGACATCGTAAGTTTGAAGTCAAAGTTCAGTTTGAAAATATGGATATCCACTTGTCCCAGTAGCACAAATTATATAAATTTGCTTTGAGGAAAGTTGGGTGAACTATTAAAACTCTTTTAGGGTCTATTTCCACTCCTTGCCATTTATCCATTCACAGTACACCATTGTTTGTGATGAAACAGATTGTCTGAAATGCAATGTCATTGGTGATGGTGTTCTTTTGCCATATCGTTTGGCCATTCCTTAATATTTGTTGCTTGTGTAAATTTTAGGAATAATTTGTAAATTTTCATGAAAATTGGCCTTTGCAAATGCGGTTATTTTGGATCTGCACATGGTTTGGGAAGCATTACTTTGTTTTATTGAGTTTTTGTATTCACATACATGGCATATTTTCTTAAAAATTAACTTGAAAATAGATTTAGTAGAAATTTTTGGTGAGAGTTTTGCATATATTTTTCTTACTTCTAATCTCTTCATAGCTCTAATGTTAATGTACTTGGTTAATTTTAACATAATTTGTATTGACAGTATGTAGAAAAACTGATAGGCACTGTTGTTTGAATTTTCTTCCTGAGAAAGAAAATTCTTTGAATCTTTTAAAGTCTTTGAAATTTCCATCAAAATTATATTATCTTTCAGTGTAGATATTTTCATTGTTTTCTAAGTTATATTTGTGATAGATAGATCTTGCTTCATTACATTAGATATTTATCAAGTAAATATAGAAGTGAGAGAAGACCCCCTTGTCTTATTTCTATGTTAACTTAAAAAGTATTAAACAAAAGTATAAAAATACAAAAATACTTTGAATTTTAGCAATTAACTATGGAATTACCTACTGTTTTTCTGTGGTTTTAAGGTATGAAGTATGAGATACCCTTTTCATCTCTTCTGGATTTTAACCATTGATTAAGAGCTTTCCTATGTGTTCCTTGTAGATTTTTTCCCCATTTTTCATTTCACCCATGATATGCTCAGGAAGAGGACAGCAATTGCTATCCATGAAGCCCTGTATTTATGCAAGAAAAGCAATTAACATTGAGATGTTAAATGAAGAGAATGTCCATGAATTTAAAATCATATTTATAATATTTCACTTTATAACAAGGACATTTATTATATTACAAATTCTCCTCTAATCCTGTCTTATCTAAATATCACTTAGAACCTTTGTTAATTTTTACACTATTAGCTTGAATATTACATGGACTTTTTCTTTTTCTCTATTTCCTTTAAACAGACATGCTATACACACGATGCACATGCACACAACACAAGTTGTATACATATGCATATCTAAATCATTAATAACAGAAAAGGCTTTGTTGTTTAATTTGGTCTCAAAAATGCATGTATTTCCATCATAAAAATATAGAGTGCACATGTAAAAATCTAATACCTCACATACATAGAACACAAACATCACAGTTTATGAAGAGGCCTTGTTTTAAGGAATAAGGTGATAGCTACATGCAGAATTCTAATATCCTCCTCTGTTCTTCATGTGTGCACAGGCACAATCCACCCACATATACATCATATGTACACACAAGTCTTATTCTCAAAAAAAAGAGAGAATTCATTAGATTAGATTGACCTCTACTACCTACTGCGAACATGTCCAGAATAAAGGACCTGAGCTATTGTTTCACAGAGAAACTAGACACATGAGAGGAATATGCATGAATAGAAGGTACATAAATGCACAGTGAGATCATTGGATAGGAAACTCCCTCGAGCTGATTGGGCTAGGCCAACATTTCCTAAACAGACATCCAATGGCACAGTCACTGCTACCAACTCTCAACAGCTGGGATCTTGTGAAATTAAAGAGCTTCTGTTCAGATAAAGAGATTGTAACACGAGCTCATAGGCAACCCACAGAATGGGAGAAAATCTTCACTAACCACACATCTGATAGAGCTCTACTGTCCAGAGTGCACAAAGAACTTAGAAAATTAAACACCAAGGAAACCAATGGCCCAATTAAAAAATGGGCCCTGGAACTTAAAAGAAATTTCACCAGGGATGAAATTAAAATGACTAACAAATATCTTAAAAAATGCTCCACTTCTTTAGCCATCAGGGAAATGCAAATCAAAACTTCCCTGAGGGGAACTCTGCTACATTGCTGGTGGGAATGCAGGCTCATACAGCCACTCTGGCGAGCCATCTGGAGATTCTTAAAGAAATTAAAGATTGAAATGCCATATGACCTTGCTATTCCACTTTTGGGAATAACCCCCCATGCAGCAGAGGTTCACCTCGATAGCACAAGCACGACCATGTTCATAGCAGCACTGTTTACAATAGCAAAGTCATGAAATCAACCCAAATGTCCAACAGTTGACGAGTAGATAAGGAAACAGTGGTACATCTATACAATGGAGTACTACTCAGCCATCAAAAATGATGAATTACTGGAATTTGCTGGGAAACGGATGTCATTAGAAACAATGATATTAAGTGAAGTATCCCAGGGGGTGACATCCAATACCTATCAGGATGGAGTGAAGGGCATTGCAGGAGCAGCAAAACCTCAAAAGAAAATCAACAAACCACAATCCAGAAGTTCAGAGACTCTATATCAACCACATAGAACTAGGCCAGCCTAATCTCCCCCCATCCTGAAGCTCAGGGGCATTTGCGGAAGAGGGGGTGGTAAGATTGTAAGAGCAAAAAGATGGGAGGAGCAATGATTTGCAAGATTCTCCACACTAGTTAGGGCCGAAGCAATCATAATAGGACTTTGCATGCCCTGGGCAATGTCCAACACACTATTGACTTCACAAAGTCTAGCATCTGCTAAAGGCACCAAGATCCTTGGAGGCAAGGAATTGAAAGCCACAGTAGTGTTCCTATGCTTAAGGGGAACACGAGAAAGGGTTCAGGGAAATGCCACTGGGTCCTTGTACGTTATTGGAGAGGAGGACCAAGAGGAGAGTTAAGCATACAGAATAAAGGACTCTCTGGGAATTGGGGGGAAGGCACTGAGGGATGGGGAGGGAGGGAGGGGGAGCAGAGGGTTCGTGGGGAGGAGGAGGGAGGGAGGGAACTGGTCTACCTATTAAGTTTGTATGAGCAGAAATAATAAAAAATGTATTAAAAAAAAGAATTAATTTCAAATGGATCGAGGACCTCGATATAATGCCAGAGACTATAAAAACCATAGTTGAAAGGATAGGGAACTCCCTCGAGCTGATTGGGGTAGGCCAAGGGTTTCTAAACGGCCAATAGCACAGTCACTGCAACCAACTCTCACCAGATGGGATCTTGTGAAATTAAAGAGCTTCTGTTCAGATAAAGAGATTGTAACCAGAGCACATAGGCAACCCACAGAATGGGAGAAAATCTTCATTAACCACATATCTGATAGAACTTTATTATACAGAATGCACAAAGAACTTAGAAAACTAAACACTAAGGAAACTAATGGCCCAATTAAAAAATGGGCCTGGAACTTAAAAGAACCTTTACTAGGGATGAAGTTAAAATGTCTAATAAATATCTTAAAAAATGCTCCACTTCTTTAGCCATCAGGGAAATGTAAATCAAAACTTCCCTGAGATATCATCTCACCCCTGTCAGGATGGCAAAAATCCACAATACAAACAACAACAAATGTTGGAGAGGATGTGGAGAGAGGGGAACTCTCCTACATTGCTGGTGGCAGTGCAGGCTCATACAGCCACTCCTGCGAGCCGTCTGGAGATTCTTAAAGATATTAAAGATTGAAATGCCATATGACCCTGCTATTCCACTTTTGGGAATAACCCCACATATAGCAAAAATTCACCTCGATAGCAGAAGCACAACCATGTTCATAGCAGCACTGTTTACAATAGCAAAGTCATGGAACCAAGCCAAATGTCCAACAGTTGATGAATAGATAAGGAAAATGTGGTACATCTATACAATGGAGTACTACTCAGCCATCAATAATAATGAATTAATGGAATTTGCTGGGAAATGGATGGAATTAGAAACAATTATACTAAGTGAACTATCCCAGACATGGAAAATTAAGTGCCTTATGTACTCCCTAACAGATGGCTCCTAGTACCAAACCCACTTAGAAACACTCAAGGATAAATCTCCGTAATACCTACAGTAAGTGCAAAGATTATGAACAGGAGGGATGGGGAAGGAGGGCCACACCAGAAACAAGAGAGAGGGGACCATGTTACAGCAGAGAAAATAGGCCACCATCAAGGACTGCAAGTAAGTAATGAGACATCTGCTTAAGTTCACAGACTTTCCTTCCTGATCATTTGCAACTGATGGGGTATGATCTCACCAGAAGGGAAGGGCACATAGTCAGGCAGATAAAAAGTAATCATTTTGCAAATGTGTGTTGACCCTTCCCTCACCACGGTTTCCTATTATTATTCCATCTACCTTTGAATATACTCTTATAACAAGGCTCTAATTTAACAGGTTTTTAATCTCTGGCCAGGGGGTGACATCCAATACCCATCAGGATGGAGTGAAGGGCATTGCAGGAGCAGCAAAACTGAAAAAAAAATCAACAAGCCATAATTCAGAACATCAGAGACTCTATATCAACCACCTGGAACTGGGCCAGCCTATTCTCTCCCCATCCTGAAGCTCAGGAAAATTTGAAGAAGAGGGGGTCGTAAGATTGCAAGAGCACAAGGATGGGAGGAGTAATGATATGCAAGATACTCCACACCAGTTAGGGATGAAGCAATCATAATTGGACTTTGCATGCCCTGTACAATGTCCAACAAATTATTGACCCTACAAAGTCTAGCATGGGCTAAAGGCACTAGGATCCTTGGAGGCAAGGGATTGACAGCCACAGTAGTGTTGCTATGCTTAAGGGGAAAACAGGAAAGAATTCTGGGAAATGCCCCTGGGTCCTTGCACCTCATAGGAGAGGAGAACCCAGAGGAGAGTTTGGCATACACATTAAAGGATGCTCCGGGGATGGGAGGGGGAGGCACTGGGGGATGGGGAGGGAAAAGGTAGGGGAGGGAGGCACAGAGGAGTGGGGCGGTGGAGGGAGGGAAAGGACCAGTGTACCTGTTAAGTTTGTATGAGTGGAAATAAAAAAAAAATTTTTTTTGGCTGTAAAGTCAGTGTGTGTCAGTGGCAGAAAAAATAGATGCAACTGCACAAAATTGTGCTAAGTGAATTAAGCCAGTCTCAAAAAGATAAATACATTTTTCTCATATATGTTTCCTAGTATTCACATAGATCTGAAAATCATGTATGTATACATGGCCTGAAAGTAGAAATGAATATGGAAAATAAAGGGAACTATTGAGAAAGTAGACTGCTGCAAAAGGAGATAAGAAGACAATGAGAATGATAAGCCCAATGTAAAATAAACAGTACAAAAATGTCATTGTGTAGTACAGTACCATATAAATGCATATTCTCTGCTTAGTTTCATATTTCTGTTGCACATTTAGGAGAATGAAGAGTTTATTTTAGCTAATTAATTGAGGTCTCAGTTCATTGTGGCAGGAGTTATAAGCAGGGACCAAGGGAACTGGCCCTACCATATCCATAGAAAGAGATAATAGGACAAGTACTAAAACATAGAACTTGCCAATATTTAAACTTCAAGGAGCGCGGAGGGAAGGGGGGGCGCAGCTGCGGCGGCGCAGCGCGGGTGGCTGGGTCTGCGCCCTGGGTCTCCACTCTGGTCCAGTCTCCTTGGCTTCGCGCTCCTTTCCCCGCCCTCCCGTGCTGAATACTTACTCTGCTGGGAAACAGAAGAGTCTTTTGTGAGCAAAAACTATGCCTCCCAAGTTCAAGCACCACCTAAATGATGATGATGTCACCGGGTCTGTGAAAAGCAAAAGGAGAAATCTTTTGGAAGATGATGCAGATGAAGAAGAGGACTTTTTTCTAAGGGGACCATCAGCACCAAGATTTGGACCTAGAAATGAAAAAAATTAAGCATGTTCAGAATCAGGTGGATGAAGTTATTGATGTTATACAAGAAAATATTACAAAGGTAATTGAAAGAGGAGAGAGACTAGCTGAACTTCAGGACAAATCAGAAAGCCTGTCAGATAATGCAACTGCTTTCAGCAACAGATCCAAACAACTGCGAAGGCAAATGTGGTGGCATGGATGCAAAATAAAAGCCATCATGGCTTTGGCTGCTGTTATCCTTTTACTAATGATTATCATTGTTATAGTTGTGAAATACCGTGCTTGATTTGATGACAGAGATCCTCATTAAACAAGAGCTGGGACAATAATCATGAAAAGATTGCTGCATAATTTAAATGAAACCCATGTATATAACTTTAAAATTTTCTTTTTCAAGAAATTAAGAGGCAAGTACCACTTCAAACTGGAGCATTGAGAATGTCCATTTATCTTCTTCCTGTCTAATAATTATATTTATGGCAAAGATAACTATTTTGCTTATTATTCCAAGATCTAATTTGAAACTAGATACTTGCCAGTTCGTCATTTGTATATATAACTAAACACTAATAACAGTAGTTCATACTCATATTTTAGTAGCATAAGAACTTGCATTATTTCATCAAAGTGAGGGTCAGGCTGGGGGTCAGAAAACTTATGATGAGAACCAAGTCATTATGCTAAGAGAGATACACAACGGTCCATCAATATTTAAAGAAAATCATCCTTTTCATATTCCATTTGCTATGTAGGACATTTCCCCATTTATGGATGTAACAAAATAAATGTTGTAAACCTCAAAAAAAACCCTCCAAATCCACTGCCTCTCTCTCTGTGTCTCTGTCTCTGTTTCTGTCTCTCTCTCTCAATCTTATCCACATAACTAGGGAATAATCCTACTTATTATGAGATGGGTCTTACCATATTGATTAGATAACCTTCTACAAGCTTTCCTTTACCAAATAATATAGGTATAACTAACAGCTCAGCTTTCAATTGTCATGTTGACATCTAAAAAAAAACTGCCACATATATCATGGTTCAATAAAGTGTTTCTGGATGGTGTTGTGTCTAGAGTCAGAAACTATACACAGGAAGATGAAAAAGAGGTCAGTTTCATGTCACCTGTCTTAGAATGAAGATAATTAGTTGAGAAGCAGCAGATAAGGTTCAGCGACACAATTCTGTTTTAAAACAACAATTGATTTTAATTGGGATCAAGTGAATGGGAGAAATTTTTGATAAAAGTGTGGTGCACATTTTTTTTAGCCAGTGTATCTTTGAGGGGGATTTCAACAACTTGAAAATCTGACATATTTTAATCTAATTTTCTAAAACTGAGATGTGGGAGAGAGGGAGGTGAGAGAGACAGAAAGAGAGAGAGAGAGAGAGAGAGAGAGAGAGATCTTTGCTATATGTTTTGTTGATGCCAATGACCTCACACACCTCCTAAATGCCCATCAATTGGCAACCAAGCATTGAAGCATTGACCACAGGATCCTCCAGAGGGCATTTAGCTTCCATCTATATTATTTGAAATCTATATTTTTTCAATTGCAATACATTGTAAAAGCCCAGCATTTACCATAAGATATGAAAAGCATAAACATCAGATGACCACTGTGTAAATGGGTTTCAAGTCCATTTATTAGGGCTTCAATTCACCTTTTTTTGATGTGCAGCCCTGAATAAGTTATTTATATTTTTCTGGGTCTCAACAATTTACTTACAAAGTGGGAAAATGGGATGTATAATTTGGATGAAAATGGGTCTACTGACACAATGCTAGGCACATCTACACTAGACAATTGGTATTACACATTATGAAAAATAATAGCATCCAGTAAAGAACTCAAATTAACAAAAACTGAATCAACACTCTCAACCTGAGTATATAACATTAGAGTATGTGTTACTCCATAATAAAGTAGAATTCACTTTACCTGTGTTGTGCCATTTGTACAGATGTGAGACATCAAGTCACTGCTTGTGTTTAGATCATCATTGTATTCCACGCTACACAAAATGTTTTCATAAGACAAAAATTAAGTAATAGGACCCCATAGCTAAAATTTTCCAAGGCAACTTATAATTCAAGGGAACAATAAAATGGAACATCCCTGTGAGCTTGAAGGAACAAATCATCATTACAAATTCTCATAAGATCAGTTTAGACTTCATGGAAGTTCCTCAAACAAGTCAAAATTTATTGGATTTGTTTTATGGGTTGAAAAATCTTGGATTGTCACTTTGACTCTTTTTTGATATAGTGTAATGAAGATGAAATGTTAAAAAAATATCTAGGATTGAAATTCTTTCAGAGATACACCCAGGAGATGCAAACCATTTAGTTTGGCGTGCACTAACAAGGTAAGTGAAGATTATTTTATTTTATTTACAAAACTTCAAGTGAAAATTACAATGACTTCCAAATATGAGAAGTTTCATCATATTGCTTGATCTTTATTGACTTTATTTACTATTTGAAGCATCAATAAAATTCCCAAGAACATGAATTCACTAGTAAATTTCTAATATATGGTCAGGATTTTAAAAGTGATAATACAAATTTATGATGGAATCTTACTTCCTTAGAAGTAATCAGGGATCACATAAAACAACTTTTCTTTGTTTATATATTATACCAAAATTCAAAATGTGGGGTGGAAATTAAACACAGTATGGAGACAGTTTAGAACATCTCATTATGTTAAATGTTGCAACAATAGCATGTATTATCCATTCTCTCAATTTCAGTGCTAAATCATGAAAAATATGTATTTATGTATATGTATATGAGTACATGTGTGTATGTGTGTAGCCAATCATGTGTGTTGCTACAAGTGTGTGCACACCACAATACACATATAAAAGTCAGAGGAGAGCCTCAGGCTTCAGTCTTGTCTTTCCACATTGCTTGAGACAAAACGTATTTGCTACTGCAATATCTGGTTAGCTGATTTCCATGTGTGTGGAGATTCTACTTTCTCTCTCTCTCTCTCTCTCTTTCTCTCTCTCTCTCTCACACACACATACACACACACACACACACACACACACACACACACACACACACCCCTCCCTAGAGGGATATACTTGGATTACAAAAATTTGTGCTAGTATAGCCACCTTTTGCATTCATTCTGGGGATCTGATTCAGGTCATCAGACTTCTGTTGAAAACGCTTTCCTCAATGGACTACCTCCCCAGGCCTGAAAGTTATTTCAATCTCATAGTCATAAGCATAATTCATTGTGGGCTACCTATGTTCCTGTGACTTGCTTTCTCATTATAATTCAGACATCTGATGAGTCACAACTTGTTCAAGGTAGGATGTGATTAAGATTTGTTCTCCTTATGAATTTTTCACTGGAAAATAAGATTTCATGCGTTTCAAATCCAATTAGTTTATTTAGTAAATGTGACCTTCCTAATATCCTTGTTGAGCTCTGATTATCATTAGTAGGGACAGAGAGAGAGAGAGAGAGAGAGAGAGAGAGAGAGCCATTCCAAATGTTACTTTTAAATTTATTTTTGATTCAAATTTAGTAGATCTAATAAAAAGAATACCTTAGGCTCTGCAGCTGCATCCATTTGTACATGCAAATCCAGTAATTGCTTATATAAACTGAGTAAACTTTACATGAAAACAACTTGTTAAATCTTCAATTAATCAGATGAGAAAAATCTACCAGTGTTCTTGCTACCAGCAAAATCATTTCTAGATTATTCACACAAGCTGAAAATAGTCTAATATTTCTTCTATACATGTAAAATGTTTCCTTTTTTCCTGGGGCTATTTGTTTCCTTCATGAGGTATTACATATATATCTGTATCTGATAAATAATATATATGTAATACTTACATATAATATTTGTCAAATATAGAAACTACATGATGAACAAAGTAATCTTGTCCATCTCAACTATGTTTATTGTTTTAGCACTGAATAAACTATGGATATACAAAATATGTGTCATTGCAAGAAAGGGACATAAGAGGGATTCAAATCGGCAAGGAAGAAGTCAAGCTATCCCTATTTGCAGATGACATGATCTTATACCTGAGGGATCCCAAAAACTCCACCAGGAAGCTCCTGGAACTAATTGAGAAGTGCAGCAGGGTGGCAGGATACAAAATAAATGTGCAAAAATCAGAGACCTTCCTATATGCCCAGAATGAAAGAAGTGAAAAAGCCTTGAGAGAAACAATCCCATTTACTATAGCCCCTAAAAAAATGAAATACCTTGGTATAAACCTAACTAAGGAGGTAAAAGACCTTTACAATGAAAACTTTAAAACCCTAAAGAAAGAAATTGCAGAAGACACCAGAAGGTGGAAAGACCTCCCTTGTTCGTGGATTGGCAGAATCAACATCATAAAAATGACCATGCTACCAAAGGCAATATACAGATTCAATGCTATACCAATTAAAATCCCAAAGCAATTCTTCAAAGAAGTTGACCAAACAATCTCAAAGTTCATATGGAGGCACAAAAGACCCAGGATAGCAAAAACAATCCTGAGTAACAAAAACACAGCTGGAGGTATTGCCATACCAAACCTTAGCCTATACTAAAAATCCACAGTTATAAAGAGAGCCTGGTACTGGCTCCAAAATAGACACACAGATCAATGGATAAGGATTGAAGACCCAGATATAAGCCCACAAAGTTACAGCCATTTGGTCTTTGACAAAGGGACCCAAAGAATCCAATGGAAAAAGAACAGCATCTTCAACAAATGGTGCTGACAAAACTGGATCTCCACATGCAGAAGATTAAAGTTGGACCCATACTTGTCACCATGTACAAGACTTAATTCCTAATGGATCAAGGACCTTGATATCAGGCCAGAGACTATAAAAACCATAGTTGAAAGGATAGGGAACTCCCTCGAGCTGATTGGGCTAGGCCAACAGTTCCTAAACAGACATCCAATGGCACAGTCACTGCTACCAACTCTCAACAGTTGGGATCTTGTGAAATTAAAGATCTTCTGTTCAGATAAAGAGATTATAACGCGAGCTCAAAGGCAACCCACAGAATGGGAGAAAATCTTCACTAACCACACATCTGATAGAACTCTGCTGTCCAGAGTGCACAAAGAACTTAGAAAACTAAACACCAAGGAAACCAATGGCCCAATTAAAAAATGGGCCCTGGAACTTAAAAGAAACTTTACCAGGGATGAAATTAAAATGTCTAACAAATATCTGAAAAAATGCTCCACTTCCTTCGCCATCAGGGAAATGCAAATCAAAACTTCCCTGAGATATCATCTCACCCCTGTCAGGATGGCAAAAATCCACAATACAAACAACAATAAATGCTGGAGAGGATGTGGAGAGAGGGGAACTCTCCTACATTGCTGGTGGGAATGCAGGCTCATACAGCCACTCTGGCGAGCCGTCTGGAGATTCTTAAAGAAATTAAAGATTGAAATGCCATATGACCCTGCTATTCCACTTTTGGGAATAACCCCCCATACAGCAGAGGTTCACCTCGATAGCACAAGCACGACCATGTTCATAGCAGCACTGTTTACAATAGCAAAGTCATGGAATCAGCCCAAATGTCCAACAGTTGATGAGTGGATAAGGAAACAGTGGTACATCTATACAATGGAGTACTACTCAGCCATCAAAAATGATGAATTACTGGAATTTGCCAGGAAATGGATGTCATTAGAAACAATTATATTAAGTGAAGTATCCCAGACCCAGAAAATTAAGTGCCGTATGTACTCCCTAATAGGTGGGTCCTAGTACCAAACCCACCCAGCCCACCGAGAGACAGTAATTCCAAGTATTATGAACAGGAGGGATGGGGTAGGAGGGCCACACCAGAAACAAGGAGAGAAGGGACCATGTTACAGCAGGGAAAATAGGCCTCCACCAAGGACCTAAATAAGTAATGAGACATCTGATTAAGTTCACAGACTTTTGTTCCTGATCATTTACTACTGAGGGGATGTGATCTCACCAGAAGAGGAGAGCATATAGTCTGGCAGATAAAAAGTAACCATTTTGCAAATGGGTGATAGACCCCTCCCTTACTGTGGTTTCCCACTTTTATTACATCTACCTTTGAATGTGCTTTTATCACAAGACTCTAACAGCTTTTTGTCTCTGGCCAGGGGGTAACATACAATGCCCACCAGGATGGGAGTGAAGAGCATTGCAGGAGCGGCAAAACTGCAAAAGAAAATCAACAAACCACAATCCAGAACTTCAGTGACTCTATATCAACCACCTAGAACTAGGCCAGCTTAGTCTCTCCCCATCTTGAAGTTCAGGGAAATTTGCGGAAGAGGGGGCGGTAAGAGTGTAAGAGCAAAAGGATGGGAGGAGCAATGATATGTAAGATACTCTATACTAGTTAGGGCTGAAGCAATCATAATTGGACTTTGCATGCCCTGCGCATTGTCCAACACACTGTTGACCTCACAAAGTCTAGCATCTGCTAAAGGCACCAAGATCCTTGGAGGCAAAGGATTGGCACCACAGCAGTGTTCCTATACCTAAGGGGAACACGGGAAAGGGTTCAGGGAAAGGCCACTGGGTCCTTGTACGTCATCGGAGAGGAGGGCCCAGAGGAAAATCAGACATACACAAGAAAGGACTCTCTGGGAATTGGGGTGGGAGGCACTGGGGGAAGGGGAGGGAGAAGGGTGGGGAGGGGGAGCAGGGGGTACAGGGGGAGGAGGAGAGGGGGAGGGAACTGGTGTACCTAATAAGTTTGTATGAGCTGAAATTAAAAAAAATATGTGTCATTGATTATAACTTCAGTGATCTTTTATCTTCCATATGGCCATCAGAGGTTGTCAGAATAATGCTATACAAATGATGCAAAAATGAAATGTTTTATTTTTGAACAGTAGAACTTATGGAAAATAAGTTGTATTTTCTCAAAAAGAAATTCATGTTTCAAAATAATATGACACCAACTTTGTGTAATAAATTGGATTATATTTTGACATCATGTCTATGAATATATCTTATTGTGAGCTAACCTGTACTCCTGTGAATTGTTTCTATATTATCAATTTGAGACTATTGTGATTATTTTAAATACAGAACATTAGTACTAGGAGTGGGTTATTAACTATAGCTAAACATAGGCAGCACAGTTGCAAAGTGGATAATGCTTTAAGTAGAGTTTTAATGGGCAGTTCTAATAGAAGCTAAGCAAACCAGACACAGGACAGAAATTCAGACAGTAAAAAGACTCTCAAGCGACCATGGTCATTCTACCAAGATTGGACGGAGGTTCTTGTTTCTGATGTCCCAAGAGTACAGTGAATGAGAAACTTGCCTGCCGTTCTACATCTCATTTGCAGTGTTGGCTGCACAAGTGGTGTTCCTCAACTCCTGGTATGTATTGGAAGAATTTTAAGAACATGCTCAAATGCTGATTCTGATGAGGAGGTCTAATGTGAGGCTGGGAAGTCTGTACTGACAAGTTGTAGGACATACTGATGTATCAGGTTTCTGAACTCTGTATTGAGTATTTAGAGGATTGAATGTGTATGCTGCCTTCAATGAATATTTACTTGGAGTCTCTTACCTTATGATATGGAAAGATCAAAGCTGAAGTGGGCATAAGATTGTGATGTTAATGAAAATAAACAGAGATGGACAACAACCTATGCATATGAAGTGAGAAGGCTGGGGCATTAACCAACATTTCATTGAATGTCCTACTTTTTCTTAATTTACTTTGTTATATTAGGTGAGCTGCTCTACTGATGCCACGTGGCATTCAATTCAGTCTACCTTCCCTCTCCATCACTATGACTCAAACTGTGTTCTGAAGTACTTCCCCCCTCCCCATCTCTTACAAATTCTTTGTCTTTGGTTACAGCAACAATGAAACTGACAAATTCATAGACTTAGCTCATTGTGTTTTTTATAGAAAACCAGAGTTGTTACATATACAACTTTTTGGGGAAAGACACACACACTAACTCTTTCCTGAACTTTTGAACCACCTGCCCATTACTTATATCTGACATATAAGTAGATAATTTAGTCATTGGGTGGTAAAGCAAGTTTCCCAATTTCATTCTTCCAATAAGTGATAGAGCTGAAATTCTCAGCCAGTTATGTATAAATCCAGAGCTTATGCTACGTAGAAATTTTCCTTTTATCACCAGATAGTCACCTCTTTCCACATCTTGATATAATCACTGATATGGTAGTAGATGGTATATTATGGAGAAAAAAGTGAAAGGACACTGATTCTATCAGCTGATATTGTTTAAACTTCAATATTTGAGATAATGCATATTTCTCAAAGTGATGACTATTCAAGAACTTTGATTTCTGTGTGTTTGAGATTTAATGAAGATATAATTCAATGGATTATAGCACTGTAGGAAGGACTGTATGACAAATGACTACATATCAGGAAAAACCATCCTTTCACTGCTGAAAATATGAATTTGGATGCATGGCTTTTAAAAGCATTTTTTAGACTAAAAGATAATCTGCTCACAGTATTTGGGCCCAAATGTGAATTATTTTTTGTTATCTATTTCTTACAAGATTTGATGCAACTTTTTTGTTATAAGTCAAATGTATAAGAAAGAAATTGGTGTTCTTGTTTCTGGGGCATTTTCTTATTTTTTGTACAGGACCTTGAAACAAAGTTCATCTCTACCATTCTCCTAGAAATACAGAAAAGTCTCATTGTGTTCATCACCTGGGCTGAAGGGACACTACAGCCCATCCCACCCAGTAACACAAGGGCTCTCTCTCAGGGAGCACAGGTTGGCAAGATGATTTTTCCCCTACTGCCCTGTCATATTTTTCCAAATGATATCTGAAAAAATTGGTTCAGGTTTTCTTCTTCACGCATTAATAATGATGTAGATAAAAAGGGATTTAAAAAATCATGTCCAGGATGATATTTTCTGATCAACTCGAAATGTCAACCTTGGCAAGTTCTTCAAATGCAGAAAGTGTTGACCCATGGATGGAACTAAAACTGTGAAATGTGAAGAAAGCAGATTTAGGTTCAGCAGAAAGGGGTTGGTTACCTTCATTCTGAGGAGAAAACACTTCCTTGTGTTATTTATTATAAATTGTGGGTGCAGACCCTGAACTTTCACATAAAGAAATAGCGTGCAAGAGATTCAAAACACTGTAAGAGAAATAGAGGCAAACCATTCTTTTGAAAATGTATATAAGCACAAGCAATTCCATGTATACATGCCTATTTTGGCATCATTATTAATCTCTTCCTTAAAAGACAGCAGGACAACATTAGGCAGGTTAGAAAAAATAATGTGCCAAAATCTCAAACTAAATAATGTAGGGGGTTGCCTGTGTATTGGCTGCATAGGAATCTATTCAATTTGTTTCTTCCCTGGAAACCATGTCCTGTGGATATGACTCCAACTTCATAATTCTGATACACAAAATGTCATAGATTTTTTCTCTTCTCCTGTGGTCCCTCACACAGTGGGTCTAGATCAGACTATAGGTCATATTGTCACCACAAGCTGATGCTGCCTGTAATATTTCATTGAATGCTTTAGCTTCTTGGAATTAAAGTAAAGTTACTGATGTTTTTCTAATCTTTTAAAACAGAATTATTCTTCAAAGGCTATCTTTCCAGATATCATTTGATGCTTCAAGTAGACAGAAGCTATGACCAAGCTTTGTAAATCAGGAACTGATTTATACTTATAAGACCTGTAACCGGGAACATTTAGGACTTTTATATTTCATTACAATAGTAAGTAAAATGATGCTCACTGAATTTCATTTTTCTTTCTAATGAATATAGTCTTCAATATAAATAGCACAGGAATGGAATGAAGCTCAGGTGGGTAGAGTGTTTGCCTAGCATGCATAAAGCCCTAGACTTAGTTCCCAGAACTATATAAGTTGGGCTTGATAGTGCACACCTCTGGTACACACAGCATTTGAAAGTTGGAGGCAGGACCCTCAGAAGTACAAGATCACTGTATGCTACATAAGGAGTTCAAGGACAGCTTGGGCTACATGAGTTTCTTTTCTCAGCGCGCACATACACACACACACACACACACACACACGTTAAAAATCAGTACAAATTTCCAGCCATTGCATTATATTTTACACAATATGTTTTTCAGAAATAAACAGCCTCCAAAATGAATGGGAAAGTCCTGCTCTGCATTGTTAAGGGACTGGTTTTTATTTCGGCAAAGCTTCTAAGAATTTGCCCTGTGGATTAAAAACACTCAGTTTCTGAAAAAATTTAAGTTGATGCATGAAATCTGATATAGCTTTCGTTACTATTGACAGAGTTCTGTGATGCCTTTGAAGTACAATTTGGAAGGTTCCTCTGTATTTAAGTTCTCTCGCTAATAAGACACTTTTATACTTCACAGGTGAAACTGTGCATAGACTGTTAAGTCTGTGTGTTTGGAAAGCTGTTCACTGACATGAACAGCATTAAAATTGGATTATTTTAACAGAATGTAGTCTCTGTGTGTATTCAGTAGAGATGTGCAAAACAATTTTTTAAAACTTTTCAGATATATATACACAAACGTGTGTATATCTATAATTAAAAATATACAAGAAGTTAGAGAAGGAAAGAGAGGGAAATACAGAAAGTATCACCATAATATATTACGGTGATAAATCTATCTGTGTATTTTAATATGGGTAATGATATTGTTCTAATCTACTATAACAATATTCTTCCCTAGGGATTTACTCTTCTTGTCCCTGACTGTGGCAAACCTGGGTGGTTCAGCCAGTTAATAAATTCAGCCCTCTTGAGATGTTTGACCTCTGTTTTGCCAGTTGTCGTGACTGATGGCTGAGTAATTGAAAGTCAAAGAAGACTCAATGAGATTTGTAAATAAATTTATTTCATTACTTAGTAAGTGCTTGAGCCTATTAAATTTAAATTTTGAAGGTCATTTTTAGTTAGCATCAACTGACAAATACACATGCCTTCGCATGTCACATGAAGATTGGGTTACTTTACCTTGTCTTCCATTCACATGAAATTCCATTTCATACATGAACTACATTCTACATGTGAGTTGAATAGATTCAAATGAGGTTCTAATGCTGTAGCTCAGCCCTGAAGAATTTTCTACTTCTATAGGCCTCAAACTCCATCCATAAAATGAAGATAAATTGAATCATGTCTGTTGTTGAAAGTTTATAGGAAAATGGTGACAGATATGCTAAGATAGATGATAGGTAATGAATATACACTGCCAAAAGATAAAAAAGTAATATATAGATATGAGATATGCTGAAAGATAGATGATAGGCTGATAAAAATATGAATTATACCAAACACACCAATAATAGAGAAATAATACTACTTATGGGCATTATGCTCATCCCACTGCTAAGATCATCGAATCCTAGGAACTCTGAGAAATAAAATATTACACTATGATTCCTAAGATATGAAGACTTGAAGACTACATCACAAATTGTATAGAGATATTTATATGTGTGTGTGTATATATATGTATATATATGCTAAATTTTCCATGGCCTCCCATTTCTTGCATTTACAAATCTCAACCAACATTACCTCTGCCAACTCTTGCATACAACTACATGTATGACCATCACCTATTGATAGAAGTCCTGTGACAGCAGCATCTCATGGGCCCTGTCCCCCTTTCTCATTGCCCATCCAGCAATGTAATGTGAATATGCAAGCCACAAACACCAAGTCCCAGCAAACCTGCAACTATAAACTTTCAGGTTGCAGACACAGCTTTGATTTCATGAAGCTCGTTCCAAAAAAGTAAAATGTCACTTCCTCAACAAAACTAGAAAAAAATATACTGCTAGGATATACACAAATATACTGCCTGAATGGTTATTCAAGTTGAGAGTTCTCTGATAACCATGTTCTGGTCGATTTCTCTGGGGACAGAAAGAAAAACAGCATACCAAACCTACATTCAGAATAGGTTTCTTAATTCTTAACGAAATCAAAACCACTGCACCATTCCACTCCTGGAATTTTAATAATTTTAACACGTAGACTTGATATGTTTCACCTAGTGAATAAAAACATTTTATAATTTTCTCAAGATAAATGTTGGATGAACATGTTTTACTCAGTGGTATGCCCACTGGTATAAGATTCATGCTCCAGCAAGCACTTGGTTACATGCCATCAAGAGCTGAGCTTTGTTTTGCCCATGTACACCATCTGGACTCTGTTCCTCCCAGTACCAAGGCTGTGCTCTTAACCAACAAAGTGAAAGGTTCCTACAATTGGAGAGAGGGGCCCAGGAACCTCTGCTCTGACCTTGACAACTTAGCATGAAGATGCATCTCAGTGGACCACATATGTGAAAAGACATGAAAATAGGAGGGAGACTGATACAAAGAAGAGGGGTTTTATTGGGGGAAAAGAGGGGGATTGAATTAGGGATTAAAGTGTGAAAATTACATAAATTCACTGCATACATGTAATGAAACTTAAAGAATAAAATAATTAAAATTAAAATCCTCACAGTACTGTTATTTCCTATACATCTGAAATGGAACTGAATTTAAATTGATGGCTTATAAATATCAATAGATATTCACTCACTTATTCAAGAAATAATTACTGAATTTTAGAAGATGCCAAGACCAGGTTGAATAGTCAAATAATTGAGCTTAGGAAACAATGGTGAATCAAGCAAAAAGCATTCTGAGCTGAAGATTTAAATCCATTTGAGATATGAAAACAAAGTTATTCGGTAATTAGTCAACTTGTTACAGGTTTCATAGTTATAATCCAAAGGCAAAAGTAAGAAAATTGTCTTTGTTTTACAATCAGGAAAATTCACACTTATGTAAACCTAAATCTATTTGTGTTTTATCAGTACACTAAAATATCCAGAAGGAAATTAAAATACCTTATTAAATATAAGTAGTGATAATAATAATCTTTTAAATGATTCTGACAAAAAAATTAATAGGTCAAAATGTTTCTGGAGTATTGATACTAGTGTTTATGAAAGCTACCAAGCAATCTTTATAGGCATAATTATACTATCTACATACAAGAAATGAAAATTTTGACTATCTACTTTTGGATTTACAAATATACAGATTACTTAATTAATAGCATATCCCAATTTCTAATGAAATCCCTAATTTACTATATATAACTAATCTAAAATATGAAGGAACTATCTGAAAGATAATAATGCACTTAATTTTATACCTTTTCCTAAACTACAACTCACATACCAAAGGTTTTAACTTAATGGGAGAAAAGCAGTATGCTATACAAAGCAAAACATCAATGCTGGTTTTTCTTTTTTCTTTCTTTTTTTTTTTTTTTTTTTGGACTTTTTGTTTTTTTGTTTCTTTTACTCCATCTGGCGATTCTTTTTTTTTTTTTCGCTCATAAAAACTTAACAGGTACGCCGGTCCCCCTCCCCCAACCCCCATCCCCCTTGCCCCTCTCTCCTCCCCCTTCCCTCCCCATTCCCCAGTGCCTCCCCTTCCCATCCCCAGAGCATCCTTTAATGTGCATGCCAAACTCTCCTCTGGGTCCTCCTCTCCGATGAGGTGCAAGTAGCATTTCCCAGAACCCTTTCCTGTATTCCTGTTAAGCATAGGAACACTACTGTGGCTGTCAATCCCTTGCCTCCCAGGATCCTAGTGCCTTTAGCAGATGCTAGACTTTGTGGGGTAAATAGTGTGTTGGACATCGCACAGGGCATGTAAAGTCCTAACATGATTGCTTCGGCCCTAAGTTGTGTGGAGTATCTTGCATATCATTGCTCCTCCCATCCTTGTGCTCTTACAATCTTACCTCTTCCGCAAATTTCCCTGAGCTTCAGGATGGGGAGAAATTAGGTTGGCCTAGTTCCCATCTGGCGATTTTTAAAAAAGTTAAAGATTGAAATGCCATAATCAATCCAAATCCCCAACAGTTGCCCCGGGGATAAGGAAAATGTGGTACATTTATACAATGGAATACTACTCAGCCATCAAAAACGATGAATTAATGAAATTTGACAGGAAATGGATGGAATTAGAAAAAAATTTATTAAGTGAAGTATCTCAGACACAGAAAATTAAGCACCGTATGTACTCCCTAATAGGTGGATTCTAGTACCAAACCCACTTAGTGACACACTCAAAGATAAATCTCTGTAATACCTACAGTAATTGCAAAGATTATAAGCAGAGAGAGAAGGAGGAGGGCCCTGCCAGAAACAAGGAGAGAAGGTATCATGCTACAGCAGAGAAAATAGGCCACCATCAAGGACTGCACATAAGTAATGAGACATCTGGTTGGACTCTCCTTCCTAGTCACCTGCATCTGATGGGGTATGATATCACCAGAAAGGAGGGCATAGAGTCTGGCAGATAGAAGATAACCATCCTGCAAATGGAAGGCTGACACCACCACCCTCCCTCCAGCGGTCTTCTACTCTTATTCCATCTACCTTTGAATCTACTCTTATAATAAGACTCTATTTTAACAATGTTAGTTTTTCGTCTCTTAAATTTTATCTTATTTTGTCATAGTCAGATATATACAAACAGTGCTAGTCTCAAAGGTTTAAAATACATTATTCATCAAATCATTGAATGATAATTTCATATACTGTGTACCACTTTAGAGGAAGGAATTCTAAGTATACACAGCAGGCATATGTGTTATATGCAAGTATGTTTATGAGACTCTGTATGCATGTGTATAGTTCTCAAAATTCTCTTCCTTTATTCATTCCATTTTTCTCTACAGTTCTTAAATTTAAAAAAATCACTGATTTCTGGCCTTTTCTTATGTCCAGTCTAATCAGTGATCAGTGTGGAAATTTTTCTAAGCATTGCAGTTAGTGTATTATTTTTTCCAAATACACACTCTTTGCTCAAAAATCTCAAAATCAGAACAATATTCTAAACATTTTTTATTCCCAGAAGTCATTTGATGCCAGTTATTCAAAACAAGCACCATGTCTGCTTGCCCCAGCAGTATTTCTTATCAAAATTACTGTTCACTACCATACAACAATATGTCTGAGTCAATTGCTGTTAACAGCAAGGGAACCTGGTGTAAATCTACTAACAGCTGCATTATTCTTCAGCAGCATGTAAATTATTTAAGATTACCCTACCAGTTAGCAAATATTTACACAAGACCTAATGCATCAGCAACTATTATGAATTTTTCAAATGTTTGTGATGCATACCTTTGCTGGAGTTTTGACTGCCATTTAATAGACCATGAAGTCATGCAATTGTAGAAATGGAAGGAATTTCTATGTTCATTAGTTCTCCCACCTTTAGAAAACTTTGGCTTGCAATGTATTGAACAAATTTAATGGAAAAAAATGTCTCCTATAATAAACTCTGAAAAATACAAGGATGAATGTCCCTATACCGAAATATAGAATTGAGTATCAATGTTGTTTCTGCACTATTCAGTAAGGATTTTTGCTCCTCTTAGTTAACCTTTAAATGATCTTGGTATCTGACTCTTTCAATTTGGGATAATAATCTTTTTTTTCCTTTTTTTTATTTTTTCTACTTTTTTCCAAAACTTTATTATTATTTTTTATCTAGTTATACAAACTTAATAGGGACCCTCTTTTTTCTCCTCCCCCTCCCTCTCCCTGCCTCTGTTGTACACCCATCCCTCTCCCCTTTCCTCTCCTTCATCACTCTTTCTTCCCTCCTCCTCTCTAGGATGATAATCTTAAAGTCTCACAACCAGGAAGAATTTTTCTTTTACCAACCAGATACCCATAGATAAACACATATATAAAAAAGTGTAGTAAATGTAACAAATTTAATTTTATTCAGTCACAGAAATGAATGAAATTGCAACATTTCCATGGAAGGGATAGCATTGGAGATCATTTGTGGCAAGTAAAGTGAACCACACACAGCAAGACAAATATCACATTTCTTACTTTCAAAGGATCTAGATTTACCTTTGTGTTTATCAAACAATTTTCCTTGAGTTAATTTCAGACATTATTTTCAAAGCTAAAATTAAAATTTAGAGTTCTCTAGATTCCTAGACAGATAAATTTATATTTAAAATATGTCTAATGGCAATTCTTATTCCTTAGGCAGGACATTAAATGTTTTTGATAGTCAATAATAGTATGTTACTTCAGCAGTTATATCATCATGTTATAAAGGTGTAAGTAAATTAAGTAGCAAAGTCTTCATACACTGGCTAACGGGCATTCCTTGATATTTAATAAAAACTCAGGAGAAGCTAGCTGATTTTCTCTCATATCTCCTCTTTTGAAAAAAATACTCAGCAGAAATAGTTCTTCAGTTTGCCCAGGCAAATTATATTTTTTGACATAAGAGAATTTTTTTATTTTAATACATTTTTATTATTATTTCAGCTCATACAAACTTAATAGGTACACCAGTTCCCTCCCTCCCTCCTCCTCCCCCCAAACCCCCTGCTCTCCCTCCCTTCATCCCTCCCGCCCCATCCCCCGGTGCCTCCCGCCCCAATTCCCAGAGTCCTTTCTTGTGCATGCCTGACTCTCCTCTGGGCCTCCTCTCCGATGACGTACAAGGACCCAGTGGCATTTCCCTGAACCCTTTCCTGTGTTCCCTTTAAGCATTTTTAACCTGACAACATTCTGTTGTCCAGTGTACACATGTCTACTTTCCAACCTTCTGATACTAAGCCAACAAAGTGCTTCCTTTGTAAAAAGAAGAAAACCAGAGATAAATAACAACCTTCTAAAAATGCGCTCTTGATGAGTTGATTCATGTCAGGAGTTTATTCTTATGATCATTTCAAGGAGCTAAAAATAAAAGACCCTAAATTTAATGTTGCAATGCTATATCTAATATACAGGGGAAATTTCCATCTGGTTAATACATAATCCTTTCTTTGAAATGATAATTATTAGTTTTAAAAAGCAACTGAGGAGACAAGTAGAAAATGCATCCTAAGATAAGGGATTTAACTGCAAAACTCAAGTAATTTAAATGTCTTGAAAGATATGTGAAGACATGCTTGTGCAGTACTGGAAAGGGAGACTGTGAAAGGAAATAGCTCTATTATTTTTGGTTAATCCAACCAGTTGCTCTATTCTTAGGATTTTTTTCTATAATAATTGTGTCCTTATTTAATGATCTTTTACATTGTGTTCTGCACCAAGATTTGCTTTCACAAAGATTATGCTCTGGACACATACCTCTAGGCCAAATGTGGTGGCACACATCTGTAATCTAGGCACTATATTAGTCTATAGCTGACTATATAGCTCATCAAAATTCCCTTTATCTAGCTGTTTGAGTGCCTAGATTGCAGATGTGTGCCACCAGATCACTAAATAAGAACACAATTATTATTTCAGTTAAAAAAGACACACTGGATCATGTTGACATGCAAAATGTGTGCCTTTTATTAAAGAGCAATACATAATAAACTAGGCATTTCTTCAAAAATAACAAGCAGCTGTTGGCAAGTTGGATAGGCAAGTATTGGTACTTGCCACAAGTCAGAAGTCTTGAATAATAAAATCTTCAGAACCAACAGACAGAGGGAGAGGACTAACTCCTGAAAACTGTCCATCATCTTCACATGCATGATATAGCATTTGTATACACAGACACAGACACACACACACACACACACACACACAAACCAAGTAAATAAATAACAGCTGGGCATGGTGATATACACCTATAATCCTAGCAGTCAGGATTGTGATGTCATGGCCATTCTGAATTACATACTGAGATAACATCTCAAAACATATACATGTGCATCATTTATATATATATCAAATAATAATTGGGAAATAGAAAATATGTTTTGATTGTCCTCTGTTTTTTCAACTGCAATTGAATTTGATGTCTGCCAACCATGAGAATTCATTTTCAGAAATGCCAACTTCTTTCTCTTTTCTATTTGTTTTCCAGTGCTTCTCTTTGTTTTGCTCTTTCTAAAATATCCCAGCAGAATTTTTAGATGAAATTCTGTTTCCTGCTTTGACATGTAGTTATGGGCACCAGGCTCTTTAAAGAAAAACATCTCAGAAAGTTGTGGTGTTTTAAGAGCTGCTTTAGAGGAGACTTCAGTTGGTACTTAACCTCAGAGTCCTCTGTGAAAGGCCACCTATTTGCTGTTATACACTGTTCTACCAAGTATTCCAATCTAGCAAAAAGTGCTTAGCAAGTGCTGAAGAGTAAAACAAACTGCCCATTCAAGGACTGTATGTGCCAACATTGAAAAGCAACTATTCTTTGTAATCAAAAATAATTTCCAATTTTTTTCTGCTTATAGCCAAATGATCATATTGAAATCCAACTTTTTACATCAATATTATACTCCAAATTACAATTTATGTGAAATAATTGGCAGTCTTCACTATGATAACAAGCAATTAACAAAGCCATCTTTCATGCTGCTATAGATATAAAACTTACTTTCTTCTATTTGTAGGAAGACAACATGCAAGTCTAAAACTACCCATTGACTATAAAAGATCTTTTACTTACAGAAAATTCTCCAGTTTTAAAAATTTATTGTTTACTCATGAGCATAAAATTGCCTATATTCCTCACACACAACAGGTTTTGAAATATTTATACATTGTGTGAAAACTCCTATGTGCTACTTTGCATACATGCTTTCATATAGTGTGAAAACTCAAAATCTCCTTTTAGCATCCTTCAAGATCCTATTGAATTTGTGCTAACTGTAGTCACCATGTTGTGCTGTGGACTCTTGAATGGGGGAAACATTATGCTCAGTTACATAAACCAGCAGTCAGCAGAGAGGGAAAATGGGAAACAAAGAAGGGGAGGAAAGTGAATGTGTGTCCAACCCTTGTTCCCTGCAGGTGTCTCAGGTCTGAACCTCTGCCAGGCTTAGTTGCTGGCAGCATTCCATGCCCAGATCTTTCCAAGGGGACTGTTTTCCACCTAAGACACAGGCAGCTTCCCAATTCCTCTTCAGTTCATTTACTTCTCGAGTCACTTGTCCGACCAATCCCCCGCATAACTGCATCCTAGTTTGGTCTGCTACATGGTTCTCCAGCTCACCCACCCACCTATCCCCATCTGTTTATTATTGAGCCATATAATTAACATTTAGAGAATGCCACAGGCTTCCAGAGATGCACCTGGTCTGTTCAGTTCACCACACTCCTGACTGCACAGAGCAATCAGGTTTTTCCCTCATGCTAGTGACTTGCCCTGGTCGTCTCTCAGACTTGTTCTTATCACCACCATGCGTTTAGAATTCAATTTCATACAGACTATTCTCTGTATTTAGCTCTTTTGTTGACATGTGTCTTATTACTCAAAACAGTTCCTAGAGGCTAGTCCTTGAATTTTATTTTTCAAAGCTACTATCCACATCCTAATATATTATGACCATTTAACACCATTGTAAAAATTTGTATGAGTAGTATTTTATTATTTTTTTCATGTTAATGCTATCTGCATGCTTTAAAGAGATAAGGAAAAGTTATAAAATCTTCCAGCTGAAAAGGATACTACAGATATTATTACTTTATATTAATGAATCTATGAGGAAAAGTAAAAAAAAAAGAAACTAATGGATTTCTTTACCTGATATAAAAATGTGGGCATACATTTTTTGCATTCTCATCTGTTATGAGTGGCATTTGCCTAAAAATCTGATTACAAAACTAACTATTCAAAATGCATGACATTATTTGTTTTCATTTAAAGATGTATAATCATTTTACTCCTAACTACAAAAATTGGGGGTAAGGTTGGGTAAAAATGACTCAAATACATTTTTTCTAGTATGAAACATTTATAAAATGAAATAAAAGTGAAAATGCTCAAAAGTAGGTTAATGGGTCATTGATTCCCTAAACAATTACATATTATTTCTAAATATCTGAATATTAGCAAAGAATGGTGGCATAAACCAATAATCCCAGCACTTGGGAGGTAGGGTGAGAAATATTAGAGTTTCAAGGTCATTCTGAACCACCCAACATATTCAAGGACAGTCTGTCTTAAAATTAAAAGCATACACGTGTGCCTTTATACATACTAAACTTCACACAAATTACTATGAAACTGGTATTTTTGTTGTAAACAATCTGGTGCCCTCTCTTGTTATTTTTAGTAATTATGTTTTCAAGATAGATATTGTGTTGTGTGGCATATATCTAGTTTAGCAAGCTGCTATTATTTCTGAAGTGGTAATTACTGGGGAAAGGTTTAATGATTGAAAAAAAAGAGAATAACATGAAAAAAACAACTACCATGACTACGTGGAGGGTAGTCTGCTGAGAGGGTTATGATAAAATGTTCCAAGCAACGCACAGGTGTCTCAGACCACAAACACTCACTTAATTGTTGGTGCTGTGAAAGTGACAACCTGGAATGCATTTCTAAGATGAATCAAGCATGTATGTGCATGCTGCATGTGCATGTGTATGTAGGAGGGTTGTATGTTTACTTATTTTTGGGTGTGCAAGTCCACGATTCTGTTCATATGGAAGACAGTGGTCAATGTTGGGGGACATCCTTTACTTCTCTCCTTTTTACTCATTAAGACAGGATCTCTCATTGAACCTGAGCTCTCTTGGCCAATAAGCTCCTGGGATCCTTCTGTTTCTGTCTACCCAGCACCAAGATGCCTACCCAGGCATACAGCAGGCATCCTTATATGTCCTGCTTTTTAAATTTCTGTTGGAGCTGGTGTCTAAAATCAAATGGATCTTTTTTTTCTGGCTTTCTTTAAAATTTACTTATAAATCTTGATAAATGATGTTGCAGTACATAGACAAGTCCCCTGAAACAAACATGTAGATGTTCCTGGTGAATGTGGTTTTTTTCACTTTTTTTGTCTTTCTTTTTTTTTTAAGATTTTTTATTATTATTTCCGCTCATACAAACTTAATAGGTACACCGGTTCCCTCCCTCCCTCCTCCTCCCCCCGAACCTCTGCTCCCCCAGCCCTCACCCCTCCCTCCTCATCCCCCAGGGCCTCCTCACCATTCCCCGGAGAATCCTTTAATGTGCATGCCAGACTCTCCTCTGGGCCCTCCTCTCCTAGCAGTTCTCAGCACATGGACCAGGACCATAATCTGATTTAATTTCTGATGTAAAAAATAGCTGGATATAATCTACAGAAACTGAAACTCTAGAGCTCAATAAATTTTAAAAGGCATATATATGGGTTCAAGGTTATATGCTCTGAAAAGTCATTTCAGTTAAACTTGGGTTTGTGTTGGAGTCAATCTAAGAACTGTGAAAAACTAGGGAAGCCAGTACTTCGTGTCCAGAGATCCTCGTGGTGTTGCCTGGTGCTTGGCTGCAGCATGAGCACTCAGGGCGCTCAGACGTTCCAAGAAGCAGCCAAGGATGGGGGCCTCTGCTCTAGCCTAAGGGCTACGGATATGTCTAAACGAACACGGCTTGGCCAAGCATCGAGAAAGCAAGTACAGTTCCAAGAGGGCAAAGAAAAGTAAAACAAAAATATCAGGGCATGTACAAGGACCCAGTGGCTTTTCCCTGAACCCTTTCCTGTGTTCCCCTTAAGCATAGGAATACTACTGTGACTGTCAATCCCTTGCCTCCAAGGATCTTGGTGCCTTTAGCAAATGTTAGACTTTGTGGGGTCAATAGTGTGTTGGACATTGCGGCAGGGCATGCAAAGTCCAATTATGATTGCTTCAGTCCTAACTTGTGTGGAGTATCTTGCATATCATTGCTCCTCCCATCCTTGTGCTCTTACAATCTTACCACCCCATCTTCCGCAAATTTCCCTGAGTTTCAAGATGGGGAGAGATTAGGCTGGCCTAGTTCTAGGTGGTTGATATAGAGTCTCTGAAGTTCTGGATTATGGTTTGTTGATTTTCTTTTGCAGTTTTGCTGCTCCTGCAATGCCCTTCACTCCATCCTGATGGGTCTTGAATGTCATGCCCTGACCAGAGATAAAAAGTTATTAAACTAGAGTCTTGTTATAAGAGTATATTCAAAGGTAGATGTAATAAAAGTAGGAAACCACAGTGAGGGAGGGGTCAATCACCCATTTGGAAAATGGTTACTTTTTATCTGCCAGACTATATGCCCTCCCCTTCTGGTGAGATCATACCCCCTCAATTGTAGATGATCAGGAAGGAAAGTCTGTGAACTTAACCAGATGTCTCATTACTTACTTGCAGTCCTTGATAGAGGCCTATTTTCTCTGCTGTAACATGGTCCCCTCTCTCCTTGTTTCTGGTGTGATCTTAACATTAGTGTGGCAATTTCTCCATCAAATGAACCATTCCTCCCAGCCCTGATGTAGCAATAATGTTCGTAGACCAAAATAAGATAATGGCATTTAGAAATACTAGTCGTTTGGTATTTAAGAAATAGCAAAATATCATTAATACTTAAGAAGTGTTATCATGGATATATTTGTTTGACAAATAAGTATTTAGGACTTATCAATGAGACAGACAATATTTAGAAGAGTTGTAGAGTTCTGGAGGGGATTGTGATGAGTTATTGGAAAGTTTTTGAGTAGTGTACAGTTGTGATCTCTGACATGCAAGCACCCCAGAAGCCAAGCACTGATTCCTACTGGAGACAGATGTTTCCAGCTGCTGATCAGAATGAGATAGATGGCAAACCATGAGTGTTGTTGGAATACCTTCTTCGGTCAATTTTCTTTCCAGCAAAGATAGTGTGTTTATGGAGTAACCTTATTTGTTTACAAAGAAGCAATTCCAGTCATATCACCCTAAATCATAAGTAATTACACAAGTCACTATAAGAGAAGATGTGGAAGGCAAGCCTCAGTGAGCGTATAATATGCAACTGGACTGACCAGCCACCCGCAGACCCCTAAAGAAAACACAGAACCTTAAAGGTGAATTTCATCCCTGGCCAAGAAATATGACATGATCCTCTATGCTGTGTTTTTTGATGCATGCTGAACACAGCAACTCTACAATGAGGAAAATAAAATGCAAAACAAATTAAACATGGGTTTATTCATTTGATTTCCAGTATTACTCCCAGATATCATGTTTCTTAGTAAAATTTCTTTGCATGAGCATGATGCAGGAATAAACATTCAGAAATTATTTTAACATTTTACTCAATTTGGAGCTGGCTGAAAATAGATGCATATGGTTAAGATAACATAATGTGATATGCCATGGTGTAATATTAAACAATAAAAGGAATATTCAAAATTACAAACAAAATACAATGAAAATTTGTCAAATAGATTTTTGTAGCACCACTCTAAAAAAATCCTACACAAGAAATGCCTAGGGAAAAAGAACATATTACATGCACCAAGTTAAATACTAAAACATGTTTATAATGAGTATATTTCTATTGTCACTTATCTGCTGCTATGAGAAAATACTTTGATAGAGGCTAATTAAGGGAAGATGAGTTACTATTTGGCTTTGTCTTATGGTGTCAGAGGGAACACTGTCTGGCTATACTATTCTTAATGCTCAGATTTATATATTCTTACAACCTCCTCTTTCATGATGTTTCCTGAGCCTTGGGGTGAGGTGAGATAATTTAAAGGTCCTGTTTTTGGTAGAGCAGTAAACAGTCACCTATTTTCAAGTTGATTTACTATATTAAACACAGTCTTTTGCAAAAGAAAACTTGTAGAATAGAGCTTAGGGTTGTTCTAATCTATGAACACAATGATAAATATTCAGAAGTCAGTTTGATATCAAGGTTAACTTTATTAGTTTGTTGACCACTAAAGACCCTTTCTGTGGGTAGTTGTCCTGGTTTACAGCACCAGGTATGTGTTCCCTGTTGAAAACCAGGTCTTAAATCCAATCAGAAATCAGTTGGGAAAAAAAAAAATCAGTTGGCTGCTTCCCTAACATTCATGTCACTATTGCACTAATGATCATCTCTTACCTAAATGGCTGTTATTATAGCTTGTAGCTTTCACAGCCGGCTGAGACTTGATTTTCTTCCCCAGCATCTTTCATAGTATTATCTGGTATTATGAAAACTCACTACAGTTTTGTAATTATTGACAAAGTTACCCTCTGGCAACTGTTTATGAGATTATAGATGTAGTATGACACAGTGTGACCTCTTGGAGCCTCCCTTCACATGGGGAAGAAAATTAAAGCATATGACCATAACATGACAGTAGACAGTTGGAAATCAATTCTTACTTCAAAAATGATAGTTCTTGTGGTAAAGAATTCTGCAGAATGATCATTCTAATTCTTCTCTGTGTTAATAGTGCACTGGAAATGGTACATCATGAAGGATGACCTGCATTCTGTCTTCCAGGCTCAAAATACTCTTTACTTAAAAAGTAATTGCCTGATAGAGACCTGTGGCTATCATACTTTTAAGAAATTATTGACTTTTTTTAAACCCTTATCACAGACATGAAAAGTTCATTTTTGCATTTCCATCTTTCTTTCTCTTTAATTTCATTGTTTTTACTTTTTAACTGTTTCTTACCTAAATGAGCATATATTTATCTATCTACTTTTCTTTTTGCATTATTTATTTATATATTGCATTTATTTGTTTGCCCCCCCACCCTCTTTCCTCTTCTCCCAATCTCCCCATCTACACATGTTTCTCCCACTTTCCCCTTCCTTCATCCATCCTGCTCTGTCACTTTCTCCCTCCTGTCCTTCGTTTGTGTGTATCACAGGACTCCCTTCAGAGTGTCTGTGTAAGTAAGGGAGTCAGATTTCTGTTGAACTGTATGTGGCTCTTCAGTAGGTAAAGTTATAAGTGGGGTGGTTCCTCTTCCCTTGTCCAAAACCTGTGTACCCAAGACAGGTTGTTTCTTTTAAGATCCCAGTTAGTCCCTTGGGAAAATGTTGATAAGTGGCCCATTGTGTGGATCTGGTGACAGAAGTTCTCATCACAGTGACCTTTTAGGAATAGCATCCCTGTCTTGACTGGAGTATTTTGGTCAGGAGTGCCTCCTCCCACTTTTAAGCTCATTACAACTCTTTTCACGAGAGCAAAGTTATAGAATGAACCTAAATGACCAAAAAAAGATGAATCGATAATGAAAATGTGGTACATATACATGGTGGAATATTATTGAACTATTGAGAAAAATAAATTAATGAAATTTGCTGGTAAGTGGATGCAGCTGAAAGAAGTTATGATGAGCAAAGTTCCAAGGCACAAAAAGACAGAAATTGCATGTTCTCCCTTAAAAGTGGAGCTACTACTAAGCCCTCAAATTAATATTCTAAAAAAAATCACTATGGATAAAAGCCCATAAGGGAAGAAAGTAAAGTGGTCAGTCTTAATAAGAGGTAAGGGAGAAAACAAAAGAGACAAGTGGCTCAGGGGAAAAAGAGATCAAGGGTCTAACCCAGCAGTGATCACTATAAACCACTACAACTCTGGCAAGAAGAATCTATGGGAGCAACAGAAGTAAAGACCCATGGGAAAGTGATACTTTCTGAATAGGTTCTAAACACCTTAAATGTCAGGGAAATCATGCCTGATATCTAATAACAGTAGAAGGGAAGTAAGTGGACAGGAAAAGATATCCTGATGTTAACTATAAAAGACTGATAATAAAACACCATCTAAACATTTCCTTTTTAACCTAAGAAAAGCTCTCAGAGCTCAATCAAGTTGTTCCCCTATTACACTGAAAGACTAGTGAGACAGGAAACCACATTAGGTCAGAGTACAGAATATCCAAAAACCTGGAAAACTCAGCTCTAATCAGTCCATCAAAATCTTATTCTATACCAAGGCTCAAGAAACCTTGTAGAAGAGAAGACAGCTAGATGTGTCATGGTTAGGCACAGATGCCACCTTGACAGTTGAAGGTTTGAGCTCTGGGCATATTTATGGAGAATTAGTAGTGGAGTTAAGCCCAGAGCGAATCTGAAGGAGACTGTCTAGATGATGGAGAGGGTCCAAGCTATGGTAGGTGGGATTAGGCCTTAGAATAAATCACAGAGAGCTGGCTGAGAAAGTTGGCATCCTTGTGTCTATTTGGCCAGACCTCCTGGTCTGGCAAGTAAGGATTGTCCCTCTCTCAGCCATTATGTAGAGATGGTGTGGCCAGTTCCTTTGGCCCTGGTGCTGGTGTGAGCTCTCCTGTCAAGCTGGACTAAAGACCATAACCAGACTATTATTACAAAAATAAACCCCTTGTTTCTGTAAGCTATCTGATGGTCATTTTTCAGCAACCATGCAGGTGAACTGCAACAGATGGTAAAAGCTTAAAGGTGAGATATAGTACTCATCCACCTATTTTTCAAATTAACTCATTGGACCTCAGTTTTCAAAAAAAAATTATAATATTTCATTGTACAAAGAAAAATAACAACATAAATTAAATGAAAATCCCTAGCTCCTACTTTCTATCCTAATTTGAATACTATTTGTAAAATATGAATAATTATTTTATTGTTCTGTAGCAATTCAAAAATCATAGCTTTTTATTCTCTGTTGAATTAATATTTTGGTTTCCTATTTTCTCATGTGATCCCCAGTAGAAATCATGTCATCTCAATTTAACTTGAGATAAAAAATTATTCTTTTTTCAAAGCTTTTCATTAAGTTTTAGTAGGAGAGGGAGTATACAAATCAAATATGTAAGTTACTATAAACATAATAACTTTATGTGATATAGTTCATCAACATCTTTATCAAAAAAGACTATTGTGAGAACTCTCTTCCAACAATTTTGTTTACAGGCAGCATGTCTACACAAATATTCTTTAAATTTCTATGTACCTTCTTGGCTCATAGACTCAGGAAGTCCAAGTTATGAGATGGGTAAAGTATTGGTGCCTATCTTGCTACAATATTTATTTGGAGATAAAGATGTTGCTCCATGGCAGAACATTGCCCAGAGCATTTAACAGCTGTCATCAGTCCTCAGTCTCATATTAAAAAGATTTTAACCTGATTTTGTTCAAACTAGAATTTGTTTACTAGCTTTAAATGAGTTATTAATTTATATTATGGACAATAAGATGTATCTTGATCAATAATTATCATTAACTGCATCAATAGGGAACCAATACAATGTAATGCAAATCTGAAGAAAACATACATAAAATTGTTACTGATTATGTCAAGGTGATTTTCTTTCCTAATTATTCCAAATGAATTATCTTAAATGAAGCACATGCTAGCATTTAAAAAAGCAGGAAATTCAATAATACTTTTAATACACATGAAACATACTTTCTACATTTAACTGTTTTTAAAACAAAAGCTCAGTATCTAGTGTGAAGAATGCATTTACCAGTGTTTTGAATATATGGTCTTTTAACACAAACATATACACTGATATTAAATTTGTTTATGGCAAACTATCTTGCTTAAATTATGTGATCTAACGATTTTGACAGAGATATACACTTAATACTGCATTCCAAATGAAGAGATACAGATTAATAAACTTCATATACTCCACATGAAAGGGCAAAAGATATTTAAAAGATTTGTGGAAGAAGCAGAGTTTGAAGAAATATAGTTCTGAAATTTCCTCTCATCTACTCTGAAGTTCCTCAACATCTAAAGGGAAGTCATATCTTCTATCTATCCAATATTCAAAGTTATATTGTCTTGTCCTTAGCTCCAAGAGAAAGCCTTCTATGTACCTGCTCAATTGGTCCAATCTATCTAATCTTCAAAAGAGTAAAACATTTATATACCAGGGCTGAAAGGACTCCAGAAGATCAGCTTGTATAAAGGATAATCAAAGCTGCCAATGCAGGCACATTCTAACCTCTTTCAGGATGAAAGATGCATCTGCTATGCACAATAAAATCTATTCCATTCCGTTGTAATATTAGAGCACTGTCTATGTAATCTTTATAAACACTAATGCCTTAACCAAAAAGAGAACTTGCTTATTTTGCTCTCATAATCCTCTGTTCTAGTCCATCAATGCTTTGGTTGCTTTTCATATTACGACTCTAATGTCTCATCTTCATATGATCTGCAAACATCTAGGTCAGAAATTCATACCTATCCTAGGGAAGAGCACGTCCCCTCTATAATGCCGATTCTGTTATATTGAGTAATTATATATATAATATATGTTATGTATATAATTATACATAATAATGTAATTATTGTTTCTTTATGAAAACCAAAAATATATCTTAACTTTTTTTATAGAAAATGAATTGTTTAAAAAAATTTATTTAGTGATATACACTGTGCGAATCCAAGCAATGTGTTTTGCACATGAGCAAAAACTATGCAAATGCCTTGGTCAACAATATCACACAAAATTCCAGTTCAATGAATCCGTGTATGTGAGTGTGTGTGTGTGCGTGCGCCCATGAGTGTGTGTGTGTGTGCATGTTAATGATTTTTAGTTTAACTGTTGATGAAACAAAGTATTTTAGCTGGAAAAGAGACAACGAAAACAATTAGATAAAGTGAAAATGAAAGAATAATAGAAGATTAGGCTGATTAAGAACAGAGTAAGAGATTTTTTTCATTGAAGAAGTACAGTGGAGACATTAGGCTGGCCTGGTTCCAGGTGGTTGATGTAGAGTCTCTGATTTTCTGAATTGTGGTTTGTTGATTTTTTTTTTTTCAGTTCAACTTAATCTCTCGCCATCCTAAAGCTCAGGGAAATTTGCGGAAGAGGGGGCAGTAAGAATGTAAGAGCCTAAAGATAGGGAGGAACAACAATATGTAAGATCCTCCACACAAGTTAGGGCCCCCAAGTCTAGCATAGATCAGAGGCACTAGGATCCTTAGAGGCAAGGAATTAACAGCCACAATAGTGTTCCGGCACTAAAGGGGAACACAAGGAAAAGCTCTAGGCAATGCTGCTGAGTCCTTACACCTCATCAGAGAAGAGGACCCAGAGGGAAGTTTGACAGACCCAGTAAAGAATGCTCCAGGAATGGGACGAGCACTGGGAAAAAGGAAGGGAGGGTGACAAGGAAAGGGAAAGGAAGGAGGGAGCAGAGGGTGTCCAGGGAGTGGAGGAGGGAAGACCGGAAATGGGCTGCTTATCAACTTTGTATGAGTGGAAAAAAAAAAAAAGAAAAAAAGAAGTACAGTGGAGATTTGCAATTCAACTGATGGCAAGCGAAATCTAGACCATAAGCATGAAGAAGTATCAGAGTTAACAAGCCAGCATACTAACATGAAGAGAAAAATCATGTGCAATGTTTGAGGGGATAATGGGATTTGAAAAGAGAAATTTGGAAAGAAGTCAATGAGGTGGCTAGGGCCCATGTAAAAATGTTATCTGGAATGGTTTAAAAGGTAACTTAGGTATGCAAGGCAAAAATAGTATGTTATGCAGATAGAAAGCTATAAATTATAGCAAGGATTTAGTTTAAAATTTTAGAAGTCCACATTGCACATTGGAATCTGCACATTAGAGCAAAGACCAGAGATGAAATGGGTAAGGAAGAGGAATCTTGTTCTTTTAAGTCAACTCTTCTAGAAACAAGAAATGAGAAGCAGTCTGCAGCTCTCAGCTTCCAAGATGTCTGCAGTGACTTAGCCTCCTCCAGCTTTGGCCAGCCAGCCATGCCACCTCTGCTTTGAGAGACTGTACTTTCCCTCTGGAACCGTAAGCTGAATAAACCTCCCTTTCTCCCTTAAGTTTCTTGATTTTGGGTGTTCTCTCATAGCAATAGTTAAGAGTTACTGTTACAGAAATTGGTACCAGGTGGTAGGGTATTGCTGTGAGATAAGAACAGCTGGTACCACAAAGTGAAATTGTTTGTGAAGCTGAGAGAAGTTGATACCCAAAAGTATGGCCAATGCTGTGATGTGGCTAGTGTGCCTTTGGAACTGTTTGTTGGGAGAAATGTGGAGAACTTTGGGACTTTGTGCTGGGAAAGTCTTTGCATCTGAACAAGGGTGCCAAATGGGCCTTTCTTGTGAGAGCTCAGAGGAGAGCAATGCTGTGAGAGATGCAGCAGTGGAAGCCCAGCTTGTGATGGTCCAGAGGGGAACAGAGACTGTGTTTGCAACTGGATGAGTGACACATGGAGCCATGTGTTGGGCGAGAGTTTAGTGAAGTTTTGCCCTCATCCTGAAAATTTGCCTGAAATTAGGTTGGAGTGCTTGGCGGAGGAAATTTCAAAGCAATGTAGTCTTGACAATGTGATATGGCTACTTTTTAGTTGTCTTCAGAGTTATGAAAAAGAGCAAAGAATCAGGCAGGAAGAAGCAAAAACTGTAAGATCCAATGATGAAAAATACAATGGCAGTCACAAGGAGTGGGCCTTGAGGTGGATTAGTCCCACCTTACCTCCAGGAGAAGTCAGCCTTTGCTGCAAGCAGTCCTATAGCTCTCAGCTTCCAAGATGTCTGCAGTGACTTAGCCTCCTCCAGCTTTGGCCAGCCAGCCATGCCACCTCTGCTTTGAGAGACTGTACCTTCCCTCTGGAACCGTAAGCTGAATAAACCTCCCTTTCTCCCTTAAGTTCTTTGACTTTGGATGCTTTCTCACAGCAATAGTTAAGAGTAACTGATACAGAAATTGGTACCGGATAGTGGGATATTGCTGTGAGATAAGAATAGCTGGTACCACAAAGTGAAGTTGTTTGTGAAGCTGAGAAAAGTTGGTACCCAGAAGCATGGCCAATGCTGCGATGTGGTTAGTGTGCCTTTGGAACTGTTTGTTGGGAGAAATGTGGAGAACTTTGGGACTTTGTGCTGGGAATGTCTTTGCGTCTTGGCGGTTGGGCCAAAGGTGCCTTTCTCATGAGAGCTCAGAGGAGAGCAATGCTATGAGAGACGCAGACAGTGGAAGCCCAGCTTGTGATGGTCCAGAGGGGAACAGAGACTGTATTTGCAACTGGACGAGTGACACATGGAGCCAAATGTTGGCTGAGAGTTTAGTGAAGTTTTGCCCTCGTCCTGAAAGTTTGCCTGAAATTAAGCTGGAGTGCTTGGTGAAGGAAATTTCAAAGCAATGTAGTCTTGACAATGTGATATGGCTACTTTTTAGTTGTCTTCAGAGTTATGAAAAAGAACAAAGAATCAGGCAGAAAGAAGCAAAAACTGTAAGATCCAATGATGAAAAATACAATGGCAAACTTAAAGAGTTGAACCAGGAAGAAGCAGAGAACAAAATGGTTGTTGAAGAGATTAGCTCCATTTGTAAATCAAAGCCTGCTCTTGGTTTGGATAATAGGAGAGGCCCTAGCTTGAGGGCAAGATCCTCAGGGAAGGCTCCCACTCATAAGAATGCAAATCCCTTCAGAAGACTGGAGCTAAAGGGTGGAGTTCCAAGACAAGAGTTGGTTTCTCTTACCAAGCAACTGCCCAGGAGTGAAAGAGATGGTCAATATAGAGAAGCAGAATCAGCTGTGATTCAAGGGGGCCAATCTTGGCAAAGTCGTCCACGTGGTTCTGGTTTAGAGGCATCAGTGATGCAAGAGGGAAGAGATCATGGAGTCCTCCTCGAAGATTTCAAAAATTGGCAGAATCCAGGCATCATGTGGCAAGAAGCCTGCAGTTTAGAGGCCCAAGAAGGGCAGTTTGTGCTGTGGAGTTAAAGCCTGGTTTGCCATTGAGAAGTAAAGATGTTAGAGATTCCAGACACAACGTGGGACACCTGACAAGGAGAGCTGTATACCCTGGGAGGAGTCAGCTCAAGAGACCAACATATTCTATGGGCAGCTGCATTGGAGGGATGGAACCAAAACCCTTTGGAACTGAGATGATTTCAACAAGAGGCTCACCTGTTGGACTTGGAGCTACAAGACTTGGGGTTTGTCCTGCTGGTTTTCAGTCTTGTTATGAACTGATCTTTCCTGGATATGCCCCCATTCCTTCCTTTTGGAATGGAAATGTTTATTCTGTGCCATTCTATATTGGAAGTATGTAACTTGTCTTTTGATTTTACAGGAGGCTTTGGACTTTGAACTTTTGGACTGTGTTGGGAATACTAATGTAGTCTATGAAGACTTTTTAAGTTGGACTGAGTATGGTTTGCATAATGAGATGGCAATGAGCCTGTGGGAGCCAGGGGTGGAGTGTCATGGTTTGAAATGTGTCCCCCACAGTCTCATGTATTTGGCAAGGTCATGGCACCTTGAGAGGTGGAGCCTTGCTGGAGGAAGGAAGTCACAAGGAGTAGACCTTGAGGTGGATTAGTCCCACCCTACCTCCAGGAGAAGTCAGCCTTTGCTGCAAGCAGTCTGCAGCTCTCAGCTTCCAAGATGTCTGCGGTGACTTAGCCTCCTCCAGCTTTGGCCAGCCAGCCATGCCGCTTCTGCTTTGAGAGACTGTACTTTCCCTCTGGAACCGTAAGCTGAATAAACCTCCCTTTCTCCCTTTAAAAAAAAAAAAAAAAAAGAAGTGAATTGCACAGAGTCATGATTCTAGGTTAAAACCTGTGCAATTATCAGAGCATATTAATAATTATAAATAATAAGAAGAAGACAGCAGAGTTATATTGGTTAATTTTCTCATCCTTATAATAAAATAATTGACACAAACAATTTAAATAGGAAAAAGTTTACTTTGTCAATGGTTTTGCATTTAATCCATCATAGCCAGGAAGGCATGGTAAAGCTCACCATGCAGATGCGTGTTCCCAGAGCTCCTCACAGAGGAGCACAGACTAAAGCTGATTAGGCTTTAAAGCTTCCAGCCTCACCCTTCTGATACCACTCTGTTCATCTAGGTTCCACCTTCTAAATATTCTACACACTCCAATCTCTGTGATGGTTAATCTCAGTTGTCAACTCAATAAGATCTAGAATTATCTTTGAGCAGAGCCTGTGTTGTCCTGTGGGGGGTCATGTTGAACTGATTCAGTGAAGTGAGAAGACCTGCTTTCTATGGGTAACAGTATTCATTGGGCAACAGATTCAGGACAAGGCCTGGAGACAACAAGCTCAGCAGCAGAAAACATGCATTTACTCATTGCACTGTGCCTCTTTACTGTGGATGCGAATGTGACTAGCTGCCTCGCATCGCTGCTGCTATGACTTCCAACACAAAGATGGAGTAGACCCTGAACTGTGAGTTGAAATAAATCCTTGTCTCCTTAATTTGCTTTCACCAGGACATTTTATCGTAGTGACAAAAGAGAAATTAAGATATTTCCAAGACAGTACCATCAGCAAGTGTTCAAACAAATGAGCTGTGTGTGTGAAACACATTCGACCATAAAACAGGTCATATGTTTAATGTAAAATCTGAGCGTTTTCTACTGTCATCTTGGACATCTAAAAATAGGTGGAGGGGCTGGAGAAATGGCTCAGGGGTTAGAACTGCAAAAGGTTCTGAATGTGGATCCCAGGTCCTACCTAAAAACGCCAAGTAACAGCATCTGTTGCCTGCACTTCTTTTGTTTAACATTTTTTATTATTATTTCCGCTCATACAAACTTAGTAGGTACACCGGTTCCCTCCCTCCCTCCTCTTCCCTCTGACTCCCTGTTCTCCCTTCCCTCAGCCCTCCCTCCCCATCTCCCAGTGCCCCCCCAAAACTGGAGAATCCTTTAATGTGCATGCCAAACTCTCCTCTGGATCCTCCTCTCTGATGACATACAAGGACCCAGTGGCATTTCCCTGAACCCTTTCCTGTGTTTCCCTTAAGCATAGGAACACTACTGTGGCTGCCAATCCTTTGCCTCCAAGGATCTTGGTGTCTTTAGCAAATGTATAGCCTGCACTTCTGACCCTGGTGGGTAGAGCCTGAGAAATCTCAGCGCCAACCAAAAGGAAGTAGGAAGGTAGAAGCAATCCAGGATGATTCCTGAAGTTGCCCTTGGTCCTCCAGAGGGACATACAATGCCCTCTGATACACACACACACACACACTCACACTCACACGCACACTATCCACTGGCAAAACTGGATGTCCACATTTAGAAGATTAAAACTGGATTTGTCATCATGCACAAAAATTAATTCGAAATGGATAAAGGACCTCAATATTAGGCCAGAGACTATAAAAATTCTAGTTGAAAGGGTAGGGAAAACACTTGAGTTGATTGGACTAGGCCAACAGTTCCTAAACAGAAATCCAGTAACATAGGCACTAAATCCAACACTCAATAAATAGGATCTTATGAAATTAAAGAGCTTCTGTTCAGATAAAGAGATTGTAAACCTAGCAAAATGGCAGTCCACAGAATGGAAGAAAATCTTCACTAACCACATATCTGATAGAGATCTATTATCTAGAGTGCACAAAAACTTAAAAAACTAAACACCAAGGAGATAAATAACCATATTAAAAAATGGACCTAGGGACTTAAAAGAAACTTCTCCAGGAATGAATCGAAATGTCTAACAAATACCTTAAAAAATGCTCCACATCCTTATCTATCAGGGAAATGCAAATCTAAACTTCCCTGAGATATCACCTCACCCAGGTCAGAATGGTGAAAATCCACAATACAAACAACACCAAATGCTGAAGAGGATGTGGAGAAAAGGGAACTCTCAAACATTCCTAGTGGGAATGCAAGCTTATACAACCACTCTGATAACAAGTATAGGGATTTCTAAAAGAGTTAAGGATTGAAATGCCATATGAACCTGCTATACCACTACTGGGAATAATCTTCCATAATGCAGAAATTCACTACAGTAACACGAGCACAACCATGTTCACTGTAGGACTATTTACAACAGCAAAGTTATAGAATCAACCCAAATGCCCAACAGTTGAGGAATGGATAATGAAAATGTAGTACCTTTATATAATGGAATACTACTCAGCCATCAAAAAAGATGAATTAATTAAATTTGCCGGGAAATGGATGGAATTAGAAAAAAATTATATTGAGTGAAATATCCCAGACACAGAAAATTAGATAACATATGTACTCTCTAATAAGCCGATCCTAGTTTGAAACCCACTTAATGACATATTGAAAGATAAATTTCTGTAATACTCACTGTATTCACAAAGGATTATAAACAGGAAGGAAGGGGAAGGAGGACCTCAAAAGAAAGGAGATAGGGGATCACACTTCAGTAGAACAAGTAGGCCATGGTCAGGTATTGTATGTAAGTAGCAAGACATCTGGTGTAGCTCATTCTCACTTCCATTCCTGGTCACTTGTGACTGAAGAGGTTTTATCTCATCAATCAGGGAGGATATAGGGGGTGGCAGGTAGGTGGTTACTTATCCAGCAAATGGGACACTGATTCCCACCCCCACTGCTGGTCCTTGTCCTATTCTTCCATATACCTTTGAGTTTCCTTTTATATTAAGATCTTCATTTAAATAGTCTTTTATCTTTGGTTAGGAGGTGACCTTTGATACCAATCAGGATGCAGCCAAGCGCAGTGTAGGAAAAGAAAAACTGAAAATAACAACAAACCATAATTCAGAACACGAAAGACCCTACATTATTCACCTGGAACCAGACGAGCCAAATCTCTCCCCGTCTTAAAGTTCAGGAAACCTTACAGAAGAGGGGACGGCAAGATTGTTAGAGCCTAAAGATGGGGAGGACCAATGATATGCAAGATACTCCACACAGGTTAGGGCTGCAGCAGCCAGATTGGACTTTGCCTAACATGCACAATGGCTGATATGTCAACAATCCCCCCAGAGCCTAGCATGGATCACAGGGGAGAAGGCTCCAGGCAGTAGCATTCTTAGAGGCAAGGGATTAACAGATATAATAGAGTTCCCATACTAACAGGGAGCCCAAAAAAGGGCTCCTGGGTATGCCACTGAGTTCTGAACCCTCATTACAGTGGAGGATTCAAAGGGAGATTTGGTGTTCACATAAAAGGATGGCCTAGGGGATATGAAGGAGGAAGGAGGAGGCACTGGGAGAGGGGGAGGAGAGGAGTGTGATAGGAAGGGGAAAAGGGAGAGAGTGCAATGGGGGAGGACTGGGGAGGGAAGGAAGAAGGGAGAGGACAGATTATCTATTGAGCTTGTATGATTAGGAAACAAAATAAAGTGTGGGAGAAAAAATGTTGGAACTGAACATGTCCCAAATCTTTTAATTCTAAGAGTAAACATAAAATAAACCAAAGTCCAGCAAATTAAAACACAACATCCTGTATTTTAATGTCCATCTTCTGTTGTTCATCATGTAATCACAGTGGCTCAAAGATTCCAGGCAACCTCTGTCCCTCCTTACAGGTCAAAGTTTTACAAGCAGAATTGCTCTCGACCAGATGGACTTTCCACTAGGAGTTGTTCACAGATTACTCTCCACTGTTCTGGTATCTCCAACAATATTCTGGGTTCAATTCGGCAGCTATAAGTTTCATCTTCTTTTGCAGAAACTTTAAATTTACCTTATGGTGACTAGGTTCAGCTGTTCTTCCTGAACTCCTTAATTGTGCACAAAAAATCAGTATCCATGAATTTGTGGACAGGATTAGACAACTGAGAATGTATAGTTTGAGAAAATAAAAGCAAAACGTTTCATGAAAAAAGGAAGGCCTGAAAGACCAATAAAATTTTCTTTGTCACATTTATAGATTTTAATGATATCCCATCAATCTGTACCTTTATTTCAATTCCCATTTGCCATGATAACTGTATTATCCTTGTTGTGTGTTTAAAAGCAAGTAAGTACTACCTATTTTCTCTGTATCTTTAAAAACTTTTTTAGACCTATTGGAACCTTTAGTTTCCATATACATTTAAGATAATTTTGACAATTTTTGTAGTTGAGCAGCTACATTATTAACAAGATGTAACCAATTCTACAGATTTATTTGGCTAATATTTCTTCATAGAGAGATTAAATATTCCTTTCCATGAGCAGGAGATGTCATCACACTGATTTAGATCACTAGTTTATTTCAATTACAGATATCCAGAGCATAAATTTTGCTCTTCTTGCATTTTTTTATTGTAATACCTATTGTGGAATTTTTTATTTCTTAATTTTAATTTTCGTTTGTTCCCAGCTAGTACACAGAAATAAAATTTATTTTTACACATTCATTCTGTTTTCCACTATTGTTAAATCCATTAGTTTTAATCATTTTAATGGATTTGTTAGGATTTTCTGTATATTATTGTGAAATATGCACAAAAACAGTTTTATTTGTTCATTTCCAGTCTGGATGTCTGTTAGTCATTTTTGTGCTATGTCTTCTGCGTAATATTGGAACATAACAACTATGTGAAAATGCAATGGAAATAAAATGTAAAAATATGGAAGAAAAGTTAAGTTCATAATTTTGAAACACTGTTAAAAAGATGTGAATCATGACTGATTCAATTATTTGATGAATCTGCACATGTCCTAGTTGCCTTTGCTTTGGAATACCATATTTTTGCTCATGTCTTCATCTGTATGCATTCATTTGCATCAATTTGAATAATACGCAATCTATTGCTTAAAACCTCTGAAGGCAAATATTATCTTTCCACCTCTGAAGTTATCTGATTTCAAATAAGGCTATTACAAATCCTCATTTCTTGGGTAAGTGAATGTCCACATGTTTTCTCATATTCTCTTAAATTCGTTGACATTAATTCTGTGGAATGGTGACTCAGGTTGAACCCTGGGAAATCACAAATTGTGGAAATGTGTGCCAAGCAACCAGAGTAGCTTCTGGGATTCAGCTCAATATGTCCCTTCTGAGACAATGCCAAAGTGGAAAATTCTGAAATGATCAACTTTGTTAGAGACCAACACCTGTCCCGTTTTGCTTGCTCACTGGATGCGAGACCCAGAGACATTACCCAAATGCACTGCGTAATTTTCTTATTTAAAAGTGATAAAACCCATATGATCCCAACTTCCCCTCTTTATCTGCATGTCCTGATTTAAATAACAGATTTGTTCTAAAATGCTTCTATTTGCCTCTTAACACAGTATGCCCCATATGGAGGACTAATGAACAAATTTAATGAACCTGCCGTGATCCATTTGTAAAGGACAAATTGGTTTGGAACTTAAAGAATCATTCTGAACATTTATTTACAAATTGAGATGTGCATGGGTCTGTGGTTAAGTGTAGTTCTTATTTCTTCTGGACAGATGGAATGTCTTTTAGAGCCAAACAAAAGGTTCTTTATTTCCTAAGCTTTTAATTTCTTAAAGAAACATGTGTTTCTAAGATGTTTGTATTTATTACACATACACTGTGCACAAATTCTAACTTTTTCTTACATTTCACTCTAGAGTGAACAGTGAAAACTTTCCATGTATAAGTTCAAATGTGTGTGCACAGATATTTTTGAATGAATGCTATAACAAATTGAATACTTGGATAGAAGTGTTCTATTTTAGAAAGTGGTGTAGCAGAAACTCCTCTTTGTAAGAGACATGAATCTCAAATTACTTACCTCATTCTTCTCTAATATTCTATATATTAAATTTTATATGCTTGAATATAGTAAATTCATAATTCTTTCATTTTCACACTTTTTCCCAAGTTCATCTCCTTTTCCCCTTATAATCTTTCATCTCCCTTGTCAGACTCCCTCCTATATTCAAATCTCTTTACTTGTGTGGTCCCCGTGTTTCATCCAGCTTTTCTTTGAAGACATATGCCTAATGTGCTTCATGCTCCACAAAGTATCATAGATCAGTAGTTATACCATTGAGGAAAGCATCCTCCTTTTCATTAATGTCCCCATGAACATTAGTCCTCATCAGTCTTTCAGAAAGGTGTAGATCTTATTGAGATCTTTTTGCTTTCACAATGAGATGTTGAGAAAAATCCCATGTGATTCTTGCATAAGTATGCGTATCTGTCATGAAATCTTGTGCATCATAACTTTGTCATTCTTAAATCTTTGTGAACTAAAGCAGAGACCAATATTCTCAGAGAGGCATTGAGAGAGACTAACATTACAGACAACACTCAAAATCAGATCTTTTTTTTTTTCTTTTTTGCTTTCAAAATCAGATTTTTAAGTCAGGTAAAACGAAAGAAAACATACTGTCTTTTGCTGATTATTTTACTCATTGTAAGTAAAGTTTATCAGCTTACTTATTTATTGATGTTATTCTCTAGAGAAGCCAGAGTAATATGCATCTGCTTCCATACATTATGAATGTGCACATGCATACACACACCACATAATTGCCCTGGAATGATTTATGACATTGGATCCCTTTTTTTGAATGTTTGAGGAGCATCTGGAATAACTAAATGGGGAGGAGAAATTGTATCTTCAAAGCCAAGAACATGACACATGTATTTCTTGGCAGTTTGGGCTCTGCACTTACACAGTAAACACAGCTTGGAAATTAATCTTGTGTTTCTTTCCCTAAAAAGAAATCTGCATCATGACACTTGACTGTGCTGCATTCTCTTCTCCCTGTTGTCACAAGCTCCACTTGTCTTCTTGCGTCCTATCTCTGCATCGTGTTGCTAGGCAATTCTTGACATGGTTAGATTTGAATAAACATTCGGATGGGTCCATGAGCTCTCATTTCTGTAAAAGAGCCAAGACCTCTTCTCCCACATTCACTCCTTACAGCGCACAAGATGCATAGAAGCCTCCTTCATTCCCTTCCTCGCTGGAGATGCTGAAGCTTTTCCAGAAAACAAAACTTGAAATTTTAAATCTACATTAAAAATTATACATAAGCAGTAAACCAATGAAGCAATTTAATGTAGAAGATATATTTTCTCTAAAAATTTGAAGCTCTTTTATCTAGTGATTGTTTCATCATAAACTAATAACAATTTTAATGATAAATCCTTTCTTTCATTTTTAGACAATTTGCCATTAAATATGTTTATTATTTTCTTATATCATCTTTTTATCTTTTTTTTAAAAATTTTTTTATTATTATTATTTATTCAACTGTGTGCATGTGCGTGTGTATGTGTGCGCGCTTGTGTGTCTGTGTGTGTGTCTGTGTGGGCGTAGAACCACGGACGAATTCACGAACCACCATGGACGCCTCCACCTCCTTCTGCCCTGGGATTCACAGGCTCCGCCCTACCAGGACCAGAAGCGCAGGCCGCCCCCGCTTCCGCCTGGCGTCTATACGTGGGATCTGGGAACCGAACTCAGGACCTTCCGCCTGCAAGGCGGAGGCTTAACCCCTGAGCCACCTCTCCAGCCCATCTTTTTATCTTGTTCATGGATCATAGTATTGAAATTTCTTGTGAATGATATTTGTGTCTTTATTTTAAAATCTGTAACTGATGTGTGAAAGTACAGACAAGGAAGGGGATGAAAGAAAGAAGACAGAGCCATGAATTTTCTTATTTTTTATTATTATTTGTCAGCTTTTATCAATATACATTCTCATTTCCTAACACATTGGTTCATTTTATGTAATTTCTATGCTTATGTAAGTAACATTTTTTGTAGAAAAGTAAAAACAAGGGCTGAAAAGATATTTTAATGGCTAAAAGTCCTTGCCTTGCAAACAAAGGGATCCAAGTTTAGATCCCCAGATCCCATGGGGAAAGGTGGGTGGATATGACAGCCTACCTGTAATTCTAGTCCTGGAAGGAGAGGCAAGGAATTCCCAGACCAAGCTGGCCATCCAAACTAACCCTAATTAGATGCCCTGGCCTGTTTTTTTCTACAACGTTCACACTGACATGGATGAGCTCAAACTGTAATCACTAATGCCATATGCTTTCCACCTTGACACTCTTTCAATTATTCATCATTCTGAAACTGACATAAGAGTCTTCCCAAAGCTTTCCACTCAGACACTACAACTTAATAGACACATGGATGAAGAAAAAAGAGAGGATATGATTACTTTTCTGTAATATTCCTGCAGTTTATGTGCATCACATTATACAAAGTGAACATTTTAATTTTAACGGGTAAGCACAGCATAAACTGCTTTGTTCCCATGATTTAGTTTCTCGGGAATAGAATTACTGTACCTTTAAAAAAACTGTCTAATTTAACTTTACAATTTTAATGGGTTTTTTCCTTGTGTGTTGTCAAGCATATATTGTAGAAATTCTTTCATTAAGAGCTACCACTTCTATCTTTAAAAAAAAAAAACTGTGCGTGCATGTGTGTGTGTGTGTGTGTGTATGTATCAGTACAGACATAAGGGTGTGTGCCTGTGGAAACCCAAGGGTGATTTCAACAGTCATTATAGATTGCCCTATTTCCTTTCAGCATTACTCTAAGGTTTCCCAGATTCCCTCTTCAAGGGCCAGTAATGCATACCACAGCAATTTCCCCACGATGTTTTTACATGGGATCTGGGTTTCAAACTCAGGTCCTTCTACTTGTGAGGCAGATGCTTAACCCCTGAGCCATTTCTCAGCCCATGGTTACCATTTTCTGAAGTTCCCATTTATTTCCTCTCTTAGATTCCCCTATGCTTTGGTTGCTTCTATTTTCTACTTTTCTCTTTCGCTTTTCATCTTATTTTCCATGGGCTTCTGCTCAGTTTCTGGCACACTCTGAGCAAATTTCTTAGAGGAGAAGTTGCTGTCGTACACCTGTGCATGTACAGACTTGGAACGTTGTCCTGAAGAAAACTGCAACGTGATTGCCTACAGCAGTGCTTCTTCCCAATCCTTAAAGCTTTGCAACTAGCAGAATATAGCTTTAGTGCCCTGCACTTTCTCTGACAGAAGATGGATTATGTGGTCCTGCCTACACTACTTGGATTACCATGGGGACCATGGCTGGATGCTACTTCCTGTCCTACACCAGAGCTTATTTCCATTTCCATCATAGCCCTAGCCTCCTTCAGAACTGGGAATGTGGTCACCTGACTAGCGGGTCCCTCCCTTCTGATTACTCAGAGGTCCTCAGAGGCTGGTAAAAGTGACATTTCATAAAAGCCAGAAGAAACATGTGCACAGGCTTGTTCAGTGCATAGCGATTATCTTGATGTTGCTATGATTGTGACCTGAGTCTACATGGGTTAGAAATTTTTCTCCTCTTCCTTCACACTACGCCTCTGGCTTCATTTGCCAAAGAGGTATTTATGCTGTGATATAGTCACTGCATCTTCCTTATAGGTTCATTCAGATGTCTATATGTGTTAGTACTCTTTATTACATGAAAGTCCATAAGCTCTTTACTGTGTGCACTGACTTTAATGGTAGCTATCTCATTGACAGAAATAGATAACAGAGATAGTGGAAATAGTGTCAGTTATAATGCCATATTTGTTGAAATGAAGAAAGTAGAATAAAAATATAACCATGAAAACATGTTATATCTTCTTTCATCACCAGCAGATGTCTATGCTGAGTTTATAATGGTCTGTCATGAAAGATTGATACATAAAATACCACTGAGCTAAAGAAGAACATCAGAGCTGGAAAACCAGGTAAAGATCAAATTTCCAAAGCAAAAATTAAGGGCGAATGCCAGACAAGTTTTACTATGATGACAAAGTCAAAGGACTCACAGAGTCTCTTGGCACTTCTTTTGATTCTGCCTTAAGAGTTAATGTCCATTGCATGATCTTAGTGCTTTTCCTAGTCTGCATTTGCCCTGCTATTCACAACCACACAGGCTATGAAAGTAAAAAGCAACTTACATTTTTAAGTGCTATATATGTTCCCAAGTGATTTATTACATATTATTGGTTTAAAACACAATCATCATCTCTGTGAAAGTGGAAGAAATATTTGTAACCCATTTGTCCAACTTCAGGAATACAATCTTGGAGACAAGTAGCAACAGCTCTAGGGGAGATGAGAGAGGGATTCCTGGAGCCTCTGGTGGCCACTTTTCTTCTGTCGATATCTAGCATTAGAATCTTTTACCAAGACATAGAGTTTAACTCCCTGTGTACTTTACTAAAATATTGCAAAGGAGTGACAAGCATAGAAAACTGATACAAGAAGGCAAGCTTGAACATGCACCTATGCCCCAGTGTTTCCATACATCCAGAACACATGGAAATGTAATAAGGACCTTGGCTGGGTAAATTGCTCAGTGGTTAAAGGCTTTGTCTCACAATCAAAAGAACCTCAGTTCAGATCCCCAAATCCCAAGTTACAGAAAGAAGCCTGGCAAATGGTGATAGTGATGACAATTCTAGCCTTGGAAGTCAGAGCCTGGATTAATCCCAGAGCAAAGAAATACAGAGATGGGGCAATCCAGGATGATTACAAATGTCACCTTTGGGTCTCCACAGGCACACATAGAGACTCACTTCTTCTATACATACCTGAACACATATGTACATACACACATATGCAAAACACACTGAAGCACATACAAACATGCAAAAGAGCCCTGTAGACTTATAGCAAGGTCACACATATGAGTCATATTAAGTTCAAGGTAGAATAAGTCACATTGTGCCTGGGTCTACTTGTAAAATCATATGCCATGTATAGCCATGCCCAAGCTTTCTTTGACTGGAATATGTTCTTGATTGTTTCTTCATGTCTCTAGTAGCATTAAGCCAGCAAACATGGCACAAGTGCAAGCATTTGGGACCTGACATAGTTTCTTTGCTAATGTCATAGAAAAAAATACTTGTTTACAAAAAGGCTCAAAGATATCCAGGACTTAAAGTTGTGGGAGTTTTAGAAAAGCAAGGGTGTATTAGAATACAGGTCAAATTGAAAATATTCATTAGTCGAAAGCATTCTTTTTTTTCTTGGGTTTGTTTTTTCCAACAAGAAAGTGTGCAACAAACTCAGGAAGAAATTATGGGACATTTCCCACATCATATTTCATGCAAATCATAATAATTCCATATGTTGTTTGGTTTGTTTATGAAGTTTTAGAGTAACTATTGAGAAAAATGCATGTCTCATGGGATTTTGAAAAGCTTATGCTTTTAAAGAGAATCCCATATGTTACCACAGAAGATAAACTTTTAAATATATGCTTCCTATAAAAACTGTGTGTCCATAAAGTTGGTGCTCTTACTCACCTGAGCTTTGATATTCTTTAACAATGTATTATTTTGAATGCTATATTTAGTATTCTTTCCTGTCCTATAGTTGTTGCTATAAATTCTTAGATTCTTTATCCATTTTTATCAAGTATTACATAGTAAAAGATTGTTATGACTGTTAAAGAAAAGCTTGCTTATCTTGCATTGTTAATGACTTAACCCTAAGCAGTTTCTTGCATTTAATGTGTAACATCTGAGTGCACCTTCTGCAAGAATCAAAATAAGAAACGTAGGGCTTCTTTTTCCTACACTGAAAAAACACCTTATCATAAATCTGCAACATGTAGATGGAAAAATGTTAGAGAAATGGAGGAAACATATTAATTAGTCCATTTATCAAAAATCATTGCAAACAGGATCGGAAGTTTTTTCACCAACCAGAACAAATGTCTTGAAAGTATGCTGATGGACTATTATGCTACAGGGCATTTTCCTATGCATGCAGAAAAAAGGCCATACATGGGTGATATAAATTCCTCCAAAATTCATATGTTGAATTTTTGTTTCTTAGAATGTGAATGATAGAAGATGGGGCTCTACTCACACCTCTTTTTCCCAATGTACTTCTTCCCATTCAGTCTTTCTCTCTTTCACTTTGCTGTCCTTTTTCATGTGTAACTCAATGAGTTTCATCTGGGTCACCCACATTGATGTGCATCTGGTACATGGCTAGAACACAGTAGATATATCAGTGGATATACCATTGAGGTAGGTGAAAATAAGCATATTATATTAGTTGATTGCAATGTCAACAGATTTCTAAACCATTTATTGCTTGAGAATGTGTTTCTCTTACCAGAGAAGAGGAGCTTACAGTGCTTGCACTGAGATTTGCTTTCTGTTCATTGCTCTGGTTAACTAGCTGTGCTCATATCCAGATCCCCTTCTGATTTCCCAAAGTTGAGATGAGTCTGACGAATTTTCTTTAAATAAGTGAGGTAAAGGATAACCAAAATTTTCCTAATACAGTAGCCATAGAACAGATTTCACAGGGAACTTTACTGTCTTACAGTGATAATTATATCAGAAATCAATGGGCCTTTAAACTATCAGTAAATCGTGCAACAAATACTCTAGCTCTCAGACACAGATCACAAGAAAATAGTGCCAGTCCCCCTTAGATTCGAAGACAATGGTTGCTAGTACTTTTCCATATAACAGAACTTTGGCTAGGCTCCTTTTGCAAAAGTACAAGCTGTCCTCTGCCGCACATTGGGTTTTGCATATTGGGCACTAAAACAAAACCATTGCTTGCTTGCTCTGGCACCATCGTACTGCTTATAATGAGAGCTGTGTTCCTCTAAGGCAGCTGCTGTATGCTGCAATTCCCTGCTCCTGCCCTACCCACGTCCCCTCTGCCAGCCTCTGCTCCCCATCGCAGCTGGGCATTGCATACACAGTCTCAGACAGCTGCAAGAGATGCAGATTAAAGGGTCACTCTGCAAACTCCTGAACACCACCTGGAAACAGGTTGGGAAGCTGATGATGTGCTTCAGTCTCTCAGTTATGTCCTAAGAATGTACACTTGTTATTACAGATGATGTCCATGTTGTTTTCAAATTTTTATCTCCTGTACTAACTTAGCTCTTCAAAGTGTTTGGTTACGTGAGAAGGAAGCAAACAGGTATACACTGGTGCACACAGGAAAACATAGGAACACAAGCAGCACCATAGAGGATAATGAGCTGGGTTTATAATGTGGTTTTTGTATAAAGCCAAAGAATGTTAAACAGTTCAGTTGATTCTAAATATGATGTTGGAATTGATTTGATTTACTTTTCTTTACAGGTTTGTCAATTCTGACTCAGAAATGACTGGTGTAAGAATGAATCTACTTCTCGGTCAAGGAAAATTTGTGAAGAAGCTATCATTCTACAATCTCAGCAAGCTTGGTGGAGGCTGAGATATAGGATCTGGGGGTTGATTACATCCTGGGCTACATACTGAGTATCTCTTGAAAGAAAGAGAGAAAGAGAGAAGAGAGAGAGAAAGAGGGAGGGAGGGAGGGAGGGAGGGAGGAAGGGAGGGAAGGAGGGAGGGAGGCAATATAGGGCAGATAGGAGGAATTAGATAGGACATAAGGAAGGATGGAAGGAAGGAAAGGAAGGAATGAAGGAAGGACGGAGGATGAAGGAAGGAAGGAATTTAATGAAGGATGAGGAAGGAGGGATGGAAGGATAAAAGTGAGAAAAAGAAAGGAAAGAAAGAAGAAGAAAAGAAAGAAAGAAGAAAGAAAGAAAGAAAGAAAGAAAGAAAGAAAAAGAAGAAAGAAAGAAAGAAAGAAAGAAAAAAAGAAAAAGAAAGAAAGAAAAATAAGGAGGGAAAGGGGGAAGAAAAGGAAAGAGGGTGAAAGGGAATCAAGGGAAAGGGAAAAGAAGTGGAAAGAAAGAAGGAATGGAGGAAAGAGAAAGAGGAAAAGGAAGGAGAAGAAAGAAAAGAAAAATAAAAAGGAAGACATGAAACGAATATACTCTATATGCTTTTTAAAGAGTTTAGAAAATACAGGCTCCTCTCTTCCTTTCTAAAACAAAGCACAGTCAGAAGGACCAGACTGATTCATGTCTGGAACTGTCCTAGGCACTGGAGGCTCACAGATGTTCAGACTACTGGTTCATAACTCCAGGCTGAAAGGATGGAGTTTTAGGGTTGAAAATAAGGAATGAATAAAGTGGAAGAAAGGGCACAGCCTGAGAAGAGTCTCTGCTCAGGGTCCAAGACTGGTTATTTTTTTTTTTTTTTTACAGAATGCAATTTAATGCAATACAACAGTGAACAGGGTGCTTCTACACACTACACATGATATTAATTTGAAAAATATAGGAACATTGGGCATGATATAAAATGGAAATAAATGTTAAGGCTTTTGACAATTTTGAGTATTTAATAATAATGCTTAGACTGGCATTTAATATATGACCTACCAAGATCACATGTAATTTTCATTGCTGAAACATTGATGACATGAGTGTTAGCTTACCCGTTCTTGGTATACAGAAATAAAATTTAGTAAATGCAGCTATATTACTAGAAATACATCTGATTAATAAACCTATTGCATGTGTGAGATTCCTACCATAAAGAAGATAAATCAGTAAGTGTGGTTTTAATTCATTCATCAAAGCACAATTGGTTCAAAATTACATGCTAACATCTTTCTTTTAATTGAAGAATTGAGAGGAAGATAGTATATTGAAAAATAAAAGTACCATAACTTAATATTTTTACCATTATCTTTAAAAATGTACTGTCATATGTGTTACTAAAATAACCAGTCACATATAAAATTGCACATATAAGACTGGTTATTTTATAGGGCATGTCTGTTACTGGATTCCTCTAGCTGATTATACTCCCCTATTCTTTTTTTTTCCCAACTTGATAACAACTTTAATGTATCTGGGGCATTGTTGATAATGATTTGGGGTTTATTTGTTGTTTTTTTACATTAATTTTTTATTATTATTATTTCCACTCATACAAACTTAATAGGTACACAGGTCCCCTCCCTCCTTCCACCTCCCCCTGACCCCCCTGCTCCTCCCTCCCCTCCCTCCTCCCTCCCCATCCTCCAGTGCCTCCCCCCCCAGTAGCTCTCCCCCCCAATCCCCAGAGCATCCTTTAATGTACATACCAAACTCTACTCTGGATCCTCCTCTCCGATGAGGTGCAAGGACCCAGGGGTATTTCCCAGAACCCTTTCCTGTGTTCCCCTTAAGCTTAGGAACACTACTGTAACTGTCAAAATGATCACTTTCCTGTAGTTTAATAGTGTTCTTTATTTTAACGTATTTTATCTGCCTTTTCCTATTTCTTATACTCAGTGTGTCTTCTGAGCTCTTTGGTAGCCTTCCAAAACTTTTCATTTCATTTTCTGTAGAAACCTTTTCTAGAATTCATGGAACCTGATGATAAAATTTGTTGTACCCTAAACACTGGTATAATATCTTCATTATTCATGTACCACAAAACACAATTTGAACAATCTACTTGCTAGCTGTCTAGATTATCTGCCCTTGCCTGACAGAAAAGACAAGTTCTGAAACCTCAGTGACCCAAATTCTCAGTACTTCCAGGTCACATCAGACTTGAAGGTTCATGGAGTCAACTTACAGCAAGTGTCTTAATTGGAAGAATATTCTAGCAGGCCCCTGGGTCAGAACATGGTCACAATTTCTGTAAGTGTCAACTCATCAGGCACTTCTAGTTTCCAAAGATCATAATTACTACTGATATTCTCTCCTTGCCTGGTACCAGGCATGCCATATCACTATGATGCTAAATCCTGACAGTCAACTTGATAGGACTGAAAAGCAAATGACTAGGAAATTAGTAAAGTGCAACTCTGGTATTTTATGGAATGATGTTTCCTAAGAAGATTAGATCATGAGGACTTGGACCTAATGAATGGATGAATTCACTAATGGATTCAAACTTTAAACAATAAGTGAGTATTTCTGGGAAATAATGGATCTATACAAAATTTGGACTGCTTGGAAGAAATATAAAGCAGGAAGGGGGCTGTGTCCTGGCAGTTAAATCATTCTCTAGCTCCTTCCTCTTACTGTTTTGCTTCTTGTCTGGCACGATATGAGTGACTCCAAATTGTCCTCCCCACCATTAAAGATTGAGTGAAATCTCTGATCATCAATAAAAGTTGTTCTTCTTCAAAGTTTTTAAATATGACATTCTACACAGAAACATACTACTGCTAGCTTCCCCATTACCCTTACCATCTATTTTTCTGTCTTTGACCTTTTCTGTAGAATAGCAAGAACATTATTATTTGACTTTTTTGCTTTTTTTTGGTTTGTTGTTTTGATTTGGTTTTCATACAGAGAAATACACCTTTTCTTTTATAACTCAGGGATCCCTAATAGCCAGGCTTTTACTTTAATCACTCCTAAGGATACTACATAATATTGCAAACATAATTTATCTCTGCTGGATGAATTCTGTGTCTAGCATGTGCAGGATCCTTGGTTCAATTGCCAGCACTTCAAGAGAAAGAGAATTCTGGAAACCAAAAATATACCCTTTGCCACACAAATAACTGTGTGTGGAGAATGTCAAATGCAGTAGTTTTCATACATTTAGTTTAAAAGTACAATATGATTCTTAATATTGGAATTACATCTGCATGAAACAAAAATAATGAAAATTTTTTAAAAATTCACCCTCATAGATTTCAGCCCTTTAAAGTCCAAATAGCTAACTGGCAGGCTTGCATGCAATTTTACTGAATTGGTAGAAAGTGCAAGTTGCTCAAGTATCACACAGAAGCAGCCAAAGACATTCGTCTTGATTTCCTGATTCCCTCAGGTATCATTCCCAAATAAATACAAGCACACCACAAAATCGATGTCATAAATATAGATAGCTGACTCATAATGTTAACAAGATTTCAATCTTTTCGCCAATGAATGTGCAAAACTATTCAGCTCCAATCCAAATGGGGAAAAACATCTCTAAAACTTATATTTTTAGCCTGAATCTTTCTTTATTACCTAAGAATGTTGAGAAACAGAAAGCCCAAACCTGAGAAGAAAAACCAAAAAGAGTACCTGTGGACACCAAGTCTGTGAGCACATTATCCACAGAAAAGATCTTAAAACACTAATCGCTATCAAACAAACAATAGACAAAGATTTAAAATACATTTTGCACAAGTCCCATGATTGACATCTTGAGACAAGCAATGCAAAGGCATGGATGGGTCTCACATGAAATTATGCAAGGTGCTGCTATTTTAAAACTGACATCCATAAACATACAGAGGTCTTCCAAATCATAAACACCATCTAGTAGACGAAAGAGATGATATGATGGTTGCCATTAATCACCAAACTTAGCAGCTAAGGGGATGGGTCTCCAGGCACATCCTGAAGGGATTCTCTAGTGGGCATGCCTGTGAGGTATAGTCTGTATTACAATGATTGATGTAGAAAGAACCAGCCTGGATGAAGCTAGCACCATTCTCTGGAATTGGGATCTACTCTGAGTAAAGGGAAGAAGTAGGTATGCAGAATTCATGTTGTCTGCTTTCTGAGTGTAAGTGCAATGTGACTATCTGCTTCAAGGTCCAACTGCCTTCATTTCCTTTATCTTGAACGGTGAGCTAAAATAAACTCTACTCCTAAAGTTGCTTTTGTCAGGATATTTTATCATATCAAAAAAATGAGAAACTAACAGATAAAATGGTGACAGTGTTGTGTGCAAGAAAAGATTCCTATATATGCACATGTACAAACAAATGTAGCATATGTGTGCTCATGTTTCTATGATAATATATATGTTTGCCTTTTTAAAATTTTTAGGACAGAGCATCACTATATAGTCCAAGATTGCCTGGAACTGATTGTGTAGCTCACACTAGCCTCACACTAACATCCTGTCTCAACCCACTAATGTGAGATTATGGACATGTGCCGAAGAGTCCCGCATGTGTATTCTCTGTGCATATGAAAAACAAACATCTTTGGGAAATATTATCAACATGCCATCCTGGGAATTCATGTAATGCTCACCTTAAAGGACAATGCGTTTACAAAAAATTTTATTTTAATTCTAAGAGAGGAGTGAGCTGTAAGAATAATATAGCCATTTGGTTCTCACACGGGGACCCACTGACAAGAATCCCATGCCATCAGATGTGGCCAATGCTGCAGAGTTGTGATCATTTTATTCTTCTTGGACTATTTGACAAAGTGTTTTTATCTTTTTTTCTTCATGTTCTTTGTTTCGATCCCCAATGACTAATATTCTGCCTACATCTTCCTTAACCCCACTCTTTCTTTTTTTTTCTTGTCTTTATAGAGCAAGGCATTTTATTTTGCCTTGCAATGTTCCAGTTGTAGTCTTACTCTAGCTTGGCAGTAGATCTCATAACAACAAACACCAGGGCCTAGTGGCACACTCTAACCTTTGCTAAGAGAGGTATAATCGTCATTTACCAGACCAGTATACTTGTCTAGCCAAGTATACCAAAGAATGAAAACTCCTTAAGCAGCCCTCTCTATTTTTTTATTTTTTCCACATTTTATTTTTTTCCTAATCATACAAGCTCAATAGTTGCCCCCATCTACTTCTTCCCCCTCCCCTCCCATCATCCCCCATTGCACTCTTCCCCCTTCTTTTCACACCCTTCCTTCCCTCCCCCTCTCCTGGTGCCTCCCTCTTCCCTCCCCCTTTCTTCCTCCCATCCTTTGGAACATCCTTTTGTGTGAATGACAAACCTCCTTCTGAGTCCTCCAACCTAGGGAGGGTTCAGGACTCAGTGGCATAGCCCCGAGCCCCTTCTTGGGATCCCCATTAGTTTGGGAACTCTATTATGACTGTTTAATCCTTTGCCTCTAAGGATCCTACTGCCTGGAGCCTTCTCCCCTGTGATCCATGGTAGATTTTGGGGGGTCGTTGACATGTCAGCCATTGTGCAGGTCAGGCAAAGTCTAATCCAGGTTGCTGCAGCCCTAACTTGTGTGTATTTTGCATATCGTTGGTCCTCCCCATCTTTAGGTTCTTACAATCTTGCCACCCCTTCTTCCCCAAGATTCACTATGCTTTAGTATGGGGAGAGATTTAGCTGGTCAGGTTCCAGGTGACTAATGTAGAATCTTTGGTATTCTAAATTATGGTTTGTTGTTGTTTTCATTTTTGCTTTTCCTGCACTGCCTTTAGCTGTATCTTGATTGGTATGGAAGACCACCTCCTAACCAAAGATAAAAGAGTGTTTAAATGAAGATCTTAATATAGGAGGTGACTCAAAGGTAGATGGAAGAATAGGAGTAGGACACAGCAGTGTTGGGGGTGGGGATCAGTGATCCATTTGCTGCATGATTACCGCCTATCAGCCAGTCCCTATTCCTCCCTGATTGGTGAGATCAAATCTGTTCAGTTGCAAGTGACCAGGAAGGGAAGTGAGACTGAGCTGCACCAGATGTCTCACTACTTACATGCAATACTTGACCATGAGCCTATTTTTTTCTACTATAATATGATCCCTTATCTTCTTTTTTTGATGTCCTCCTTCCCCTTCCTTCCTGTTTATAATCCTTTGTGATTACAGAGATTTACCTTTGGATATGTCATTAAGTGGGTTTGAAATTAGGACCTTACACCCATTCTTATTTTTGATGATGGATGTTTCCTGTGACATCTTAATCTTGAGCCATTATATGTGGATGACACTGAAAACATGAGTGTTTGTTTTCTCTTCCTTTTACTAATTCTCTCTCTCTCTTTCTCTCTCTCTCTATAGTATGTTTTTAATCTCCTTCATCTCATGTACATTGAGAAGAGATTTCATGATTCATGTATGTGTTCTGTCTTCACATAGACCTGACCATCTCCCTCACTTAGTTCAGTGAAAACTTCCAACATTACGTTGCCCAGAGAAAGATTCCTAGACCTTTCTTACACATTCATTATAATGCTTTTGTCTCAGTTTTCATATTATTCAAAGCCAAATTTTTCATATTATATTTTGAAATGTTGACTAATTGCTTCAATTGACATTCTCCCCTTCTATGCTCTCTCTCCTCTCTTAACCTCTACAGTATCACTTCCTGTCTGCTGTATTTATCACATTCTGTCTGATCTATTTTTTTGTCTTGTTCACAGACTTTAGTTTTCCTCTTCTAAGAATTAGTATTTGTAAGATTTCATGTACCATGGTCTCTATTTCTTGACATTGATCCTGCGTGGCTCCATATGATCATTTATATTTATTATGTTTCTATAATTTGAATGAGTTCCAAGCACATTGGCAAAATATTTAAAGAAACTCCTACCTTTGCTGAGTAGTCAGAAGAGAATCACAACGCTCTCTTCTCCCAACCTTCCTGCACTGCAAGGGAAGATGTAATGTGCACCCCACTCCATTGGTGCGTCCAGATTTTTCACTCTAAGATAAAGCATAGAGGAAGTAAATTTGTAAAGCCAGCAGATCTTACCTCAGAAAATTGTGTGTAATTGATTTATTAGTGATAAAGACACACCCATATTTTTAGTTCATATTGATCTCTATAAGCATAAATAGCTTCCCTCTTTCAGGCAAAATGCTCCTACTTTCTGTTGTACAATATGTTCCCTAGTCAAAGTTAAGCACTGATATATACTGGTAAAAAGGCAGGATGCTTATCCATGGTAATAGCTGCATTGACCCAAATGTGCAGATCTATGCATCATGTGATTTTGGCTGTTGTGCAAGTATTAGATGTGTATAGAAGCTTCAAAACAAAAGAAAAAGCAGATTATATCCAGAAACCAGTCATTCTTTCCAATTCTAATATTTGTCACATTTCAAGAATAAGTATGACTTTACATTTTTATCCTCCACCCCCAGAGGAAAGGAAGATCACTCCTGCACCATGTAGAGAACTTGCCTTCACCACTGATCTTTATGGATGACAATGAAAGTTGCTATAGTGCAACTGAAGCCCTTTGTCAAGGAGGAACATGTTGTATGAAACTTGTCTGTGTGATCTGAGAGTTTTAAATGCTTATGATCTGGTACCAAAAACCTCTGTGTTTTTCTCCTTTTCATGAGGTTGGGACATCTTGGGGAATAAGTAGTAGGTGACATTTGGGTGTCATCCTCCTGGAGATATATCATTTATATCCTCAGCCTAATCACAAGTGATCATGGTTATCATCAAAGAAGTCCTACAGTGTACACAGGCCTTAGTACATGACTAAAACCTAAAATAACATCTCAGACAAGTTGCTAGCTTATGTCAATCACCAGTCATTTGCAAGAAGCCAATGGCAATCAATAGGTAATTATTTTCAAAGGGAAAAATGTTCTTTACTAAAAAGAACACTTGCATTTCTGACAAGAGACTTCTTACTGGACAGAGATTATACTTTCAAGGTCATGTGTTGCTCAGGAATGAGAAAGATGGGATTTTTCATTGCAAAAAGGGATTCTGAAGATTGGCCATTAAGGATAAACCATGAGAGTTATTTTCATAGCCTTCTTTGTTCTCTACAAAAATGAAAATCAGGCAAGGTTTGTATGCTAAAATCTTATGAGGAGTTAGCACAAATTTAGCATAGCAGGGCTGACAGGTACATAAAAAGAAATTAAGCCAAAAAAAGAGGATGGAAACTCTTGAAGTGGTGACTAAGTAGATACAAGTTCATTGAAAACATAAATTTAAAATATAATTAATTGAAAATAAAAAATAACAAGCATCTTTTTCATGGTTTGAAATCTGAATTGTCCTCCATGGGCTCATGTTTTTGAATCTTTTCTTTAGGAAAGTCATGGCACCTTAGGAAGGCAGTCACAGGGGGTGGGCCTTGAGATTCCTTAGCTCCACTTGCTTTTGGGAGAAGTCTGCTCTTGCAGTTTTGCAGCTCTCGGCATCCTTGATGTGCATAACTTAATGTGCTTCCAGCTTCTGCCAACCAGTCATGCCTTTCTGCCATAAAATGCCGTGTATCTCTTCTGGAACAACAAACTAAATAAATCTCTCTTTTCTCCTCTTAAGTTCTTTATACTTCAATGGTGTCTCACAGCAGCACAAAGAGTAATTGATATGAAACTGGTGCTGAAGTGGGGTGTTGTACCAGAAACTGAAGTGTTTGTGAAGCTAAGAGACCTTGATACTGAATAGAGAAGTATAACCATAACTAAGATAATGTTGATATGCTCTGGATGTGTTGAGAGAACTATGGAGATCTTTGGGACTTTGATAAAGGACTTTTCTATTATCCCAATGAAGAGCAGACTAATGAAGCTTATCTCATTAACTATAGCCACCATTTTGCTGTTTGCAATCTCTGCACTCAACTCTTCAAGTTTGCCACTGCATCTCTCTCATCATCAAACCTCACAGTGTTTACTCCTCTCGGCCTGATTCCTCATAATTCTGAACAAGAGTATTAAATAGTAGTCATGACACACTGTCAAGACTATATTGCCTCGATACTTACTCCACCAGACTACTTACTTGATCAAACACTCAATTTTATCTTTAGGCAAGCTTTCAAGAGGAGGGAAAAACTTGATCAGACATTCTGACATTCTGCCAACTCAACACTCCATTTGACCCTTACACAGTTCCAAAAATAGTCTCTGCCATCACAAGCTGGACTTCCACTGTCCATGTCTCTAACAGCATTACTCTCTTCCAAACTCTTACAACTATAACCCTTTTAACACCATGTCCGAGATGTAAAGACTTTCTTAGCACAAAGAGGGCAAATTCCTCAAGGAAGGCTTCCACTCTAAGAATGCAAACACTTTTGGAAGAAAAGAGCTAAAGGGATTAATTCCAAAAGAAAGGTCTGTTATCCCTCTGAAGCAAGTTCCGAAGACAGATTCTGCCCAGTGTAGAGAGTCTGCCTAGATTCAGTACAGAGAAGCTGAATCAATGTGATTCCAGGGCACCAGTCTCCACCTGGAGGTTATAGCAGAACTTTCAAAGTCGTCCACTTGATCCTGGTTTTAGAGGCATCAAAGATGCAAGAGGGAGGAGGTCATGCATTCCCCCTCCAAAGTTTCAAGGAATGGAAGCAATCAGACATGTGTGGCAGGATTTGAGGCCTAAGGATTGAACCTGCAATCTAGAGGTCCAAGGAAGACATTCTGTGCTGCAAAGTTAAAGCCTGGTTTGCTAATGAGAAGTGAAGATGTTAGAGATGCCAGAGTAAGGAGGAAAAGCTGTATACCATGGGAAGAGTCAATCCAAGAAAATGATTCATTCTATGGGCAGCTGTACTGGGCAGGTGTAACTGAAGGTCTTTAGTACTAAGATGATTTCAACAAGAAGGTCGTTTATTGGACTTGGGGCTGCAGGATTTGGAATTTGTCCTATTGGGTCTTGGTCTTGTTTTGGATCTTTTTGGATATGGGCCCGTTTCTTCCTTTTGGAGCAGGAATGTTTATTCCATGTCATTGTAAATTGTAGGTTTGCAAACTGTTTATTGAATTTTACAGGAAACTTTGGGCTTTGGACTTTTGAACTATGGCACTTTGGGACTACTGATGTAGCCTATGGAACTTTTAAAGTTGGACTGAGTATGGTTTACATAATGAGAATGGCATGGAGCCTGTGGGGGCAGGGGTGGGGTGTCATAGTTTCAAACATGAGCTTTCCCCCACAGACTCATATGCTTGAATATTTTGTAGTTTGGGAGGGTCATGGCACCTTTAGGAGGAGGTGAAGCCTTGATGGAGGAAGGCTGTCACAGGGGGTAAGCCTTGAGGTTGATTAACACAACCCACTTCTGGGAGGAGTCTTAGAATTTTTGATGGGCATAACTAAAGCTCTCTCCTGATTCTGCCAGTCAGTCACACCTTTTCTGCAATAAAGTGCTGTATCTTGTTTCTGGATCCATAAGCAAAATAAATCTCCCTTTTCTCCCCTTACGTTATTTTGAGGTTTAGTGGTGCCTCACAACATCACAAAGAAGAAAGGATAGAAGGAATTGAAAACGAAAGAGCAAGATAGAGAAGTAAGCAATGGAAATAATAATAAAAATATTAAAAAATAGAATAAAAATAAAATAAAAGCCATTACGTCAAAAAAAAGAAGTAAGCAATGGGTCTGTTGTTACACATCTGAGTGTCACTAATGGAGAATTGAGAACGTTTTACTGCATTTCTTCTTTTTCTTCTCATAGCGACCAGCTTGCACATGTCAGCGTTGACAATTACTAAAGAAGAAGCTGGTATTGGTAGCATTGCCTTATGCTTAAGTTGTACAACTGGAACATCAGTCAGTATTCCTATTAAAATAACTTACTGCGAACTGTTTACAAGTATATTACTGATTTCATTGGAAATCACAGTTACATATTTGAGTCTGTAAGCTAGATAAAAAGTAAAAGCACAGCCACATCACTGATCTGACTTGGAGGACAGATATGATATATAAAACCACTTGCACATTTCAAAGCAAAGTTTTCTCCGAGGTCAGGTATCAGCTGTGAAATGCCATAATGGTTCCTTCTTGGAGTGGCTGTTGGTTTCTTTCTAATAACCCCTGAGAATTGCTTTGCTATTTTCACCTAGATATTGGATACCCCGTTGCTAAACTGCCCTTAACTGGTAGCAGCACCTAATCCCTAATTAATCCTCACTTCACTAATCCCTCCAAAGAGCAAGCAATTCAGAACTGATTCCTGCCTCCCCCAGATCCACATCCTATTTCTCACTCTCAAAAGATTCTTACCTCCTTGTTGTTGAGAGACATCCTCCTCCCCTTTGAAGTGCTCTGTGACTGAACCTGACCAAAATATCTGCAAACTGCTCCTAGTATTCACCAAGTAATGAATCATGTTTGTTTCCAACTCAAAACATGTTCTTGAAGCTAAAATAGAACCTCTAGCAATATGTGAGATTAAAAGTATTTCTTGCTTAGCATTCATAGAATACTAAGATCATCTCAGACATAATACCCACACAGACTCATGTGTTTGAATCTTTACTTTGGGAAAGTCATGGTAACTATAGGAGATGGAGCCTTGCTGGAGGAAGGCCTATGAAAGAGGGTGGATCTTGAGGTTGGTTAGCTCTGCCCTGCTTTAGGTAGAGCGTCTGCTCTTGAGCTTGCTTGTAGCAGCATTGAGCTTCTAGGATGTTTGCAGCTTTCTGTGTCCACGGTGGATGTAACTTAGGCCTCCTCCAGCTTCTGCCACCAGCCATGCTTTTCTGCCATAATGGACTATATCTCCCCCCTCTGGAAAAATAAACTGAACAAATCTCTCCCTTTCTCCGCTTAAGTTGTTTGAGCCTCAGTGGTGTATCACAACAGCATAACAAGTAAATGATACATGCATAAATTATATTTATTTTGATATATGCAAGCATATTGTATGTTAGTTACATACACACATATACATTATGTGCTTGTTTATATGTGACATGTCCATAGACTCTATCATAAGAGTTTTAAGCCAATAATCTGATTCAATTTAAATGGATTTTCAGATAGAGTTGCACTTAGATAGAAAACAAATACTTTTCTTATTGCAATGCAATCTTTGCTCTACATAAAATCATGTCATCTTGATTTTCAAAAAAATTATTGACTTCTTAGAAAAAAGGATTATGAAGGAAAAATGTTTCTAGTAGTAATGATTTCTTTTTCATTTGCTTCTTTTTATCCCAATCACACGAAGTAAATAAGTTTATTGCATAGGTTTTAATATAAATTTCCTGCAACCTTATATAACAGTACAATAACCTATTCCTGGAATCCTAAAAAGGTAAGAAAACTCCGACTATCTCTGAATGGAGAAATATCCAGGAAATTGTACATTATACAGATAACATTGTGAAAACACACAAGGGTAATCTTACATTCATCCAATGAAACTCAGAATCAGGAAAGACAGAGAACATCTGATTTTTCAATTCAAATGTCAGTTAAAATCTTCTGATACTTTGTATTTGAGGTTTAGAAGATCATAAAGATATTTGAGAATTTCATAAAAGATAAAATAATTTTATGTTGCTGGTCCTAGATTCTGAATAAAACAAAATTAGATCATACCATTTTCATTAAAATTTTCATTAATCTCATTAAGGACATGTTTGAACAAATGAAATGGTCATGCTTCTACCTATTACACAACCATTAGGAAGCATAATGAAAGCATATAAAATGATACAGGCTATTTTGCCACCCTTGCTAATTTGAAATTTATTATACTTACTCCACCTATTTTATTACTTCTGAGCATTTCATTGCATACACTATTTCCTGACTTTCGCATCACATGAATATAGCAAAATTCCACAACTATAGGCCTGACAAAAAGTAACACTGAAAGGTCACTTTAATTTTCATTATTATTATATTGCAAAAATATGTCTGACTTCAGACTAATTGCTATGCATAAAAGGTTGGAAGCACATCTATTCAACTGTTATCTTGTTGAACTCAGCTACAATTCAGTGTGGAGCTTTGTCATTTTCCATAATACAAATTAATTTTAAGAACAGATTAAATATTTTTGAAAAGCAAAAACTTGGGAAAGGTGTCTAAGGCTTATCATATGAAGATCTCAATCAAGTATCTTTGGGTCCTCATAAAATAGATTAATTTATAGTTTTCCAGCTGGTGACATTTCTGTAAGACTTAGAAGTAAAAACTGCAGTAAGTAAATTTCTCAATAATTTCTAAATGGTAGTAACATTTTAAATTCCACTGTATTCAACATTTAATTTAAGAAATATTAGCATGCTTTAATTTGTGTGCTCAATATCCATTAGCTGAATAAAGCCATTTATGTGTCTTTGCAAGTTGGCAACCCTTAACAAACATCACAGTATTTCCTATCTGTAGTAAAATTAGCCTATCTCTCCAACCTTTATTCCATGAAATTATATTTATAAGTACACAAATACAAACACTGCAACATACACTTACATATACACATAAGTATATATACAAATGCACACAGAAAAAGATGCATACAGATACTATATGTGTGAGCATGCATGCATCTATGTATGAGTATACACAACATACCTATATTTGCACACCATCCCCAACTTAAGGTCATTGACTCTCCCCTCTCCCTATTTCTTCCTCATCTGAACATAGCACAGAGTAACCTTCCAATTTTAAAGTGGAAATACAGAAATCAATCACCACAGGCACTCACCACTCAACACAGGACAGTCCCACAACAAACAAATAGGACAATTACCCTTTTTATTTATTATTGATATCCATTTAACAATCACTACTAAATAAATCTCAAAATAGTTGAGTTTATGACACTATAAAGTTCAAATAAGTCTTGGAATCTTACTCAACAACAATCAGAGACCATCAACTTAAATTGACATAATAAATAGAGAAACATGTACCAAAGAAAGCAAACAAAGACCAAACTCAAGATGCCCAAATTACAACAACATTGTCATAGTTAGACACAGGTGTAAACTTGATGGTTGAGGATTTGAGACTTGGTGTGGGCATGAGCTCTCCTGTCAGGACTGTCTTAAGGAAATAAACCCCTTGTTCCCTTAAGCCATTTGATGGTCATTTATTAGCAACTATGCAGGCAAACTGCTGCAGAATTTGGTACCCAGGAAGTGGGGTATTGCTGAAAAATCTTACTATGTGGATTTAGTGGCTTTTGAGTGGTTTTTCTGGACAAAGTTTGAAGTGTTTGAAGATTTTTGACTTTGTGGATTACAAATACTATTCTGCAGAGTTTAATGGGCCATTTGGACAATGAAAATGTTGAGAGTTATCAATTGTTTGGGCCCAGTGTTTGATGAGGGGAACGGGGACTTTGGTGAAGTTGAATTTAGAGATGATGGACTGATTTTCTTGATAGAGGAGAGCTGTGTTGATGGCCATGAAGCTTTGGATACGGAAAGAGCAGGCAGCAGAGCAGCTGCCACTGTTGGAGTTATGAGTATCATTGAAGGAAAGCTTAGTTCTTTGCATTGGGATGGTGGAAGACATATGGCGATTCCATGGTTTGAAAACCAGGATTCCTTCAGGGGCCAAAAGCCCAAGTTTAAGCCATTTCTTGCCCTTTGGAAGTTTCGGCTACCTAGAAAAAGGCTTTTCCAGAATCAACACTCTAAAGTTGGTGCAGCTGTGGATCAAGTGGACCAAGCTGTTTCAACCTCGCTTCAGATCTGGCAGTGTCCCCCAAGTGGTATTGGTTTTGATGTACAATTGAGGGGTTCATGGAAAGCAGCAAAAGCTTGACACCAAATAGGAGGCATAGAGTTCCTGCAAGGGAAGGTGAAGCTTACAGCTGCAGAAGAGAACCCAAAGTACTGGTGGAAATGCCAGAACCATGGGATATACGCTGAGGACAGCTGCAAGTGGAGATTCAGCCTGGTTCAGAGGAATTCTGCTTCTATAACTTTGAGCTGTGAACAGGGACTGGGATTGCCTAGAATTTTTGAGCCATCGTGACTACATGATGAGCAACAGAAGATAGACATTGAAATACAGGATGCACTAATTGATTTGCTGGACTTTATTTTAATGTAATGTTTTCTTACTGTGTCATGACACTTCTATTTTGATGTTGTATTTTGTTGAAGTATTTAACATATTTTGATTTGATAAACCTTGCAATTAAAAGATTTGAGACATATTTTACAACTTTTAGTTCCAACATTTTAATAACTGAACTTTTAATGACAGGAACATTTTAAAATTTGTCTATGAGAACTTTTAAAGATTTGAGATTAATAAAATTAAATGTATTTATATTTTAACTACAACTTTTAACATATGTGGGGACAAGATTGAAGATTACAGTTTAAAAGTGCTAGGTTTTTGTGTCAAGTTCACAAGGGGTGGAGTGTCATGGTTAGGCACAGATGTCAATGTAACAGTTGATGGTTTGAGCTCTGGGCACATTTGTAAGGAATTAATGGTTGAGTTAAGCCCAGAGCAAACCTGTAAGCGATTGTCTAGCTGAAGGAAGGCCCAGCCTATAGTGGGTAAGACTAGACCCTAAACAGATGAATAAAATACTGAGAGCTGGTTGAGGAAGTTGTCATCCTTCTGTACACTTGGCCTGACATGCTGGTCTGGCAAGTAAGGATTGTCCCTCTCTCAGCCATTATGTGGTGATGGTGTGGGCAGTTCCCCCAGCCCTGGTGTTGGTGCATGCTCTCCTGTCAAGCTGGATTAAGAACTGTAACCAGACTGTCATAAGGAAATAATAATTGTCATTTATCAACAACTATGCAGGCGAACTGCTACAAATATTAAAACAAAATACACCAAAAAACAGGAAAATATGTCCTCTCCAAAAATCATAATCCTATAATATCAAACCCCAATGAGAAATACCTCTCAGAGGACAGTCAAGAATACAAGAGGGACAATAAATTCCAAAGGTCACCAATAAATATGATCAAGACAACTCAAATAGAAATTCTATCATGAAATCAGACAGGAACTCTGGCAAGAAATTTCAAGAGGAAATTTGATAGGAAGTAAGACAAAAAATCAAAGAGGAGATGAATGAATGCTTCAACAAATATAAACAGGAAAATAATAGCTAAATGAAATGAAGAAGACAATGGATAAATTGAAAATAAACAAAAATCCTAAAAAAAAACCCAAACCGAAATAACACTTGAAATCAAAATCATGAGCAAAATAAAATACTCAGTAGAAAGTTACATAAATAGAACTGATCAAATCAAAGATATAGAAAGATTTGCAATGTCTGCTTGAGAGGATGTGGAGAGAAGGGAACTCTCATACATTCCTGGTTGAAATGCAGGCTTATATAACCACTCTGGAGATCTAAAATTTAACTAAATTTAACTAAAAAAGTTAAAAATTGAAATGCCATATGACCCTGCTATACCACTTCTGGGCATAATCCCCTATAATGCAGAATTTCACTACAGTAATATGAGCACAACCATGTTCATTGTAGCACTATTTACAATAGCAAAGTCATGGAATCAACCCAAATGCCCAACAGTTGAGGAGTGGATAATGAAAATGTGTTATACAATGGAATACTACTCAGCCATCAAAAATAATGAATTAATGAAATCTTCTGGAAATGGATGGATTAGAAGATATTATATTGAGTGAAGTATCCCAGACACAGAAAGTTAGATGCCAAATGTACTCCCTAATAAGTGGATCCTAGTTACACCCACTTAATGACATATTCAAAGGTAGATCTCTGTAATATCCACTATAATCACAAAGGATTATAAATAGAAAAAGAAAGGATACAAAAGAACACACTTCAATAGAGAAATTAGGCCATAGTCAGGTACAGCATGTAAGTAGCCAGACATCTGATGCAGCTCACTCTCATTTTGTTTCCTGTTCACTTGGGACTGAACAGGTTTGGTCTCCTCAGTCAGGGAGGGTATAGGGACTGGCAGTTAGATGGTAACCAACCAGCAAATGGGAGACTGACCCCTCTCACTGCTGTGTCATATTCCTATTCTTTCTTTTTTTTTAACATTTTTATTATCTCCGCTCATACAAACTTAATAGGTACACCGGTTCCCTCCCTCCCTCCTCCTCCCCCCACCCCTCTGCTCGCCCTCCCCTCACCCCTCCCTCCCCACCCCCAGTGCCTCCCCTCCCCCAATCCCCAGAGAATTCTTTAATGTGCCTATTCTTTCATCTACCTTTGAGTCTCTTCTTATATTAACATCTTTATTTAAACATCTTTTATCTTTGATTAAGAGATGCCTCGACATCCAATCAGGATGCAGCCAAGGGCAGCACAGGAACAGCAAAACTAAAAAGAAACAAATCATAATTGAGAACATCGAAGAGCCTACAAAGTTCACCTGGAACCAGATCAATCAAACTTCTCCCCATCCTAAAACTCAGGGAATCTTGTGGAAGAGGGGAAGCAAGATGGGGAGGACCAAAGATATGCAAGATACATCACACAAGTCAGGGCTGCAGCAGCTGGGCTATACCCACAATGTGATTGAACCTGTCTGACCTGCATAATAGTTGATATGTCAACAACACTCCAAAGTCTAGCATGGATCACAGTGGACAAGGCTTCAGGCAGTAGGATACCTAGAGGCAAAAGGTTAAACAGTCATAATAGAGTTCCCATACTAGTGGGCGGCCCAAGAAGGGGTCCCAAGCTATGCCAGTGAGTCCTGAATCCTCATTAGTTTAGATGACTTGGAGAGAAATTCAGCGCCCACATAAACACATGCTCTGGAAGATGGGAGGGAGAAAGCAGGAAGCACCAACAGAGGAAGGGGAAGGAAAAGGGGTGAGAGGAAGGTGGAGTACAGTGGGGGACAATGGGGGAAGGAAATGAGGAGGGAGAAGAAAGCAGTATTGAACTTGTATGATTAGATAAAAATAATGTAATCAAAATTTTCTTAAAGATTGAAATTTCATTCCAGAAATGAAAAATAAGGTAGCAGAATTTGAGCAATCAATGAAAGAAGTTGATATAGACATAAAAATACATGAAAGAAATATACAGGAGATGTGGGACATCAAGAAAAGATTCATGTATTCAGAGAATCTCAAAGCAAGATAACCAAGAAAAAGTCCTAGCACATATTCCAAAATATAATAGTTGAAAATTTCCCATACCTAAAGAAATATGTGTCCAAGCAAGTGCAAGAGGCATACACCAAACAGACAAGATCAGAATTGAAACACCTCATGGCACAAGATAGTCAAAGCACTACAGTTTCAGAGTGAATACAAAAACTTTGAGAATTGCAAGAAAGCAAAACTAAGTCATATACAAAACCAAACCTAGCAAAATAACAACTGGTCTTTCAATAGAAATTGTAAAAGTCAGAAGAGCTTGAAGAGACAAACCTAAAGTTATGAATGAACACAAAAGCCATCTAATACTACTGTATTCAACAAAACTATCAGCCACAATTGAAGATGAAAGAAAAACTAAATAACAGTGCTAAGCCATATGCCTATCAAATCAGGTTTACAGAAGATATTAGAAGAAATACTCAAGACTGAAGGAAATTAGAAACACACAAAAGGGGATTTAAGGAAAAATAATGTCAGGAAAATCACTACCTAAAGCACTGCAAGTATAAATATCAAAACATTGACAAAATGACAGAATTTAATCAACCATTCAAATATCCAACATCTTTCCTGTTCTGGCTAACTTCTTAAATGTTAGTGACCATGTTTATGGAATTCATTATATATCTTCAAGGTCTTTTTCCACCAAAACTTCATCTTTACAGAGGGAACCTGCCTATATGGTTAAAAAATATTAATAGCAAGTCTACATCAATTATTATACTGTAAGTAGTTCTACCAGACTCATTTTTCAAATGTGAGGATTCTCTCTCTCTCTCTCTCTCTCTCTCTCTCTCTCTCTCTCTCTCTCTCTCTCTCTCTCTCTCTCTCTCTCTCTCCATGTCTATATTTTTTCTGTACAGTTCATATATGGTTCATGTGAACATATATACATAAATGTGTGTGTGTTTCTGTGTCTGTGTGTGGTATGTGCATGTGTGTATAGATAGTAAATGAGAGGATGCATGTTATGGCATAAGGTGGAGGCTGAAGGACAGTCTCAGTGCTGGTCTTTACCTTCTAGTCCTTGTTTGAGACAGGATCTTTGCTCTTTTTTCCCTGAAGATGACTTAGAAGTTTCCCAGAAGTCTCCTTTCTCTGCCTCACATCTCCCATAGGAGCATTGGGATTATACATGTCTCTCCACACACCTAGCACTTAATGTGGGTTCTCCGGATTCAAATTCAGATTTTACACTTGTGCAGTATGCTCTTTTAACCACTGAACTAGTTCCTTAGCTCAGGAGCTTATCTTTATTGTTAAATGTGTATTGATTGATTCACAGGCTATTCCTGGGAATGTGTCTACCCCAGACAGGAATTTGTCGACAGATCGAAATAAAAAAAATGTAAACTGTTGAATTACTGCTAAGTATAAGATGAGATGGAAAATTACTAAAATCCCAAGAGCAGTCAAGTGAGGGCATTTCAAAAACACTAGGCTACCTCTCTCCTACCTTCCCTCCCCCTGCTGCCCCAACAGGCTCCATAATGCTGCTTCTCCACCATACTCAGCTTCTTAATAAAAGTCAATGTTATGGGCTAGTCTGTGTTCTATCCAGACTGTTGATACTAGTAACCATTTCATTCTGTAAAGTCCACCCCTGCCCTGTTTTGTATAAAACACCAGTACAAGCTAAGCTCATGACTGAGTCCATAGAGAAGGACCTCAGCTCCAGACACCTGTATTATTATACTCTTCTCCTACACCTTAGTTCATGTCTGAGATATTATTCCAGAGTTGTTCCCACATCACGGCTAAAGCAACAGTTTCATCTAGCTCCAAACTGAAGCAGCAATGAGCTTACTGAGATTACTCACAGGAGTAGGAATGATGGTCATTTGCAAAACCAAGGACTATCCAAAGGCAGCTGCATCACCAGAAAATCTACCTCAGCCACCTTGGAGCTGTTGTATCATCTACCCATTGGAGTTTCCTCGAGACTTCGGATCTTCTCCATGTCTCTTCTAGATTGCTGGTACTGCTCAGAATCGCTTCCAGACTTCTCAATTGCTTGCTATCTCTTCCTGACTGCTTGGCAGCGTTTACTGCTTTTCCTGCCCTGGTAAATGCTCCCTTCACAGAACCTTGCTACTTTCAGGAATTTCCTGAGTCTAAAGAGCTGTTTAATTGCTGAGTCTTCCTCCAGGATGCAATGTTTCAAATTGCTACAGAATGGGTCCTCCTTCTGTTAGGGGCCAAGTCCAAGATGGCTTTAAGTTGTGCCTAGAGGAAAAATGCTACACAACGGTAGCTTTGAACTATACACAATCTTGGAGTTTACTGAAGATCTCAAATGTTGGATTTTTTTTTTCCTAGTGAACTATTTCTATTCATCCCAAATACCCAGATGCAGAGAACAATCACAGATTTGATTACATCCAAGTACAACCCCGTAAACCAATGAATTTATTGGCATTGCTTACAGGAACTTAGGTCAAGGCTTGATAACAGGAACGTGGATGACTCAGCCACGCACATCAGCAAAAAGCTCACAGTAGTATGAGTAACAATGTATGGAAACTACATCACTTGATTTCCCTATGCAACATGCAGGCAGCAGCACAGAATATTTTCAACCCTAAACAATTGTTTGTTATTTATGTAACCTGGGGGCGGTGCCTCTTGTACCTTGTCAGTTTTATGAGCTTCATAAACTTTGGAAGTGTCTTGCCTCTTTCAGAAGTCTGTTAAGCTCCACTAACCCAGGAAAATGTTTCAACACAAAGGAGGCAACTAGGCCACACCACACAGCCATCCATGATTCTTCAGCACTAAATGGTGTGACCAAAAAGCAAATCCCTTTGTACTGAAAACTCTGTTGCATATAATTCTCTGGATTTCTAATTAAAACTGATAGCTTCTCAACAGGTTGTGGGTAGCTCTTCAAGTGCACTATATAGTACTGCTGAAATTCCACCAGATCCAGAAACACTGTGCTATTTTCATTTGACAGCATTGAATGCTATATGCCACAGCTTTCCCTTCATAGAGTTTAAGTGCATATTCCACATTAACTCGGTCATGCAGATTTCCTAAAATGCAACTGATTTGGTTCCCCTTAAATCTTTATTTTATTTTTCTCTGTGCCATGTAACTGTGTGTCTTTTTGGAGACTCAGGGTAATCTGTACTTCCTAGTCATCAGGTCAAATTTGCCACTATCATTCCCATCTTGAGTTTCAATGTGATCAGACCAACTGTTTTCTGCATTGTAAGAGACAATAGGAAAATTAAGATAAAGTACAGAGCACAAAGTTGGACTTCTATCCTTATCATCTGAAGGCTCTTTCTTTGGGTTTCAAGAACTATTTCAAGTCCATTGTTATTGGGTTAGCCAATAAACACTAGCTCTTTGAATTTTAGGTTGGTTCTTTGCCCATAGTTTGCAAAGCATTGCAACTATGTTTAGAAGAATGGAGCAATATTTGCATGCATATTTGCAGAGTATTAGTGGAAGCATCTACCCAGAAGACTAGCTTCCCTGATAATCAATATATTCTAGGTGTAATCCCGTAGCATATTCTCCCACCTGCTGTAACTGTGCAGAATAAGCTTCCTACACCTCATGTCTTTTACTTTTGTCCTAAATTTCTTTTTCTGCTTACTAATCCATTATATTGTTATCACTTGTTGTAAATTTTTACAAGTCTTTATGTCAGCTTAGCGTTTTTAACCTTATCTATACTATGTTTCTGGTTTTCACTTATGCTTTATATGTCTAATTAACTTTCCAGTATTACCATGAGTAGTGTCTTCTTTAGCAAAGAAAATAAAAAGAGTATATAATACTTCTTAGGTTTGGTCTTGATTTTTTGGGCTAGTCTACTATTCTTGTGATAAATTTTAGTCCTGGCCTATTTAAAATTCCACAAAAACATGAGACATTTGTTTACTCTATTAAGATGATTTCTCTCTTTATTTTTCCACAAGTATCTTAAACCCTTTCTCTGCTATGGTTTTCTTTTTTAAAAGTCTTTTGGTCACAAGATCTGTGTCAGTATGTTTTCCCTATGGACAATATCAACAGTTTTAGTATTATCCAATGTGTATAGTTTATATTCCAGCTCACATTCTGTGTTGTATACATAGTAAATTTAGGTGGTTGTATCATGACATATATCAGCCATTGCAGTGTCAGGCAAAAAGTCTTGAGTGTTCTGTGCTCTACTCAATCATTTCTCCTTCTCTCAACCTTTGCCACCACTGATTTTCCAAGGGTCTAGAAGACAGTAAGTTCCTAAAAGACCAATCGACGTTCCTGCCTGACAAACTTTGCACAGTGCCACCTAGACCAGCTCTAGGCACATAGTGTGGCAGGTGCTACATGTAGGAATGGTCTGAAATCGAATTCACTTTTCTCTTGGCAACAGGTTGTTAGACCATCATGGTAGATATAACCTGATTAACTGGTTATGAGATGTCAGGAAAATTATCAAATATATTTTTCTTGTAAGATTGCTCTATTTGGAAACTCTCAACTCCCATTACCATGGAAACCAACAGCATTCATCTGTGAATTATAGCTTGAGGTTTTTTTTTTTACTTGGCTGGTTGTTTATAATTAATGGTTGTTATGTCATATGTTTCTGATATACCAGAAAAGATTGCTGGCTCTTGTACTCTCTCAATTTCAAATATGAAACTATGGAGTGACCAGAGAAAGATATAACTCTCATGCTAGCACAACGTAAAACTATTAGATGCATAATTTTAAAAAATGTACTTCTATTTACCTATGATATGATTCAATGTGTTGGCTTGGGAAAGGGAATGGTCCAAAAACTATTTAATCCCTTCCCAGAACAGTAATGCTGTGAATCTGTATTAGTTTCTTTACACAAAACTGTCTTTTTTATTATTTCCACTCATACAAACTTAACAGGTACACTGGTCCCCTTCCTCCCTCCACTTCCCCCCACCCCCTAGTTCCCCCTCCCCTCCTCCCTCCCTCCCCATCCCCCAATGCCTACCCCACAGTGGTTCTCCCCACCAATCCCTGGAGCATCTTTTAATGTGCATGCCAAATTCTCCTCTGGGTCCTTCTCTCTGATGAGGTGCAAGAATCCAGAGGCATTTCCCAGAACCCTTTCCTGTGTTCCCCTTAAGCTTAGGATCACTACTGTGACTGTCAGTCCCTAGCCTCCAATGATCCTAGTGCCTTTAGTCCATGCTAGACTTTGTTGGGTCAATAATGTGATGGATATAGCACAGGTCATACAAAGTCCTATTATGATTGCTTCGGCCCTAACTTGTGTGGAGTATCTTGCATATCATGACTCCCCCCATCCTTGTGCTCTTACAATCTTACCACCCCCTCTTCCGCAAATTTCCCTGAGCTTCAGGATGGGGAGAGATTAGGATGCCTTAGTTCAAGGTGGTTGATATAGAGTCTCTGATGTTCTGAATTATGGTTTGTTGATTTTTTTTTCAGTTTTCCTGCTCCTACAATGCCCTTGGCTTCATCTTGATGGGTATTGGATGTCACCCCCTGCTCAGAGATAAAAACCTTTTAAATTAGAGTCTTGTTATAAGAGTATATTCAGAGGTAGATGGAATAAAAGTAGGAGAACGCAGTGAGAGAGAAGTCAATCACCCATTTGCAAAATGGTTACTTTCTATCTGCCAGCCTATATGCCCTCCCCTTCTGGTGAGATCATACCCCATCAGTTGCAAATGATCAGGAAAGAAAGTCTGTGAACTTAAGCAGATGTCTCATTACTTACTTGCAGTCCTTGATGGTGGCCTATTTCCTCTGCTGTAACATGGTCCCCTCTCTCCTTGTTTCTGGTATGGCCCTCCTTCCCCATCCCTCCTGTTTACAATCTTTGCAATTACAGAAATTTGTTTTTGAGTGTCTCTAAGTGGGTTTGGTACTAGGATCCACCGATTAGGGAGTACATACAGCACTTAATTTTCCATGTCTGAGATACTTCACTCAATATAATTGTTTCTAATTCCATCCATTTCCTGTCAAATTCCATTAATTCATCATTTTTGATGGCTGAGTAGTATCCCATTGTATAAATGTACCACATTTTCCTTATCCACTTGTTAACTGTTGGACATTTGGGTTGATTCCATAACTTTGCTATTGTAAACAGTGCTGCTATGAACATGGTCGTGCTTGTGCTATTGAGGTGAATTTTTGCTGTATGCGGGATTATTCCCAAAAGTGGAATATCAGGGTCATATGGCATTTCAACCTTTAATTTCTTTAAGAATCACCAGACAGCTCGCCAGAGTGGTTGGATGAGCCTGTATTCCCACCAGCAATGTGGGAAAGTTCCATTCTCTCCACATCCTCTTCAGCATTTGGTGTTGTTTGTATTTACACAAAACTGTCTTATCTTCCCATTCGCACACATGCAATTCTAATGTGTGACTACTTTGAAGAAATATTCCCATCATAGAAGGCTAAATTCCTTTTTTGAACAGATCAACCTGACCTTATAACTGGAGCTTATTAAATGTTTTTAAGTGGTTGGACTATTTAAAAGTCAAGCTCTAACTCTATAACAACCACCTGGAATCAGGCCTGCCTAATCTCTCCCCATCCTGAAGCTCAGGGAAATTTGCGGAAGAGGGGGCGGTAAGATTGTAAGCGCACAAGGATGGGAGGAGTCATGATATGCAAGATACTCCACACAAGTTAGGGCCAAAGCAATTATAACAGGACTCTGCATGATCTGCGCAATGACCAACATATCGTTGACCCCTCAAAATCTAGCATGGAGTAAAGGCACTAGGATCCTTAGAAGCAAGGGATTAACAGTCACAATAGTGTTCCTATACTTAAGGGGAACACAAGAAAGAGTTCTAGGAAATGCCACTGAGTCCTTACACCTCATCAGAGAGGAGGACCCAGAGGAAAGTTTGATATACTCATTAAAGGATGCTTCAGAAATGGGGGGAGGGGGCACTGGGAGAAAGGGAGGGAGGGGTAAAGGCAGAGACAAAATGGGGAGAGAACAGGGAGGTCCAGGGTGGAGGGAGGGAGGGGACAGGGGTTCCTATTATGTTTGAATGCACAGAAAAAATAAATAAAAATTAAAAAAATAAAAGCAAACTCTAGTCTATGATATTTAATCTATCATCAAGCAAAATAATATCAGTAATAGTCATGATAATCATAAGGATGTACCACTAGACGTGTTATAAGTTTATGGACATGAAATTAAAAGGTAATTTCAGGAGTTAGGAAGATGGCTTAGTGAATAAAGTATCTGAGTTCAATCTCCAGAACCCACATTAAAAAACTGAACAAGGTGGTAAGCAATTGTAATCCTAGTGTGGATACAAGTCTAGCCTTATTGGTGAGTTCCAGACCAATGAGACACCTGTTCTCAAAAGAATGTATGTGAAACACACACACACACATAAGCACACCTCTGCAAGTAACTACATACACACATAGACACACACATGCACACAAACACACATGTGTATGCACACGTAACTGTCGTCATCCATTTTCAAAAGAAAAATGAAGTATACTTGAGAGATGGCTGAGAGATTAAACCTCTCAGAAGGATCTGAATTTGGAGCTCAGATCCCTTATAAAAACACAAAGCAGAAATGGCAACAGCCTACACTTCTGGTCCTGAAATTTAAGAGCAAGAAAAAAAGGAGGAAGAGTATTCCAAGATGATTCCCTTAGGCCTCCACAGTCACACACAGTGCCCTCTGCTACAAATGGACACACCAGAGAGAGAGACAGAGAGAGATAGAGACAGTGAAAGATGCATGTGAAAAGAGAAAGAGTAAAGAGGTTAAAATGAATAAATTGAATATATATCCCACAAACTCTGAGTTAGGCAATAGTAGACACTTTAGTTGCTCTGACCTCTTGTAAATTTTTTGACCGTAATTTTCTGATAAACACTACAAAAAACAACAATTTATATTCCAACAAAAGAGGAACTACACTGAAAGCTTGTATATCCAATTTCTTCTCAGTCATTGTTTATGTTGAAAAAGTTCAAATCAGTTGCCCTTCAAAAACACTTTGAAAATGCCATTACCTGTCTAAGAAATATGGCTCAAAGCAAAGTATCCCAGGGATCCAAAATGATATACCAGTAATTTTTTCCTACTTTTCTTCTGATAGTCTTTTTTTCAATTCCTGATAATCTTTTTTTAATTCCTTTTTCTCCCACGTTTTATTTTTTTCCTAATCATACAAGCTCAATAGGTACCCTGTCCTCTCCCTCCTTTTTCCCCTCCCTAGTCATCACCCTTGCACTCTCCCCCTTCTCTTTCTTTCACCCCCTCCCTCCCTTCCTCTCTCCCAGTGGCTTCCCCTTCCTCCCTCCCATTCCCTGCAGCATCCTTTTGTGTGAATGCCAACTCCCCCCCAGTCCTCCACCCTAGTAAGGGGTAAGTACTCAATGGCATAGCTCAGAGCCCTTTCTTGGGCTCCCTATTAGTATGGGAACTCTATTATGACTGCTATTCCCTTGTTTCTAATGATCCTACTGCCTGGAGCTTTCTCCCCTGTGATCCATGCAAGATTTGGGGGGGGGGGTCATTGCATGTCAACAGTTGTGCAGGTCAGGCAAAGTCATAGCTTGTGTGGAGTATCTTGCATATCATTGGTCCTCCCCATTTTTAGGCTTTTAATCTTGCCACTCCCTCTTCTGCAAGGTTCCCTGAGCTTTAGGATGTGGAGAGATTTGGCTGTTCTGGTTCCAGGTGATTAATACTGCTGTGTCCTACTTCTATTCTTCCATCTATGTTTCAGTCTCTTCTTATATTAAGATCTTCATTTAAACAGTTTTTTATCTTTGGTTAGGGGGTGACCTTTGATACCAATCAGAATGCAGCCAAGGGCAGTGCAGGAAAAACAAAACTGAAAACAACAAACCATTTTACATACAATACTTGAAGGTGATCAATTTTCTCTACTAAATCATGATTCCCTATCTCCTTTTTCATGGAGGGGGGCCCTGCTTCCCCTTCCCTCTGTTTATAATCTTTGTGATTACAGTAGGTATTACAGAGATTTACCTTTGAATATGTCATTAAGTGGGTTTGTAACTAGGATCCACCTATTAGGGACTACATATGGTGTCTAACTTTCTGTGTCTGGGATACTTCACTCGACATAATTTTTCTAAATCCATCCATTTCTCCCAGAATTTCATTAATTCATCTTTTTTGATAGCTAAGTAGTAGTCCATTGTATAAATGTACCACATTTTCATTATCCACTCATCAATTCTTGGGCATTTGGGTTGATTCTGTGACTTTGCTATTTTAAATAATGCTGCAATGAACATGGTTGTGCTCGTGTCACTGTAGTGAACTTCTGTGTCCTGGGGGATTATACCCAGAAGTCATATAGCAGGGTCATATAGCATTATCTTTTTTAGAAATCGCCACACTGATCTCTAGAGTGGTTGTATAAGCCTGCATTCCCATCAGCAGTGTATGAGAGTTCCCTTCTTTCCACATCCTTTCCAGCATTTGATATTGTTTATATTGTGTTTTGCCATCCTGACTTGGATGAAATGATATCTCAGGAAAGTTTTTATTTCCATTTCCCTGATGGCTAAGAATGTGGAGCATTTTTTAAAGATATTTGTTACACATTTCAATTTCATTCCTGGAAAAGTTTCTTTTCAGTTCCCAGGTCCATTTTTTTTAATTGGGCCATTTATCTCTTTTTGGTGTTTAGTTTAAGTTCTTTGTGCACTCTGGATAATAGAGTTCTATCAGATATGTGGTTAGTGAAGATTTTATCCCATTCTGTGGATTGCCTTTTTGCTAGATTTACAATCTCTTTATCTTTACAGAACCTCTTTATTTTCATAAGATCCCATTTGTTGACTGTTGGTTTTAGTGACTGTGCTATTGAATTTCTGGTTAGGAACTGTTGACCTAGCCCAATCAGCTGGAGGAAGTTCCCTACTCTCTCAACCAGAGTTTCTATAGTCTCTGGCCTAATATTAAGGTCATTTATCCATTTGGAATTCTATGTTGGAGCCAGTACCATGCTGTTTTTGTTACTATGGATTTGTAGTATAGATTAAGGTTTGGTGTGGTGATACCTCTGGCAGTGTTTTTGTTACTCAGGGTGTTTTTGTTATCCTGGGGCTTTTGTACTTCCATATGAATTTTGAGATTTTTTGGTCAATTACTTTAAAGACTTTTCTTGGGATTTTGATTGGTATAGTGTCAAATCTGTATATTGCTTTTGATAGGATGGTCATTTTCAGGATGTTGATTCTGCCAATCCAGGAGCATGGAAGGTCTTTCCACCTTCTGATATCCTCTGTAATTTCTTTCTTTAGGGTTTTAAAGTTTTCATTATAAAGACTTCTAACTTCTTTGGTTAGATTTATACCAAGGTATTTCCTTTGATTAGGGGCTATAATAAATGGGATCGTTTCTCTTTTTCACTATTTTCATCCTTGGAGTATAGGAAGGCCACTGATTTTTGCACATTTATTATGTAACCTGCCACTCTGCTGAATTTATGTGCTACTTCCACTTATGTGCCTGGAATTAAGCCTACTTGATCACAGTGAATGATATGCTTGATATGTTTTTGAATCTGATTTGCTAAGATTTTGTTGAGATTCTTTGCATCTGTGTTTATCAAAGAGACTGGCATATAGTTTTCTTTTTTAAGTATATTTTGTTAGGTTTTGGGATTAATATTATATTAGCTTTGTAGAAAGAATTTGGAAGTGATCCTTCCATCACTATTTTATGGAACAGTTTAAGGAATATTGGTGTTAGTTGTTCTTTAAATGTCTGGTAAGTTTCTGTGTGAATCCATCTGGCCTACAACATTTTTTGTGGGAAGATTCGAGATTACATCATCAATTTCCTCATTTTTATAGGACTATTTAAATAACTCAAATATTCCTAATTCAATTTAGGTAAGTTGTGCTTACACAGGAATTCATCTATTTCTTTTGTGTTATCAAATTTCATGGGGTGTAAGTTTTTGAAATATGACCTTATAATTCTCTGAATTTCTTGGGTATCAGTTGTGATAACTCCATTTTAATTTCTAATTTTTTTTAATTTGGATTTTCTCTCTCTTGATTTTGGTTAATTTATCTAATGGTGCATCAATCTCATTGATTTTTTCAAACAACCAGCTTTTCCTCTGGTTCATTCTTTGTATCATTTTTATATTTCTCCCCTGGTTTTTCTAATCTCCTGTTTTCCACTGCTTTTGGGATTGGATTGCTCTTGTGTCTCTAAAGCTTTAAGTGGCATTGTTAAATTATTTACTTGTGATGTTTCCATTTTTTTGATACAGGCATTAAGAGCTATAAACTTACCTTTTAGAAAGCTTTCATTGTGTCCCAGAGATTTTGATATGTTGTATTTTCATTATCATTCACTTCTAGGAAATCTTGAATTTCTTTTTTGATTTCTTTCTGAACCCACTTCTCATTCAGCATCATAGTGTTTAGTTTCCAAGAGTTAGTATATTTTCTGCTATTTGTTGTGTTGCAGATGTCAAGCTTTAGACCATAGTCGTCTGATAGGGTACAGGCTATAATTTCAACTTTCCTATATATGTGGAAATTTGTTTCATGGCCCAACATGTGGTTTATTTGGGAGAAAGTTCCATGGGCTGCTGAGAAGAATGTGCATTCCTCAAAGCTTGGATGGAAGGTTCGATAGAGATCTGTAAAGTCCATTTTTGTAAGGGGTTGATTTAATTCCAATGTGTCTCTGTTAAGTTTTTTTTGCCTATCCCATGTTCAGAGTACAGTATTAAAATCCCTAAGTATTATTTTGGGATTGATTTATATTTTAGATATTGTAGCATTTGCTTAATGAATGTGGAGGAACCCATATTAGGTGCATATATGTTCAGTATTGTGAAGTCTTTCTGGTGAATAGTTCCTGTGACTAAAATGTAGTATCCTTCTTATGATTTTCTGTGGTTTGAAGTCCACTTTGTCAAATAGCATAATTGCTACCCCTGCTTGTTTCCTGGGTCCATTAGCTTGCAGAATTCTGTCCATCCTTTTACTTTTAGAATGTGCCTATCTTTATAGTGAAATGTATTTCCTTAAGGCAACAGATGGATGGGTTGTGATTTCTAATCCATGTTTGTAACCTGTATCTTTTGATTGATGAGTTAATTCAATTGATCCTTAGTGTTATAATGGAGAAATTACTTTTAATTCCTGACATTTTTTGTGTTTAGTGGCTTTTATAAGTGTATTATTTTTAGCTCGAAAGCTATTGTCCTCCTGGATATGCATGTTCTTTTCATCAAGCTTAAGTATCTTTTTGTAGGCCTGGTTTGGTGGTCATGTAAGCCTTCAAGTTGTCTTTATGGTGGAAAATTTTTCTTTCACCCTTGATCATGACTGATAGTTTTGCTGAGTACATCAGCCTAGGTTGACATTTGTGCCCTTTCAATACTTGAAGTGCATCTCTCCAAGCTCTTCTGGCTTTTACTGGTTCCATTGAAAAATCATTTGTTATTTTAATAGGTTTATCTTTAAAATTAGTTTTTTTCTTGAAGCTCTCAGCACATTCTCTTTCTTTTGAATATGTAATGTTTTGACTGTTATTTGCCATGAAGAGCTTCTATTTTGGTCCTATCTATTTGGGGTGTGGACTGCCTCTTGTATTGAAATGGGCCTCTCTTTCTTTGATGTGGAAAGTTTTCCTTTATGATAATTTCAAAAATTTTCTTGGGTGTGGTATTTTGGGATTCTTGTTCTGGTATTCCATGTTAGACTTCTTCAAGGAATATTCCTCTCAAGTATCTTTTTGGTTTTAACAACCTCTTGGATTGAATTGGTTAGTACTTCCACTTTGTCTTCAAGATCTGATATTCTATTTTCTGCTTCATTAGTTCTGCTGATAAGACTCTCTGTTGAGTTCTGGGTTGAAGATAACTTGTCTTTTAGTTTGAGTTTAAACTCTGCTTAAGATTGTTTTAACTGCTCTATGCCTATTTTTGTTTCTTCACTTGTTTTTCTCATCTCCTCCAAGTGCCTGTTGTGTTCCTGTTCAAAGTAGTTAATGCAGTTATTTAACTTCTCCCGGGATTCCTCTTTCATTGTTTTGAACATAGTAAAGATCAGGCCTTGAAAATCATTATCTTGGTTTTGGCTTTCTTGGCTATTTTCTGTGAGTTTATGCTGGTTGGATTCCATCATTATGGGGTTGATTCTTTTTGTAGGAGATTTTTTTTGGCTTTTGTTTCTCATGAATTTGCACTGTGACCTGGGCATTTTTCTATTATTTCTTATGTCCTTCGTTTTTGTGTTTGTGTTTTTGGCTGATCTGAATTAGACAGTACTACTACATTTGAGCAGTTATTGCTAGTGTTTACCTTGGAGTTTGTTATGCCTGTCTTGTGTTGGTGTTATTTCCTAGATGATGCTATTGGACTGTTAGTACATTCAATTAGGGTGCACTTCTTGGGTTTACTTCCTTGGTGACATGTGAGGGTAAACAGAATAGTCTCTGAAGTTGTATGAGCTATATGGAAATTTTAAACTACAGTGACTAATAATTGAGAGGAACAAGATGGTAAAAAGGATTTACTTATCTTAGAGCTGGATATGAAGATTCTTTCCCATATGATGGGATGATTTTAGAAGACCTCAGATGAATGGTCTTGGTCCCCTAGCCCGTTGCTTGAGTTTTCTCTGGATTCTGTTGAATTCTGAGGAGTAGGGAGTCTGTGCTGGTTTACGTGCAAGTTTCGACCACATCCAAGGCAGAAAGGCAGAATGGCTAGTGGGATGCATGGATAACCTGGGACGTGGGGCATGACCTAGGGACCTTACCTAAGAATCAAGGAGTCTGTCCTGGTCCAGGTCCAGGGCAGAATGGCAGAGTGGCCAGTGGGGCATGCAGATGACCTGAGGCCTGGGACTTGGCCTAGGGGCCTTCCCCAGGGCCAGAAAGGACAGCCTGGCTAATAGTGGGTCTCACAGATGACCTGGGGTCTGGGGCATGCGGCCTAGGGGGCTTACCTGAGAAGCAGGGAGTCTGCCCTGGAAAGCAAATTTCTGATCTTATTCTGATCAATACCTAATGCAAACAAATATCTGTCAGACATGGGTTCTGAAATTCAGTGCCACAAAATAATAACTACTAATAGAAAAGGTCAATAACTTTAAATTCTCTTGTACATGAAGAAACCAGCAGAAAAATCTTAATTTTTTCCCTAATCCTGTTTTTTTGTTTTTGTTTTTGTTTTTTACATTATTTTTGAATGGAGCTGAGTGTTGATGGCTCCCAGAATTTAAATAAAATTGAATCACAGCTTCCGACTTAATGGATTGGGAACAGTGATATTCAGTCTGTGAGTTCTGAAGTTCTGTTACTCTTCTCTTCCTGAAGAAATTTTCGGTCTTATATTTGTCCACCTGGCATGGTACACTTTCCTTGGCATTGATGATGTAATGACAGATACATTTCACACAGTTTTGCAATAGCAAGTATGCTGGACATTTCTACTTTTGCTGACAAGTGTGGGTGCTGGTAAGAAGGTGGAGTCATATTGCACCAATTTTAAATTCCATAGCATAATAATAGCCCTGTTGAGTTCTCCCCGCCTGATTTCCACCCTCAGTCCCCTCAAGTACCTGCACATGATTCATTCTTGTCTCCAGGGCTCACTCATCTCTCTGGTGTATTGAAAGGTGTTCATCACCCATTGTCTGTTTAAGGATTTTTAAATTAATATTGTTATTTGTATTCTGTTTTTAAACTCTCAAACAAATCTAACAATACTTTGCTTTTTAAGAGAGAAAGAAGAGAGAGAAAGGGGAGGAGGAGAAAGAGAGCACAAAAGATAATTTGAAGCAAGGATGCCTTGGGTACAGGAGCAGCCATAATAAATTGGATTATGAATAGCATTTTCTTCTTCCTATCAGTCATAAACTTATTTTTTTCCATGCACATCTATTTATACTTTAATGCTTGGAGCCCACCGGTTCTCAATGGAACTATACAGAAAATCAGGAACTGCAGAGCAGGCAGGTACTATGGAAATGCTAGCAGATATCTGATTAAGTTCAAAAGCTAAGGTGGACTGAGTGTCTGTTATGTTCCATGCACTGTCTAGGCACAAGCAATTAAGTGAGGACCATTCAGATGGGCAAGCTTCACACTGAGAAGAAGGAAAAGTTCCAGGTTGTTCTGAAGGAGTCCCTGGGCCTGAAGAATCTTAGAAGATTCTGAAAAAATTTTGTCTTTCTCTGATTAGTTTTAAGTTGAAAATGAAGGCAAAACCAGAGAAACTGTCAGATACTAGTCCAGTTCTAGATGTTTGGGACTGATTGACAAGGAGGTTTTGGTTTGATCTCTGGGGTTGGCTGGCTGCTGCAGGCTAAGGTCAGTGTACAACTGTCCTGTGAGTTCTGATCACTGTTCTTTTGCTTTTTTAAAAAAATCCTTCACAGAGATGGAGTTGTCTATGCATATTACAGCTCTTTTCAGAGAGTCCTCTGGGTTTTCTTTTTATTTTGTTAGATGCAGCACTTGGTATTAGCGTCACCTCTTTCTGTTTCCTAGCAGCTCCTCCCTTCTGGACACATGCCCTTTCTTTGCCTCTCAAGTTATTTAAAGGGTTATATTGTTACCAAGCCCTTTCTGACTCCCTAGTCTAATGAAAACATGTACTCTATTCTCTCTCCTTCACGTGGTCCTATTTTGATTGTGTTGTCATTACCTGCTACTATCTTTACTTGTGAATTCCTTAGTTTCTTTGTTTTCTCTCTTCATCTACTAGATCATCAGTCCCCTGAGAACAAGTTTTTGGTGTAGTATCAGACATAAATAAGATACTAAAAACATTTATGGAATGTCTGAGAAATAAGCCCATACATTTAATGAGCTCTTTGTGATGGTTAAGAGACCTTCTATGCTTCTCTGCCATCCTTCATTGGATATATTTTAAAAACAATACCTTTGTTTTAAAATTTAAAAAGCCCATAGAGGTAGTACCTGGGATGAAAGAATAACAAGTTACATTCTCATACTGTAATGTCACTCATGGTTTGACACTCCTAGCTGAGTGACAGATTGACCACTTCCATCAGTCACTACTCTATCAATGGGCAAATATCAGTTTTCTCTGCCACCTGTCCCTACGCTTTATCAATCTGCTTCCAAAAGTCTTACTTTATTATTATGACTTCCATTCATTTTACAAAGAGCTGTGGATTTCTCTCTTCCTGTCTTTCCCTGATAAGCGTGCTGCTAAATGGAATACAATGAGGCTATTGGTACAAATTACTGAGTAGATAATGTTGTCTGACACTGGGGTCAATGGTGTTGTTTGCAGGGGGAAGGTAGTTAAATTTAAACAAAAGATCCTTCAAATTAGAGTACCTGCAAGTTAGTGGCTGGGCACAAAGGGTAAAATTATAAATATGCTAATATGTCTTGCTATCATAATATGACTTTGTTGTGAATTAAATATTGAGAAATTTTAATTATATTAAATCTGGTAGACACTCTGCTTTCAAATGCATATCTGATATTTGACTGCATTTTGAACTTTAATCCTGACAGCCACAATTGAGAGAAAAAAAAAACACATCACAGTTCTGGATGATTTTGTCATTTTTATAGTCCAAAATGCCTGCTTTATATTTGTGATCACTTAAGAAAATGAAAACTTTCAAGCTCAATTCACGACGAAAATAATTCTGTATCATCATCTCCTTTTTGTTCTTTTTTCTTTCATTTGATTTTGAATGTGATATATACATTGTAGTTTACCAAGACGGGAAAACTTCCTATTTTGAGGGACTATTCACAAACACCCTGAAGAGTTTTAAACTGACATGCATTACAAGTACCCAGTATAAAGCTCACATTGACTAACATCATCTAGAGGTATTGTTTATGAAACAACTTTTATTGGTTAAACATAGCCATTTCCATTAAAATTAAAACCATGTGTCTTTCTGCTTAATGCCTTAAATCCAGAACATCTCAGATCCATCCCTTTCCACATCACTTCTTTCCCCCAATTAATATTTTAAGAAGTTGATATCATTTTAACACCTGGAGTAGATCTCTACCCAGATTCTTTGTGACAGAAAACCATGAAGAAGAGGAGCACTTGGTGCACCTGAATCTTCACCAGACATGGCTTTCACTCGGGCCACCAGTTAATTTTTACTTTTAATATGTTATTAGTGATTGAGTTCTGGCCCAGGTATTTCCAGGTTCTTGGAATATTATTCAGAACTGAAATAAAAACCCACACGGATCTGTAAAACTAGCCAATAAAGCTTTTATACAGAGCAAAGTGATAGAAGTAAGGATAATTACAAGGGAGCTGCAGGTTGCATGAGTGAAGAAACTCAAAAGCCCAGGTCATTACCTGGGGTCTCTACACAGGGACTGAGGGGAGAAGGGCTGGTTGCTAAGAGGTGTAATTTGAAGGATGTAAATTGAAAGACCTATTCCTTTTTATCCGGCTGTGCATGGAACTTCCCACAACATATCTGACTTTAATCATATGAATGTCCAGTTATTTATATGCAAAAGATGATAAATAAGGGGTTCTTCATAAAAGTTCACTTGAAAGTTACAGTTTACCCTACTGAACATATACCCCAAACCAGTTCTGGTCAGATCAGCTTCCTTATTCTTTATTCTCATATGCTCTGCATATATTTTTTAATAGAAACCATGTTTGATGGCTATTAGGAGAAGAGAAACCTATTTCGTTGTGTAGAGAGGTTTGTATATACATTCCAATTCAAGTAGGGGGTCTGGGGCTACTAGGTGCATTGTTTGGAGAGGTATAGTATCCACGGTGTAAACAGGTAAAATACCTAAAGTGCAAATGCATTGTTAAGAGTATCTGGTGGGGAGGGTAGAGTTTAGCCCAAACCAAATGGAGGCCTCAGATTCCTATGCTATCTCTTATGTTTGCTTGCATCACTAGAGGCATACATAATGGACCATGAGGGGATGCTCTCCAAGAAAGGATGGACTTATTGTGGGACTAATGGCTGGACAGGCAAGATGAAGACATATAGGAAATTGGTCATCATTGTGGGAGGATGGACTTCCTCTATTGTTCACCTACCATAGAATAGACACTGTGATTCCATGTCAACACATTTAGTTTTATGCTCAGCTTAGAGTTGAGGAGACTCTGAGAAACCCCCAAAGTGACCGACTTATCTAACACCAAATAATCCTTGCTGGAATAGGAAGCTGAATCAAAACCAAATTGCAAAAACCATCCTAGAACAAATGAACCTCATGAGGAATAATACTGCCCATGGTTTAAGCAGCCAAAGAAAAAACAAATAGACAGTGTGGAGGTGCACTCATGTGTTTGTGCATTTGGAGGCCAGATCTTCTCCCTCTTCTCTTCTTCTCTCTCCCTTCTTACCTCTCTCTTCTCTACTCTTCTCTCCTTTCTTTTTTCTCTCTTCTCTCCCTTCTTCTTCTCTCTCTCTCTCTTTCTCTTTCTCTCTCTCTCTCTCTCTCTGATCTGGGTTTCACATTTCAGCCAGACTGATCGCCAAGCTATCCCAAAGAATCTTTCTTCTCTGCATCCCCAGTACTGACATTGCAGGCATGCACCATGATGTCAGGCTTTTACATAGGTGCCAGGGAACTGAACTCAAGTCCCCATACTTGCACATCAAGCACTGTATTCACTGGGCCATTTTCCAAGTCTCATAATTATTATCATTTCTACTATTGATGTCCTTGACATACAATATATTTCCATGGAGAAACACTATAGAATTGATCTGTGCATGGAAGATCTACACATTATCTCCTTGTACAAAGTTGGGAAATAATGATCAACTAAAGGACCTAATGCCAGGTCAAGAGTTAATAGTTTGCTAAGAACCTGTTTGGCTGGGAAAGAGCACAACAAAGATGGATGGATCCTTGTAATCTGCTGGATGTACCCTTGCTCTGAAGTTCATTCCTAAGCAGGGAGCTACTACTTCTCTGAGTTACAATCCCTAATACCTCTTGACAGTTCTCTTCTTGGGCCATTGTCCTCAACCAAAGAGCAACCTCTTCACAGGTAAGGATGCCTTATTGGGGAGCATAAAGTACCCCCACTTATCCAGAGAAGAGTATTCCACAGAACTGCACTACTAAACCCTTACTCTGAGGGTCACACCTAAGACCACAGCCTTCATCAACCTTCTGGTCATGTCACATGCTCTTGGCCCCATGAAGGTTTTCACCATAAACAACTCTAAAGTCAGTTCTGTACATCACAACAACTGTCTGAGATTACTTTCAATAAGCATGAACTGAGGTCAGCATCCATCCCCTGAGATATCTCTGCTCACAGGGGTTTTGCTGCCTGGACAGAACATGGACTATACAGAAGCAAATTAAGGATCTTCAGACTGAACCTCATGTGCCAGTGCTGAGCTTGACCTATCACAGTGACAAGGCACAGTGACAACTCAAAGATGCAAAACCCCCACCCTTTGTGCTACAGGGAAGGCTTACTGTAAAGATTTTCTATTTCCCAAGCTGAGACTCATAAATGATGTTCCTAGTTATCTAGGATGAGGACCAGACACAGATTCTCTAAGTCCCCATTTACTGCCACATGGATAATAAACTGAACTGCTTGTCATCAAAGACCAACCTAGACAAAACCCTTATGATGTGACATGGTCAAACTTGTGTGTGGCTTGTCTCTTACCCTCAGACTTCAGTTGAAACTTGTATTCAACCAAACATTAGCATACAGAGCAACTTTCCAAGGAGATGGGATGACTGCAAAGGTAATGCCAAGCTTCCCACCTGTGTATATTCTCATGGAATTCCCTCAATACAAATTCATCAGCCTCTCTTACTCTTCCCCAAAGAACAAACACTTTTTCATTTGGACACATGGAGAAGCTAGAGTGAAACCCTTCTTATTACTTAAACCTTCTACCCCTACACCCAGTGAAATAGTCTCTCTAGGTTATTATCATCTTGCTGCCATACTTTAAAGAGTAGTTCTTACTATTACTGTTTTAAAAGTTCATATACACATATGGGGATAAGTTTCATCGTTAGTTAAACAACTAGAATAATATTTTCTCATCCTTTCTAAACCACACACAGCTTCAGGAATAATTTGCAACAAGATCAATAGGCCCATGAGCTTATGTATATAAAAAGAACTGCACTAGGCATGGTGTTAATGCCTGTAATCCCTTCATACAGGAACCAGATATAGGAGGATTGAATTTCAAGGCCAATTTAGGCCACACAGTATGATTCTGACTCAAGGTGCAAAGAAAGAAAAAATAAAAAGGCAATTTCCAAGAACTGAACATAGTGGCATACCTAACATTTCGGAAGCCCCCACTTTAATTCCCAAAAGCACAGAAACAAAAACAACAAACCAAGGCATTGGATCACTTTCTCCTCACTTTTTAAGTAGAGAAGTGAGAGGTACTCTAGGCAAGGCCAGGTGCATGTTTTCTAGTGCTTTCTACCTAAAAAGTAGCTGAAAGAACTGTCTGGTAGCCTTTTCACATTTTGCAGCAAAGTACATAAACCAGAGAGGCCTAAATCACATAATCAAGGGCTGACAGCAAATTGGTGTTATAGAAAAGCACAAAGCTCCTGACTCCAAACAGTATTTTCTTTTAATTCCAGGTCATTGACCTGGGTTTCTAAGGGCTTTGCAGGGACACAGGCATATTTATAGCCTGGCTTCATGCTGACAGTCTGCGGGAGGAGCCACTGGAAACAGCTGTGGGAAGACATCCCGCCTGAAAGCACGAGGCACCGGGCCTGCCTCAGGAAGCTGCCCACTTTCCTTGGTCATTTTTCCCTCCTTTATTCATGATTATATCTTTAGTTTGTTCCTTTGCTGATCACAACCTCCACGGAACACCGGGATTTCATACTGACAAAATAGGTCCAAATCAATAGAATAACCTTTTTTTTTTCCCCTCAACTCTCTAAGGCCAGCATTCAGAAAGACAGATAGCCTTGAATATCCATTAAGACTTCAATTCAAAAATGTTCTCTACAGCTCATATTTTGAGAATTTCTTACCCAGCTGTGCAAACTTTAGAAAATGGGGGTCTAAGTTTCACAGGTAAAACTTTTGATGGTTACACTACACCTACCCTTTACTCTTGCCAATGTTTGCTTCCTAGTCTACTGTGTTGTAAATGGTCTCTGATATATACTCCCAGCCCTGGGAACTGACCTGTTCCTCCATGTCTTCCCTGTCATGATGAACTGAAATCCTTTGCCTAAGTGAATCAAAGCAAATGTCTTCTCTCATAAGTTGCTTCTGTCAGGTATTGTGGTCACAGCTACATGGAAGTAACTGATGCAGTTTTGCAACAAAATTTTAATTTATACAATGTGTTAGGTGCTTTTTATGGGTGGCAACTTGACAACTGAAACTTGAAACTTTGGACACATTTGTGAGAATTGGTAGTGAAGGTAAGCCTTACCTAACCATACCCATGGATAAAAATGTAACTGATGCAGGGAAACCATGGTGTCCAGAACCATTCCTAAGTAAGTGGATAAAATGGAGAGAGCAAGTTTACTAAGTTGACGTATTTTGACAATCTTGGAGACTGGCATGTGATAAGGTTTGCTATTTTCTATGGATTCCTGTTGATATGTTGTGGCCTGTTTCTTCAATTCCTATTGTTGTTATGAACTCTCCTGCCAAACAGAACTATGAATGGTAGCCAGACTCATAAGCAAGAATAAAACCTCTTGTTCCCCTAAGTTATTAAATCATGCATTTGTCAGAAATAGCAATATAACCTGCAACACATAAACTTTGACATTAAAAGAGGGGTATGATTTAGATAAATACCAGAGATCGGGGATAAAAGAAACATTTTCTTAAACTAGTGATTCTCAGAAGCATTTTTCAAAGCCATCACTAGAAAACCTAGACCCCATTCAATGGCATCCACCAATCATACCTGCTGTTTGGATAATCTCAATTCATTCTACATTTTTACAAGGACTGTGTTAACAAAGTTCAAATCCCGCTTTGTCAGCAAAGGTATCTGGCAATTGTAATCCCCTGGCATTGAGATTTATCTATCAAATAAAGAGCATAGCCCTTCTTAGGAGAAAGAAGAACAGCACTGAATATTGTAGCAGTTAGATAAAAGTATCAACTTGACAACTGAGGGCTAAGTGTAAGCACATTTGGGAAGAACTGTTATTTAGGTAAGCCTGTGGGAGTCTGTCTAATTGATGAGAGAACACCCAGCCCAAAGTGTGCAGGATCATTTTCTGGGCAGATGGATGAAATGGAGAGATTCATAATTTGGCATACCTCAACGTGCTTTGGCAGACTTGTAGAATATCAAATGAAGGTTGACCCCCTCTCAGCAATTTCTGTGGATATGGTGTGACTGGTTCTCTCAGCTCTTGATTTTGGCATGAACTATATTGACAAGTTTGAATATAAATTGTAACCATAATTGTAAACAAAAATAAACCCCTTCTTCCCTTAAAATCTGGTCATGTATTTACTGACATGAAGAAACTACAACAAATGCATTTTGCACATAGAGATAACTAAATTTTGCTAGTTTCTATCTCAAATATCTTCCTATAATGCATATTCCCTTTACTGCCCCTTTAGATCTGGATGGACTCCTTAGGAAAGTAGCTAATCTCTGGAGGTGGGGAGTTCTGGTTAAGATGCAGTATCTCATGTCAAAGTGTCAGTACTGCTAAAGCACAAGCAGTGTAGGTTCCCAATTCACGATCCTTTTGCAAAAACTTCAACATACTATTATGTACAACTCTTAGAATTACTGAAAGCCTTCCATCAGTATTTTTAACGTCTCCTTTTTTTTACACAATGGGCTAAGTGCTTTTCTGAACCCCACTGAAAAAATTATTGTCTTTGGGAGTGACTATTCTTCACTGAGTCTTACTCTCTATGATAGTCGTTGTTAATTCTCAGCCTGACACCAAGGAGAAGGCATCTGGGCCCACTGGAAAGAGAAACTCCTGATTAAGGTTGGCCTTTGAATGTGTCTGTGAGAGTTTGTTACTCTGCATTTAATTAAGGTGAGAAGACCTTCCTATTGTGGGTGTGGCCTTTTCCTAGGCAAGGAAGTTCTAAACTGTGTAAGGAAGAGAGCTGAGCAACAACAAGCATGCATTCATTGATTCATCATTCTTTTGGCGATGAATGGATATTATGGACGAATTGCTTCAAGCCCCTGCTGAACTTCTCCTGGATGATGGACTGTAACCTTGAACTGTGAACTGAATAAACCATTTCTCCCTTAAGATGCTTTTATGGGGCATTTTATCCAAGCAACAGGAAGGGACACTAAAACATCATATGTATGTAAAGGGTTCCTTTTCCATGTTTAGATATTGGAGTATCTAAACATTTTCTGGACTTATTTGGAGAAAGTAAACCATGTTTTCTAAGAACAGGATTCACATGCTCAAAAGCAGCTTTGGAAACTTTATTTCATGTCTTCTTGAGGCTTAGCCAGGACAGCCATCCTATCTACGGATAGTCCCCTGCCACAGTCATAATTACCAATTAATCAAAATTCTAGGATATCCACAACATTCTTTCCAATAGATTATTATTAATCATTGCGACTTCTACAAAGTACTCCTGGGTATGTTTTTTATCTCATTTATGTAGTTTTTGCTCCTATAAGACTAATACTGCTTGTTCACATTAAGCACTCTTTCTAAGTATCACACAATTTTTTTTATGGGTGCTAGGGCCTGACAGGGGTCCTCCAAATTTATTTTTGGTAGAATATTTATTGCAATTGTTGTTCTTTCTGAAGATGAGTCTTCATACATTACCTTGTTGAGTTTTCTTTCTTTGGTTCCACTCTAGAATTATAACCTGACATGATTATTGAGGACAGTGGCAAAAAAGAAAGATTATAATAGAAAACATGAAAAATAAGGGTTATAATGAAATACAACCAAGATACTTGAAAAAAAATGGTCCCCAATTCAACAGGTACATACCTCATGCCTTTAATTCCATCACTGTGTGTGCTGAGGCAGGAGGATTGTTAGGGGTTTGAGACCAACCTGGTCTACATGGTGAGCTACAGGTAAGCCTGAATCAATATAGAAGAATGATTAATTCAGGGATAGGTTTGAAAACATGTCACATAACAATAATTAATTTTTGGGGAAAAGGAATGAGATTTCCTTTAGTCTTTGCTTAGATATAAGGTAAAAAACATCCAGAATAAATTATTCATTGTCACAGGAAAATACCACCAACCAGAAGCATGTGCTCTTAAAAGCAGAGCATCAATTAGCAAAACCACTTGCTCCCTTCACGCCTTCTGCATGGGTCTTTAGTAGCTTCAGACATGCCCATCAAGCAGGAGGGAACATAAAAATAAACCAAACTTAACTATGTTCTTTGTCCCATATTAAGCACTAAAAGTGAATGATGTCTCCACATATTCCCAGCGTGACTATAATCACCTTTATTTATGGCATGCATCTAAGAAAGAGTCCGAAATACATAAAATAACCTTAAAAGAATTAAATAGACTAAAATTATTAAATTTGCATCATTATTGCTACTATACAATTTTATATTTATGCTTTTAAATTTCATATGAAATCTAGAGGGATTTTTTCCATGTAATTAATGTTTGCCCCTGTCTAGTAAAATCACAAGAAAATTCATCCTTGTCAGACATGGAGTCTTCTTTCAAAGCACAATTTTAATATACCACAGAGCCTCACTATAATAAAAAGCACCAACATGGGAGACAGGCAGAACAGAGGGACTTAAAACCCAAGGAGTGTGGGAAGTACCCCAAAGGAACATCATATGCTAGTAATATGTAAAAAAAAAGAAAGAAAGAAAGAAAGTCTTTTAAAGAAAGGAACAAGAATGGGCAGTTTCTATGCAGAGGAGTATGGAGTGAGGAAAACAGGTTTGGGGGGCAGAGGGGGAGCCTTGAGCTGATCCACTTAGAACTCAGGGACAAAATTATACTTGAAGAAATAGGAATGTGGCACTTCCTGATAAAATGTTGGTCAGAGAGATCTTAGAAGCCCTCAAACATTATAGGCTTTTGCCATTGCTCTTCATTGCTCTCCAAAAACTGTTAGCAAGATGCTGAAGTTGCAATGCAAATGGATCACAGAACATGGGAAAAATATATCAACTGGAACGAGTCTATGGAATTCCTCCTTGCTGGATAACTTACACATTATCAAGGGATGCTGTAGAAGCTATTGGGGGAGAGAAATAATCACAAGCCCCATTAGCAACATGAGATCTGTGATTTGTAATATAAATCATCATAACAACAGGTGAACACCAGTGTAATAGTGACATGAGTATTACGGAGACATTCAACAGCTTTCTGACTGGATTAAAGACCCACTTGTCAGAAGGGTACACATCCCCTGTTACTGTAAACTAGAACAAGAACCTATTTTTAAAAAAGGAAAGAAAAAAATCAATAGGGAAGATAACTAATAAACCTATAGGTAGGAAGACACAAAACAGTACATCGAACTGCTCTGTTATTATACCCATAGAATGGACACTTAGAGTGGAAACCTAAAACTGGATTACTGAAGGAAAATGCACATATCAGTGGGGTGGCCTGAAGAAAGGTAACTTGATATACTACAGAGGCCTGAGCACCCACAGTAGTAGACAGGTCAGAGTGAACCCTAGGGTCCACAGAAGCACACAGGCAGAAGGATGGGAGGTAGTGGAAAGAATTATGAAGGGAAGGAAGAGAATGAAAAGGAGGGTGAGGGAGGGAAGTCGGGATGAACACCCAATATGCTTATAAAAGTGTGGGGAAAAAACACCAACACTCGACAAGCCCTTGGCACATACGGAAACAGCATCCTGTTGGTTACTCTGAACTGAAAATGGGTTGTATTCTTATTAGTCTGTTAATTCATTTTATTTCCTTTTAGCTACAATCTTATGCTTCCTAATGTGGAAGAAAAGAAATTTTTACAGAAATTGTGACAAATAATGAGGTTATGATGAACAGCCTGGTGGTCAGCAGTTTTCAGAGTTCTAAAAACAAAAGTCTAATATGGGTGGCTAGATACTGAAAACATCTCCACTCTCAAGGTCCCTGTGAGAAGGCCAGATGCCAAACCACCCAGACCCAGATACTAGACCACCCAGACCTCCCCCCCCAAAGTTGGTTCCAGGAATCTTCCCCTTTCAAGGTCTCGGAGAAATGTTTTCAGTATGTGCAGATGCCGCCTACGCCCGCTTGCCCCCTCCCCACACAGAACTCCGGGAAATGCTCCCCCTCTCAAGGTCTAATACGTGCAGCTATGCCAAATACCACCAAAGCCTTTGTATTATTATTGTAACTAATATGATAGCCAATAATTCTATAAACATTATGTAACCTCCCTGCGAGGAGGGTATAAAAGGTGTATGCTTCTTGGGCTCGGGTCGTTTGTGTATGGGGCGACCCCTGCTCGCTGGAATAAAATCCTCTTGCTTTTGCATCGAACCCCGTGTCTGTGAGTATTCTGTGGGGGTCCGCTTCCTGGCATACGGCCATTAGGTCTAACAGTTGGTGCGTTGGCCGGGAACAAGTGTGCCCTCCCAGACCTCACTAGACCGGGCTCGGAGGTCCGCTCGAGCAGGTCTGTGTCTGTTTTACTTTATGTCTGTTTTACTTTCTGTGTGGTGTGTTTACTTGGTCTGTTTTGTTTTCTGTTTGACTTGTGTTCGGTGTGTCTGTGTTTGCCTTTTCTTGTCACGAGCAGTCAGGTTCATCCGTGGAGTTTCTGAGAAACTCGTCTGTGGAGTCTTGGTGTGTGGGTTCGAGTCCCACTGACTCATCTGTGGGCCGCAGCGGAGGGTAGACGTGCCGACACGCCGCGGGCTAAGAACTAGGGGACGCCCCAGGTTCTGGTTCTGTCTGAGTGAAAGGGCATAAGGTCCCTTTCCGTCTGAGTAAAAGGTGGGGTCCGTAAGGATCCTCCCTTTGTTTGAGGCTGCCTGCAAGGCTGCCTGCCGGAGCCGCTGCTGTGACAGGATTGTGGCATTCTCGACCAGGACGCTTTTGTCTAATTTGTTACATTGTGGGTGTTACCATTGTCTTCATTGTGCTTGGACTGACTGCCTTTTCTCTTCCCCGACTGATTTCAATATGGGAAAGACTATTTCTACCCCTTTATCTCTGACTCTAGATCACTGCACTGAAGTTAAGGCTAGAGGACATAATTTGTCTGTGGATATCAGGAAAGGAAACTGGCAGGTTTTCTGCCGCTCAGAGTGGCCGGACCTTCCAGACCAGTCGGCCTCCTGGGGGATGAAGTTTACCACCCTCTGTTCTGATGAATGGCCCACTTTCTAGGGCGGCAAATGTTTGTTTTAAGGAAGCTTGATTTAAGCCTCTGCCCCCTGCACTGGGGGGACCATAAAAACTGTTTATTGTTCTTTGTACTTTGCCTATGATGATAAAGGGTTATTTTAAAAAGTTCTAACTTGCTTGGTTTCCTACCTTTCCTATATTATATGTTTTATGTTTCAAAATAACACAACTATGGCCACTTCAAATTATTGCGTGCTTATAATTACATCTTGGGTTTTTTTTGACTCTTTATTATTTGGCATGCTCAATTTAAATGCACGTGCACACTTAAGAACAACATAAAAGGCCTGAGTACATACTGACCAAAATATTTTGTTTTATCTTGATTTCTATGAAGCTTTACAAAAGATGATATTGTGTTTTTACCTAGGATCTAATAGCATCACTTTTGTAATTCCTTTAAAAGTTTGTTTTCCCATGTGTAATACCAACACATCTAACAGCCAGAAAGGAAAACTGATTTCTGAGAAATTCATTGGAATTTCTTCATTCTCCTGGTATGTATGAGCTCTCTTTCTTGAGGACAAATCTGCTTTCTAATTCCCTGTTTCCAGGTGTACTCCTGTGTTTTGTTACAATCTTGCTAACTTAATTGGGATATAATGATTTTTAAGATGAGGTCTACTGTTATGGGTAAACAACAGGAAACCATCAAGTATAAAGAAAATATGTATGGTAGTTAAATGTACAAGAGGTTTAAAGAAGGTTTAAAAAAGTTTAAAAAAGGGTTTATGGAATGAGCTATCTTACTTAAAAAATTAAAGTATGTGCAAGAGGTTTATGAGTTGGTTACTTAAAAAAAGTGTTAAAGTATGTTGTGAAGGTTTGTGGAATGTTGTGAAGGTTTGTAGAATGTTAGGTTTATGAGAAGACTGAAAATTAGAGATGATGGTTAAAGGAAATGTCATACATTATGCTTCTTCCATATTATAAAAGAAAAAGCATTGAGCCTCAAAAATTAGAAATTAAAAATTAAGCTTCATGTATTTAAATGTATTTCAATTGTTTGTTTTCATTAAATAAGAATTTGGTTACTAGGACCTGTAGAAGCCCTGGCAGGGCCCTCATCTGCTCCCTGGAAGGTGGGTTCCCAGAGAGCAGGGCTCTGCTCAGCATCAGACCAACAGGAGGAACCGAGGCCCCACCCGATGATGCCACCTCAGCTGCAGCTTAGAGCGGACTCAAGGCCAGCTGTTAAACCAACCTCTACTCACCTTTTGGAGCAGGCCTCTCCTGGAGGGGGAGGAAAAGGGCACCTACAAAATGGGGGAGGGAATGTTTTGACCTCTGTATGAATGTGTGAGTGAGTGTCGGCCTGAGGTGGGAAACCTGTAACTCCTCTGTGCTCGAGTTCGTAGTCCCACAGCAAGATCCCTAAGATCTCTTAAAGCCATGGGATTCGATTGGGCCAGTTCTGCGTTTCCATGGTGATAACATATGGTCTAGGGTGGGATCAGATTAAAATCCGGTCGCAAGTCGCGAAATAGCTGAACCCACTATGGCTAAGTTATCACCCATGACTCTGCAAAGAGTGTGGCCAGGCTGGCACTTGAATGATCTCTCCTGGAGGGATTCCCATCCTTTGTCTGTCTGCGCCGTGTGGTGGAGATCAATGTGACTTTAGCTCTTGTTAATCAATGAAAGGAAATTCCTAAAAATGTTTGCCCTGTAAGGAAAATGCTTCATGTCTGAGACAATGACCATACAGTTTAAATAACATAGGAAATGAAAGAAGCTTCAGACATGCGTGGACCGTGGACTCTCCCCTTTTAGTGTTGTTGGGTGTGACTCTGGCTCCCCTGACCATGAGTGGCATTGGATAGAGTGCTGAGAGAGTCAATTTATATTTGGACATGTCCTGTATACATCTTAGACAAGAAATTACCCCAGAAAGATCTTTAAATTATAATACCATACAACTAGAAAGTTAAGAGGCTATGAACATTTGTACCAAAAATACCAGCTAGTAGCTCAGGGAAAGCTTTATCTCACAATAGAAATGCCCTCGAGAGACTAAGGTGGAACAGGAATTTCATTTAGCTTCCATGTCAGCAAAACTCCTGTCTGGAAGATAGCATCCTCATCTGTAAGGGAGAGGTTGGCACCATCAAGAAGCTTTCATTTCTGTCTTGGAGGTAGAATCCTTTGTTTCTGTTTGTCTTAAAACTTTAAAATAAGGCAAGTGACCTAGGACTTAATATAGAAAAAAGAAAAAAGAGAAAGAACCAGAAAGCAAAGAAATCAGAACTTGACATTTGCCTTAGGGGATAGATTAAACAGGTATCCCAAGAAGACCAACTCAGGACCCCTCCTGACAGGGGAAAGGTAGAAAAGATGCTTTGAATATGACTAGCACTGGGTGCTTTGAGACAGTTGTGAGCACAGAAAGCTTTCATGTGGCCTATGTCCCAAACATGGGAATTTCCACTAGAGGAAAGATTGCCCCCTGAACCCCAGGGCCCAGGGGTGGAGCACCCCGGTGGAGATCAATATAATGGCCTGAAGCTCATAGCTTCCCTCTGATGGAAAAGGAATTTGCCTCTAATATCCAGCAAAAAAAAAAAAAAAAAAAACCCAAAGTGCCAGGTTGAGCATCTCATGAAAACCTTGGGTTTAACATGCAAATGGGAAGCCTCTTTGTTTCTATAGTTAATGGACTAGAGAGCACAAAATTCTAGTGCTCAACTTCCTTCCTAGGCTTTTGTCAACTTTTGATTTTACTAAAATGTTAATGATCAGGGAAATGACAGGTTCACCAGTTACAAAGTAAAATACAATGACAAACTTAAGGAGTTAAACCAGGAAAAATAGCAAAACTCCAGGTGTTAGGCAGACTAGTTCTGACAACAAATCTATACTAGCTTTTTATTTAGATCTGAGAATGGTCTTGCCCTAAAGACAAAATAATGCTTACAGACCTATAGAACTTCCATGTCAGGAGATAATGTCCCCTAAAAGGACTTGTGACAGGTTTTATAGCTCTTGGCTTTTACACCCTACAAACATGATGTTCCACACTAACTCTTGCTTGTACCCACAGTAAGATTGCTGGACTTATTTGGTTTATCCCATGTGCCTTCCCAGTTACAGTGGTCTAATCCTTGCGTAGATCTTGAAAGTTTAACCTGTGTTTTGTCTCTTTTAGATGACCTTGAAGTAATAAAGTCATCTGTCAAGGACCTAGACTATCCCAGCATCACATAGATGAGGACTTAGATGAGGGTATCAGACCACTTCATTTCCACTGTCCTGACTCAACAGGAAGCAGTCAGAAAGAGTCATCGACCCTTATCCCCAAAGTGGTCTGAGTCCTCAAATAGGTTTATGGGGGAATGAGGCAGAATTAGAGCAGCCATGCTGGGATGGGTCTCTCAAGGTCTTTGAAGGTCTTTAAAATTCCTGAAGGCCATCCACCACTGCTGGGATCACCAGGAAAGAAATAAAAATGTGGACGGGAAACAAGCCAGGGATGGTTTAAAGGCTGGTTCGATTCCTCTCCATGGCTAACTACCCTAATTTTTACTCTCCTGGGGTCCCCTCATTATACTTCTATTGCTTCTTACTTTTGGGCCCTGCATTTTAAATCGCGTGCTTGCTTTTATTAGAGAACACATCAACACAGTACAAGTAATGGTATTAAGACAACAATACCAACCCATGCCCCAAGTAGACCAGGAAACGTCCTCTGAATTTTAAGATTAAAATTTTACTAAAACAAAAAGGGGGGAATGTGGAAGAAAAGAAATTTTTACAGAAATTGTGACAAATAATGAGGTTATGATGAACAGCCTGGTGGTCAGCAGTTTTTCAGAGTTCTAAAAACAAAATATGGGTGGCTAGATACTGAAAACATCTCCACTCTCAAGGTCCCTGTGAGAAGGCCAGATGCCAAACCACCCAGACCCAGATACTAGACCACCCAGACCTCCCCCCCCCAAAGTTGGTTCCAGGAATCTTCCCCTTTCAAGGTCTCGGAGAAATGTTTTCAGTACATGCAGATGCCGCCTAAGCCCGCTTGCCCCCTCCCCACACAGAACTCCGGGAAATGCTCCCCCTCTCAAGGTCTAATACGTGCAGCTATGCCAAATACCGCCAAAGCCTTTGTATTATTATTGTAACTAATATGATAGCCAATGATTCTGTAAACATTATGTAACCTCCCTGCGAGGAGGGTATAAAAGGTGTATGCTTCTTGGGCTCGGGGTCGTCCCTCCTTCTCCTGTATGGGGCGAACCCAGCGCGCTGGATAATAAATACCTCTTGCTTTTGCATCGATTTCTGGGTCTCCTAGTTCTTTCGGATACGGTCCCACAGCCCGTGGGAACTTCAGTTTCAACACTAAAACATCTCTAAACATTAGAATGTCAAGGAGATGCTATCTAGAATCCTCCAGTAAATGTTACTATATGTCACAACAAAACTTTTCATGAGGTAAGTAGATAGAAGGATACCCTAAAAGCTTGCATGTTTCATAGTTGTTCCCCAGCTAGTGGTACAGGGGAAAATGCCACTTGTGAAGGTTGTAGAACTTTTCTTCACAAGGGGGAAATTTGATGGCAGAGTGGGTCACTGAGGGTGAGTCTTAGGGTTTTATAGTATATTCCTATTTCCTGCTTACTCTCTTCTATTTCCTGACTAATGATTCAGTGTGATTAATCAGATACTTGCTCCTGATGCCTTGTCTTCCCCACCATAATGGACTGTGTCTTTTGAAACTGTAAGTCAAAATAAAGTCTCCCCCCTTCCCCCACTCTGCCACCAGGACACGCACGGTAGCCGGGCCTCACCACGACCTACGAAAGCTCCACCCCCGCCCACCTCCAGAACCACAGGCAGCCCAAGGGACACAGATCCTCCCACCATCCAGCCAGAACTGCGCAGGGCCTGGGAGGAGGACACCCCCCTGCACCCGGGCCCCGCCCCAGCTCCCCCAGGTTAAATAGCACCCGGCCCACTGACACCCCATCCTCCCTTCCCCCACTCTGTGCCCGGGACATGTGCTGTACAGCCTGGACTAACTCTCGACCTACGTTAGCTCCGTCCCTGCCCACCCCCAGAAACTCAGGCCAAATAATTCAGTTTAGTGAAAAACACACAGAAATTGAAAGATCTTAAAAGTTAAAACGACAATGCCAAAGTCAAAGTGCAAATACATGAGAAACAACACTCAAGTAAACAAATCTCCCACTGAAGGAATTAATCACATAATGTTAGAGTCCAACCAGAACAAACCTATGGAAAATGGCCTAGAAGGCGTGACCCAGGATAACGACCTTCAAAATATGATCACTTGGAGGAGTTGAGAAAAACAGTGCAAGAAACAAAAACTGGCATAGAGCAGTTAAAACAGACTCAAGCAGAGTTTAAAACTGAGCTAAAAGACAAGTTATCTTCAACCCAGACCTCCACAGAGAGTCTTATCAGCAGAACTAACGAAGCAGAAAACAGAATTTCAGACCATGAAGATAAAATGGGAGTATTAACCAACTCAATGGAAGAGGTTGTTAAAGCCAAAAAGATACTTGAGAGAAATATCCAGGAGATATGGGACACCCTGAAGAAGTCTAACATGCGTATTCATGGAATACCAGAGCAAGAATCTCAAAATACCACCCCTGAGGAAATTTTCCAAACGATCATCAAGGAAAACTTTCCTCATCTAAAAAAGGAGAGGCCCATCCATATACAAGAGGCATTCCGCACCCCAAACAGATACAACCAAAACAGAAGCTCGCCATGGCAAATAATAGTTAAAACACTCCACATTCAAGATAAAGAACTGGTGCTGAGAGCTTCAAGGGAGAAAAAACAAGTCACTTTTAAAAGTAAACCTATTAAAATAACAAATGACTTCTCAATGGAAACACTAAAAGCAAGAAGAGCTTGGAGAGACATACTTCAAGTATTGAATGAGCAAAAATGTCAACTCAGCCTGATTTACCCAGCAAAACTATCCGTCATGATCGAGAAAGAAAGAAAAATCTTCCAGCACAAAGACAACTTGAAGGGATACATGTCCACTAAACCAGGTCTTCAAAAAATGCTAGAAATGATACTCAAGCATGAAGAAAAAACAGGCATATCCAGGAGAACAGAAGGCAAGTATAACACCATTAAAAGCAAAGCAATATACTTATAAAAACTACTAAACATAATAAATGTCTGGAATTAAAAATAGTTTCTCCATTATAACACTACATGTTAATGGAATTAACTCACTGATCAAGAGATACAGATTACAAATTTGGATTAAAAATCACAATCCATCAATCTGCTGCCTGCAGAAACCCATCTCACCACAAAAGATAGGCATGCCCTAAAACTAAAAGGCTGGTCAACAATTCTACAAGCTAATGGAAGCAGAAAACAGGCAGGGGTAGCCATTATGCTATCAGACAAAGTGGACTTCAAACCAAAGAAAATTATAAGAGACACGGATGGATACTACATTTTAGTCACGGGTACAATTCACCAGGAATACTTCACAATACTGAACACATATGCACCCAATATGGGCCCCTCCACATTCATTAAGAACACCCTACAGCGTCTAAAGCAAGAAATCAACCCCCAAATGATAATTCTTGGGGACTTCAACACCGCCCTCTCAACATGGGATAGATCAACAGGTCAAAAGCTTAACAGAGACACTTTGGAACTTAATCAAACCCTGAAAGAAATGGACCTTACAGATCTCTATCGAACTTTTCACCCACGAACCAAAGAATACACATTTTTCTCAGCAGCACAAGGAACTTTCTCCAAAATAGATCACATATTGGGCCACAAAATGAATCTACACATATACAAAAAAGTTGAAATTCTAACCTGTGCCCTATCAGACCACCACGGCCTAAAGCTGGACATCCACAACACATCAAACAAGAGAAAATACACTAACTCGTGGAAACTTAACAATATGATGCTGAATGAGAACTGGATTCAGGAAGAACTTAAAAAGGAAATTCAAGATTTCCTGAAAGCGAATGATAATGAAAATACAACTTACCAAAATCTCTGGGACACAATGAAAGCTGTTCTAAGAGGTAAGTTCATAGCTCTTAATGCCTACATCAAAAAAAAATGGAAACATCAGAAATAAACAACTTACTCCTGCAAAAGAAAATCAACAAACCACAATCCAGAACTTCAGAGACTCTATATCAACCACCTAGAACTAGGCCAGACTAATCTCTCCCCATCCTGAAGCTCAGGGACATTTGTGGAAGAGGGGGTGGTAAGAGTGTAAGAGCAAAAGGATAGGAGGAGCAATGATATGCAAGATACTCCACACAAGTTAGGACCGAAGCAATCATAATTGGACTTTGCATGCCCTGCGCAATGTCCAATATACTATTGACCGACCTCACAAAGTCTAGCATCTGCTAAAGGCACCAAGATCCTTAGAGGCAAGGGATTGACAGCCACAGTAGTGTTCCTATGCTTAAGTGGAACACGGGAAAGCGTTTAGGGAAATGCCACTGGGTTCTTTTACGTCACCGGAGAGGAGGACCCAGAGGAGAGTCAGGCGTGCACAATAAAGGACTATCAGGGAATGGGGGCTGGAGGCACTGGGAGATGGGGAGGTAAGGTTAAGGGGAGGGAGAGCAGAGGGTTCAGGGGGAGGAGGAGGGAGGGAGGAAACTGGTGTACCTATTAAGTTTGTATGAGCAGAAATAATAATAAAAATGTATAAAAAAGAAATAAACAACTTAACAATGCAGCTTAAGGCTTTAGAGAAACTAGAGCAATCTGATCCCAAAAGTAGTAGAAGAGAGGAGATTAGCAAAATATGGGGAGTAATATCTGAAATCGAGATTAAGAAAACGATAGAAAAAATCAACCAGTCAAAAAGCTGGTTCTTTGAAAAAATCAATAAGTTTGATACACCCCTAGTTAAATTAACCAAAAGCAAGAGAGAGAAAGTCCAAATTAACAAAACTAGAAATGAACATGGAGTTATCACTACTAATACCCAAGAAATCCAGAGAATTATAATATCATATTTCAAAAACTTATATCTGTGAAGTTTGACAACACAAAAGAGATGGATGAATTTCTAAGTAAATACAACTTACCTAATTGAATCAGGAAGTTGTGAATTATGTAAATAGTCCTATAACATATAAGGAAATTGAGGGAGTAATCTCGAATCTTCCCACCAAAAAATGTCCTGGACCAAATGGATTCAGCACAGAGGTCTACCAGATAGTTAAGGAGTTAATAACACCAATACTCCTTAAACTGTTCCATCAAGTAGCAAAGGAAGGAATACTACCAAATTCCTTCTATGAAGCTAATATCGTTTTAGTTCCAAAACCTAATAAAGATTCACTTGAAAAAGAAAACTATAGGACCGATCTCTGATGAACACAGACGCAAAGATTCTCGACAAAGTCTTAGCAAATCGGATTCAAAAACATATTAAAAACATCATTCACGGGGACCAAGTAGGCTTCATCCCTGGCACACAAGGTTGGTTCAACATACTCAAACCAATAAATTCAATTCATCATGTAAACCAGTACAAAGTCCAAGACAACATGATACTCTCAATAGATGCAGAAAAAGCTTTTGACAAGATCCAACAGCCTTTTATGATCAAAACGCTAGAGACAGTAAGAATGGAAGGAACCTTTATCAATATAATAAAAGCTGTCTACAACAAGCCCACAGCAAGGATTATGCTCAATGGGGAACAATTGGAAGCATTCCCACTTTAATCAGGAACTAGACAATGCTGTCCACTCTCACCACTTCTATTCAATATTGTACGTGAAGTCTTAGCTGAAGCCATAAGACAAGAAAGGGACATAAGAGGGATTCAAATCAGCAAGGAAGAAATCAAGCTATCCGTATTTGCAGATCTTATATGTGAGTGATCCCAAAAACTCCACCAGGAAGCTCCTGAAACTAATACAGAAGTTCATCAAGGTGGCAGGATACAAAATAAATGTGGAAAAATCAGAGGCCTTCCTATATGCCCAGAATGAAAGAAGTGAAAAAGCCTTGAAAGAAACAATCCCATTTACTATAGCCCTTAAAAAATGAAATACCTTGGTATAAACCTAACCAAGGAGGTAAAAGACCTTTACAATGAAAACTTTAAAACCCGAAAGAAAGAAATAGCAGAAGACACCAGAAGGTGGAAAGACCTCCCATGTTCCTGGATTGGCAGAATCAACATCGTAAAAATGACCATCCTACCAAAGGCAATGTACAAATTCAATGCTATACCAATTAAAATCCCAAAGCAATTCTTTAAAGAAGTTGACCAAACAATCTCAAAGTTCATATGGAGGCACAAAAGACCCAGGATAGCAAAGACAATCCTGAGTAACAAAAACGCTGTTGGAGGTATTACCATACCAAACCTTAGTCTATATTAAAAATCCATAGTTATAAAAACAGCCTGGTGCTGGCTCCAAAATAGACACACAGATCAATGGATAAGGATTGAAGACCCAGATATAAGCCCACAAAATTACAGCCATTTGATCTTTGACAAAGGGGCCCAAAGAATCCAATGGAAAAAGAACAGCATCTTCAGCAATGGTGCTGGCAAAACTGGATCTCCACATTCAGAAGAGTAAAGCTGGACCCGTACTTGTCATCATGTACAAGACTTAATTCCAAATGGATCAAGGACCTTGATATAAGGCCAGAGACTTTCAAAACCATACTTGAAAGAATAGGAAACCCCCTCAAGATGATTGGGCTAGGCCAACATGTCCTAAACAGACATCCAATGGCACAGTCACTGCTACCAACTCTCAACAGTTGGGATCTTTTGAAATTAAAGAGCTTCTGTTCAGATAAAGAGATTGTAACACGAGCTCAAAGGCAACCCACAGAATGGGAGAAAATCTTCACTAACCACACATCTGATAGAGCTCAACTGTCCAGAGTGCACAAAGAACTTAGAAAACTAAACACCAAGGAAGCCAATGGCCCAGTTAAAAAATGGGCCCTGGAACTTAAAAGAAACTTTACCAGGGATGAAATTAAAATGTCTAACAAATATCTTTAAAAATGCTCTACTTCTTTAGCCATCAGGGAAATGCAAATCAAAACTTCCCTGAGATATCATCACAAAATCCACAATACAAACAACAACAAATGCTGGAGAGGATGTGGAGAGAGGGTAACTCTCCTACATTGCTGGTGGGAATGCAGGCTCATACAGCCACTCTGGTGAGCCATGTGGCGATTATTAAAGAAGTTAAGGATTGAAATGCCATATGACCCTGCTATTCCACTTTTGGGAATAACCCCCCATGCAGCAAAGGTTCACCTTAATAACACAAGCAGCACTGTTTACAATAGTAAAGTCATGGAATCAGCCCAAATGTCCAACAGTTGATGAGTGGATAAGGAAACTGAGGTACATCTATTCAATGGAGTACTACTCAGCCATCAAAAATGATGAATTACTGGAATTTGCCAGGAAATGGATGTCATTAGAAACAATTATATTAAGGGAAGTATCCCAAACCCAGAAAATTAAGCACCGTACATACTCCGTAATATGTGGCTCCTAGTACCAAACCCACCCAACCCATCTTGAGACACTCATAGGTAAATCTATGTATTACCTACAGTAATTGCAAGGATTATGAACAGGAGGGATGGGGTTGGAGGGCCACACCAGAAACAAGGAGAGAGGAGACCATGTTACAGCAGAGAAAATAGGCCTCCATCAAGGACTGCAATGGGTGACATACAGTGCCCATCAGGATGGAGTGAAGGGCATTGCAGGAGCAGCAAAACTGCAAAAGAAAATCAACAAACCACAGTCCAGAACTTCAGAGACTCTATATCAACCACCTAAAACTAGGCCAGACTAATCTCTCCCCATCCTGAAGCTCAGGGACATTTGTGGAAGAGGGGGCAGTAAGAGTGTAAGAGTAAAAGGATGGGAGGAGCAATGATATGCAAGATACTCCACACAAGTTAGGGCCGAAGCAATCATAATTGGACTTTGCATGCCCTGCACAATGTCCAGTATACTATTGACCGACCTCACAAAGTCTAGCATCTGCTAAAGGCACCAAGATCCTTAGAGGCAAGGGATTGGCAACCACAGTAATGTTCCTATGCTTAAGGGAACACGGGAAAGGGTTCAGGGAAATGCCACTGGATCCTTGTACGTAATCGAGAGGAGGGCCCAGAGGAGAGTCAGGCATGCACAAGAAAGGACTCTCTGGGAATTCAGGCAGGAGGCATTGGATGGATGGGGAGGTAGGGGTGAGGGCAGGGTGAGCAGGGGGTTCAGGGGGAGGAGGAGGGAGGGAGGGAACTGGTGTACCTATTAAGTTTGTATGACCTGAAATAATAAAAAATATATAAAAAATATAGTCTTCCTATCTCAAGATGATTCTTGCTAAGGACTTCATCATAACAATGATAAACATAATAAATAAAGCATTATACACAAGTCCCATACGTGCAGCTTGTAAAATTATTGCATCTTTAATTATATAATGTAAAATACCAGTGCATTTAACAACATCTTTTCTAAATATATGAATTAAATAGTGATTTATGAGAAGAATATGTATATGTATTAATGTGTATATGTGCCAACTAGCTATATGAGACAACCCCAAATTGTATATATTTTAGGTCATGGTGATTGGAAAAACACCATCACATACTTTCTAAGATATTTCAAGGTAATAACTATTCTGCATATATCAAAATTGTTTTGATATTCATAGATGAATGCAAATAAAATTTTAATAAGTAGTATTTATATGTATATGTATTTCTTTCTTTTTATGAGTTACCATGAAATAAAATCTATCTAGGATGAATATTTCCATTCAGACTTATCAAAACTGGCTTTAGATACTGCCCAGAACTTCACAGATGAGATTTTCACTTGAAGAAATGTAAACTCAAGTGTTGCCTTTGAATGTTTAATTCAAAGTATATTAGAAATAATTTCTTTGCTATTCCAACTGTAGCAGCCAGGTTGCTCTTAGTCCTATAAGAGATTTGCCTTCTTAGTTATATACTGCACATTTTTAATAATCTTTATTTCAGAAGGTTAAGCAGCCTATGATATGTTGCTTCTGCTTCAGCATAACCTGGACATGGAAAGTTTCATCTTGACAGTGATTACTGAAATTTGAATTATAACTGTCCCCTATAGGCTCATGTGTTTGGATACTTGTCCCCCAGTGTACATAATGTTCTGAAGATATGTTTCCTCACCTTTCTGTTATTGATTTAGACCCTTACCATATTCACGCAGAAGGAAAGGCCTGATAAGCATCTCGAAGTTAAAGCTGAAGAGCGTAGTTCTAATGCAGCTTTCTCTAAACCAATAGCATACTTACATGTGTAGTGTAGCAAAATTGAAATGTAATGAGTTGCAATAAACACTTCAACTCTAAAGAGCTTCATAAGAAGAAACAAGTATTGTAGTTTCCTTGGTGAGTCTGAAGGCTTTCCATTTAGAACAAAGACTAACAAAGATCAAGGACTTTTCTGTAGGGAGCTGTTGTTGTGGTTGGAATTCTCTACTGCAGTTCACTCTAAGAAGGGAAGGTAGGCACACACACCAGCCTGATGAGGAATCATGGAAGAATCCAAATATCTGTGGTTTGAGGGCTTTCTCAGGCGTGTTGATGTAAAACATGTGAATATTTCCTTCAGGATACAACTAACTGTTCAGTGGAGGGAGAGCAACTGCCTGGTGGTCATTATAAGCCCTTTACATGGCTTTCTTCACGATGACGATGAGGACACATAGGCAGCAAGAGTCTCAGATGTGTGCACTCCAAATAGCATCTAAAAAGGAGTGGCATCTAAAACTACTCTACCCCTTTCAAATGCTTCTGAGGCCAGAGAATCTGCAGACAGCACTGAAAAGGTCATAAACAATGAAAAAATCCCAAACGTGATAGCCTCAAATAACAAGCTGGACTTCCCTCTAGTTTCCTAGTTTCTTCATGCAACCCTTGCCTGACACCAGAGGGAGGCATACTGCAGATGGAAGGAAGGAAAAGAACCTAGGAGAGCAGAGAGGATCCACACCGCTCAGAAACATGGTGGGTGGTCACACTCCTCACAAGCCTCCTCCCATCACTTGTGAAGGCAGATGGAGCTGGTCACGGCTAGATTGGTATAGCACTATTGAGACAAACCAATCCCCTAAATGTCCCAGACACAGAAGACGACAGTGGGTACCAACTACATCTTCCTGCAGGAATATTCTCTGAAGGTCATTGCATGTGAGACTTCGTTTTTCAGTCTGTCTTTACGGATAAGAGATAAAAGAAAAATGATGATTGTTACTATTCTGATGAGTGTGTACTGACAGAAAGTTATTTCTTTTCCAATTAAGGACTACCTTTGGGGAGCTGGGAGTTGCCTCCATGACCAAAATTCTTGTCTCTCAAGCATGAAGACCTAAGATTAATCCCCTAGAAGTCTCTTAAAAAAATCTATGTGGGCCACTCTTAAAATCTCAGCTAGGGGCTGGAGAGGTGGCTCGGGGGTTAAGCCTCCGCCTTGCAGGCGAAAGGTCCTGAGTTCGGATCCCAGATCCCACGTATAGACGCCAGGCGGAAGCAGGGGCGGCCTGCGTTTCTGGTCCTGGTAGGGCGGAGCCTGTGAATCCCCGGGCAGAAGGAGGTGGAGGCGTCCATGGTGGTTCGCTAATTCGTCCGTGGTTCTACACACACACACACACACACACACACACGCGCGCGCGCGCACCCGCACATACACACGCACATGCGCACAGTTGAATAAATAATAATAAAAAAAATCTCAGCTATAAGGAGATGAAAGGTATAGAAAAGTGTATACCTGATCAACTGACCAGTTTGTCAACTAATTCAGCCTGTTTGTCAAAGTTCCAGGTAAATACAAGATCAGACTATGTTTCAAAGAAAAAGTAAAAAAACAACTTGAACAGTGACTGATACCAGACTTTGTCTCTGACCTCCTTAGACACATGTGTACTCAATCCACACAAATATACGTACACAATTCATATCTTTCTCCCCTCTCTCTCTCTCACTCTCTTTCACACACACATACACACACACACACACAAGCACACACACATACTAACTTTTGTTCTAGAATTCATCAAATAAAAAAATGAACAATATTTGAAAGTTTAGCTTACAGTTATTGTAAAAATAAGACTGTCCATGCAAATATTCTGGGAACACAGATCTATAACCAAAATAACATAAAAATGAGTCTTATTATCAAACCAGGATACACATTTTTCCAAATTTAGAAGTCACTTTTTTTTTCAAGCTATGAATTAGACTTCAGCCTTGGCAGATTTAAAGGGTAATTCATTATGGTATGAGATGGCATGCAATGTATTTATTGACATTTCAAATTACAGCATTTTCAATGAGAAAGATATCTAATTTTGAGCTACTAAAACAGCATGATGTAGTCATATATTTCTGTTGAATAGTAATCACTTGTATATGGGGCTCTTATTTATGTCTAGTACCTAAGATAGGAGTTCTATGCACTAAAATATTGATGTTAAGTAGACAGGAAACTACTGTTGTGATTATTAACATGCTTCCCTTCAATTTAAAAATGCTAAAGAATTCCATGATATTTCAGCATTTAAGTAGTCTTGCCAGCTCAATAAAAAATACAAAATCATTATTTCCTGACATTAATGAAGTCAACTTTTCCTCACCATTTGAATAGGCAATTGAATGAGGGGACTCAAAAATGCATTAAAAACAGGTCAGCTGTTCTGCATTTCCAACAATATGTCCATAATTCCATGAAGGGTAATCTTGAACCATTTTTCAGAGCAGCCTGTACATCTTTATCTTAAAATTCCAAATGTTTCAACAATAGACAATTGTTAGGAACTAGACAATTATTTTTCTGCACCCACTGATTAATGACTTAGTCTATGACACAGGGAGAAGCCGTAGAACAAAGGCGTCCATTATAATAATGCACAGGCATTAAACTGTCTTCATTAATGGGATCTTCTGAATTTGGCTTAGTAGAAAGCCAAATATGCCATAAAGGAAGTGAAGAGGTAAGAAATTTAAGCATATTTTGAAACTCACTTGATAAGAAGATTAAATAATATTCTGGCCTCAATTAAAATTCCCTTTCTCTCTCTGTTTCCCATCTCTTCCTTTTTCCCTCTCCCTCTGCTTTTCTGACTATCCTCCCTCTCTCTCTCTCAACACACCCTTATACAATATTAACCCAGTAAAAGTTATCAAAAATTACATTTTAACAGTATAAGAAATTAATGCATTTAAAATGACAATGTTACTGTCATTTGAATTCAGGAGAATGGTATTTTATATAATTATATTCTTTTGAATAAAAAAGTAATGTAGCAACAGAGAGGTGATATTGGTTATCTCATTCAAGTAACCTTACCTGCTCGGTAGTTTATGTAATCATAGAAGGGAAGGCAAAGTTTTAGAACACATGATGGTTTTTTGAAATATCTGGGCAATGAACTTTGGTAATAGAGTTTCTACTTATGACAGAATAATTGTAAAGTGCATTATGATTATCATATTACTATTTTTATTATTTTATTTATGAGGGTGAGGGTGAGAGCAGTGCATGTATGTGAAAGTCAGAGGATAACTTTGAGGTGGTTGTCTGCTTCCACTATGTGGTCTCTGGGACTAAGGTCACCAGGCACTTTTATCTGCTGTCATCTCACTGGGCCAAGATTATCATACTATGCAACTTTCTCCAAAGTCGTTGCTCAGGTTCCCAACAAATTTGCTTGTGTTGATCACTTGATTTGCTTTCCCCCCAGTGACTGAAAGACTCAAACTTACAGTAAATCAAAGAAAACAATCACGGTGATGTTTAATCTAGCAGTTGGGGGAGGGGCTGGAGAGGTGGCTCAGGGGTTAAGTCTCTGCCTTGTAGGCAGAAGGTCCTGAGTTCATATCCTAGACCCCACGTATAGAAGCCAGGTGGAAGCAGGGGGCGGTCTGCGTTTCTGGTCCTGGTAGGGTGGAGCCTGTGAATCCCCGGACAGAGTAAACAAGGAGGAGGTGGAGGCGGTCCATGGTGGTTCCCAAATTCGCCCGTGGTTCTACACACACACACACACACACACACACACACAGCACACATACACGATTGAGTAAAAAAAAAAAAAAAAAAATCTAGCAGTTGGGAAACTTGTCCCTATGGAAGCCACCTTGAACGCTTTGCCTCATGGTCGCATTAATTTTCATGGCAACCACAGAAAGTAGGAACTACAAACATTCTCATTTTACACAGGAAGATAATCTTTAGGAAGTTTGAGTACTTTTTAATATGCAAATGTAGTATGCAAAAATGCAAAAAATGCTAGCAAATCTGAAATTCTATAGGTGAATTTTATATTTTTAAATTTTTCCTTGTTATAAATGATCCTCGCTGCCGTCCTTCCCCCCTCCTTTATTCCCTTCCTTCCTTCCCTTTCTCATCCCTTCCCACCTTTCCATCCCTCCCTTCATTGGTACAGCCTGTTCCTTCCTATTCTCCTATCCTTTGGCTTCTATGGATCCCAGGGTTCTCTCTGAATTATCTGTTCTAGTGGGGGTTCAAGCCTCTGTGGCAAACCAAGAGGTTCTTCCTTGGGCAGACCTATTCCCCTACCTCTGTTTGACCCCCTCGACCCTAAGGATCCTATTCCTTGAAATTACTGCTCTTGAGATTAACATTAGTCTATGGAGGCATGTTGATATATCCACCATGCACGTCTGATGAGGTCAAGTTTTATTGCCAAGAGTTCCTGGCTGTAGCAGCCCAATATTGAGTGGAGTGTTTTGTCCAATGGTAGACCACCTCACTTTAGGCTTTTCCCATCTTATTGACTCCTCTTCCACAAAGTTCCCTGAGCCTTCAGATAGGATGAGGTTTGGCTGGCCTGGTTCCAGGTGAACATTGTATGATCACTGGTGTTCCACATTCTGGTTGTTTGTTGTTGGCTATTTTGCTATTCTTGCTCTTTGAGGCAATTAATTTGTTAAATTTTCTGGGCATTTAAGCCTGAAAGACATTGTCCTGGATGTGTTCATATGCTCTCAGTGAATTAAGACTTCAAGGAAGGCTTGGAGAACCTCTTATTAATTCTTGTAAAATATTTCTATGTTTCTTTCAATCGAGCAATTCTCACTCAACTCAAAAGACACAGTGGTTGGAAGTTGAAGTGGGAACTGATGGGCAGTAGGGGGAAAAAGTTGGATAAATTAATAGAAAATCATCAGAAGTTTCAATGAAAACGCTTTCTATGTTAATCCCCTGCTGGCCCACTGTCTGTGAATATTTCTCTTTCTGTAACTGATTTCTCCTCCCCAATATTTCTTCATGTCTGGATGAAGACAATGAGCATCTCTATTCATTAGTCTGCTGCCAGTGTGTTCTACGCATAGAGGCTTGGCTCTGTAGAAAACATGCTCATCAGTGACCCTAACTTCTCACAACTTTCAAATCTCTCAACACATATCACACACACATATACACACATATTCCTAAGATCCCTAAATATTTATCATATTGGAATGTGCAAATGAGATATGACTATGTATCCTAAAAAAGAGCATAAAGGAACAGATTATTGTGTGCACTATTTGAACGTCTTTAGAATATAATACTAGTGACCACCCAGAGTGCTGGTGAAGGGAGGGAGGAGATGAGTCTCAGCAGGACTAGGACCAGGTCACGTAGTCCAGGCTGGCCTGACTTATGTAACTGAGCGTGACCTGTTTGAATGCTCCTGTCTCCAGCTTCCTATTGCTGGGTTTATAGGCATGGAATACCACATCAATTTTTGGTTCACCTTTGTAACTTTTCTTCAATTGGAATGTTTTCTGGCTTTAATTTGTAAGATTTACATGGAAATTGCAGACTTTTACAAATCTTAATTTGGATACTTTTCTTGGAAAATAAAACATTAGGTTGTTAAGTAGCTGCCTTTTTATGTTTATTTATCTTTTTAGTTTCTCTGAGATCTGACTAACCCTCCACAGGATACATGGATAATATTAATTTTATGCACCACTGAGCCATTTCTTCAGAGACTAATTTTACCTTAATAAATAATCATACTTTAGTTTATTTGCATTTGTTCAAACTTCTTAGTCTTCAAGCAACAAAATTATGAATTCTACAAGAAACTATCATGTAAACGATTCTTAAAATTTTTTGTACTTTATGATACCTGCTTTTACCCCTTACTATTGATTACATTAAAAGCTATTAACAATGTAATGCCTGTTAAATTAAATAAATCCCTAGTGTAAGGGAGGCTTTAATTGCATTAACTCCTTTCTGTGTATCTTCTAGGAATGATGGGGCAACAGGCATTCTGGAAAGTCACCGAAATTTTATCCCTCTTAGAATAGGATTTACAAATTGTTAGCCAAAAAGCTCACATAAGCCAATGAAATGCCTATATTCATCATAGGCAATGTCTTTTCTCAGAGACATGAGAGACTATTGTGGATATTTCCTCTCTTTATTTTTACTTTCACCTTATTTAATAGACAGACATATTTGTCTCTCAACATCATGTTACTGGATCAATTTATAAAAGACTAAAGGAATTTTTATTTCTAAATTTTATATCTAAGTGTACTTTTATTTATTTATTTTATTACATTTTTATGTGTCTATGTGTTAGGTTATACGTGCGCCACAGTGCACATGTGGAAATCAGAGAACAATTCCAGAAGTCAGTTCTCTCTTTCTACCTTGTTGAGGTAGTTTCTCTCTTATTACTTTTGCTGTTATGTAGTACACCCGCATTAGTTGCACCAGGAGTTTCTTGCAATTTTTCTGTCTCTACAGCCTATAAAAGTGCTGTGATTACAGATGTACATCACCACATCCAACTTTAATGCATAGGTTCTGGGCATCAAGTTTAAGTAATCATGTACGTATAACTGGTGCCCTTACCCACTGAGCCACCTCTAATCCTCTTACAGCTATTTTTAATTCTTTTGTTGTTATTGAAAAAATGTGTATGTATATGGGATGAGATATATATATATAGATATAGATATAGATATAGATATAGATATAGATATAGATATAGATAGATATATATATGCATTCAAGTATGTGTAGGAAAGCACATGTGAAGGAGAATGCATACATATCCACATGTGCATGGGAAGTTCCAAAGCTGACATCAGGTATCATTTTGGATATATCACTTCTTTTATTATTAAAACAGGGTCTCTCAGTCAAAACAAGAACTTTCCATTTGGCTAGTTAACTTGCCCTAGGAATACCCTGTTTTTCCCTTCCCAGTGCTAGGATTACTGGCAACCCAGACACCTGCTTGGCTTTTATATGAATTTACAAATAATCAGTTTAAGGTTAGCAATCAATATAAAACCTCTCTTTTAGGAGATAGCTATTGTAATGTTCCACAGCACTGAAAAGTGTGTATAGGATTCGAGTTGGTAATGCTTCATCTGACGGGAAGGAGCATGGCCCAGTGCATGTACATCACTGTGCAACTTGTATGTTTCTCATAATACTAATTTGCTGGTCAATAAGATAGCCATAAGTTTATTGATAAACAATCCACTCTGGCTTCTAAACAAATGAATTGTCAAAATTCCATTTTTATATCTCATATATAGTCATTGAATCAAATTATTAATAATTAAAACATACAGCTATAGAAGAGCAGTCCATTAGTTCAGACTTTTATAGAAACCAAAAGCATTTTGATACAAAATATTTTGTAATTTTATAAACATAATTAGTCATAAAAGCAACTGTGAGTTTGTTCCCAAAATAGTAGGAAGGTTTGCTTTGATAATTAATATAGTCCATGGTCAGCCTCATGGGTAAATTTGAAAATACCACTTTCACTTCTTATCCCACTGACTTGACAGTTACTTTTGGGTCAATGGGAAATGAGTACAGGTAATAACTGCCATGTCTGAACAGGAGTTCTGAATGCCATTTCTCCAATAGGTTATCATTCCTTTCCTTTGCTATCTTGAATACAATAAATCCTCCTATGGGTTTTGTCATATCTCTATATCTGAGATAGAGGCGATCTTGTGGAGCAAAGTCACACTAGACACAAGATGCAATTGATAATAGACCTTTGTGAAAGCAAACCAATTAGATCTGATATCTTGAAGCCTCACCTAGAAAAAGAGGACAAATACACTCAGTATTGTGTTGGTACAACTGATAAAAATCAACCTATCATTGTTTCTAGAACTCCCTCGATTCTTCTTCCTGTTGGGAGTGGGGTGGTCCAATCATGGACCCTGGAAGTAGGAGCAAGATCAGCCTAAATATCTTTCAAAAATGAAAGAGAGAGAGAGAGAGAGAGAGAGAGAGAGAGAGAGAGAGAGAGAGAGAGGAGAGAGAGGAGAGAGAGAGAGAGAGAGAGAGAGAGAGAGAGAGAGAGAGAGAGAGAGGAGAGAGAGAGGGGAAAGAGAGAGAGAGAACAAGAGAGAAATCATTTTCCCAGTATAGGTAAGAGTCAAGGGAAATGGGGTGTGTAGAATTTGATTGTGTAGAGTTGTGGTAGCTCAGTTGGTTGTGTGTTTTCCTCACATGTAGAAGCCCTGGGTTTGATCTCTAGCAATGCATAAACCTGGGTGGTGGCATACATCCACAGTCACATCACTAGTGAAATAGAGTCATAGGATCAAGGTCATCCTCTACAACATAGTGAATTCCAAGCATGTCTGGGCTCCATAGAAGCCCTGTCTCCAAAAGAAAAATAGATCCCTTAACATATTTAAGTGATATCACAGAATTTTGAGGCAGATAATCATGTTTGTGTTTGCAAACTCTGATCATCAAAATCATTCTATTGCTCAGGCACAAATATTTTTGTTCCTATTAAAATGCCTTTGAGAACTTCTTTCAAACTGTTTATCAATCCCTCCTCCTAGTTTCTTGAAACAAAGCTAACCATACTGTGCCTGAAGTCTCTTTCCAGGTCTCTAAAAATGTATGTGTGCAGCATCAGGTGAAAACATAGCTCGAGGTAATTGTATCATCAATAAATGTGGAGTGACTGAAGGAAATCTCACCTATTAAATGTGGAGAACTCAATCTTGTCAACTACTAATTTTAGCTCCTGATATTCTCTTGTTCATAGCAAACTCAAAAGAATTTTCTAGAAGAATTTTGTGAATTGTTAGTTACCTTTCATAAGCCACGTTTTACTCATACTACATTAGCTGGTTCTCCTTGAAAAACCATGGTGTGCATGTTCCCTACAATGTACCTTCTGTTTGCCTTACCTGCAACAAATACTCAAATATTCCCTACAAAGTACCTTGTGTGTATATTACTTGCAACCAATACTCAAGTATTTCTTTGCCAGTTACAATTCTGTTCCCAGTAATGTAGAATTATGAAATTGCTAACTTAATAACTAAAAAATTCTCAGTAACCTACTTTATCTGTCTAGGCAAAAATAAGTGTTTTGTCTTTTTGTCCATTTAAAAATGTTTATTTCTATATTTTACAGAAGAAGAAGTATTTGAAGAAATAAGTACAAAACTAGAGAGAAAGAGCAGAGGGACTAGGGAGAAAAATAAATAAAAAGATAATGTGACATGTATATATTAAAAATTCACAATGAATCAAATTACTTCATAAGCTCAGATAAAAATTAATTTAAAAATATATTCCTTAAAGAATAGAAAAAATAAAAATTTATTTTATTTTCATGAATATGCATACACAAATATTCTGACATCACTTTGCACATTTGGTTATCAAAGGAATGACATACCTATCACCATACCTTTTTCTTTATTCTGATAGGAGATTATACAAAATAAAACAACAGACTCTTTCCTCATATTTTACATTTAGATTCAGAATATCTATTTTTTTTACTTGACAAGGCACTATACATTGCATGCTTTTTTACAATTTACTCCTTAACTATTATGAAACTTTTCTTCCATTCATTGATGTGATCTTTCATTAGTTCCATAGTATAGAAATATAAATCTGTCAATTTTCAATTTTCTACAGTCAAATTTATTGGTACTCTAAAAACTTTATTGTTTCATGATTTCATTCCTTATCTGCAAGCTGTATTTTTATCAAACATTTTTTTCTGGAACTTCAGCCTACATGCACCTAAGCCACCAAGACGGGTATTTTCAGAAAGAAATGTCTAGGAGAAACATCTTTACAGAAGAAATTGTCTCCAACCCCTGATCCCTTTTATCAATACTTAGAAATAAATTTCTTCTTGTTTTCATTGCTTCTGTTTTCTTTCTCTAATTTTAAATCTTGTTCTTAATGAGATCATCGTAAGGCAAAGCAAGAACATTGCTGATAACTTTAGAGTATTGCTTTTGTTCTCAACAGTTCTGCTCTTCAGTGACCTCCTGTGGCTGCACAGGAGAGAGTCCATTCTTGAATGTCACAGGTTTGAGTCATTGGTGTGTATGGCTCCTGTGTGTGTGTGTGTGTGTGTGTGTGTGTGTGTGTGTGTGTCTGTGTGTGTGTGTATGTTTGTATGTGTATAGACACATGTATGTTCACACACTGAAAAGACTGAAATGAGCTGCTGCACTTACCTATCTCAACCTGGAGCAAAGGCTATTTAAAATCTGACAAGATCAATCCTTCCTAGAACCCAATAATAGAAAACCAGCACTGTTTAGGCCAAACAGACATCATGAGTTCTTAGAATTTACAAGGGCGCCAGTACTCAATCACTGTGAAAAATCTCAGTTGAACTTTATTAGGAAACACACTTGTGACATGAAGATGAAAAAAAAAAAAAAACACTGAGTACTATTTTTAAAAGAACAGGAAAGCAACACGTGTTTCAATAAGGTGAATTCATTTATCACAAAGTGTTGTTTTTAAAAAAGCAACATTTTGAATTCAAATTACTGGTATCCCTAAGGCTTGAGACTGTGGAGATCATTTTTGTGAAAGGCTTTGTTTATTTATGGGGGGAAGAGACAGAGATGTAGGCAGAGATAGAGACAGAACAAAGAGAGAGAAAATATATCAAGTTCTTATGTGGAGGTCAAAGGACAACTTTCTGAAGTCAGTTCTTCCATCACTTGGGCTTCCGGGGTCAAACTCAGGTTATCAGGCCTGTGAGCAGGTGTCCTACCTGCTGAATTATCTCAGCAGCCCCATATTTTGATATATTAATATGCAAGCTTTTCTCTTTTTTTCCCCTCCTTTATACTGTCTTGTATTTTGCATTGCCCCAACTCTCTTCAACACAAGCGCTGAGTTCAAAGACAACATAAATTGTCCTAGTGCCCAGTGCTAACCCCTCACACATAGGACAGTGCCCACCAGGAGAAGGGAACTGCGCTTCCTTCATGCAAGCTCTGAGGTTAACGCGCGTGGGAGGAGGAGAGTAGGTGAACGCAGAGGTCAAAAGAATATTTGCCCCTCTATTCAGTCAGGCACTGTCCTTTAATAAAATTAATGATTCCAAGACAAAAGATGGAGTTATTTTCCTCTTCCAAATATGAGGCGGTAACAGGAACTCTAAAGGGGGAGATCATTTCTGCACCCCACGCCCTAGCCAGCCCCAAGTCCACTCTGTGAGCTCACTGGGGCCTTTCCCATGCAGCTTTCCTTCTTCACACAGTGTACCACACTGACCTTTGCAGCTTACTGCAGCTCAGCACAAGCAAACAGGACTTGAGTCACTGCTCCCCCATAGCATAACAAGCCAGTGGTTATGACCCCTTGTGTCCGGAAAATACACTAGAGCAGTAATTGTGGATGCTTCGTGTCCCATGTATTATAGTTGACAGGGGTCAACATTAGCTGCCTGGCCTTTGTCCGGTGCTCAGAGAGTAGCATCTCTTCTTTTGCTGGGTTGAGAAAATGTTAAATAGCCTCAATGTGGGCCATGCTTTTGTGACACAGGAAAGACAAAAGTCATTTTACACTGAGACTTTGTTTACAACTGTGAAAGAGAGCTCGAATGGAGAGCCTTTTCCACTAACAAAACTTAAATACCAAAAAAACCATCACATGCAAAAGTGAATGAGTCTTGTTAATTTACCTTGTAAATCAATTTGGGAAGCAGAGATTATTCTAGAGTCAAAAAGAAAAATACCACTCTTTCCTACCTAATGCACTGGGGATAGGGATCAGAAAATGTGGTGAACCCATTCAAGTTAACACATGTATACACATAAGCTTGAGGACATTTTTCAATTTGATCATAAGTAATTGCACAATTGGTGAATCGCAAATTTGCAATCTTTTGCCAATGAAAGGCCTCCAGCCAGACTTCTAAATATTATTCTTAATCTTTTCTCCAAGAGAGCATTTGCATAGAGATTTCGAAAAAAATGAAAAAGAAACTTTATATACTGAGAGTAAGTACCTGTGAAAAGGAGCAAAATTACAGAAAGCATCTAAGCTTGAAAAAGCTGAACTGATATTAAATATAGAGAAATTTGAAAGTCCTCTTTCTTTCATTTATTTCCACTTGCACTAGAAATAAACTTCTTAGCAACAAAATGGATCAGAGAAAAAGTGTGTCATAAATATGAAATTCAAGACTTGGGAAATAAACACAGAGCTATTAAAATAAATTTAAAATGTATCTTTCTAGAAGTGAATATCATGAAAAGTTCTACTCTGAGTTACAGGTGAGACTACATAGAATAGAGCAGTTAATATCCACACATAGATATATTTAGCAGTAAATTATAGAAAGGATATTAACACAGTTTTAATAATCATAAAATATAATAGTATGTCAGGAATTATTTGCTTTTAGAAATATGGATGTATGGGGATTTTTCCTCATGGATATTTTTTAAAAGTTGCCTCCTTTCTGAATTTCCTGGAACATCCTGTGGAATTGTTCTGTGTCTGAACTTTCCATAAGGAAAAGACTTGGCTGTGTTTGAAAGCACAGTCAGGAGTCCAAGATTCCATGTCCTTTTCAGCATCCAAATCCTTCTTCCTTAACCATTTAGCTCCCAAGGTAAGCTTGTGTACCATCTATTCTCAGGAATTTTCTTCAAATACCATGCAAATATGCTCTTTTTACACTAATAATTTGCACATGTACCCTCACACATATGGTCAATACTTCCCAGTCTCTGTATTAAAAAAAGAAGTGTGTAATGAAATAATTTCCCACTATCTTGCTTTACTCAAAGGAATCTTTCCTAGCGCACCATTTCCCATGAACTTGTCTGTGAATCACTGCTGCTTTTATCCTCTCTTTGTCTTACTTACAGTGTTGTTCCATGTTTAAGCCAATTTTTTTGGAGAATTTTTTATTTCCACTCATACAAACTTAACAGGTACACCAGTCCTCCCTCTCCTTCCACCCACCCACTCCTCTGTGCCCCTCTCCCTAATTCTTTTTTCTGTTTCTGTGGGGGGGGGCTTGAATGTGTCAAGGTGTACAGAAGGAGGTCAGAAGATCTTTGGGCATCACTCCTTGCCTTTTCACCTTGTATAAGACCTGGTTGCTTCATTTCTGCTGTGTAAGTCACAATGGCTGGCCCAAGAGCTCCTTGAATTTCTCTGGTCTTTGCCTCCCATTTCCTGTAGGTTCACCAGCATTACACAAACTTTCTCACTACCTACCAGTTTTACATGGGATCTGGGATCTGAGCTCAGGTCCCTAGGTTTGCACAGCAAGCACTTTTCTCACTGAGGTATCTCCTCCTATGGCCCTATTAATTGATAGCTATTTACAGATTAAGAGAAAAGGGAAGTGTGAAATATGCATATATGTGCATATATACATTGATATGCTAGTAATCAAACAAGTAAAATCCTAACACACAGTATGTATCAATACAGAACAAATTGGAAAGTTGTGAGTTAAATGAAAGAAGCCAGGTATAAAAACTAATATCATATATTCTTACTTGAATGCAAAACAAAACATTGATTTCATAAAAATAGAGAGTAGAACAAAATAAAGTCAGCAGCACCAAAGAGTTTATACAAATGAATAGCAAAATAAACTTAGGAGGGATTTTTTTTTTCAGTGTTCTACAGCACAAAAGTAGCTGTAATCTATAAAGATTTATCATGTATCTCACAAAGACTAGAAGAGTTTAAAGGTATTTGCATCTGCAAATGATAAATGTTTGAAAAATGGAAATTATAATTTCTCTGATTTTGCCATACATATATATGTATTTGCTTGTACATGATAATCAAATATACACTTATAAAAATAAGTATAGACATTATGTGTCAATCTAAAGACACGTAAAAGCAGAACAATAACTTCTCTAGAGAAAACTACTGTAGGCATTTCAATGGCTTCCAAATGGACATGATTCAATTCCCATGCATAAGTATGCAAATTACTGACGTCACCTTTACCTTATTTGACCAAGTCTCAGAAATGAACAGTCCTGTGAATGCTGAGTAGAACAGCAATATTCTTTCCCAGGAGGCAAAGCAGCAATCCTAAGCCACCCTGTATGGATGATAGGGAACGCTCGTGCTCCAACCTTTACAGACAATGGAGAATATGATCCTCAGCCCCCTGTGGCAGATGGTGCTGAATGGGGTCCTTGTGGAATAGTAGCTCTTAGCAAAAAGGTGATACTCATTCTTCTGTGTAAATGGTGAAGAATCACTATCAGCAGCTTTTGTGCAGTTACTGCAGGCAAGTGGTCCTCAAATTCCCTCTGGAGATATGACAAAATGGACAGATGTGGCCCTCTGCTTCCCTTGGGAGATGTACGGACACAATTCTCAACCTCTCTCTGTAGATGCTGCAGAATAAGGGTCCCTTCTGTAGATGTTAAAGAAAGATGTAAAGAAGAATAAAGCTTCTCTCTGTAGATGTTTCAGATTGTGGTCCTCAGTTTCTCTCTATGAGTGCTGAAGAACAAAGATCTTCAGCCTCCTCATCTAGACACTGTGCAATTGTGGACATCGTCATCCTCCTTAGAATCGGAACAATAGTGGTTCTCAGGCTTCTTCCACAGATCCTGCAACACACGAGATTTCCACCTCCCTCTACAGATGGCAATGAACAGTGGCCATGAAACTTAGTTGGGCATTCACATATCTGTGGAAATTTTAATGGTGCCAATGCTTCAGATCCCAACTTCAGATATTTCAATTAGTCCATGGTGATTCTTTCTATTCCATTATTTAAAGTCCTCTGTGGGTTGTTCTGGTTAAAAATAATGAATCATAGATAAGAGAAAGGAAGTAGCTCTGTAATAACTTATGAACTTCTGCAGAGATTTTCCAATTTTAACAAATCTGACAAGCATTTGTTTTCTGTTCATTTTTGCCTGGGTATGAGTGTCTAAGTGCTGAAAAATGACTTTAGCCGACTGGAGGATCTTGTGTTGTGAGCTCTTGTTGAATGAAATTGAGCCATGATAGATCAATGAGCTATATTAACTATACCGACTCAGACATCTATGAAAAACAGTATTTCTGGACGGCTGGTGAAATCTATCAGCAGTCAGAATAATTAGAGTTACATAATGTCTCTAAAGATGCATATCATTTAGAAAGACTTTCACTTTCAAGAGCACTCAACCTCCAGTATCGTGACATAATAGTCTTCATCTTTAGCAGAATAGCTTTTGTTACAAAGGGGGCTTACAGAATCATGTCCTTTGTTGTACAGTTGGGAACGGTGCTAGATATGTACCTTCCATAAGGTGTCTGCTAGTCTTGAATGCTTTATTCAAATATTTACTTCCTTTCCAATATTTCTAAAATCAAAGATGATTTTGAAAAGATTTTTTTCACCTGAAGTCAATTAATGTCATAAATCACATTTTGGGATATAAAATATTTATCTGTTCAAAAATATTTTAACAAATTTGTAATCTGATCAAAAATATTTCAATGAAGATTTTATTGTGACTTATTATTTATATGAATATGGAATATGATCTAAAATCCTCTGGCTAATATTTTATTATAATTAGCCTATAACATCATCTAAAGCACTGTAATCAATCCTTTAGATCAAATTCTTGGTAAGAAGAAAAGTTACATTAAAAATGGAGATTCCATCCAATTTTCCCCAACTCTGGGCATCCTCTCTTCTTAGCATCTGGCATTACTCTGACACATTTGCTCATGAACATTGCTGTAAACATTGTCTATTTTCTTCCTCATTATCCAATCCCCATTTTGTTTACTTATGCTTCCAAAATTCCATCATATCTTCAACGATTGTCCTACAAACTCTTGCTATCTTATGCATCCTTTCCTTTCTCTTTCTGTCTGCTTTTCCATTCTGGAAACTTCCCTCTCATTTCTTCAAGCTCCTCAGACATACCAAGCTTGCAAAAAGCCACGGTCCATAGTCACAGGGCTTGTCCTTTCTCCCATTCCTCAGAATCCTTAACTCTGCTCTAATTGCTCCTTGTTCTTGTAGTCAGTCTGCTTTCTTTTTAGAGCTCTTCGTGTTTTAATTTCAGCCATTTCAGATTCCAGTTGGATGATTCCAACCCATTTGCCTTTTCAGAGTCTGTTTCTAGAGCTATCTTTGGCTCTTCAAATGGTGCTTTTTGTCTTTCAGTGAATCTCAGTTTTGTTATTTTTGCAATAAGACAAATATGGTACACAGAGTAAAAGCAACTGAAATGAACAAACATTTAGGGAGAGAATTCATGTTTGTGTGGCTAAAGGTTAAGCCATGTCTCATACTTGTTCTCGATGAAGGTGGTGTGTCCACTGATTTTCTTTTCTTTTTTTTATTTTTCTCTCACATTTTATTTTTTTTTCCTAATCGTACATGCTCAATAGTTATCCCAGTCCTCTCCCTCTTCCTCCCCTCCTCCCCTCCCAAGTCGTCTCCCATTGCACTCTCTCCCCTTCCCCCCATTACTTTCATACCCCTCCCTTCCTCCCTCTCTCCTCATGCCTCTCCCTTCCTCCCTTCCATTCCCTGAAGCATCCTTTTATGTGGAAGCCAAATTTCCTTCTGAGTCCTCCACTCTAGGAGGGGTAAGGACTCAGTGGCATAGCTAGGAGCCCTTTCTTGGGCTCCCTGTTAGTACAGAAACTCTATTATGACTGTTAATCCCTTGTCTCTAAGGATCCTACTGCCTGGAGCCTTCTCCCCTGTGATCCATGCTAGACTTTGCGGGGCCATTGACATGTCAGCCATTGTGCAGGTCAAGCAAAGTCCAATCCTGGCTGCTGCAGCCCTAACTTGTGTAGAGTATCTTGTATATCGTTGGTCTTCCCCATCTTTAGGCTCTTATGATCTTGCCGCCCCCTCTTCTGCAAGGTTCCCTGAACTTTAATATGGGGAGAGATTTGACTGGTCTGGTTCCAGGTGAATAATTTAGGACCTTTGGTGTTCTGAATTATGGTTTGTTGTTGTAATGCTGGAAAGAATGTGGAGAGAAGTGAACTCTCATACCTTGCTGGTGGGAATGTAGGCTTATACAACTACTCTGGCGATCAGTATGGCGATTTCTAAAAAAGTTAAAGATTGAAATGCCATATGACACTGCCATACCGTTACTGGGAATAGCCCTCCATAATGCAGAAATTCACTACAGTGACATGAGCACAATCATGTACATTGCAGAACTATTTACAATAGCAAAGTCATGGAATCAACCCAAATGCCCAACAGTTGAAGAATGGATAATGAAAATGTGGTACATTTATACCATGGAATGTTACTCAGCCATCAAAAAAGATGAGTTAATGAAATTTGCCAGAAAATGAATGGAATTAGAAAAAATTATATTGAGTGAAGTATCCCAAACACAGAAAGTTAGACACTGAATGTACTCCCTAATAAGTGGATCTTAGTTTGAAACCCACTTAATGACGTATTCAAAGTTTAATCTCTGTAATACCCACTGCAATTGCAAAGGACTATAAACAGGAGGGAAGGGGAAGGAGGACCTCAAAAGAAAGGAGACAGGGGATCACACTTCAGTAGAGCAAGTAGGCCATGGTCAGGTATTGTGTAAGTAGCAAGACATCTGGTATAGCTCATTCTCACATCCCTTCGTGGTCACTTGGGACTGAATGGGTTTAATCTCAGCAATCATGGACGATATCCTGGAAAATAGATGATAACCATGTGGCAAATGGGACACTGAACCTTCTCCCCCCCCCAAATACTGTGTCTTATTCTTATTCTTCCATCTACCTTTGAGTATCCTCTTATATTAAGATCATCATTTAAAATATCCTTTATCTGGGCTGGAGAGGTGGCTCAGGGGTTAAGCCTCTGCCTTGCAGGCAGAAGGTCCTGAGTTCGGATCCTAGACCCACGTATAGACGCCAGGCGGAAGCGGGAGCGGCCTGCATTTCTGGTCCTGGTAGGATAGAGCCTGTGAATCCCAGGGCAGAATAAACAGGAGGAGGTGGAGGCGGTCCATGGTGGTTCCCGAATTCGTTCGTGGTTCTACACACACACATACATACATACACATGCATACACACAAAATTGAATAAATAATAAATTTAAAAAATTCTAAAAAAATGTCTTTTATCTTTGGTTAGGAGGTGACCTTCAATACCAATAGGGGTGCAGTCAAGGGCAGTACACTGATCTTATCTTCACCCTCTTGTTTTTTTTTTTTCTGGTTTGTCCTAGAGTTTTCCTCTTATACATGGCCAGAAATAAACAACTCCCTTAGGCTTACCTAACTATTATAATACTGGAGTCCTGTGGGGAAATGGGGTAGTGGTGAAAGGGAAAGGGCTCTGCCCACCTGTGTTTAGAACTCTTCTGTACGGACCTTAATCACCTGTACTGTAACCTGTAAGATGAGTCACATCCCTTCCCCACCCTCCCATCTTCATCCCTCCTCTTCATTTCCTTTGCTTCCTTTCCCTTCCCCTCCTTCTTTCCTTCCCCTTTACTTTCTTTTCTCTTTATTTCCTCTCCTCCTATATACTTCCTTCTATCTTCTTCTCTCTACTCTTCCTTCATTCCTTCCATCCTTTCTCCTTTCCTCCTTCTTTCCCTCTATCCTTTCTTTTTTGTTTTACATTCTTCCTTCCATTTTTGTCTCTTTCCCTTCCTTCCTTCCTTTCATCTTTCTTCCTTCCTTCCATCTTTCTTCTTTCTGTCCTTTCCTTCTTGGATTTGAAACCAATTGCTTGTTTATATTTCTTCTGTTATATTCACATAGAGTAAGGGATGATTGCTTCCATTTATTAAGAGTGCAAGGATCTACTAAATATCCTCTCGCCTACCTGTCTTCTCAAGAAAGAGTGAAGTCATTTCCTAGACTGGTTGATGAAGTGGAGGTGTTCCTTAGATTTTGATAAGGGTTATACAATTTAATTTATTCTTTAACTATAAAGGCAATATTACTTTTTTAACTTTAATACTATCATGTGTGTACTACATATGCATATATATATGTATAACGGTCAGAAGTCATTATCATGTGAATTCCTCTATTGATCTCCATCTTATTGATGGAGACAAGTGCTCTCACTGAACCTGGAGTTTACTCACTGAGGCTGGCCAACCCCTACCTCTTCTCTGTCTCTGCCTTCCCAACGTTGGCACTGTATTTGTATATCAATGAACCTCACTCTGAACTAAGGAACAGATATCACAGCTGTCATAGTCAGGCATAAATGTCAACTTAATGGTTAATGGTTTGAACTCTGGGCACATTTGTAGAGAATTAGTAGTTGAGTTAAGCTCAGAGCAAATCTGCAGGAGATTGTTTGGTAAACGGGGAAGGCCCAGACCATGGTGGGTGACACTAGTCCCGAAGCAGGTGAATAAAATGGAGGAACTGTTTAAGAAACTGGCATCCTTGTGTATACTTACTTAAACATACTAGTCTGGCAAGTAATGATTGTCCCTCTCTCAGTTCTTACATGGAGATGCTATGGCTAGTTCCCTTTGCCCTGGTGTTGGTGTGCAGTCTCCTGCCAACTGTACTAAGAACTGTAACCAGACTATCTTAAGAGAATAAATCCCTCGTTCCCTTAAGCAGTTTTCTCATGATTTTATCAGCAACCATGCAAGATAACTGTACTTTCAGCACTTGTGGAGCAAATGCTGGAAGAGTTTGATTTTTGAAAACAGTCTTGAAAATGAGTTTCAAGCCAACCTGGACTTAGGAAACAAAAAAAAAAAAATCATGTATGACAAATGAGAAAAGGAGGAAGTGTTATATAAGTCATATGAAGTGGAAAGACTTCAGAGATTATTCTTTCCATTTATGTACTTTATAGTTTGTACTTAAATTGAATGAAAGTAGCTCTTATTGCATATACTAAAAAGCAATCCAAAAAAGACACCTCATCTGCCTCTTCTGTGCTCATATGTTGTGATTATCTTGCTATCTCTTTTGGTCTTATTTATTATTAGACTGTTTTTTGTTTCTTAAGCAGGAATAATGGTATGTAGCTCAGGTTGGTGTCACACTCACGATCTTCCCATTTCAGCCTCCCAAGTGCTGGGATTACAAGTGCTGGGTGTGCTCAAAACACTTTCTCTTGCTACACTTCTTCATTGGTAGAATGCAGTTTCTGTGTGTGATTTTGTTAGAACTCAACTGTTTTCTTGGGATGAGAGTGATATTACAGGAGCACAGGGATTTTTGTGAGTTTCTACTTCTGGGTGGAAAAAAGAATGGGTTGAAAAAATTTGGAGTCATTACCACTATTTTTTTAATCCTATAGTGATGTGTCAAAAGAACACTAGGAAAAAGAAAAACATCAAGTACACTATTTCTGCTGAGTGGAGATAGGGGAGTTGCTGCATTACTGAGAAACCGGCCCAATCTTGCTGCAGACATTACTGAGAAACAGAACTAGTCTTGCTGTAAACATCAAGATCAGGAAATCGACCCAGTATCATATCCAAGTAGAGCCATAAGTACAACTCACAAATGTATTGCTTCCTCATCTTTTATAAAGTTCTCCTACTTCCTAAATCTGTGATTATTCTCTTGAAATTTACTATATTAACACAACGAATGATGCCCTTTTCACCCCTTTATTATTCAATTTCATCACCTCTCTTTTCTCACTGCAAATATTATTCTTCCCAGTCTCCCTCCTATCTTCCTGGTTTTGTGTTTGTTTCATTTTGTTTTGCATGCGTAGCTTACTGAGTTTCCTCTAGGTTGCTTTTACACTTTCTAAAGCATGGTTGCTATGTCAATCGGGTATAACTATTGAGAAACGTACTCCATTAACCCCTTTCTTGCATTAACTTTCAAAAATCTCTCAAGGAGATGTAGTGCCTTTTGAGATCCTGTCCCTTTCATGGCAAAATGTTGATAGGCCAAATCTTGTGCATGTCTTGTAGACGTAAACACAGTTGCAGTGAGTTCTTGAGTATAGCAGCCCTGTCAAGTCCAGAAATAATGTCTGGCAGCACCCTCATGCTCCTCCGTTTTATTGTGCCCCTTTTCCCTAAAGGTCCCTGAGCCTTGTGACAGGGAATGGCTTAGATCCTTCACAGGACAAGCAGTTTACAGTCACTTATTACCTGTACTTTGGTCAGTCCTGATTCTCTGTTTGAAACACATTCCATTGCCAAAGGAAGCTTCTAGGACAAGTTCCGAGAGTTCCTCTAATCTGTGGCCAAAATTATAAATGTATTGATGACAATTTGATGTCATGTCCTTATTGTTAAATCTTAGTAGTACGTTCCTACCTTGGATCTATGGCCTCTCCTTGACAGGTTCTTGGCCTGATTTTTCAATACCAGGCATGTGTTCCCTGCAAAACACTAAACCTAAAACCCAATCAGAATGCATTTGGCTATCCCAATAACATTCATATCACTATTTCACAATGATCTCTTTTTACCAGGGTGGTTGTTATCATAACTTGCAATTTTCAAAGCTGGGTAAGACAACTGACTGTTTTCCTCCCAGCAGCTCTCATAGTACCTTCTAGTTCAATGACAACTCTGCTCTGGATTTTTAACTCTCAGACATGTTCACAATAGAATCCAAAAAGTCTTCAAATCCAGCTCAGACTTCCCAAACTTGCGAAGAATCTGTGAATCTGCCACTATAAAACTTCTTTCCCCTATGGTTCACCTCCTCCCAAATACACACTTTGGTTCTTAGAATAGCAGTTTATCCTGTGACCTCAATTCTCAGAGAAGTTTAAGAGGAGTCACAAATTTTCATTTTATTTTTCTTTTCCTTCTTATCTTGATGAATTTTGCCCTTTGGCAACTTCATGCATACATATAACAACACATTTTGATTGCTCTCCCATCTAATCTCTCTTATCTCTTATCTCCTACCACTTTGCCTGTCTCTTTTCAAATCTTCTGTCCATGCTCATGTCTTCATATGTTTCCTTGTGTCCCACTAGATTTAACCAGGACCATTTGTGTAACCCTGGGTTTGGGATTTTCTCTTGCAGGCTAGTAGGCTCCCCAGTGTGTTTACAACTATATATTTTTCCTCTACCCAACCCAATCTGTTAGCTGTGCATTCATTGGTAATTTATAGGATTTCTTTTTCTTTTTAATTTTTCCTCATTGTAAAAACTAAAGACTTCCAACTCTTTAATATACGTAAGTAGCCGGCCAATATCTTATAATACAAACATAGGGAAACAATCAGCACTTTTCACATCATTCATTGTAATTAGGAACCTCAATTTTCATATAGAGATTAAAAATAATGATTCCTTATTGCTTTTCTGTTTGCTGTATGGTGATTTGAGACCGACACACCCAATGATGTGTCCACCATCTGCTATACAGATGGGCAAAAACCAATGCACTGGGAAGTGAAGGAAAGGAAGTTTCAGGAAAGAAGTTTAGATTTAAATGAAAAAAAATGGATAAACAACTTCAGTTCTTCAGAATAATTCTTTGGATGACCAAGCCCACTAAGGACTGAGTAAGGAAATCTATCTTTTAATTTGTACCTCAGTTTTCCCATCTGTAATTAAAAGGAAGGGATGTAGAGGTAAATCACTGATTGGCAGGTGTGTCTTTCAATATGGGAAATCTGTGCCCCAGAAGCAAAGACAAGGAAGCCAAGTTCTGCTCAAAACAGCTGCTGATTTTACAATGAATTCAGTGGGTAGCCTCAACACACACTTCCATTTAAAGAGAAGCCTCACCATCAACAGAAGGTTCAAGTATTCATCATTCTAGTTGACCATGCTAAGCTGACTTTGCCCCTAAATGGAATACATACAATGCTGTGAGGGAGATCAAATCATGCGAAGAAGAATATGAGAAATTAAATCCACCTTCAGTTTTTAAACCTGATTTTTGTTTGCATCAAGTCCCAGGCAGACTGGATTTGTAGATATGAGAAGCTTTTTTCTCCATACCACTTTACAGACTTCACTGCTTCACTAGGATTTGTTCTGGATGATCCAGAAAAAAATCGAAATTCCTTCTGCCTTCTACCTCACAAAGCAAGCAGTGGGACCACGCAGAATTTTCAGTCTCACCAAGTCAAGGTCTCTGACACTATGCAGACCTGTAGAATTGTGGGATGAAAGCTCTCAGAGGAACGTAGGTATACTCCGGTAAGAATTATGAAATCCATGTAATGCTTAACACACTCATAATGTGGAACATGGCTTAGAAACCTATACAAAATATACTTTATTAGGAATAGAAAAAGTAAATATGCTGTTTACTAAATGAAACAGTTTTACTAAGGTCTGCTTTGTTTGGATGCATAGCTCTTTGTTCTTTGAATAAAATCACTGCATGCTAATTAATGAACTTGACTATCTCTGAAATATTTCCATTAATTATGTTGGCAAATCATTGAAAAGTGAAGGTAATTGGTAGACTATGAGAAAAAAAATGTGCCATAGTTGAAAAGGGCAAGTGTGAAGGTCTAGTTACTGCTATATGCCCCTCACTGGTCCTGAGAGAGAAACTCCACACTCCATGAAGCAAGCTTATCTGCTGTGGTTTGTTATCTGAAAAGCAGGAGACTTGTATTTGATCTCTGACTGCCATCCGGCTTGCAATTACATTGACAGTATGCTAAGCAAAGTCCTCACTGTTTCTTTCAATGCTTAGACATCTTAGAATCCACACATTATTGTAATGACATAAAGAGGAAGCAAATTTATTTTTCCATTATATCAAAATTAGAGATTTAAACAGTGCTAAAAGCAATATATTTAATTATTAATACAGCAATTTGTAGACCAAAAAGAGAGCAGTCATTTTACCCATAAAAATTTGAGTCCCTTATAAAAGTATAATTATGAGTTTCTACTAATTTCATAGTGTTGACTGAAATTTTTAAATGTAGGTTTAGGGAAAAAACATATTCATGAATGATTAAAATAGTAAAGACTTACATATCAAAAGATTCAAAAACAAAAAGAGAAGAATGTAGGAAAAGGACTCCCTGGAAGGTGTTGATGGAGGTGGGAGAGAAATATGGGAGCAGGAATGCGAATAATTAGAAAGTATTGTACCTGCACAAAATTGTCAAAGAATAAATTTCATAAAAGTTCAAAAAGATTCAGTCTTAAAATTATTGAAATAATGCATGTAGGTTGTAAATGTGAGGGTTTTTGTTTTAAAAATCACATCTCTTCTTTTTCCCTTAAAATAAGAAATACCAAATTAGCATATTTCCCTTCATTTATCAAGGACTGTTTCCTAGATACTGAAGAAAAGGAAAACATTACAATAATAGCCAAAGTGATTTTCCATTTTAATCCTGTTGCCGAAGCTCAGGGACTCTGTTATTGCTTTAATGACGGGGCCTCTTGACTCTGGCCGGACGAGGAGGATTGGTGCTCACGATGGTGTCTTGTCTGCTGGGAGGTGATCACTGACACACGGATCAGCTGGTGGCATCCGGAATAGATTGTAATGCAGAGCAAATGTAGGCTGAATACATGCCCTGCGCGGGTCCAGTCAGCTCTGCTGCCACTAACAATTACATGGGACAAGAACACAGACACTTGAGCGGTTGGAAGGCTTGACCCCAGCCGGGCAGCTCATTTGGCACCGCACTTATTCAATACAGCGCTGCCCTGTAATTTCCCCTCCATTGTTATCTGTGAGCATTTACACAGCCTCACCTTCATTATGCCCCCTGTTGCTGCCATTGGCTGTTTGTCACATCTATTGATTGCACTCAAACTGCAATTTTCATGAATCGCTGGTGTCTGTCCTCAGAAAAGCCTATCTCTCTCTGATGGCTTGATGGCTGACTTCCAGAGGTAAGAGGCCATCACCCAGGGTCCCAGGGAAAGTAACGTTGACTTCTATCAGCCCACAGCCAGAACGCTGCCAGCTTTATAGACAAGGCACCATAGCCACAGGTACAACTTGGGACTCCTGAATTCCACCAAACAGAGGGAGTATGCAGCTGAAGGAGCCTCTTAGCCACAGTGCTAGAAGGAGGTAAGTGTCAAAATGCAAAAGGTCTTTATGACATTTCTCCTAGCAGCAGATTAAGCGTCCAGGAGTGTCCCTAGGGAGCACCTGTGGGTATGACATTTCACATAAATAACTTTACCTTACGGTCACAATACTAAATAGAAATAAACACATCTATATTTGGCAGATGAGAAAAACATGGCCAATATCACAGAGGTGGGAGGTAAGATTTGAATTCAGTTCTGCTTGCCTCACAAATCTACTTGTCTTCATGTTCTGTCTACAGCTTCATACACACCTGAGAGTTACAACTATCAGTGGGATGTTTGTGTAACCTCAAGTCTTATGAACATATGAATTTCACATGGAATGTTCCAGAATTACCCTTTTTTTTTCCTCTGCATTCTCTCTTCTTCAAAGACTGAATTATTTTTTTGCCAGCATTTCTCATACCATTTGAAAACAACCCTTGTGGTCATAGAAGGATCCTATGAGAAAAGAGAACAGAGAACAGAGCATTAATGAAGTATTTTTCTTTTTCTTCTTATTCTGGCTCAAAGACTTACACTGGGATAGGAAAAGCATTTAGTCACTTACACAGAACATTAAGGAATGTGGCTACAAAATAGCCATAGAGAACAACAGATAGGAACCTCCATTTCCTAATACTAGCAATGAAATATTGATAGGAGGCAGCTGGATTTCTTATTATTTAATAAATTTGGATACATCCTTCCGTATGTGCCAGCCCCTGTTCTGACTCTAGGAGGTAAACACCAATATCCTTGGCCTTTGCCAATGAAGGAAATAAGGACACAAACCAACCTTATAGCTCTGGGTCTATCTGGCTCTGCTCTGTCTCAGACACATGCTCTCTTTGTGACCCTGGGCCACCTTTCCTGTTTCTGAAGTATGAGCCTTTCAGTTTCCAACAGACCTGTGAGGTGTTTTCCGAGACAACAGCTGACTGGAGTTATTTTCTGGTACCTGCACACAGATTTCCCTTGCTCTGATAACTTTCAAAATGTTAACTCCTTTAATCCTCATCCTAATACTTTGAGGAAAAGCTATCTCCCACAGCACAGAAGACAAGCCCAAGGTCAGAGGACCTTAGCTCTTCAGGAAACATTTCCCCAGTAGCGGGATTTTGAAGACTAGGATTGATGTATAAATAATTTGGCTGAGCACTAAAAATATGGAGAAGAAAGCATGGTAATAAATTGCTGAAAGAACTCGCGAGGCCCTAGGAGGATCATTTCATGCTCAGAAAATGTTCAAGCTGCCCCAACATCTCTAGGAATGTTATAAAGCTGAAGGGCCGGAATTCTGACAGTAGCTGCCAGAACTGAGTTGAATAGTTTTTCTGGGAGATTTTGAGAAGCCTTATTTCTTTTTTTCATCCTCACTCACGAGAGAGAAGCTCACAGACATATCTGGCCCTGTTGCAGATACTGGTATCCATTTCATCAACCACTCTCTTCATGTGGCTCGGTATATCATCCTGTAACTCTCTCTTCATCTTGCTTTCCTTAATTGCTTTTGTAGTTGTGGTAATGATGTGATGGTGCTGCTGTTTTGATCATAGTTATTGCTTTTATAAAAATAAGAGGTTCCTGAATTATTTTCCTAAAATGTAATAGTGAAAGGTGCAAGGACTGCTGAATATGGATCCAGACTTTGGATTAGGATCAAGAATAATGGACCATTTTGTGAATTTGGAAAAATGACCTCAATTTGCATCTTGACTGGACAAGTGATAGCGTAACTACCTCTGACAAGAGCAACACTGTCACACTATTTACGTGAATCTGTTCTAGTCCAATGACATTCATTGCTAATGTCTGAAGTCATATGATACTGAGTATGCTTTACTTACAGGAAAGCCTTTCACTCCTGCTACCATGGCCATTTCTGTTTACATGTATTCTCAAAAAGACCAGACAAGGGGGAGGAACTTGTAATGACAGTTGTTTATTGCAACTTCTAGAACTCAGTTGGGCCCAGATCCCATGGAGATCAAAGGAATCTGAAAAATCTTCAGTCCTGAGCCAGCTAGCTACCAGCCTTCACTTCCTGTAAGAACACATGAATAACTTTCCTCTATATTTCCACTAGTAGTTGCCTGGCTCTTTTCCTCTTTCCTGTGACCCAATGCATGCAATTGTTATACAGGCTTACTGATATTAGTAAACCAATGTTCTTGACTCAAGTCATTTAAGCAATGTGACAAATGCTTTTCCATTCATTTCTCTGTACATGCTCAACAGAGGGCAATGTAAGAATGATGATAAGTAAGATGTTGGAGTTTCACAATAAACACACACACACACACACACACACACACACACACACACACACACACACACTGTGCTCTACACAGTAGGAGAGTCAAGTATACCAGAAGAAGAAATTAAGTGCACTGACTTTGAACTTCAGAGTGAAAAATTAGAATAAATTCATGACATCAACCAATACTAGCTTAAATAACAGCAACGTATTCCTGACAAGCTTTCATCTCTTCCCTTCAATTTGTTAGATTGATTAACATCCCAAACCATTAATTCCATCTGTGGTTTGTTTCCTTTTTCTCTTCAATGCTGTCACATAGCACTCTGGGGATATGACATCTTGTTTTTTGAAAATCACTGATTTCCAAGAGAAGATTTAGAAAGTACAGGGGAGTAATAGAGGGTTAACTCTTTGAATTGTGTTAATTTAAGACAAAGGAACATCCATGGAGAGCTGTGTAGTAATGTACCTTTAAATAATGATAATTCTTTATGATTCCATAAAATAGCAAGGTTTCATATTTCAGAAACTAGCAACCAAGGGCATTTTAAATGCAAATGTAGGTAACTGAATCTATCTTGAATGTGGAGAAGGATTATTTCATGCCATTATTTCTCATATCCTGCACAAATATTTAGTAGTAAAATACCATACTTGACTCTATCAAAAGGTCACAGTTATCATAAAAGAGTGATTCTGCACATTGTCCCTGCACCTGGCAGAGCATCTCAAAAATGACCTGAACCTGAGGTAAGAAATAAATACGATCTGCTGTTACAATTATCCCGAGGAAAGATGGATGAGTAAGGGTCACCCACGGTGCATAGCTGATGGGCCTCTGAGCCTGTAGTCATAGGTAATAGGAGTGTTTGCCTACAGACCTCTTGCTTTTGAATGTTTTTCATGCTTTTAAGTCAACAATAAAATCAGTGCCTTGTGAGTTGTAGGAATATAGTAAACTTTTGTTCAGCTTCATCATTTCAGGGTTCATTCACAAAGAGCTCTGCATATTTGCTGTTACTTGATCTACAAGGTAATTCCATTGTATCTTTTTCCTCATTTTACAGATGAAGTCCAGGAAGTTTGAATTCCTTGATAACATGCTAGGCATCGGATAGATGCAAAGAAAACTTGAAGCTTGAGTTTATGAGTTTGCATGCTAGTTGTTCCCTTTATTGATTCAGTTTCCTACAGCTCAGGCTGGCCTCCACCTCATCATATAACCAAATATTACCTCGCACTTTTGATCATCCTGCCTCTGCTTCCCAAGTGCGATTACGGATACTTGCTACACACGTATGCAGTTCTGGTGCTCAAAACTCAGGGACTCATGCACGCTGGACAAGTCCCTTACCAATTGAGCAACATCCCTGCCAGACCATTATTCTCCTTGATCTGTATTGCAAGCAGTGTTCTATTCAACATACTGCAGAATTCAAGAAAGTTTTTTTTTGGAGATAGTAAAATATACAGAATAAAATCTGTGTGATTTGCACCAAGAAAACCCCCATTCACATCTATTATTTTTTCTCAGGATCTCTTTCTGATGACTCTGTAGCAGTCATAAGCATCCTATGAAAGAAACTACAAATCTAATAGACACCATGTCCACTCTTAAAGCTGCTAAGCATGTATTCTGTGTCCTTGTACTGTAGAAATGATTGGGAGAGAAAATAAGAACAAAGAGAAAAGATAATTTTAGTGAGAGCTCAGGAAAAGAGCATCTTCACATTCAAGATTCTTATCTGCTCCCCTTCCCCAAGTCTTCTCCGTGGAACACCCCCACTCCACAAGGCTGATTCCATACCCCTTGATGGGAACATGAATAAGAATACATTTGATATGGCAGATGGCGCCACAGAGTATCATTTCCCCAGACTTTCAGTCTCATGCCCAAGTCCTTTGATGTAAGTTATTTAAATTTAAGAACAATGTCTGAAGATGAAAGCATGAAATAGCCCTCTTTTGCTAGTCTTCTGTTTGTAAAAATAATAACTTAATGCTATGTTTGATGACAGAGCCAGCCGGCAAACATAAATATCTCCAGGGAAACCTTTGTTCTGATGTTTTCCAGCGAGTAAGGTTGTCTCATAGAGAACGAATATTAACTAAAATCCCAACCCTACACAAGTCATGTTTGGTTAGACTTGAGTTGCTCTTGGAAGCCAATGAGAAATCAAGTTAACTGTCCATTTTTAAATTAACAACTTAAGTATTTGAGTGTAAACTAGTGCAATGGTTATGGAAATCGACATGGTGGTTTCTCAAAAAAGAAAAAAAAAAGATGAATAGACCTAGAATAGACCTGCTCTATTCAGAGCAGCAAGGAAAGGGAACCAATCTAGTTGCCCATCAACAGAACAGTGGGTAATGAAAAGATGGTGCATCAACTGGCCAAAGTGCAGAAAATATGTGATTACGCATTGCTCGGACCTATAAAAAACAACTACACTTGACCTTGTCTCAGGCTAGGGAGCATCACAGAAGAGGGGACAGAGAGAATATAAGAGCTTGGAGGTGGTATGGCACAAAGCCAGATGGCATCTTCCAAACATAACAGGGTCTTTGCATCCAGGAACTCACTGCAGCTGCGTCTCCTTTCATGAGATCACAAGATTTCTCTTATCTATTTTTCATCACGAAAGGGGAAAGATCTCAAGAAGCACCACACATCCCTCAGAGACTCATACCAGGGTTAATACTGGAAGGGAGAAAAGGGGAACCACTTTCCACAGTGGTATCTTCACTTGCCCCAGCCAGTGCCTGCCATATCATTAGCAAAAGTCCATTTGAAATTTACCAAGCTATAAACACACAGAAGGGCATAAGAACAGAAGGGAGATAGGGGAAGAAGTCTTTAAAGGGGGGAAAATGGGGATTGGAATGAGGTAATGGGGGGAGGGAGGATGGGAAAGGAGCAGGGATGGGGGAAAGAGAAACCATAGAACCCAATTTTGTTTGAAGAACATGATAATGTAACTTAATTCTCTGCAAGCTAATAAAATTTTTTTAAAAATTAAGATCTTGGAAATGCAGACATTGTTATTAATTTAAGAATCAGCTTGAAGATAAATTCATCAAGCAAATATGGGATATACACCATGGAACTTTACACCATGGAATTGTGAAATATTTCAGTGGCAGGAAAATGGATGGCAGTGAAGGTCATTATGGTAAGCGGAATAAGCCAGATTCAGAAAGATAAGTTCCCAGTCTTTCTTCCACTCACAGAACATAAAAATGAAGACCATTAGGGATGGGGAAAAAGAAGGAAAAAGGGTGATGGAATTCAGAAAGAGTTGCAGAGAGGATGAATGTGAACAGAGTACATCACGTTACGTATTTGCTGCCTTTCTTTGAATGATTATAATGTATTCACAAAATAAATGAATACACATTAAAGTGGTTATGATTTGATATTGATCATTAAGGCTCTAAAGTAACATGAATGATTTTAGACAAATTAAAGATCTAAAGGAAAAGACTTCAGAATGGGAGCATTGGACTTGACCTTCAGATAGCAGATGTCATCTGTGTGGTTGGTTGTATCCCATGAAGTATTCACCTTGGCTTTCTCTTATTGGTAGAAATTCAGGATCAGCTCTGTCTTGAGTCTGTAGAACTTCCAATACACATGCTTTTTTTGCATTGGGAAGATTTACCCACATCTTGGTTCTATCACCATCTAGAATGACTTTTCCCTCCCCATTACACATCTATGCTGAAGAAAGAGACAATCTCTGGGTATGTATAGCCACAGGTGTTGGGCATTCCCCCAACCTCATTGAGAGAACTCTTCTTTCTGTTTGTATTTCTTCCTATCTTATGAAGGCATGAGTAGGTTGTCAACATCAGCTGATCTCAGACTCTGAAATAAAAATCAACAGAGCATGTCAGTAATGCCACAAGGCCATAAGATGATGCTGGAATGAGTCAAACTCCTAACCATTGATCCACATGACTTGCTTTTGGTATGTTTCCTGATTTCTCTGAGCCTCAGTGTTTGCAACTATGAAGTGAGTATCATTTTAGCTCTGCTTTCTAAGATACTTTGGAAATTCAATGAGAATCACAGATAATATTTAGATATCAGCTGCAGTCTAGAGATCATGATGTTTTGGTAAAAAGAACAACTCTGCCCAAGTTGGCCTTGATTATGCAGTCTTCTTTCTCAGAACAAACCCATCAGTTGGACATGAAGACAAAAGGCATAGGCAGCTACCTGCCCCCTGTCATTACTTCTCTCAGAGGTTGTTTCTAGTCCTCATCCAGCTCTCCAGCTGAAAGGCTCATATGGCTTAGCAGTTGCCTTTTTTGGCCAGTCTAGCTCGTCCTTGGAAGTACATTGGTTAGCTCTTTGTTCTTTCAGAAGAACAAGGAGGAGGCACAATGAGTACAGGAAATATCAGCAAGTTCTCCCAATGAGCAATAGTTGAGGTTGGCTCTTGGTCTTGGTACCTCTTCATCATCTCAGACTGCCAAGCTGTTCTCAAATGGCACAAGGAGAAGACAAACAGCAGAAGGTCTCATCAGAAGAATAGCAGACTATCAATACCAATGACTTTCAGCCCCCATGCTAATAACCACAACATATCAGGAACTGTGCTAGATGCATATATGCCTCTAGCATGTATATTTGCAAACCAATTCCTTAAAAGTCTGTAATCCAGATGGTAAGCAGATGCTCTGTTATCCTGTCCCCACTCTGGAACCATCTATAAAGCATCATCACATATAAATAAAATGGAGAAAGCAAACCTTTGATAAAGGTGTTTTTAGAGTTTTATTTAACTGACTTTGAAATCAGGATCTAAAGTACTCATAAGTAGATTAAATTTTCTTTTTCTGCCTCACCAACATCAGAAGAAAAAAACTGAGCTTACTAATTCTGTTTTCTGCCTTGTTATTTATTTGCTGTGGTAGTCAAAAAAGGGTCAATGCATGAGGCTCAGAGGCTGTCTCTTGGTTGTGTATGATAAGCAGAGGGCTGTAAATAAGTTCCAGTGGCCCAGCTCTGGTAGGACATGTGTTTGCAGCATTGTGTGAAGCTTCCTGCCTTGGTGACTCAACATAGCAATGGGTTTTCCACAGACACATCTGCAGACCATCTTTAGATAAGATCACATGTATTGTGTAGCCCTATAGCTACATTCTGTTTGCAGGGGACTCTTCTTTCAGGATAGGAGCAAAATTGTTTCTACACCAGTGGCATGTTATACCAAGGAAGGAGTGTCTACAAAGAAGGCCAAGTCTCATCTCCCCAGTTAGAGTTGTTCATAACACCCAACAATTCATCACTTTTGTACATAGTGTAACATTCCAGTTATTTCTCATGATGTATATGCTTGTTTATATATAGTTTTCTCATCATGCCATGACTCCTAAGTTGGAGAAGAAGTGTTCTCCACTTCATACATTACAATACCTTACCACCAGTCACTTACATGTAAAAGGCATACTCTCTTTCAACATCCACTAGAAATTATCAGAAGCTCTGTTGGCGAAGCTACAAGATTCTTGGAGGATTTTCTGAAAATTATCTGTTGGATCAATTTAATAAGCAACCAGAATGATTACTATATGCCATACTATATATTATATATATTATATATAATACACACACACACACACACACACACACACACACACACACACACACGCACACACAGATGAGTACAAGAAGGCCTTGCTTTCTCTATTTTACAGATGGGAAAACCAAGGCATAGTGTCAGTAAATCACCCTGAATTGCAACAGTAGAGTTATGGCTAGAAATCAGATGTCTCCGTGGTTGATAAAAATGAGCTGTGATTTAACAGATCACTCTAAGAAAGAGCAGATATTCTAATTACTTCCAATGCCCCAACAGAAGTTGGCTTTTTTCTTATATAAGGAAAATAATGTAGAAATGTTGAGATCCACCAGGAATTTGGAAAATATATGTATATTTGTAAAAAACAGAAACATCTATGTTTTTCTCCTGTCCACCTGTTAACTCTTCCCAGTGAATTTTAGAGTGTATATTTAGCAAACCATTATTTTTTCATTAAATCTCATGAGGTTTTATTGTTACTAATAGTCCATGAGATTTACTTACATTTTATGTTTGAGTTTTGTAATTCCAGAAGTCTAACCTTGAACCCTACAGTATTCCTTAAACAAAAGGATTTAAGACTATTTGAATATGCGATGCATTTCCTCCTAAATGGTACTTTTATGCAAAACACATATTTAGTGATAAGTAAACAGGTGAGATTTCCTCTCTCTTCTTTCTCTTCTCCCTTTCTTTCTCTCTCTTTCTTGTTCTTCTGTCTTCTCTCTCTTCTCTCCCCATTTCTCCCTTTTCTGTTTTGCTCTCCACCTTCTTTACACCTCCATCCTTCTCTCTCTCTCTCTCTCTCTCTCTCTCATCTCTCGTTAAGTAAATGAAACAGCCCAGGAAATCCTTCCCCTTTCTTGAAATTCTGACACTAACCCTGACACCTGTCTTCCTGCAATATTTTCTCTGTAATGGGAACAGCTCTGGGATATAAAAAGGGAGTGAGAAACAACCCAAACAAGGCAAAGAGCCAGAAATTTGCCCTTTCTAAGCAGGTGGGGTTTCCACTGGGAGACTTTCTTCCCCCTCCACCCAACGGGCATCTTAATAAATAAACTAGTTTAAGAACTGTTGTGTTTGGGAAATCGGTCCTTGTATCTTGTATCTTTTCAAGTTGAGTGAACAGAGGGAGTGAGGAGCTTCGATATCCCTGGTTAGGCATCCTCGGATCAATCTCAGCCTTGGACTTCGGGTGGATAAACCAACCCCAAACTGCAGCTGTCTTTCCCTCGGAATAGCGTCTCCTTCCCTCAGGTCCTAGGTGGCTCTAGGCATCCAAATGGGAGCAGGCAAGCAGGGGCGGCGGGCTGCTGCTGCTGCTGATGTCAGAGCCAGAAGACAGTTGTGATTGGATCTAATTAGACTTTGCGGCAGCAAATAGACAAGCTCCCTGCGTGATTGGCTTCAAAGTGGATGGTGCCAAACAACTCGCAGAGGCGCAAAAGTAACAGCTCTGCTTCGGAAGCCCAGATGAAGGCGAGCAGCTCCTGGGTGCTCCGGACCGGCGGGAGAAACCTTCCCTGCCCCGTCTGCTCGCGGCGAGGCTCAGCTTTTGGGCTGGTATCCCAGGCTCTCAGCCCAGCAGGAGCCAAGTGATCCAGCAATTAGAGAGAATGCGCTCACTCGTTTGCACGCTGGGCCCTAAAAAGTGAGCCTGTACCGCGGTTTGCAAAAGCAGAAACATTCGCGTGCATAGCAGCGATAGCAGCAGCAGCAGCAGCAGCAGCAGCAGCAGCAGCAGCAGCAGCAGCAGCAGCAGCAGCAGCAGCAGCAGCAGCAGCAGCAGCAACAGCAGCAGCAGCGCAAGAGAAAGAGGAGAGAAAGAAAGAGAGAAAAACAAGGTGGAATTGCTGTTCTCCGCTCCTCCCCACTGGGTCTCAGCCATGGCATCTGTCCTGGGAAGCGGTAGAGGAACTGGAGGGCTAAGTAGTCAACTCAAATGCAAGTCCAAGAGGAGGAGAAGGAGGAGGTCAAAGAGAAAAGGTAAGGGACTCACGGAGCGTGCGCTCTCCCGCCGGCTGGAACTCTCTCCCCTGTTCCTCCCTCTCCTTCCCGCGATCTGGAGGTGTTTGATAGGTTTAGGAGGCATCTGAGAAGTCCACACAGAGCAGGGCACTTCTAAGTTCAAAGTCCTTTTTGTAAACAGCCAGGAGGTTTCTTCGAGCCCAAAGGGAACAGCTGCTCAGGGAAATGATCTTTGACACAAGTCAGCGCAGCCCGGGAGAGGATGAGCATCCTGCATCCTCCGCTGAAGGGATCCTTGCATCTCTGGATATCGCTGTTTCCACTGCGTGTCCAAGACTGCCAAAGCTTTAGATACTCTTGGAGGACACAGTACCACAGTGTGCCAAAGGAAACACTCACTTCAGCCAACATACATTAAAAAAAAAAAAAAAAAACCAGGGAAGGAGCCCTCTCGCCAGCTCTTCCTATCCAAATTGTCTCAGAGTAGAAAGAAAACAAAGCAAATTGTGGTTCCTACTTGGTGAGGTATCCCGCGGTTTTGTAAACACTGGGATGTATTAAGAGCATAGGACGCGTCCTTGGAGAGATCACGCGGGCTATGTCTCATTAGTAGCATAAAAAGAAAAGAAAAGAATACCTTGTAAACCAGGAAAAAGGGAAAAGCGAACGAATGACAGGTTGTTACTATGCATTGTTATACTGATATTCCTGGAAATTGGCTCACTTAACTTGGTCAATGTTACCACAAACGAGGGCTTCCACACAAGGGTTTGTGTAAAATTAGCAGTTGTCCCAATGTGAAAGAGAAATGAATGAGCCAGTATTTATTCCACAACAGGATAAAAACATAATATTTGAGCGTCCGTGCCTTCTTTCTTGGGTTGTTAGCTTCTTTATTAATAATCAACTGGAGAAAGTTCGGTTCTTATCTTTATTTGCAAAGTGTTTTCTTTCTCTTCTCACCTTGAGGTGAGCATAAACAGGGTGGCTGGCAAGGCACAACTTAAACATACAGATTTTCCAGTTAATCTCATGCAGGACGTATTGTTAGATTTAGTGATTGCACTCCCCTTCTTCCACCCTGAGAATCTTCATAGGTAAGTTTTCATCAGACTGTTTCCAAGCTGTGCTCCAACAATCTTCCAGTCTATTGTTATTACATCGTCTAATAATAGAAATTAGCCAGGTAGTCTGAAGACACTAATGTCAATATCAAGCAGTTGCTAATCATGATTATATCCCAGGGCCACCTCCAGAAAGGAACACAGGACAGCTTCCTTAAAATGTTTCAGGATCCTTAGTCTCAGAAAAGGCATGAGAGGACTTCAAAACTCTCACTCAAGCAGCTAACATTCACTTAGATATTTGAACATGTTTTGGTGGTTACTTCTAAAGATATTGTCACTAAAAGTTATATCAATCTTAAGAAAGCCACAGTTTTCAATAATAATGGATCCAACTTTTAAAAATGAAAAGAAATTATCTCTACATTCAAGTGTATATGTTTCTTACTTTCTGTTGCGTTAGTCAGAATAATTATTTAAACCAAATAGTGTGGAGTTGTATTCTTAATAATGCAATTTCTGCAAATGTAAGCCAATGGAATTCTTACTTTTCCTCATGTGTTTCACCATTATATGTTAGCCATACTAACTTAGAAAGCATTTCTGTTGGTGGAAAACAAACAGAAATCTGAACAAAGTCTTTGCTTGCTATGAACTTAACTCTTAATGGTTAAAAGTAAAATTCTTATAATGGGGGTAGGATTGAGTAACAAAGAGTGAAAATAGCATAAATTTTATTGCATTCATGTATGAAATGATAAAAGAATGAAAATAAATAAAACAGGAAACCATAATACCAAAATGACTAATAAACATTCATTGGATATTTTAACAATAATTTTGAAATTGAAATATATTATACTGTCCTATCTTGTAACTTCTGATACTATATACTTAACAGATTTAGCAGTGAAAGAATCCTAACAACGAATATTTGTATGCTTAGTAATTTTAACTGTAATCAGCCTCTCAAGTCTTCAGAACCAAACATCAAAGTGGGAAACAATAATCAGAATATATACACTAGTTCCTCTTGTGGTAAGATTTTTGTGTAAATTATTTCTTCTGCAGCCCCTGCCAACAGTTATCATGGCAGGGAAATTAAAACAAGCTATTAAAATTTGCTCCCAAGAGAAAGGTTAACAATGTAGATGAGTGTGATATAATGAAAAGATCACATAGCAAGTTTCCAGAAAGGGCAAATAATTTCCTACAGATAGACAAGTGTACATAGATTCTTGCTGTTCTGATCTGTGATGATCAATATGAGTTTATATTGCCTTTACAATCACTAAAATTGAATAGAATGGCCTCAACTTTTAAGTTTATCTGTCATGAAAACACTGTCATAGTTTCAAATCCACATAGGTGACATGAGTTGAGTCCTTGTACAAAGTGCAGATTAGACCTCCTTGTCATTGCTCTTATCAGTGAATAAACAAAATTAAAATAAATGCTGACCTCTTTGCATAGGATATGTATGTATGTTTCCAGCTAATGTAGCAGACGAGCTTCGTTTCTGAGAAGCGTCTTAACATTTCATTTGTCCGTGCCGCGGACCACAGTTCAATTTCCAATGCCCAGTGTTAGAGAGTGAATGTCTTTGATATGATATGCTTTATAAGATTTGAAAGTCTATGCTGTGAACCGAAACACTAACTACAGTCTAAATGTAGTAGAAATGGGAGACTTCATTACTGTTGAATGCAGTCTACCACCGTGTAAATGAAATACTTTCTTACACAGAATAGTTTTTAGTCACAGTAAAACATATAAAGTAGTAAATATCTTTAAAATAAAACCTGAAAAGAGAAAATAGAACTAAGCCATAGAATATGGCATACTGGAATTAGCTAATAGGAGACTGCATTTCTCCCCCAGATAAATTTGAAAAATTCTTGGACTCACTCTTCCCACCCAACACCTTTATTTTCATAGTGTTATTATAACATACAGTTTTGCATGGTCTCCATTCATTGTGTGTTTAGTTAGGATTTTCTTTTAGAAATTTGCAAATGTTTTCAATTGTCTGTAAAAGTGAGAAATGAGAATTTTTTTTAATCTGAGAAAAAGACAAACAACTAAGAGAAGGCCAGGGAAAACATCTTATTTTACAAATATGACAAAAATGTATCAACAGTCCAAATAGTATGTGAGACGTATCAGCCATCCCTCTATTTCATTAGAGACTTTCAAAAGACAATAGTAACAATCATGGTTTATGAGGACTGATTGTAAAGTATCATCAGTGACTATCCATATGGTTAGTTGTTCACAGAGAGCATTAAGGAATGACACTTTATGTTACCGTTCTTGGTAGAATTGTATAAGGTGATTCCAAACAACTTCATCTATCATGTATACAGGAAAGATAATGCTCCTTTATTAGAAGATAACTATGTGCAAATATTGAAAATGTATAAATTTTAACCCAAAATTAAAATGTAAATATTCAAGAGTTTTCATTAGCATCATATCGTATTTGTCAGGCATTCTAACAGGCAGAATTTATCAAAAAGAAGTATAATACATAAAAATAAGTCACTTAAGGTTTATCAAATATTCTTTCACACACAAAATAATGTCAAGATATCATCTCTGAGGAATCTCATAAATATATTTTTGTATTTTCATTTATTGAAATGGAATATGTTTTCTGCTTTGTATATGTTTTTCTGTCTTTCATGTAAGTGTGTTTTTTCCCAAAAGACATTCTGCATTTGAAATAGAATTCATTTTTCAAATACAGGATTTTTAATACCAAATCCATTATTAGACATGATGTGCAAAGTAGTCAGTTTCTAGGAATTTAAAAAAAAAGACTATCTCAAAGCAAGCATATTTGGAAATAGATTGAGAACTGACAGGCAGTCAGACAATTCCTTGAACTGAATTGAAGGGATGCAGTTTTAAGTGAGGTATATCCATCTTCCATAAACTAGAACTTTGGAGAAGTATACAAAACACTATCAAAGCAACATTTGGTGAGTCATTTAAATTAAGTTAGAGAGTCGGTCCATGATGTGTCTTTCTTTGGGCTATTTGACAACAAAGTAACTTGTCCTGAAAAATGCAGATTACTCTCCCAGGGTGCTTAATTTTAGGGAGCTTAAGAAAATTAGAAATGAATTTTGGAAGTAGCTCGAGAATGGTGGAGAGATGCGTCTCAGAAAGGGAGAAGGGAATACAGGCTGCCGAATGTTGTGAAATGCAAATAAAAAGTTGGCAAACGGGACAGAATAAGTGGAGCAGATGGATGGCAGACGCTAGCGTGTTGTGAAATGAAATTCCATGAAAAATTAATGAAATAGAAAGATTGTGCTCTGAATGAGGGTGCAGTGACCGCGTGGCTCTCTATCACCTGCCGTGCCTTGCTAATCCATGTGGTTGTCATCTTGGCGGGTGAGAGACAGCCCATCTATACCATGGGCTCTTATCTCGCTCACTGACAGCTCAAGAGGAAGGACTGGATTTAATGATAAAAATCAAATTGATTAAACCAAGCGTTAGCCAGCATCTAATTGCGTGAGGCTTTTTTTTCTTCCTCTCTTTTTAAAATTTATATTAGTCCCTCTGGTTTCTAGTGACCCGTGTAATAACAGTAATTTGAGATTGCTTCAAGGGCATTAGATATGATGAGTGAACTTGAATTTAGAATAAAAATATGAGATTCATAGATCCATATCTAAATAGTGACTGGGTTACTGCCGAAAAGCTATCTCAGAAAAGTGTTACATAAAGAAACATTGAATGGGAAACTGTAAGGTTTAAGGCATGAAAAGGTAACCTATGCTCTTCAAACACTGTGTTTATTCAAAGAAATACATATAGATGATGTAACATACACATATATGCATGCTTATGTGTATATATGTAAATACAGTTAAAACATTTCAGCAATTTATACCTATTCATTTCTTTTCCTAAAATGCTAGAAAATGAAATGTCAGTATTTTTTGTAATGGTAACAGTTTTGAATTACTCAAGAAATTGAAAAATAATCATATTATTCTAATTTTCTCATTTAAAAATATGATTTCTAAGCAGATATTGTTGTGACAAATTTGGATTCTAATTAATTGCAAACAGTATTTCTAAAAGGACAGATTTACATGCTATTAGCAAGATGCTCAGAACACTTAACCATCTTAAAACTGTAAAAGAAGACACATTCCAAGATAGTTAGGAAAAGCATGGATGTTCTTTACAAAGCACTCCAACCATTGAATGTAATACTTTCCTCATGGCTCTACAAAAGTACAAAACATAAAACAGACAGGGAAAAAGCAATACCATAGGGCACACGGGTGCTATGGTCACAAGCTTCCGGCCTCCTGCAAGGTATTTGTGGATAACATGAATCTAAATGAATACCTGTCATTCCATTTATATGTTTTTCCCTACATTTGAGACAATGTGTTGCTGTAAATACTTGATTATACAAAGATAAATTGTTATTCCTATCTATAAATATATTTTAACTAAGAATGAACAAATATCAGCTAAAGGAGCATTGTTTTTAAAAAGAGACATGAAAATTCGTTTTCAATTTTGAGCTTACATAGTTCCAACATGCTCGATGTGATACCTAGGAAAGTAGACACGGAAAAGTACCTTGACACATTGAGAAAATCATTGGGAGAATTTTTTTCTACTTGTATCATTTCTAAACTTGGTATCAATATATCCTCCTTTAGCGATTAAGTTGATTTTATTTCCTGTTTTTATTTAGAAGGAATGCAATTTGGAGCAACTGCATTTGATTTCTTGGATCACTTAAAGAAATATTATAGAACATGTAGATAGCTGTGAGCTCTAAACTGGCAACTGGTAGTATAGAATGGGTCCAGTTTCTCAAGAATCATATCCAAAAATTAGTCACTCAAAAAATTGGTTTGTTTGCTTTTAATGGAAACCTTAGTTTATCTAAAATAATTCTGGCCAATTGGGGAGCAGCACACTTCTTCTAAACTGCAATATATATTTGAAAATAAAGAGTTAATCTGAAACACCTGGGTCCTCTCTATACACCATGGATATTTAATCATCTTTTATTCTAGTCATAGCTATTGAGTATGAAGGGCAGCAAAATAATTGCATTTTATTCCTTTATTGATGGAGAATGAATACCATTATGATCTGGTTTCTGATTTGAAAGTAGCAAGTAAATGTTCCCTTTTGTCTTAATATTCAGCACCATCCATTTTAACTTATAAATTTTCAGATAGTTAATACAAATTGTTTAATCTCAAACATAGCAATCAGGTCATCTAAATATTATCTTTAGATGTAGGAAGTAATATTGTATCTGACTAAGAAATAGTATCCAGCAAATGAATCACTCCTCTGAAGAAAAGAAACGCATCATTCATGTTGAAGATAGAAAGCAGTAGAATAGTAATGTCTGGGAACCTTTTTAGATATTAAGGTGATTTCATTTGCATCTCTCAGAGATGAAAATTAAAGTTTTTTTTAGCTGTGTATTTTTTTTTAAATCAGGAGATCGTGAGAAGTTTAGCTGATCGGCTTCCAGGGCAATTAGGATCATTGCGGTTGTATAATTGACAATTCAATTCAAACATGAATATTTTCCCTAACTAAAACACCTTGAAAGATCAAAATCTCCTCAAAGAAAAGCCTATGGAGTGAGTGGAAAGGTGCGGCCAGCTGCACAGGTGTTCTTTGTGGTGTATGTGATTGTTTCTGTGCCCGGAACTGTAATTCTAATGTGGTTACGAACATGCCGTTGAACTTTTTAAAATGAGGGCTAACAGAAGACATCCCAGGCAAATATTTCTTTCTGTGGCTATTGTTTTGCTATTCATATAGTAAATTGTTTAGTGCATCTTCCAAGCTCTCTCTGAGATACTGAAGAGGTGATAGGATTCTTATACCTAAATGACAGAGCAACACTTTGAGATGAGTTGGCACACTGTGGAGCTATTCCTTTTAAATACTTTAACCAGATGTGCTTCGGAGAACTTTATAGATTTAAATAATCTTTGCTGCTCCATTTGTTCGAGATGAAATCTCCTATTCTTGTTTTCTGCATTCTGATCCTTTTACAATGTCTTAGGAGACTCCTTCAAGTGTGTGTTCTCGATTCAAATAGGGCAGGGGTTTGGGAATGAGTTCTTTTTGATTGGAGCCTATCTTTAGGAGAAAAAAAAGTTAACCCCTGCAAAATCTCTTCTTAGGCTTAAGGAAATATGGGCATGCTAATGTTTAAAAAAAAAAAGTCAGACCTGGGGAATCATGATAAGCCAGTGCAAAGAAGAGAAACCTAAGGTTCCTAAAATTGATTAAAACAACTAAATCCTACTAGTCAAAATCCATTAGAACTATACACAGTTTTCTGCTTGTGGAAAAAAATGCAACATTTCCCCACATTTTAATTGCATTCGGAAGAAGGCAATTTAATAAACATGACAAAAACGTCAGCAAAATAGATTTTGACCTCTTCTAAACCCCAAGTCTGGCTGGGTTCACTCATCCCTGTCTATAACAGATGCTGTGCTTGCCTTGGCCTCCTGGCTGTGAAAATAGCTGTGGCCTTAAAGGAAAAGTCCACCCTGTCGATATCAGAGTGTGCTAAAGCCAAAGAATGGGAACATAAAATGTGAAAAGCATACACAGACACAGATGCATGCCAACATGCACATTTAAATAAAACCAGGTTCTTTCATGAATTTGTGGGATGAATAAGAGATTATGGGAAACACAACCTTTATTATACCTTAAGTGAACAAAACACTAATCATACAATATAACCACATTCATGCTTCAATTGTAACATGACTTTTATAGTTAAAACTTTTAGAAAAGATTGTCTAGATTCTAACACAAAGTAACATTTTAATTCAATGCACATGGCTAAAGGAAAATTTTTTTAAAATGAAATCATTCAAATATTCTCTCTGAAGAAGGTTCATGTTACAGAAAAAGTAATTCATTAGCTATCTGGGTAAAACAGAAAATATGGCTAACATTGATAAATATCCTGGGACGATAGTATCAGAAATACTCTAACTCTGGCAGCCATTGAAAGATAGTAGCTCAAAGCAAATATTATCATGTACAAAAGTATCCCTTACATGTGGTAGTGTTTTTACTCCTATATCAGAACATTCCTCCTCTCTGGGGGAGTGCAAATGAGCAGATATTCAGAACTGATTGAAATGGAGAGAGTATTTACTTACTAAACATCTAGGTAGAACACTCCTTTATTTTTAAGACTAACGAATTTGAGTTTTTCTATAATTGCCTATAATCAGCAGAGTTTTTGATTTTTCACGTTATCATTTATTCATTTAAATCATGACATGGGCTTTTGTTTGCCACTAATGAATAGAATTCAAGTCATTAAATTGTGCACTTGTGTGCTTTGTGTAGATTCTTAATATATGCATGTGTTCTATGGAGATGGCAGGCTCAAGATTTAAAATGCATAAGCATTTATTGAAATATTGAATACCGAAACAGTAGAAGATTCCTCTATTCTGGAAAAGAATCAGTCTAGTAGGATTATTGAAAAAATAATACACCAAATAATTTAGCTAAAATTCTCAGAGCATAAACTTTTTGAGATACTGTAGAGAAAAGATGCAGGTTTTACTATATGCTATTGAGGAAAATATTAATTGCTTAATTGTTGAAGTTTCAAGGTATCATCAGTTGAAATCCTCCCTGTACATATTTCACAAGTGAAAGAAATCTTTTTTTCTTTCCCACTCATAAAAGCACTCCACTTTTTATGTCATCAAAAATGAAACAATAACAATATTTACAGAAAGGTGTGAATAAATGAAGAGGGACAGACAGAGGCAGTCATTTCAAAGTCAATTTCTTCCTAAGCTTGATTAATGGTGATCTCTCCCACCTTTTATGCAGCTTTTAGTTACAGAAAATATACATGGTTTAACTATATTAGACATCCTATCTAATTCAGATGTCTTCATTTCTCCCTTAAACACATACGGGTATTCAGACAAAATGGCATTCAATAAGTTTTATTTATTTTTTATTTAGTCATGTAATATATCTCTGTTCCCACTATGGAAATATATACCATGAAAATTCAAGGTAAAGAGCTTTGCCTTGTCCTTTCTCTGGACTTGCATTGTGAATGAAGAAACACTGGATATTCATATAAACTTTTGAAAGAAATGAGTGGTAGAGAGAGCTAGTCCTCATCTGCAAGTTTTGAATTTATATTGTTTCATCCCATATACAAAACTATTTTTTCCTACAATTTTTTGTTGTTCTTCGTTTATGCATTGAAAGTTGTAAAAGAATGTTTTATCATTTTTGCTTCAGTGACTTTAGGATAAATTAAAAGTTCTAAACCCAAAAGAAAAAGAAAGAAATAAAGAAAGAAACAGACACGTGTGAGTGAAAATAACCTTCCACAATCTCACACAATGTTATATAATATTGTGGTAATTAAGAAAAAAATGTTCAATAAACATTACACACGTGCATGAAAATGTTCTAATACAACAGAAATATGTTCAATGAATACAAATGATGGAAATTTAAGGGAATATTTAAAAACACAAAATGGGATCATTTGGTCTTGTGAAATTGAGTATAATTGTATTTTCCTTATTATTTCAAATTAAGCTTTCAAATAAAGTTACACCTTTAAAATATGAATTCCTGGTGTGAGCATTTTTTATTCCATCTGCAGTGATAAAACCTAATAGTCACTCAAAACTCACTAAGAAAATTGATTTATTTTCTGAAATAGGAATTTCTTACAGAAATAATCAGATCTCTATAGCAAAAGAGAATTTTTCTGCTGAGAATGTGCATGGATCTTGGGATCTATAGCAGTTTCTAAAAGGGAAAAATCAATGAGGGGTTCAGATATTGAGATGAAATCTATAAGCTGCCTTTGAGATAAAAAATCAAGGGAAACAATAGACTCTTCATAGCTTGGATGTGTGAAAAATATCTTCAGGTTAAAGGAGGCTGTCAATTCTGTCTTTCCTCCTATTCCTCAAGGATGGATGATCCCACTTTGTCTCTTTACCTCCCAACATGAACATAGTGATCATCTCATATTCTTGGAATGAGCAGAGAACCATCTCATTGTCCAGCATCAGTAACCCTTGGTTTGGAGTTGATGCTCATGTTTAAATTGTTCATTTATTGATGACAAGGTCTCATTTGTTTTCACATCAGAATTACAGGACTTGGAATCTCTTCCATTCAGCAAACAGCTATTGAACAGCTTTACTTCTCAGTGGTATATTAAGTGGTAAAGGTTAAATGGTATAAAAAATCATGAAAAAGAAGGCTTAAAAGTAATCTGAAACCAAATCTCCACATCTCCGTATGTGAAAGAGATCTTTTACAAAAACTCCTTTCCAGAAAGCTTAGGGGGGCATGCTTCTGTTGGCTGAACTAATTCCCCAATGATTGGCAAGCTCATTGCTCCTCAGTATTTTACATGTAAGAAATGAAGCAAAGCCTTCAAACCCATGAAATTTGAAAGAACCTGAAGTCTTTCTCAGCCCTCTCGGATGGGTGCCCTTGCTGCCACACCTGAGGGTCTCCTTCTTCCTTTCTTCCATGTGTCCAGTCGGAGAACTGGTCATCTTCTATCTGCAAGGGTGTTTGTTCCTTGTTTCCTTCTGTTGACCAACTGTCTTTTCATACCACACACCTGTAGTCGGTGCCGCAGATGCTCCAGGAGGGTGCAGGCATTTGTCCCTTTTTTATTCATAGTGTGCTCTTGGTATCATTTATCTAGTTTGCTAATCTATAACTTACCAATCTAATACTAAACAAGAGACATATATGGAAATCACACCCACAATACAACATTAGATGACAAAATTTTTTACAAGCTCATACATGCTTGATTGGTTAGGTTTGACCACAATAATATTGTCTGTGATGCCTATGCATTGGTATCGAGTCATAATTCTATTTGGGGGCATTTCAAAACTTGAATGTCAAATAAGCTAAAATTACAAAGCATTAAAATTAAAACCTTGCAGTGTTTTGAACGTTATTTGTATATGCTGTTTACAATGAATTATAGATTATGACAATTCCAATTTTGGACACATGTCTTTTTGTCAAAGAAACAGTCCTTCTTCTTCTCACACATAGACTTTGCTTCTGCTGTCTGTGTTCTGGCTGAGCTGCTCCTCCAGAGAGATCACCTGGATGGCTTGACTAGGCTCCCGCCACTGTGAAGAGATACATCCTCATTTCAAAGTTCTTAGTGCCAGTATCAAATGCATCCTTGACTGACAGCAAGTAAATTTCAAACATGAGTCATGAAATTATCTTCTTCCCAAAGCATATCTCTTTCCTCTGTGGTGGGTCTTCTACTATGTTGCTGGGAAAGCCCATCCCTTGCTGCTCTCTTCTGGTTTGTCTTTCTCAGGGCTGAAGACCCATTTCGCATGTTATGAGTCTAACTCTGAAACCATGGTATATGATTTAGTTTAACTCATGTCAAAAGAAGAAATATTGCTCTGGTCTGGGTTCATGTCTAAAACATTTAATAAAAGTAAACTGAAAAAATAAAATTTTAAAAAATAAAATAAGAATGGAATTAATAGGGATAATTTTGTGTTACTATCCAGACTATGGACTTCATAGCTCACTAACAACACAGACAGAAGTCTGTTAATGAAACATTTGTGAAATCATATCTATTTTTTGTATAAAATGTTAAAACTTGACTTAGAAGTCACTATGACACAAAGGATATTGCACTCTAGGAAGATGTCCTTCCTTAGCATTGTCGGTGAGATTCATTCCATTAGCCAGATCCAAAGCAACAATGATGCCCAGTTTAACCAATTCACTATTTGGTCCCTAAGTAGCAAGAGGTAAAAACCTCTAATATTTATTGACCACCTAAACTGTTCTTAATTTAGGGGACATTGCCTCATTTAATCCTACCGATAATACTGTAGGGTAATGATGCTTGTTGTCTTCATTTTACAGAGATTAAAACATGTGCTTATGGCCACATATTTGAGAAGTGGCTAAATCAGGCATCACCGTTGTCTTCTGGATCTTTGATAACAATGTCATTTATCATAACTTCAACTGCTTCCTTCCCTGGCTTTCACAAGTGACTGGAGTTCCTCACATGCATTATGAAACTTATTAGCAAATGACTTACTGCATCTGACTTTTTTATTACGCCATGAAACATCAGACTTTGTCAAGACCTCAATAAACTGTTGATGGCCCAAAAAGATAGAAGAAAAGGCCAAGACAGGGTGAGGGGAGTGTTTCTACAAAAAAAAGATCTCTTCTCAACTTGCTGGTACTGTCCCATGACCTTTGTCAAACTATCCTTGTGCTCTGCACAAGCAAGAGCTCAGTTGGGGTTAGTGCACCCACCATCTCAGGGGTACTACAGCCTATAAAGATGCTTGAGGGAATTGACGCACTTGATTTTAAGGACGACGATATATCCAGCAGATGATATGATCTGTTATCTTAAAATAATAAGGGCTTTCAATATGACTGTATCTTCTGACAAAAGGATTCCTGAAAGCAAGCTTTAGGGATTAGAAAACTTTGTCAAGAATTATTCACTTTGTGGATTTTTGTGGAATAGGCACAAGTATGTGTATAACCTTAGCAACAGTAGCAAAAAGATCATGATTCTTGGTGGAGAGAACATAAATACATTTTTTTAGTCCCGGGTCATGTGTTTGTCTACTGTAAAACTCAGAAATTCTTTTTGGAAGTACTGTTTCTATATCTACGAAAATTTCAATTACAAGATGGTGATGTCTGTGTGACCACATCACTTCCTTTATTAACCTGACTCTAGATACAGTTACCTCTTGGATACTGTAGAGTAGGACTCCAACTTAAGTATTTTACATTACACTTTTCAGTCCATAGCAGAGAGAATATCATAGTTCTATTTATTTTGAAGTCATTTTTTGGAAAGTAAAACCTACAGCTATGCTATCCATACTCTTTTTTGGGAACATTGTCTTTATCTCAGTAAAGGACAGAAATTCATAAATTTCATTTTCCTCACTGAAGAAGCTCTTAGAGAAAAAAAGATGATTTATCTAGGTGATACAAAAATACTTTCAGGACTGAACTCACTTCATTTTAATTAAATAGTGTCCTGAACATTTTCCTTGATGACTTTGCCATGATTGCTGCCCAATAAAATGCTGCACATTTGTGCGAATTCTGTTTAATTCTGTCTTCTCTTTTCTTATCTCACATTAATAATTGAGTACTGTTTTTGATTTATGGATGAGGAAAGGGAGAGTTCAGAAATGCATGTCATTACTTCAGGAAACTAAGTTATTAACCAGCCAAATAAGATCTAGATCTTTTGAGCTTCAACCACATATTCTTCAATTAAGAAGGTTGTAATGAGACTGGGGAGATAGCTCAATTAATAAAGTTCTTGTTAAGCAAACGAGATGTAAACTCAAGACTTGAGTTCAGATTCTTAGCACTCATATTGAAAAGGAAGTATGTTGATGCATACCTAGACCCAAGTTGTGGGGAGGCAGAGACAGGAGGATCCCTGAAGATCATTGGCCAGATAGTCCAATCAATTAGTAAGCTTCAGGTTTAACAAGAGAGAATTTCTTCTCTCTACACCCACCCAAACGATACATACACACATGTACATGACACAGACTAAAGAAGGTCCTGATGTATGACTGATTATGTAGGCTCCAAAGGCTTTCAGAAGAGCATGGGTATCTAGAAAAATGGGACTTCAATTGCAAAAATGTACAAAATACAAGAATAGCTATTCTCTGTGCAATACAGAACTAATTTTAACTTAGGGGACTTCTCTGGAAGTTTCTTCATATTGAATTTTTAGCCATCATCTCAAGAGTAATGTATCATCAAAAGCTCTAAAAACTACATCACAGAGCTGTGACTTAATCTTCAGGAAGATGCTAAAGAGCCAGCAGCCAAAGTAATGAGACCTTCCCACCTGTACATCCTGATCATGTATGTGCATATATTGGAGTCATGCATAGGTCTACTTAAGTATGTGAGAATGCACAACTTGTAAGCACTCTCTACTCAGATTGGTCTTGCTCAAGTAGCATGAGTTATACAATTTTATGATATAGCAATGAAAGGAAACCTTAGAGATTATTGAGTGATGCATATGTAAATATCTTTCTTTCCAGATAACTTTATAATATGAATATTACATTTCAAAGTGAGTATTCATTGCAGTATACTTAAGGAATGAAGAATAAAGTTGAAATTTTTAAAAATCCATTTCTCAATAAATGAACAGAAAAGGAAACCTATGCATTATGAAGTTGCAAATATACAAACACACAGACACACATCACAAAAACAAATACATATAAACATACAGACACATACCACCATTACCATCACCACCACCACTGCCATCATTGACAAGATAAGTTCACGTGAATGCAATGCTGTAATATTTGAATCAGCTAATGTTTTACAATGGAAAATCAGAAAAGCCCTGGAAGAAAACTCAAATACTATAAAACTTAGTAATCAAGTACAAATAGACCTTTTATTTATCATTCATCTAAATTTATAATGAAAGCCCTCTGTGTAACCGTGTGTGTCTGTGTCTGGGTGTCTTTGTCTGTGTGTTCTGTGTGCTGGAGCGTGGGACATTTCTTGTCTAGTTTCATGCATAAACAATAAGCTTAATGGTTTAATTTCTTGTTAAGCTGATTCTGATTGTATGCTGGCAATGCAAAGTCAAAAATCAAATCCAAGCCTATGACAAATATATGTATGTAAACATATGTGTTCTCTTTCAGATTTAGTGAGTGAATGAATGATAAGTAGACTACAGAAATTAATTTGGATACAGACTCCCTGATATGTCAACCTAAAAACAGGTTAAATTATTGAGACACTTTTAAGAAGACATACTGTGTGCCCATCAGATAACAAAGGGATAGCCGCTGTTGAGTAGAATACATGCAACTTGATTACATCAAAATTGTCTGAAATGACTTCTTCCATCTGTTCAAAATTTTATTTATAAAATCATTTTACATAAACACCCACAGGTAAGATTTCTGAGTTTTGCAATTTTCTTTGGTGGCATTTTATTCATAATAGATTCCTCAATGTCAATTCAAATCAGCAGAAATTGTGATGTGAGTGTTCTTTGTGCTGATTAGGTGAACAGAGAAAGATGATGTGCTGAGATCCCTGTTCTGACCATTTATGTAGAAGTGGATTATCCTGTAGGTTCAGTGCTGGGGCACAGCAACACTGAAGGGCAGAGGCACTATTTCAGCAATATTGTGTATTAGACAGAGGTCACACACCTGACTTATATGGGCCTTTGTTAGTTCCTCTGCTGGTGTGATAATACTGTGAAACATTCTGCCTGCAGCCTTCTCTTGGTATCTGCACAGGAGTGGTATCATAGTCCTCCCAGTCTCAAATTCCTTGATAAAATACATAAAATTAGTATTAAGCTTACATGTAGCTTCTTGTACAGTTTGAAGTAAATTATGCCTAATATCGAGTTCAATTCTAATGCTATAATAATAGCTGGCACACTATATCATTTAAGAGATAATGACAAAATCCGTGTATTCAATATATATATTATGTATTTGACATTTTAAGTCAATGATTGGTTAGACCCATTAATCAAAACATTCAGATATAGGCAGCTGATGTATGCTAAATGTCTTATGTATGACATTCCAGCTGAGTACAACAGAAGTTATATCTTGCTGTATACTTAAAGTTGAATGTGTGTGCTTAAGTCTGTGTGTACATGTATATGATTGTTTTGTGTACATGTGTATGTGTGTACAGTTGTTTGTGTACATATATGTATGTGTGTGTGCTTGTGTGTATGCATGTGCATGTGGTATGTATCTATACTTGTATGTTGTTGTTACATTCTGTATTCTAAGTATAAGCATAGCAAAAACGATTATTATCATAACCTTTCTAGGTTAAGAACTACATGGAAAATATAGAAAGTATGTTAAAGCTATAATTGTTTTAAATACTGTTTTTGATCTCTGCCTATATTACATGAATTTATACCAGGATAAACGTTTTCTTTGTTTTATCATAAAACATAGACTAAAATTTTACCTCTTGCAATGATTAGGCTAATTTTCCTCCTTTGATCACCATATATTTCTAAAGCGATCTAAAACATTGTAAGTGTATACATAGTCTTGATGATAATTGGATAGTCACTCTCATATCTTAAAGTCATTCTTTCTGCTGAGGCTCCTTGAAGCTGAGGAAGACAAAAAGTATGGAACTTAAATTTAGGTTTATTAATCAGTCTCTTCCTATGTGCAAATAATTACTAAGTTTTTCTGTGATGCTAACTGTACTCTTGCCTTATAAATTGTCTTTATCAATGCAATGAGGAAAATATCAAATGGATGGTTCAATACAGAATCATAGAAAGAAAAAATGATGGTTCCTTTAGCATCTGATAATCTTCCAGATAGAAGCAGGCATGCTGAACAATGCTGCCAAGCTATCACACATATGAGCCACTAAATGAGCAATAATTATACTGTTGGTTTGTCTTTATACTGTTGTGCATTTACTGCTGCCCCAGAAAATTCGCTTTGGAGGAACAACCCAGCTTTGCCAAATGTTCCACAAAAGAGTTTTTAATGTCTCTAGCTTGCTTGATTTTTCTCAGCACGTGCCTGCAGTACCTATCTTTCCTCTTTCTTTGTTAGTATTTTTATAACTTCTCTGTAAATTTAATGTCCCTATTTTATATTTTTCAAATTCCCATTGTACATGCCATGATGTTTCCAAAAGAGTTGATTATTATTATTCTAATATTATATGTTGTAAATTTCCCATTTTTTACACATACCACCAAAACCAACTCACAGTGTAGTCTGCAATCTTCATGTAAACGGAAATAGGAGACTTCACTTCCTAAGAGTGGCCATAAAAGTAGCAGGCAGCTTCTGCAAACCTGGGATCCCAGTCTGAGAAGAAGGGCACCCAGCAGGGAGTAGAATGTATGGTTCTGTGATCAGTGGTCAGAATCACATCACTGAGGATGCTTAGCTGTATCTATTCAAGCCACTTAGTAGATTAACACAAAGCCCAAGTGTCAATATCAGTCCCTACCTCATGGTTTTGATGCTGTGATTTCTTCCTCAAGATTGCTCTGAGGATGGGGCTGGAGAGGTGGCTTGGGGGTTAAGCCTCTGCCTTGCAGGCAGAAGGTCCTGAGTTCAGATCCTAGACCCCATGTGTAGATGCTGAGCAGAAGTAGGGGCGGCCTGCATTTCTGGTCCTGGTAGGGCGTAGCTTGTGAATCTTGGGATGATTGTAAACAAGGAGGAGGCGGAGGCGGTCCATGGTGGTTCCTGAATTCGTCCGTGGTTCTACACACACACACACACACACACACACACACACACACACACATACACACACATACAATTGAATAAATAAAAAACGATTGCTCTGAGGGATGGGACATCAATATCTATGAACAGAAGGAAATCTAAGACAAAAAACAAACATAGCTAAGAAAAAAAAATACCAAGCCAAACCTAGGTAGAGGCAAAAGAATGTTTCCTTGACATGTTATAGCTGGGACTTGTAGCTTATGCTTGTGCTTTTAGCCCTTGGGAGGCTGAGAAAAAACGGATTGTACTGAGTTCAACACTTACCTGGGCTACATAGTGAGCTTCATGTCAGTCTGGACCATATAGACCGTGTCTCAAACCCATCAACAAAACTGATGTTTGGGAGCTCTGCTTCCTATGCTATAAAAGAAAGAGGGACAGGACAAGGGTGATGGCTCAGTGGAGACAATACTTGTGCAAGCATGAGGACCTGAATTTGGTAGTGCTTTTTCCATCTGGCGGCTCCAGGGTAGAGCTAACTAATGCTCCTATGCTAGGCAAGCACCCCACCACTCAATTATTGTCAGAAACCTTAGACCTGAGTTTGTATCCCATAAGAAAGAACAGACACATCCTGAAACACCAGTAATACCTCCCCATACACATGCACAAATTCCCACAAGCACATACACAATAAAAAAAGAAAAGGGAAAATGTATGTTCAGAATAGAACCATGTGTTTAACACGATATTATCTCCAGGGAATTTTAGGCCTTCTCTTAATCTGGTGTGTTCCAGTGAACTAGAAAGGCATACATGTAGTTTTTTGTTACCCAAGGTATACATGAACTTTAAGGTTATTTACTAGACTTTTCAGTCTTGAAGTCAGTCTCCAGAGTAATTCCTTGATATTCATAAGAGATATATACCCTCAGAAGTTAAGAATCCTTAATCTGCCAAGACTTTCATAGCATGGAATAAAATCTCTAAATAGATTTCTATGAAAGGTGTACTTGCTTAACAAAAGAGTTTGAGAAATCATGGTTTATATAAACTTAACATGTTTTGCCATATGACTTTTCAGAAATAGGACATATTATAAATTTCCAAGGAAGAAAATATACTGTCTTCTCCAAACTTGATTCAACATTAAGTACACTTTTGAGAGACTGATGGATGTATGTCTCACTAACCATTAGTATTCAATGAAATTGCCTTGACAAAATGTGTAGATCATTAATTAGTAGCTACAGAAGTATGCATTTCGTAGTAGAATTTAATACTAATTCATATAAAATTTTCAATTCAGCTGAAATGTGTGTTTGCTTCCTAAAATCATAATATTTTTTAGATTCTCTAACACTTCTTGCTGTCCCCAGCTGTCTTGGACAAATGATTATCAAGCTAATGGTTATTTTCTGGCTATTCAGAATCTAAATTGCCTTGCTAGCTGAGGAAGCCAACAAGCCTGGCCAGCTTGTTTCTGGAGTCCAGACATTGGCACATGAATGCCTAATGGGATATGACATGGCACACTGAATTATGGCTCTAGAGAAAGTACACAAAGGGAGTCCTGAATCCAGCATGCATTGCATCCTGGTTGTAGCCCAGGGAAAGTACTCAGAACTGCTGTCTGCTAGCTAGGGAAGCAGAGACAGCAGGAAAGGTAACAGCCATACTATGCTGCCACCTGTTCTGGATCCTTCTGCAAACTGTCACAACCCTCTGGCTTTTTTAACAATACCAGCCTTCCTTCCAGCCTCCATGCCAATCTGATGCATGTTTGTTTTCCTAAAATTAATGAATTTGCTTTAAATCACTTGTAAATAAGAACTGGAATATTACTTTGTTTTTAAGACATCTACAAAATATTAGGACAAAGAAAGACATGATAGACACTGGTGAGAGGTGGATTTGAACCCCTGATTGATCACTCACCAGCTTACTTCACATCATCATGCAGGAAACAATTCCATTTTTGCATCATGATCCACATACATTGGTGTACCTAGACTTTTGGAGTCAATTGTCATCCACGATATTTTATTTTTATTTATTTTAAGTTTTTATTCTCTTAGAGTTTCATACATCAATGCAGTGAATTTGTATTTTCATACCTTAATCCTCGATCCCACCTCATTTTTTTCTTATTACAAACTTTCTTCTTCCCTGCCAGAATCACATAAACATTTAAATCTCAACAGCTCCAACTTAATTCACTCTTTTTCTTCAAAGAAGTTAGTGAATGTAATATGTCAACAATTAGAATTCAAGTGATAAAAAGTTGACATTTATCTTCTCCAGTTCTCCCATGAGATCTAGAGTGATGAGTTTCACCAGGAGCAGGAGGTCGGTTCTTGTATGTAGCTTGAATTCTGTTGGTCAGTGCTTTTCCTCACCAGATTTCTTTAGTGATACTCAAGTTTAGTGTTGAATTCTTCATATCTGCTTCTGGTTAAACCAGAGGACTTCTGCCTTTAAAAATATACCTTAAAACACACTGGAATAACTGAAAAGACATCTCAAAGTCTTTTTGCCTAGCAAAAAGAAGAACCTGAATTCTGTTTCTAGATTCCATGTGAAAATGCTAGGTGGAAATGGCAGTGGTCTGTACTATTGGTCCTGGAAGGTGGAGACTAGGAAACCCCAGAGTAATACAAGAAAGAGGGAGAGCAATCCAGGGTGATTCCCAAACTCACTTCTGGTTCTCCATAGGTACACACAGTGTTCTCTCTCTCTCTCTCTCTCTCTCTCTCTCTCTCTCTCTATATATATATATATATATATATATATATATATATATATATATATCCCCTCCTTTTCCCCCTCTATCCTTCTCTCTCTCTCATATACATAAACACACACACACACATGCATGCACACACACACACACACACACACACACACACACACACATACACACACACACAGGCATACACACAAAAGAACCCCACTGGAACTATATGAGAAAGCCCTTGCTTACATAGCAATTTCAGTTCTTTGTTGGTAGTTCTGTTTTCCTTCTCCTTCACTGCTCAACAAAGTTACCTGCTCATCAACTTCAATGTTCTAAGACCACATGTCCTAATTTAATTAAGATTCTTCTTTAATTTTGGAGAATTCTACAAGTCAGGAGGATTGAGTGAATGTAGGACTTAACTAGTCACCTTAAGATTTTCTGAAGTGGATGGATGCATCTTCATCCTCTGTTCCCTGATAGCCTCTCCAGCCTTGGTGCCCTGTATCTATAATCTCAGTTCCACTTTGGTGCCCTGTGTCTCTAATCTCAGTTATAATAAGCCAAGGCTGTAGCCTTCTCTGCTTGCCAACAGTTCAACTTTGACCCCTGTTGAAATCTGCGGTTAGCAAGTTGAAACTATCTGAAAGGCTGTTTCACAAGGAACACCATATGACTGACAGATTAGTCAGAAAATCAGTTTTTGTTCATTGTAGTAAAGGTAACAGTTGTTTTAGTAACTGGGAGAACTGTCTTGACAAGATGACAGGAGGCTATTGATGCCCTTGTGCAGCCTGCAGTCTACTCCCAGCCCCTTCCATGAGAAGGAAGCAACATGCCTGCTACACAACTGTCTCCTCATACAAAAAAACATACAAACAGCATGCAAATGTATGAAACCAAGGTTTTACTTCTTGATTGTGTATGAAAGAATCTGTTGGACTATAGCCTCAATAATAGATCTGTGAATTATTTCCAAACACATCACATTTTTTGTGCGCACACATGCACGTGTGTGTGTGTGTGTGTGTGTGTGTGTGTGTGTGTGTGTGTGTGTTGTCTATGTCTATGTGTCCGTATATATCAGAAGGCACTAGGTGTGCCTATGGAAGTTCAAAGTTGACTTCAGGAATTATCCTGGATTGGTTCTACTTCCTTTTGGCTATGCCCCAGGATTTTTCAGGTTCTGTCTTCCAGAGCTGAAAATGCAGGCCACCACCATTTACCTCTGGCATTTTTACAGGAAATCTAAATTTGAAACTCAGGTCCTTCTGCTTTTGAGGCAAAAATCTCAATCCTGGTGTCATCTTTCCAGATCCACACATCACATGTTCACAAGATAAAAAACATGAGTTTCTTCTTGGCCAGGTTGTTTATAGTAGGTTTTGAACATCTGTCATATGTTAAGGGATGAGCAAAGTATCACTCCTAAATAAGAACTTAGTCATTGTCACTTAGAACTTTGAGACATAAATTTGAGAACATCTATTTTAAGCCTAGCTTATAACATCATCATCTTGTATATGTTCTTGGTGTATTTTGGCATACACAGCTAGCAAGTTTCTTTTTAAAATTTGTGAGAGGGCCTATGTGTGAATGCATGTTCTCATATACACACATGTTCCCATATGTTTATGTGAATGAGTTCAACATCAGGCACTTCCCTCAGTGGATCTCACCTTTATTTTTGAGGAGAGTGTTTCTTGCTGAGCCTGAAGTTTGTGATTTGGCTACATTGACTATCCCTCAAGTTCCATCAAGGATCCCCTATATCTGGGATCCCCAAGGTTGGCATTCTGACACATGCCACTACATTGGACCTTTCAAGTCTATGGCTGGGAATTCGAACTCAGGTTTTCATGTCTTGTGCAGCAAATACTTTACCATTGAGTTATATCCCCAACTCAATTTTCTTTATTTTTAGTATGTTTTGAGCAAACAAATGATGGTCACTTTGAAGGATGGAAATCTTTGAAGGACAAAAATCTTTGAAGGACAAAAAGTAAGCATCAATCTAAGTTTGAGTGGCTAAACATCAAAAAATTTATATATGCTCTTTCTTTCATTTTCATGTGTATGCGTGTTGGGGGGGTGATACATGTGTGCGTATATTTGCATATGTGTGGACACACAGATGTATGCAGGTATACAAGCACATGTACACACATCATTATGTGAAGGTCCAAGGATGACATTAAGAACCATCTTCTATAGCTCTTCCATCTTACAGCTTTGAAACTAGGCCTCTAAACCTAGAGCTTGTCTACATGTCTAGTTTATCTAGCCAGCTGAAATATTATAGGTGGACCACAATTGTGGCCTGACATTTTTCCAGGAATCTGTGGCTCTGTATTACAGTTCTCTCAGCCATCCCCCCCCACCCTAGCTTGTGTAGCTATGATTATGTTGTTTTTGTGGCATGAAAGCACAGTTCAGAGTTCTGTTAAATTCCAAGAAGCTGCAATCTGTAGCAACCTAGAAACTGCCAGAGTCCCTTTGTTTTTCTTATAAAGTAGGAAGCTGTATTTGCAGATGTGCAGTGACATGGAGAGCAGGGAAACACTTTTATCACTTGCTTTCATGAAAAAGATAAGTAAGTCATCAATTTCAAGAGTGCTCCCAATGTGTACAGCTCTCAACTTATAAAAACTGTAGCAAACAGAAAAATGATCTTGGCTTGGTAAGTTATTACATTAGCTCTGAATATCTCCAGATTTCTTACTGCTGTTATCCCAGCTTCCTATTAAGATATACAAGGATACCTTAGTGAGGGACCTCATATCATGATGTGTTCAAAGTAGCTCATATCTCTTATCACAATGTGCTGTAGATCAAAGGGCAAATGAGTGCAACATATGTCATCATCAATATTCACAGTGTTTTCTGTAGTTGTCATGATGTTTCTAGGATCAATACTGATCATGGTTGAGAATAGAAATTTCCCTCAAAGTACTGCCATTCCAAGTTGGAGACTCAGACACACTCCTTAAGCATCATACAGAGCTGTCCAGACGGGGCTTCCCACTTTCTGGTAGAAGATTTTGAATTCTTGGCTTTTCTTTAGTGAAAATTGTTAAGGAGAACGGGTATCACTGCCACCTCACATCCATCCCACAAGCACAAGAACAGATAGCCTAGTTTCCCAGATAGTACTCATGTCAGAATCGGCTATATCTGATTGCCTGTTTCTGGGAATCTAGAAGACATTGGATTGGGATGCCTTTGACCCTGCACAGCCACCTGCCACATTGCTCTGAGGGTTTACAAAGACTGGCATTTGCACAGTGATAGGACACAGAACACAAGTTACTGGTCTAAGAGATGGATCCTTTGCTCATATTTTCGTAGTGTTGTTGGGCAGATTCATAGGCCTGCCTGCAATATGTTGAAGTCTTCATTTTTTCCACACTGTTTTGAGAAAGTTAAAAAAACTAATATAAGGACTAGTGTTGTAGTCCCAGTATACTCTTTGTGTACAGAAAAGGTAAGACTGAATGTAAGAGTAAATAGGAAAGCAAGTGCAGATCATAGAACTTGGATTCAGTAAGAGATAGATAGATGCTCAAGGGCAAGCCAGAGAGCCCTTGGCCATTGGATTGTGGTGATCTGAGCCCAGACATCTCAGTCTCTGCAAATTTACTATGTCTGTCTCTCCATTCCCCTGTAGGTCAAGCAAACAGTGACAGAAGACCAGAGATGAACTAAAGTTGCACCTACCTGAAAGTGACACTCTCCACATGCTATGCCTTCCTTCTCCAGGTTCTCTGTTCACACATCCTATCCACTGACCACAGGTTTATGTCACTACTTTCAAACCCAGGAAGAGTTCATAATGATTTTTGCTAGCCACTATATTTCCTTTAAATTATAACTTTTAGAAGAGAAAGGATGATAGTTATCAAGGACGTTCACTGCCTATGACATCTAATTTAGTATGACAGGATGTGAAGAAGGATTCCCATATTCAAAATTCATTATTAGTATTCAAAGATGATGAGAAAAAATGTATACATATGTTAGAAATTGAATTCATTCATCTGGTCTGAGTATAAAGGGAAATAATTCTCATTGACGTGTGACAAATTAATACCCGATGACATTCTTCACATGGAGAACACAGACTCTGTTACAAAATCTCCCTATCTAGCATACTTTCTAGTAGACTCTAAACCTTGAGTTTGGGACATGGCAGCTTAGGACATCCTGTCCTCTACCAAATGCTTCAGAGGGAAGGTTATTAGCATTGTGAGGGGACTGTTCTCTCAGGAGAGCTGCACGTAAAATGACCAGGGAAGAAAATAGCAGCAACTTCTCAAATTAGCATAATTAGTAATTATCTCTTAATCGCCCCACTCGGCTTTAGAGACTTGGCACTTGGAATTCTGCTTAAAGTTCAGTGAGGAAAAACAAATTTCATGCTGAAACGTCTCAGTAACCCAGCCGTGCTCCTTAGGTAGTCGCTTCATAGAGGTAGGGCAAAAAAGAGGAAAGTATGTCTAAGCTCTTTCCTGAGAAAACCAGGTTTGCAATCATCCCTAGTGTGACCTAAAGCACAAGAGTCGGGATGTGTAGCCTATTAAAATGGTTCTATTCTTTTTCTTCCTTGCTTTGAAGATACTTTCAAAAATGTTCTTCTCTTGGAACTTGAGTTGCCACCTATACCGAGGATCATTCTATCTAATAAAACCTAATCTGGCTGCCTTAGATCTGAAATCAGCCCAAAAATAAAGAAAATGAGCAAAGCAACATAGGAAGACAAGAAAAGTCACCACCTGCTCGTATCATAGTCAGCAGCTCAACGACCTTGCTGTTTGCATATTGGAGCTCAAATCCCAATAAAACTTACTAAAATAGAGCCTTCATTGAGAAAGCAGATGATTTACTATTTATTATGATGATGATATGTGGCACGAGTGAAAAGATGTATCCCCAGTTTCACAGGGCTACAAACCATTTCACTTGACTCCAGCTAACAAGAAATACTGTGCATCTTATTGAAGCAAGATTTTGGTATTACTTAGTAGGACTTGGCGCATACATTGAAGTAATTCATTGAAGGTCTAAGCCATTACTTTATGAAATTGATCAGTAAACCATTGGCAGTAGATTCAGGTAGGGACACAAGCATGTCTTCCCATAGTAAGTTTAATGAGGAAGCTTATGCAATGTAAACGTTTTTTTTCTTTTTTTTCCCAAGGGGAAGAAGAAGTTTTATTTTAGCACAATTAAAACGTTTTTTTCTTGTGGAACTCTGGTATTCTTCAGGCAACCTACCATACCAAGATAAGGAGGAGGACTGTTGAAATTCAAGGTTACTTCCCTCATCCCTCCTAGTGCTGCTAAGATATTTTCCGAGTCCCACCATGCTTCTTCCCATGTGTCTCCACACCATACTCCCTTCCCGCAGTGAGCAAGAGCGGCTGCTGGTACTCACTAATATGGCTCACAGGCTAGTGGGTTAATTGTGCAGGGACTCTAGGAAGACGTCATACATGATGATCACTTAGTGCCACATTCTTCTGTGCCTGTCATTTCATTTACTCTTCCTAATAATCCAGGGAGGGAATAGCATTTTGTACTAAAGGAAAACTATGTTCTAGAAGCTATAAAATATACCAAAAAGAGAGCGTGACCCTAAAACTTCTCCCAATGTTCCCAGGCAGCCTCTCAAAACTCAAACTGCCTTTTCTCGGCAGCTCAACAAGAAACAGAATGAAGCAATGCTTACAAGATCAAGATCTCCTTCTGTATAAATGAATCCTTGAATCCTTGTCGGTGGTCAACATAGGGCCTTCACTGCAGATTTACAAATGGTGTTGTCTTAGACATATCTATTTCCTTCATTCACAGCTGACTGTTGTCATGAGTGAAAACCTAAATGCGTAGGGCACAGTATTGTTCCATCTCTGGCCAGATTAGGCTGTTTACAACCAAAGCTTGCTTTGAGCATATGCCTGGGCAAACTTGCAAACAGGTGATTTTGATTTTGAGAGCTGAGATGCTTTTGTTTTATTCCCTTTGATGGTCTCACTTCTCTTCCGAAGACATTGGATGTTCCCTGTGTTTCTGCATTCGGCCACTTTGTAGAAGGCACTGGATGAGGTAGACCTGAGTTCATATATATGCTGTACCTGTTCCCTTGGGTTTTATCCTGATCTTTTTGTCATTCTGTCTTTTTCCTCCCATGATGGGGACTGAACTCAGGACCTTGCGCTTGCTAGGCAAGCACTCTGCTACTGAGCTAAATCCCCAATTCCAGGATCTATGCTGTAAAGGAACAGCAAGCTGGAAGAGCAGGAGGTAACCCACATGACCCAGAGGGTACAAAATCCCAGTGAGAGTCTATAAATGTGTTGAAGATCCAGGACTGCACCTTTGTCATGTCTGCTTTCCTATGTGCATGAACTGATATTCTTAGAGAGGCCTGTGTTAAAACACACTGTACAATATTAAAGCTATTTCAGTGACTGCATTTCATGGTGAGATGTAATTATAGTCAGAACCTAGACCTGCAACACCATTTGTGGACTGGGAGCTGCCTTTTCTGTCTGCATAGATCAGTCTAGTTTCCTCCATAGATACAGAATAAATCGAGGGAAATCCTGAATTTTTGCTACCTACAAAAAACAGAGATTTTATTCTGAACTTCAACTTTGCAGTCTTCAGAAGTCAAATGTCTATTTAATGTGTAACCCAAGGAGAAGTCAAACTACTTCTTTAGGAAATGCTGAGCAAGTTAAACTGAGTCTGTGGACATAGCCCAATGTCCATGTTAATTCATACACTCCAAAGATTTATAAATCAGCTCAGTCTAAGATCAGACATGATACTCACTATTGTCTCCTTTCTGCAAATGGGCCAGGGCACTGCAGCTATCTTTGAACAGTATTCTAATTAAAAAAATTATCAAATCAAGAAGAATTAAAAGAAAAACAAAAAATATCACTAACTGAATCCAAAATTCTGAGAAAATGTGTCCAGGTTTGAACAAACTACAAGTCAGACATCAAACAGAATCACCACTGGGTAATGCAGATGTTTATATGACAAAGAAAATTCTAGAAAATAAGGTTAATGACAATTGGAAGAAGCACAGTGCTCATCTGTGTCTTTTGCCTCCTCATAGCTGTTCCTTTCTACCTCTAGTAAAGTAATGCAGGAATCTTGTGTGGGAAGATCAAGAACAGATTGGAGTTACAAGTTTTCCTGTGAAGTGGTATCAGAATTTGGAACACCTTGCAAAGGAATGAGAAAGCAATGCTTTGGTATAATAAAAATAATTCTGACATCAATGTGTCAGAACCTCTCTCTTCCGAGTGGAAATAATTCTTCATTCTGCCTGGTCAGAACTTGATAGCAGGGCAGCTGGCAGCAGAGTTTCATTGTCTGCCATGATCTATTGAGGCCCTAGTGGGAAGGATGGGCTTTGGCTTCTCCCACACCTTCCTGTTAGATGTGGGTGCTCACAGGTGGCAGGCAAAGTCTTTCCTTATTTGCAAGTCAACTTGTTCAGTTAATGGAGTGATCTCACTGACCTCATTCACGGGAAGAATGTAGCATCTCAGGAATCAGACCTTTGGATTCTGAACTTACTACACAAAGCTGTGCAATCACATTGAACCTGGTGCACGACTTTGTCTTGGAAGGAAATGTACTTGAGGGAATTCAAAAGACCAGAAAAGGCTTTAGTGGAACACCATTTGGGTTTGTTGCTTGGGGAAGGAGAAATGACTGCCTCACAGAACATGCTATTTAGATGCACCTGTGGCTTTCCATTCCTGGGCTTTTAGAAAATAAAAATAAAAAGTAAGGTACAGTAAATGGGAAAAGGAAAACAAGATTTCAAGTCACAGAAAGCTTTCCTCTTTTACTGTACCATTAGCTTTCCCTGGTTCTCCCTGTGCCCATTTTGCATACATGGAATTCAGCTTCAGGGCAGCCAGCCACAGGAGTTCAATGATGTCAACAAGCACACCAACACCTTCCAAAAGAGTCAATGGCTCTTTAGGAGAGAAAAGGTACCATGGATGCCTCAGAGCAGGTTGGAACATACTGGTCTTTTTGGCAGACGTAGTGAACTTAAGCTTATGGATGATCTGTGCACGATCCTATTTTAGCCTATAAAAGCAGGTCAGTGTTTTATGTTGCTCATATTGCTGCCATTCACTTTAGCTTTACTAATAAAACCTAATGGCTGGGTAAGCATTTATGTGGACCAGAACCTCAGGTAAAGACGAAAAACCAGATAAAATGACATAAATAATAAAAATTTAAATGTAGGACATGAAATTATTGACATTCGCTCATAAGGTAATTTGTAACCTTTGCATCCAAGAATATCTAAAGAATAAAAACATATGAAATCTAACTAAAATTTGATCTCCAGACCTAAATAATTTCTGAACTCGTTATATATTTTTTCATTGTTCTTTAGAGTCAGACATTAGAGAAAGTAATTGCCTGAATCACTTGGAGTTACAGACAATTATTACAGGTCCTTCCTTGCAGAATTACTTCAAGTGGGGGGCATACGTGCAATCATCTGGTGCTGAATGTTGGGCAAAAGGAAGGAAGAACAGCCTCTGACTTTCACTGCCACTCCTGAATTTCAGAGTACGCAGCGATGAATTTTCAGCTGAAGCAGTATTCTCTTCTAATTTCCTTTCACAGTGTCTTGTTTCATCTGATGAGCCCTCCTCAGACTTCCACTTGATCCCCAGAGACTTCCCCCTCCTTCCCTTGAGTTTTTTGTTTTCCTCCACACATACGGCTCTTCCTATTTCTCCCATCATGGCTGCTGCTTTGGGACTCTGAGCAGCCTTGAAGAGAGCCAACCATGTACATCTTCCCCAGCCAAGCTATGCCTGGTCTTGTCCACATGGGTTGCCTATCCCACCAACAATGCTTGCAAATCACAACAAACCACAGACAAAGTAAAGAACCCAACTGGCAAAACACAGTCACGCCATGAAGACTCCTTGCCCCCACCCTCAGCCTGGACATGGGTACTCCCTAAACGAAGGTAGTTGTCCCACCAAAGTTGTTTCTGGCTATATGTGTTTCAAAAATGTAACAGAAATGCAATTTTGATTAAGTGATAGTAATATCGACTTTTAATGTTGTATATTTCATTTTAAATGATATTATGGAATTTTGAATGCATTTTTCACACAAATTAAAAGTTCAAAAGTATTTATACCAGTCTTTTTTGCTAACAGATCTATGCTCATGAGCCCAGCATCTCTGAGACCTACAACTTACTTTTATGTTCTCACCATGGTCATAACTTCATCTTCTTCACACTCAGTCTGAACTGCCAGACTCCATCTCAGAGGAAATAGGACATCAGACCTTCCAACAATTGTCAACCTACTAAACATAATAAGAGCTCTTTTTCCTCATTCTATGCCTCCAGGTTCTTGGAGACTTGTCAATGTTTTCTTTCCCTTATAATATTATCAGTGATGATAAGTCATTCCAAACTATTTGTGATGGTTAATTTTGATTGTAGGACTGATTTAAAAAATGGCTACAGCATTAGTGAGGCACACCTTCATGTGTGTGTGTGTGTGTGTGTGTGTGTGTGTGTGTGTGTGTGTATGAGGGCAGTTCCACAGTAGATTAACTATGGAGGAAAGATCATCCCTGGATGTGGAAACACCATCTCATGTGCTGGAGTCCCTGACTGAATAAAAGCAGGCAAAGAAGAGAAGCAGATAAGCAACAGCATTCATCTTTTTCTACTTCTTGCTCTGCCAAGATATGACTGTTTCGGGCTTCTGGCCACATGGATGTCATCCCTACTCTATGCTCTGTTTCCTAAAACATAAGCCAGTATACATCTTGCCTTCTCTTAAATTGCTTTTTATCAGGACTTCTGTCACAGCAGTAAGAACAAAATGACTAATGCAGTGTCTTAAGTGTATCTTTCACAACATCATGAAGAAAATTTACTCCATTTCACAGAGCAGAAAATCGAAATATAGGGTCTTCTATAATTCCTCCAGGGCCATCTACCAATAAACACAGACTTAGGAGTTGAAGTCACCAGATGTGTATGACTTACGTATATTTTATTTTCCCAATCCTCTGTTCCACTTTTAACACCCCCTTTACAACTTATAACTGTGCTTTTTTCCAACTTCAGAAATTGCTTTCATAATCATGGTTTTGCTGCAGCACATTCCCATTCCCAACTTTGTTATCCAAAGGCTTTACTGAGGCATTGTAGATGAAATGTTTGAATCCTACCAACTTCAGAGAACCGCACATCATTATCCCAATAAGAAATGGGACTCTTTACTTCCCTGGAAGGCAAGATGATCAAGTGTGAGTTTCCTTTTGCTTTTCTCACTCATAATAGTAACCCAGGCCATAGTACAACCTCCAAAGGCTGATGGTGATAAGAGAGACCTCCAACCCCTGTTCCTTATGCAATGGGCACCTGCCTCATGTTCCTCATTTGCTTATGGATGTGTCTTCTGCATAGTTGTGTCTTCTGCACAGTTGCACTATTCATAAGATAGAAAAAGAAGCAACAGAAAAAATTTAAATCACAGAAATGTTCTTAACTCCTTAACATTTGACTATTTCAAATCATAGTGCTTAATGAAAATTTGTTTATTCCCTATTTGTATTTATTACCACCATGTTATAATACAGTCTACTGCCTATGGACAGTTAAAAGTCTCCTACAGGAGGAAGCTAAAAGTTATGTAAATGCAAAACATAAATTAAAGGACCCAGAAGAAAAAGTTCACTCAAATGTTTGCAAGCATTAAGGGTTTTTATATCATAAAAGATGCATGTAGCAGAACAGATTTATAGAAAGTATATTGTGCAAACTCGACATATCAAAGGCCTTACAAATTTGCCTTGATGACATTAGGCTACTTTATGGGAAGAAAAAGAGAAACTCAACAAGGGTCAAGAAAGAATGAGTCCCTTGAATTGAATTGATCATTAATCTTGTGGAAGAATTTTCAATGTCAAAAAGGAAGTGCAAAGTCTTCAGGGAAGACTGAAGATCTGTGAGCTGCTATCTATTGCCTTGGAAACCATCCATTGTCGTTCCCAAACTTGGCTATAGCATTTTAATGTGTTAACCAGAAGACAAGAGTCTTAGAAAGCCACCTGAAAGTAAATGGCCAGGCAAGATGGATAATAGTCTGTCCCTTGAGTTGAAACAGAAATGATAGAAAGGACAAGACTTCCTATAGTGGAGTGGAGGAGATAGGAAACTAATGAGAGGTAGGCAGAGAAGGACCAACGTGCCTATGAGGGTCAGGATGTGCTGTCTTGAGCATATTAAAAAATAGGGCAGTTGGAAAAGTGCATGTGGGGGGAGTAAGGATGTCAATTCTTATACATACTCTAGATGAATCATTTTCAAGAACACATGTGCAGGTGCTATGACATAAGGAGTCATCGTGTCGTGGTTTGCTTTTAGGTTCAGAATTCAGTAAGAAACTTCCTATGTTTCACTTTCAACAAATCAATAGCTGGTTTCTCCCTTGAAGTTTGACCTAATTCTCTCCTAGGGCAGTATTCAATTTGAAGACCCAGCACAGATACAATTGAGGGAAAGCTGCAAAGAGTTGTGGGACTTAGGGATGATAGATCAACTAAGAAGTCCAGCAGGGCTTCTTACAGTCTTCCTATCATTGGCTCAAGAATATTGTAGGCAGTCAACCTTGAGTCTTCCTGTGCTCCTGCATGCCGTTCTTATGACAGTATGAGATGGGATCATCACCAACTGTGGTTGTAGTGTCTCTCTGTAAACTTATCTTGGTCTTGGGTTCAGGTCGGACATGTGAATTCATTGCAGAGATACTGTCAATTAAGATCAGCAGATTTTCCTTAGTTTAGCAGACTCTTTTTGAAAACATATTGCCTTCTTAATATGTTTGAGTTGTTCTTTTTCATTTGACTTCTTCTCACTTTCCTCTTCCTTATAAGCACTTTTTAAAAATGTCTCTAGTAATGGGGTAACCATATGCATTACTTTCTTTTAATTTATATTACACATTGTTGACTTGCTAGTATTTGGAATCCTAGCAATAAATTAGAGAAAATAAGAGTAAGCCTAGAAAAATTTGTCCTTTAAGAAAAATTTAAGATTATAGAGATGGCTCAGGGGAGTAAAGCACTTGCTGCATGAGCGTGAGAACTGAACATTAAATCCCAGACCATGGAAGATCTGAGATAGCTTGACAGGAACGATGGCCCATTTGTATTCCTAGTACATGGGAGCAGACTCAAGCAGTGCCCTTGTAAATCTTTCTAGCCAGATCAAGTAAAATGTTAACTCTGAGTTCAATTAGAGATAATGCCTTAGTGCATGAGGTAGAGAACAATCAAGGAAGACACCTAAAGGAAGACACACTGGGGTTTGCCCATTCACCTGCACCTACAACCACACACATGTCCAATTACACACAAGCACATGTGTGCACAAACATGTACACATACAGAAAAAGTAAGAAAAAGAAATTTGTGTAGTAACTCCATTGCCATGTGGTTACAGAGGTGATATTCCTTTGTATGTGCAGGTAATAAAATAGCAAATAACCCACCCCACAATTCTGGCACCCTTGTAAGATCTTATCCAAATGAGGAGAGAAAGATTCAAGAAAGGTTGGAATGTAAGTATTTAGAGACTTGTGGGGACCAGATAGAATGGAACAGATTCAGATTGCTGAATCTGGGAGGAAGCAGTAGAGGAAACTGCTCTTCCTTGAAGAAGTCTCCAGGCATGTCAATACCAGCTTCAAGCTCCTTCTCACCAGGGCCTTTCAAAAAGTGTCAGAAGATGCCACAGGGATGCTGAGAGGTAATTGTTTAGTTAGCTCACCTGGAAACTAGTGTTCACCAGATGTGTCTCCCACAGCTAAATGTCTACTATTTTATGCTAAAACACCCTTGAAGCATGAAACAATAGGAAATGGGTTTTAATCACAGTACAGGTGATTTAAGTTGAAATAAGACTATCAAAAGGCTGAAAGTTATCCCTATCAAAAAAATAACAGTTTTATAATTTAACAGTTTTTAAATGAAGAATATATAGATATTTTCACAGAGGTTCAATTACTACTACATTGCTATGACCTTTATAGCACTCATGCACACACATACACACACACACGCACACACACAAACATGCACACATGTATATGCATACACACAAATGCATACACTTATGTCAAAACAGTCAGTTTCATATATGTACAAACACACATTTGCATGCTCTGTCATACATGCACATACACATTCACTCATGCACTCATATAATCTGGTTCTGTTCTGACCTTCCTTCTCTGCCTCATTTATCCCACCATCTATATATATTTGGAACTTGTTTAATAAACAGTTGATGAATAAATGAGGGGCTGACTCCATGGTAACAATGACCCTCGGTAATTGTTGCTTGACAGGAAAGGAATGAAAACAATCATTACTAAGCGACTGAAATGCCTTCTGTGTCTCACTTATGTGGCCTATTACTGATAAGCAAGGTGAGGTTCAGGGAAACCATCAGCAACATTCTGGGCTACACAGGCAAAACTTAGAGATCCAGGCAGGTCTGAGCATTCCTACAGATGCTGTTCTTCCTAGAATGGGTCTTGATGCTCACTTGGAGGACAGTCAGTAATTCTGCAGCCAGTAATGCTACAGCTTCAGGAAACTGCATGATTTTTCTAGGGCTGGTAGTTTGGCTGAACTGGTTTACTGACCAGTTCACACAGTACTGTTCTGAATTCAAGATGAAGCATGAGCCAGTGGTTAAAATTTATTGTCTTGCAAATCTCCAATAGCTCTTACAACCTCCAAGACCTGCAGTGACTAAGATGCTTTCTGACTGTAAGTGTGCAGTCACTTTAACCCTTCTCCAACAGTATTATCTGGGATACTTACTCGATCAGTTCCCTTTGCTTTATACCCATGACGGGGTAAAGATCTCTCCCCAGGATAAGCAAGTCATCAAAAACTAATTGACCCTTCACACGAGCCTGTCCCAACCCCTTTGGAGATTGATCACAAGTCTGCTTGAAAATTTTGGGCTAAAGCTGTTAGATATGCTTAATTTCTTTAATTGTCAAAAAGTAACTTACATTCATTATAGAATAAGCCAGTTTTACTAAAATTCAAAAACACACAAATGTTGAGATCCCAACTAAATGTTACCATTGCCTTTGTGTGACTATGCTCTTCATTTGGATAAATTTAATTACAAAAGATGCAATAACTGTTGTGTTTATAACTGTAGAGTTCATAAGGTACATTCAACTATAGAGCAAAGAAGAGATAAAAATCAACATTCATGAGCCAAAAAGAGTATATGCATTATTTATACTACATTGACCCTCACAAAAGATTAATGTGCAGTCCACCTGACAGTTTTCAAGAAAATGAATTAGCTAAACAACACATCGTTCTAATTAATATAAGGAATGGTTCACTATGTATGAGTATGAGTTAGAAAAGCTTTGAATTTTACATCAAGGATTGAAGCTTAATCAATATTTTCTTGTCAATGGTATTTAGAGTGGAAGTGCATAGAATATTTTTAAGGAAATATCTACCCTTTGAAAATAAATCTTTGGAGAAAAATGTTCTGTATTAGAAGAGGGTGCAATAAAAATGTAAGAGCCAGAGGGTGGGAAGAATGCTGCCAAATAGTGCCCGTTGTACATGACAGGGCTGTTTTCCCCATGAACTCACTGCAGCTGTACTGCTATAAGACTTGCATAAGAATTGGTCCGTGAAAATTTCATCATGGAAAGGTGAAAACCTCATGAGGCGCTATACGTCCTTGAGGGGCTGTTGGGGATTAACACAGATGAGAAGAATGGAACCTGCTTTCTTCAGTGGTATAACCACTGACATACTGCCCACACTTCAAGTTTCTAGCACATGCCAATCCAGGTGAGCCAGATGACCTCAGAGTCCACACCCACAACTGACATGAATGTAGTTGGAAAGAGGTAAGTTTTCAAAGGAAGATATTTTTTACACTTTTTATTCTATAGGAATGAAACCAGATAATAGGGGTAGGAAATAAGAAGCAGATACAGAGCCTAAGTTGTCATCTTCAATACCTCTGTCTATTTCACAGCATCCTGCTGTCATCTATTGCCACAGGCCAGAGCCACAGCCTCAAAACCAGGGCTCCCCTGGACCAGGTGAGGCAAGGCTTCGGCAGAATGGAAAAAGAAACACACAACTCTAGGCTGAGTGAATCTGGACCCACTTTATTGAAACTTTATGATAGCTTTCATACAGAAAATTTAGGGGTAAAGAATGTTGCACCTAATAACAGACAAGTATTCTAGAGTCAACAGAAATCACCTTCAGGATGGACATTTTTTCAAGAACCTAACCCATTGCTTGAGGGTAAAGGCACTTAACAGAAACATTCTCCCAGAATTTCCAAATCTAGCTAATCTATAATGCTGCACCAAATAGCCATGGGGCTGAGCCCACATAGTTGTCATTGTTATAACAGAGACTGCATTTTTAAAATACACAGAGGAGGATTGAGCTCCTTTTGATTTCAATAAGGAACATATTTTTCATTACTATTAACTATGCTTGTGCCCAATATCCCATAAGTCCCAGTGTGAGCTTTTGCTGTTGTCCTGTCCAGGTTGGTTCTCTCAGTCAGGTGGGTTGACATCAGTACCAGGCATGGCACCAGGCATGGCAGCAGGTTCTAGCTTGGGAAGTTGCATGCGGTCCATACAGACAATACAAGCCTGCCTGGTCCATTCCTCCTACATATCCATCCTTTTTGACAGCCATCAGGAGCCAGAGTTCTCTGCTCTGACCTTGTTGACCCCGCCTCAGAGGGTGGTCCAACACAATGGACCGTGCCTGCCTTAGATTGGACACCACCCTCATGTGGAGCCTTACCCAATGACTACTGGCCCTGGAAGGACCTCACCTCTGGAAGGCATTCCAGAATATGTGGGTAGTAGATTAGACCAAGGCCTCACAAATATCTGCAATCCAAGCTTGAACCACGTCTCTAGGGGGCCATGGCTTGGATGTTCAAGAGCGATAAGCACTTGTAGCATGGTCTTGTTGATGGAGTGCTGCTGAGAGATATGCTGAAGGAAACACTTGAGCAATATAATTATTAAAAGAACAATTCCTCCTATGATAGCATAAATTACAATCCAAGAGAGATCAAACATCCTTTTAAAGTTCTAGTGAACAGATGGCATAGTCTCATACTTCTAGAGTTTCTGAGTTAGTTCATAGTTGAGGATTTTACCCACCTATGTTTTAAGACTGTTGAAGTTGCTCTCTAATTTCTTTAAAATCAGTGTATACATTCTGGCTAACAAGTCTACTTACTGTGTGTGACTAGACATAAAATCTCTAGTTGCAATTTGATTTAAAGTTAAAAGCAGGCTTTCTCTCTAGATCAGAAAGCAGGAAGCTATTCCCCCAAAAAACCTAAGAACAGGTATGAGGACACCTAATTCCCAGAAGAATTCCTCCTGCCAGAGGCAAAACTTAAATTACCTAGGGAGGAATTTCTAGCACCTGCCCTTGGGTGTTACTGTGACATTCCCCAGAGAACAGGCTTTAGGCTTGAGCTGGGCAGAAACACCAAGGCCTGACAATTCCCATATTTTACTTATTTCTCTCATTTATTTCAAATAATGCCATGTCCTTTTTCCAAAAGATGTTTCTTTGAATACATCTTTTCCAAACTGAGACCTTGTCTGACCTTATTTCTCTCATTTATTTCAAATAATGCCATGTCCTTTTTCCAAAAGATGTTTCTTTGAATACATCTTTTCCAAACTGAGACCTTGTCTGCCAGATTGGTCAGATAATGACGGGGCAATCTATCAGGGTTTTCTTGCAAAACTGGACATGGAGTCCTTCACAACCACATAATCTCCTTAGTCTGATATTCTTCATCTGGAAAATGGGGGGGGCACTGATTGCATCTAATCCTCCATACTGGTTATAAACCCCAGGTTTTTATGCTACCCGGAGTTCCTACAGCTTTCAGCAGTAGGCAAAGCTATATGTCCCATAATTAGAGATAAAAACCTAAGAGAATACTGGAGAGATTAGCATACTGGAGCTAACACATTTGTTACTTGCAGAAGATGACATCACACTCCCGTTAATCTTGCAAAGGTTATAGGCCTCCCAGGGGATGGGATAAAAGAGAAGGGGAGAAAGCAGAAAAAAAACCGCAATGTATTCAACCACCTCCAGAATGTTCTACAGAAGTGAGTTCACTGGTCTCAATTAACCTGATAAATAAAACTCCTGTTATATTTGGTTTGCCAAAAAAAAATGTGTATATATGTGTGGGTATGTATACACATCTGGATGTGTGTAGAAAAAGACACCTTGTGTGCCTATGGAGACCCAAAGGCAACTTTGGGAATCATCCTGGATTTCTCTATTCCTTATTGGCTTTGTTTCTGAAGTTTTCCAGGCTTTGCCTTCCAGGGCCATAAGTACAGACTGCTACCATTTCCACCTAGAGTTTTTATGTGGAATCTGGGATCCAAACTCAGGTTCCTTTGCTTGTGAGGCAAAGGCTTTAACCCCTGAACCATCTTACTAGCTCTGGTTTGCAAAGTTGAGTCTTGCAATCAATATACTGCATGTCTATAATTGGTGTACCTTAGTTGGCATTTTGATCGTAGCCACAGTCAATTTTGTTGTTAACCTATTTTTTTTTTTTTTACCATTTTAAGGGAAAAAAAGGATTTGTAGATCTCTAGGTGCTTTACTGGGTAATGTATAGACAGAGAAGACATGTGACAAGCAGATTTTGCTGAAAATTTAGTCTTGGTATTGAATAAAGACAGTCCCCAGGAATCTGTCAGATTTGCTTGTTTTGTCTGTTTTTATCAAGATTCTAAGACTTAACTCCAAAACTATCTCTGTTGAAAGTAGGACTGGGGCAAACACAGTGCCACTGTGGGCTTGTTCACAAGAGGCTGACTCTCACAGTTACTGGAACCCAGAAGACAATCTCCACTCAAGTGCTCCCATGATGCACCTCTCTAAACAAACACATAAACCACTTTCTGTCTTCTGAGTTTCTTGGGATTTTCAAGCATGTCCAGCTTTTTGACATAGTATCATGACATTTTCATCTACAAATTTTACACTTGAAAACAGTGGAATCAGATTACCAATGTAAAAACAGCTGCAACAACAGCAAACAGAAGAGCTCATAATGTTTTAGGTCAGTTTATGATTCTGTGCTGTAGTGTGTTGTGCTGTACATATTCCTTGAAAAATTTAGCTCAGAAGGTACACACACAATAGTTTCACATGTGTCTATAAAATCAGTTGCTTGTTTCAAAAAGTGTGAAGGTGCCTGTGTGTGCGTGTGTGCATGAGTGTGTATTCCATTACAAAAGGATGTCAGAGACAACATCTGGTGTCAATCCTTGCTTTTCACCTTGTTTGAAAGGTGGTTTTGCCATTGGCCATTGCATACACCTAGCTAGATGGGCTTGTATCTGCCTCCTGGTGTGCTGAAGAAGTATTAGAATTATAGATACCTAGGATAAGTCTATGTCAGAATTTATGTGGGTTCTGAGAAAATCAGATCCTCACACTTTACCTACTGAGCTGTCTCTCCATCATGGTTGCATGCTTTACACAGCATGTCTTAGTATTAGGACACCCTAGACATCACAAGTTTAAGTAAAGAGAAAAACAATGACACAGAGGTTTGAGAAAAAACAAACTCCAGGAGAGTTTACTATGGCTGTTGTAACCAAGTATCACAGTTTGGAGAGTATAAATGGTAAGAATGTATTTTCATCTAGTTCTGGAAGCTGGAAGTTCAAAATGAAGGTGCCTGTAGCATGTGTCTGTCAGTCAAACATTGGAGAGGCAGAGGTAGGAAAGATCTCTGGAGTTGAGTTGCCAATCTATCAAACTTGTGAGTTCCAGGTCCAGTGAGAAAGACCGTCTCTCTGGAATGTTGATTTTGAATCCCTTGGCTATACTCAGGGGTGGTACACCTCAGCTACAGAGCAGTTTTATGTTTAGATGTTTTGTGGAGCTTTTATACTGACTTTCATAGTGGCTGAAATAAGAGGTATGGGTGTAATGGAATGAAAGTATGTCTGAAATGCATCACTGTGTGATGAACACATACAGCAGAAATTGCAAGACAATAGAGCTACAAGGAAGCCACACACATTGCTTTCTCGCTCTATCTCCTACTTCTTTCTTTCTAGTTATTTCATTCTCTCCATTATTTGACTTCTTACACTCTAGTCTAAAAATAGCTAGTGTCCAATACCAATATGCCGTTTTCTTTCTACCCATACTAACTCTTAAACAACAGGGAATCTTATTAATCAGGGTCTGCATCATAGAAAAATTGACAGCCATTCATCTTTCACATTCTTATAGTCATAACTGAATACAAGTGAAAATTTTTAATGGGACTCTACACTTGCCTTGCTGCATGAAACAATCCAGAGACTTTGCACCTTCACACAAAACCTTTTAGGTCAATAAAACATGTCAGCCCATGACAATTGGTGTTTAATATCTTAAAGCAGGTATGTCATAAAGTATTAACATTGAACAGCTTGTTCCCATTGAATGAGTTATCAGCACAAGGCTTTGTGTTTCTGTTGCCCATAAAGCAAACTATCATTAGTTAAACTATCACTGTGCACTGGCTTCTGCCAGCTGGAAACACAAGCCAGGACAGAGCCCCATGGCCATAGTTCTGAATTCACAATGGAAATTAATCTCTCCTTTCATTTGACTTCTCATACTGACTATTGTCTAAGAATAGCCAACTAAGTGTGCAATGTGCTGTTTTCTTTTTACCCACACAAACTGGTTGATAGCACTAAATCTTGGGTAAGCAGGTATTTCTAAAGGAATTTTGTTTCTCTCTGAGAGTAGCTGTTACTTTAATAATGGAATCTGAATCTCTGACTGCATTATTTAAAAGTTATTGGTCAGATGTAGGAAAAGAGATTCAGTAGGTGAGATTCATTTTATTTGGTGTTTAATTTTTAACTCTATCAAAGTCTACATAATTCTCAACCAAGCAATTTCCATATTAACATCTCATTATATATCTACCAGCATCTCTGTGACTAATAAGAATTTGAGCATGGATGCTCATTGCAACATATCTTGAGCACAGAAACTCTGAGCAGACTGTCTGAATACTTGTCAAGAGGAGAATGGTGAATGAGTCTGTGCTATGCCAGGGCATATGTGATGTATCAGAAGTTTAAGTGAGAAGAAACAGAAGAGCCCCAGTGAGTTGCTCATTGATTTCCCCCCACAGTAGTGTTCAAGGTTTCAATATACATTCATTAGGATGGCAGTTAGCCTTCTTCCCAATTGTTTCAGAAGCCAAAGGCATGAAATTTAGGGACTTTTTTTTTTGGTGGGGGAATCAGGCAAGGACTTAAACATCCCTTTGCTGACTGCCTACCTCAAGGGCAGGAAACTCGAAACAAAATCATATCCAAAAGAAATGTGGCAGGTATTGAGGAGAGGACAGACAGGTCAGAAAGAATGTCCTTATCTTTCCCCAGTGCTCCCAATGTTGTTCCTTACTCACCAAAGCTGACCCAAGAGAGCCCAGACTTCACCCATGACAAAGGGTCTACCCAGGTTGGGCATGCGCCCACAAAGGATGAGGCTCAGGGCAGAATGTGAGTGGTCAAAACAGCCAGAGAAACTTTCTCACCTCACAATCTTTAATTTTTCCATGATTATGTGTGTCCAAAACTCTGAGTAAAAGTTCCCCTGACATCACACCCTGTTCAGATACTCAGATACTCTGGGCATCTTTGTTTATTTACCATGAGTCTACTTATATAATGGAAATATGTTATGTCATTTTACCTACTATAATCATGTTTTTATGGTGTTCCTCTATGGTATGTTTGAAGAGAAATCTTGAGATTATAAATGAAGCAAGCACTAACTACTGAAAGTCTCTTTGAAAGAAGGCTGTGAATCTAATGGTACGTGTGACATGTCAACGTTTAAACTGCTCTGTTCAGAAGCCCCACATTTTATGCACTAGTAACTTTAATTTTAACCTATTCAAACCTCCTTAATCTGGAGGAAAGAGGAGCCAAATGGAGCAGGTGGCTTTCTGCTCCTCCACTAAGTGTCTATAAATGTTTTGACAACTACACCCTTCCCACCTGGCTCCCCAGGGTTCCCTACAACAGTCCATGGTTGGATTGCCACAACCATTCATGCAGTGACAGCCAGAATCAATTCATGGACCCCTAGTCTTTAAACTCTACGGGAAAATCTGGGGCACAGGTTTCTTTTCTTCCTTCCTTCCTTCCTTCCTTCCTTCCTTCCTTCCTTCCTTCCTTCCTTCCTTCCTTCCTTCCTTCCTTCCTTCTTTCCTTCCTTCCTTCCTTCCTTCCTTCCTTCCTTTCTTCCTTCCTTCCCTCCTTTCTTCCTTCCTTCCTTCCTCCTTCCTCCCTCCCTCCCTCCTTCCTTCTCTTTCTTTTTCTTTCTTTCTTTCTTTCTTTCTTTCTTTCTTTCTTTCTTTCTTTCTTTCTTTCTTTCTTTCTTTCTTTCTTGAAACATATATTATTGCTCAACTAATCTATTGCATGCTATAGCTCTTATTACAAACTTACAAACCAAGTCTGAGCTTTCCATCTTATGATCTGCAAGCTTTACTTCCCTAACCATGGAGAAAGAAGAAGCTTCTTTATAGTGATAGATTTTTAAGTTTGACAATTTTCAAAATAAGTATGATGTCAGGTTCAAGGGCTATTGGATGTTTTCAATTTTTTTTGCTTTTGCCCACAGCTATGGAAAAGATGATTGTCTCCACATATAACCATGGTAACACAATATGTAAATGTTAATCAAGTTTTAAGTACTCACTTTAAATTCCCAAACTCTTCCTTTAAATATATGCAAAGGAACATACTATGTGAAAGCCACACATTAAGAATTTATTGATCATGCTGGGGGAAGAATATGGACAACTGGGGTTCCCCTTTAGTAAATTTGTATGACAGCAGGCAGATAATTTAATTTCTTCATTTTAGTTTTAACTGTGATTAAGAGTTGATATTCTTACACACTGTAGTTCAATGCATTGCTTTTTCTTTTCTTGTTTTTCCATGTGCATGCACGTGCATGTGTGTGTACAAGAGAGAACTAATGGCAGTGTGCCTGCGGAGTCCTAAGGATAACATTGGGAATCATTCTGGATTGTTCTTCCATCTTGTTGCTTTGCTCTGGGGTTTCCCAGGCTCTGCTTCCCAGGGCCTAAACTATAAATTGCTTTCATATCCATCAGGCATTTTTCTCATGGAATCTGGGAATCTGAACTCAGGTACTTCTGCTTGCAAGGCAAAAGATTTAACTAAGCCATCTTCCCAGCCCTTCACTGGGTCTTTTTATTGTCATTGCTTGTGAAGGTGCATCTATAATGTTGATAGTATGTTGATGATAATATTCTTAATGACTATCATTAGTATTAGAATGCTATTACCATATTCACTCCATAAGATAGTCGATGCTGTGATCTGTGATCTTCAAGTGCACACAACTTAAGGAGCAAAATAATATACACAAAGAGAGAGAAGTTGTACAATCGTATCTGTTAATTGTGCACAGAGACCCACTTCATTCACAGTCCTGTGCCTTTCTGTACCCATGCATGTGATGAATGTGCAGCTATTCCTGAAAGATTGATGGGCTCCATCAGCACCCTGCAGCTTTTGTTTCTTATCACCTAAACACCATTAGACCTTTCTCTAGTTTCACGCAAATTAACCGCTCATCAATTTCATGATTGCAAGAGCTTGCAGCAGCTGTAGCTTTCAAACTATGATTACTTTAAACCTCTCTGGTTCAAACTCCCCGGTACATGATCCTCCCTTTGTTCACCTCGATTGATTCATCTTCACCAGTTTATAATCAGAGCATTCATTTCACCTCACTGTCTGCACTGGCCGCAGAGACACTCAGCCATCACCTGGGCACCTGCAGTTTCCTAACCAGGCTATCAGTAACAAGTCATCAAATTCAAGAGCTAGACTCCACCTCCACCGGACAACTTCCAATGGTTTCTGTTTTTGTTGTGTTGAAATTTCAAAAGGCAGGTAAAACAACTAAATAGCTCTTAGACACCAAGCTTTACTTCACTGAGAAGTGTGTGTCATTTAAGTCCAGATGGATTAAAAGAGAAAAGGAAAGGACAAAAGGCTTTCAAGCTGCCATTCTTAAAATGATCAGGACTGAGTGGGTTTGGGAGTATTCCATACAGACAGGAGGAGGCCTTCACCTGGGCTTTACTGACCCAGGGTCTTATTAACCCAGCACATACCTGGCATTTCTAGTGGAGAAGCCAAGTTTCCCTTGACTGTCCAGCTCATCCCTAGAATGTACAATGTTTGCTATGGTAATATGATGACTTCCACAGGCGTCTCCTTTCAGCATGCAGAGATCTCTGTAAGACCCATTGGATGTTGACTTCTTTGTATGAATTTCTGCTGATCCCAGTTTAAAAAAAAATCAGTGAAACATTCTTCCCAAGTCATTTCCTTTTTTCTATATGTTGAATTTGTGATTCATACATATAAGAAAAGGCAACTCCACATTGTAAAACAGAAAATAGAAGCCTAACAATTGCTTATAGTAGTTTTCTTTGATTAGTTTTAGAAGGAAATGAGAATTTATTGAAATTTATAAAAGGGAAAATTAAATGATAGTGACATGCTTAGTGTAAGAGATGCTGTCTCTATTTTTTCACCCCATGTACACTTTTGTATATGTGAGTGTGTTCGTACACACACACACACGCATGCATAAACATACACACATACATGCACAAACACACACACACATGCATGCACAAACACACACACACACACACACACACTGCTGTCTTCTGGGTGGGAGGATCATCAGAGCCTGTGTGATTTAATTTGGCTATCATGGGCTCTTCCTAACATGGTTCATCCTGGAAACAGCTCTCTCCTTCTTCACCACCCATGTTGTCCACACTCTGTGGTGTACCCACTTGTCCTTGAATTACTGCTTTAATTTGCTGTCCTCTCACTCGGGATTCGGTGTCTAGGAGAATCATTTGCAGAGAATCAGACCAAATACTCAAGCCTCACTGGGTATATCATTTGATCATATAGGAAACAAATGTTATTAGAAACAGTCCTGAAGGTGGAAACAGGAGCATGGCGGTAACAAAAGCCACAGTGGGAAGCCAGAGAATTCTGTAGAGAGCCTCCACACTCTGGAGAATTGCAGGACAGCAGAACTATTAGAAAGCTCAGGACCATCCAATTCAATCACCTCATTTTACAGGTGAGGAAACTATGACCCCGAGGCCAAACAATTTGCCCAAAGTCATACAGATAATTTATTGTACAGTCAGAACTAGAATCTATATGTTCTAATTCCTGGTTTAGAGCTCTCTTTTTTTTTCCTTTAAGCTATATTAGTTTGCTGTTTTAACTGTTGGACTTTACTATAAAAGGGAGAAATGAAATAGTAACGCCATAATAATACTTCTTTGGGATTTTGTTCTACAAGTTGTTGGGAAGAGGCACATTAAGAAGCATTATGTTCTAGTTTAGAATAGATTGTTTTGAGATAAATGTATTCTAATGTGCATGGCATGGACATAAAGGTTATTTTATTGCTGTTACAAGGTAAACTTTTCCCTTGAAGCAAAATAAATCACTTGAAACAAGTCAGAATGATGCACACAGACAGGGGTATCTCCTATGATTAGAGTCATAAGATGGACTGCTCTAGCGATGTTGCTCCTAATCACATGATGCTTTATTTTTATGTTTTTAGTTTTCTACCTTTACAAGCATGTTGAGTATTCATCCCAGCTTTCCTCCTTCCTTCCCCCCTCCCATCTTCTTCCTTCCCTTTACTATTTCCTCCTATTCCCTCCAACCCTTCCTCCTGTATGCTTCTATGGACCCCAGGATTCACTCCGGCTTGTCTACTCCTGAAGGTGCAAAGGCCTCCATGGTATATCAAGTTACCTCTCTTCAAGTCCCCTCACTCATCCAGCTTTGGACCCAAAGATTTCCACTATAAGTTCTTGTTCTATGGATATAATAGCAGCTACCTACAGAGCAGTTGGATGGACTGTCTTCTGACCTATAGGTTTATTTGCTGTATTCCCTATTTCCTTCCTTTTTTTAGGTTTTTATTCTAGTTTATAGAAAGCTGTTGGTTGCCTCCTTGATACTGATACCACTATTATACTGGTGGTCACCTGTTGCCTTTAATGGGGCTTGTGATTATTTCTGTTCCCAGCAGCTTCTACAGTATTTCTTGGTACTGGGCAGGCTATCACATAATGCCTTTAAACCTAGCATTTTTCAAACTTCCTTATGGTTCCAGCTGAGTTCTGGAGCCCTTAATATATGGACACCCAGTATTTGGTATTTTCTCAATATAGGACTCACATTTCATTGCTAGGATAAATACCTGAAAATGCAAACTGAGGGATAAAAAAAAATTTGATTTTGACTCATTTTTTTTCAGAGGTTTGAATCTGTGATCACTTGCATCCTTTGCATGGTGAGGCAGAATACCAAGACTGAATGGAGCAGAACTCTCTACCAATGGTGCCCAGAAAGCAGTGGGACAGAGAAGGGGCAAGAGACCAGGAAAACATTTAGACAACAGAGCTTGTAATTCACTTCCTCCAATCGTGCTCTTTCTCTGAAGAGTCCATTCATATATGAATGCCTGCCACAGATCCATTCATAAAGTTAGTGACTTCATGATCCCACAACTTTTCCCAAGTCCATCATCTTGAAGTGAAGCTTTATTATGAGCCTTCCAGTAGCAATTTTAGATTCAAACTATAATATTTTCTCATTGAATGGATAATTGTTTTATGACTTAAATGTTGAACATGAACCAGTGGAATGAGCCATTCTGAAACCTGGAATTTAGATTGGTTATTGTGGAGAATGATCTGGGTACTGTAACTGACATGCTCCCTTCCTTAGCCTTAATGGGGCATTAACATAAAAACACTTCAATTAACCAGGTCGCATAAAATGAGATTTTAAGAGTCCAGGAGTTCCACTGAATGGGACCCGATCACCTTGACTGTAATCAGCCATTCGGTCCAGAATAGATTCCAGTCCAAAATAATAGCACAAGGGTAAATCGTTCATTAGTGATTCTACTTATGCAAAAATTCTAATTAGCTCTGCTTGGAAAGATAGGAGTCTGATGATATGATGGAGGGAGGGAGATTAAGAAACCTCTGCTTCTGGGCACACAGCATAGATCTCTCTTCTATGTAGGGTGCTCGTGTAATTTATCATCCAAACTAGGCCAATCCTAAAATGATAGAAGGCTCTATTAATAATTATACCAGGACAATAGGCATAAACTGGGACTGTCCTAGGCAACCTAGGATGTACTAGTCACTTGTCCTCCAAGGATAAATGAGAAGGATTGCCGCCTTTCATTTCTCAGTGGCCTGAGTTATCTTTGGAATGATGAAACAGCAAGTGCCCCATATCTGTTGTTTAAAGCCATGTTCTAGGAAGTGTGGCATACAGCATGTGTTTCTTATTGTTAGAATTGCCCCAAATCGTGACTGGAAGAAAATTAGAAGAGAATGATGAGAGAACTCAGTCATGGCCTGTTTCTGCAGACATTGACCTGGGTGTCTGGATGTATTTTTCTGGTGTCAAAGATTCTTACAAGAAAGCATTTACTAGAAGCAACAGTCTGTGCTTATAATCAAAGGGTTTTCTTCCCTGGTTGTAAAAAGGTATAATAGTGTCATTTATTACATTTATATCTATGTAAATATAGATATAGGTGTAGATATATATATCATAGTTAGATACATGTGTCAATTTGACAGTTGAGGATTCAAGCTCTGGGCACATTCGCTGAGAATTAGTAGTTGAGTTAAGCCCGGGGCAAAACTTCAGGAGATTGTCTAGTTGACAGGGAAGGCCCACCCAAGAGAGGTAGGACTAAACCCTAGATGGATGGATAAAATACAGAGAGCTAGTTGAGGAAGTTGGCATCCTTTGGATAGTTGGCAGACATGATGGTCTGGCAAGTAAAGATCATCCCTCTCTCAGCCATTATGTGGATATTATGTGGCCAGTTCCCATGGCCCTTGGTGCTGGTGTGGGCTCTTCTGCCAAATTGGGCAAGCAACTGTAACCAGGGATCATAAAGGAAAACTACGCACCTTGTTTTCTTAAGCTGTACTGCTCTGATTTTATCAGCAACCATGCAAAGTAGCTGTGTCATTATAGATATAGATATGGATATAAATATTGGTATAATATAGGTATAGATAGAGACCTTAGTTTTATATATGTATAGTTATAGTTATAGTTTTGACCTTAATTATAACCTTAGCAAAGAACTCAAGAGATGGAAAACGAATGCAACAGTTTGCAGACAGCAGACCTTCTTAACCCCTTGAATCACTGATTCCTACCATAGGTAAAGAGGTGTCTTGGAGACTTACACTGTCACATTCCTGCTTCTTGCCAAAGGATTGTCATCAGCCACTCCCCCTGACCATGTCCCCTTGGTCTCAGTTTTCCTCTGATGTGGTCAAATATTTATGTAAAAATGTTTGTCATATTTCCAATTGGGCCAACTCTAGCTCAGACATGCCAAATTCCATTATCTAGAAGACATTTCAAGCTTTGCTCCATCAAATCTGTTGCACCTATTTGAATCTTGTATTTAAAAAAAAACAAGTATCATGCTGCCCAAGTACAGAATGGCTATTGTATACAAATTTACTCCACAGATATGTCTTAAGACTCAGGGACCATCACTGAGGAGGGAATGAAAAGAATGTAAGAACTAGAAGATAGGGGAAAGGGACATGAAATACCATAATTTTGACATGACAGGACCATACTAGTCATGAAAACATAACAACTGTGGTTAATGATGCACAGACAGGGCTGGTCCAGTCAATGGTCAGCTAAGAATGGGAGGAACTCAAGGAGTCCTTTCAATCATCCATGAAAAACTGACCACCAACAGATCCTGAGACAGCAGATGTCCAGTTGTGTATCCACTGGTGAGCTCACCAAGTCCAATGGATATTCTCAAAATTGTATTCACATAGATGGTCTTGCTTAAACTAAGTAGGACACAAAAGAAAACAAAAGGCCGTGGATTTGGGTGAAATATTTTGAGAAAAGGAGGGCTGGCAGGATGGGGGATAGATAAGAGAAAATAGGAAAATAATAACTAGAATGCACCACATACATGTCAAAGAGCAAAATGCATCAATCAAAAAGAGAACAAAAGAAATCCAATGGGTTTTAAGCTTAAAAGGCAAACATTGAAAAATCTGTGTTGTAGATAGTTCTAAGTGTCAACTCGGTAATTCACCAATGGAGCTCTGGGCACATTTTTGAAGAATTAGTAGTTGAATTAAACCCTGAGCATGTCTGCAAAAGATCGTCTGATTGATAGGAAGGGTCCAACCCATGATGGGTGGGATCATTCCTTGGATAGGTGGAAAAAGTGCAGGGAGTTGGTTAATTAATTGGCATTCTTTGGACAGACATGCTGTGTGGCAAGTAAGGTTTTCCCCCCTCTCAGCAATCCTATGGATGTGGTGCGATTAGTTCCCTTGGCCCCTGGTGTTGGTGTGAGCTCTCCTGTCAAGATGTACTAACAACTGCAATCAGACATTCTAAACCAGAATAAAACTCGTTGTTCCCCCTTAAGCCATTTGGTTGTGAAATTATCAGCAACATACAGAATAACTACACTATTTTGGAAGGTAAAAAGTTATTTTGGTGTGAACATTGGTATGTAGGTTTTCAGGTGCAATCTTGTGTTCTTTAAATGGAAAATGAGAATGTTGGAAAATTCTTCCATACTTTTGGGTCTCAAGCCATGCTCTCTTAACTTCTGGGATAGACAGATTTTCCATTACCTGGAAATCATTGAAAGTCCTCGTTTCTCAGAGCAGATGGTCAGGGAAAGTTTTCACAAAGTTATGAGGATGCTGGAAGAAGACAATCTAACATGACACAGATGTTGAAGCAACCAATGCCAAGCCCACAGGTTCTTAGAATCTATGCATGCATCCCTGAATCCAGACGTCCACACCAGGCCTTTTGCTTCTAGAATCATCCATCACATGGATGCAGAAACACTCTGTGCTCTTTCTCATGTTTAAATGACTTTTACTTTCTTCATTTTGCTTGTGGGGGCAGGTGTTTGTCTATGTGTATCTATGTTTACATGGAGACCAGTGGACCACCTCAGTTGTTCTGTAATTCCCATCCACCTTGTTCATTTTTTGATACAGGCTACATCTACATCACTGGCTTGCAGCTTATGGAGCAAGGATAGTCTGGCTAGCCAGAAAGTTCCAGATGCTCACCTGTCTGCAAATCTCCAGTGCTAGTATTGATAGTACATGCCACCAAACCTGGATTTTTAAACACTAGTTTAGAGGACTATAATTCACACTTGTACACCAAACATTTGGTGTACAATTGAGCTATCTCCCTAGGCATTCGATCTGCTTCCTTAGCATTGGACTTCCCAGAGATGTGTTTAGCCTCTTCTACATACTCAAATTTGATTAGTGAGTGGGACATGACCTCTAAGACTAGTCATGTCAGGGAGATGTATCGTAGATGATGTAGAAGGCAGAAACCAAATACAGCACCCACTTTTTAACCTTCTGAGTCACAATATGAGCAAAGAGCCTGGCATAAATAACTTGAAGTTTGGTGGCTGTCAGTCTGTGTACAGTTTATCAAATAAGAATGGCCCAACTCCATGTGGGTTATAAGAACCTTTTCTTCTGACTTTGGCTACAAGCCTGCACAGTAATGATCAAGTCTGTATTATTTAAGTCATAGTGGCACCAAATCATTCAACATGCTAACACCAAGTTCAATCATCACAAATGCATGCAATCAATTGACTGAAATGTAACTTAAAAGCTACTCATCAATTTTCTAATATGGGGGTTAAAGGGATTTAAAAAAAATCTTTCAGGAGGAGCAACGATATGCAAGATACTCCACACAAGTTAGGGCCGAAGTAATCATAATAGGACTTTGCATGATCTGTGCAATGACCAACATGTCATTGATTCTTCAAAGTCTAGCATGGATCACAGGCACTAGGCTCTTTAGGGCAAGGGATTAACAGCCACAATAGTGTTCCTATACTAAAGGGAAACACAAGAAAGGGCTCTAGGTAATGCTACTGAGTCCTTATAACTCATCGGAGAGGAAGACCCAGAGGGAAGTTTGATAGCACACTACAGGATGCTCCAGGGATGGGGGGGGGAACAATGGGACAAAGGGAGGGCAGAAAGGAAAGGGAAAAGGGGGGAGGGAGCAAAGGTATCAGGGGAGGGGTGGAGGAAGGGAGGGGAATGGGGTACCTATCAAGTTTGTATGAGTGGAAAAAATAAATATTTTTTTAAAAAGTAGAGAAATGCATTGTGCTAGTTAGATTATGTGTCAACTTGACATTTTAAGGCTAAATTCTGGACATATTTGTGAAGAATTAGTTGAGGTAAGCCCTGGATAAGCCTGCAAGAGGGTAGTCTAATTGATGTGGGAAGTCCTGGGCTATAATAGGTGGGATCATACTTGGGCAGGTAGATAAGACGCAGGGATCTGTTCCAGTGACATTCTTCAGCATGCTTTGGCAGTATTATTGGCTGGCAGATGAGGTTTACTCCTCTCTCAGCATCAACAATTCCTATGGATATGGTATGGCCGCTTTCCTCAGCTACTTGTGCTGGTATAAGTTCCCCGCCAAGCTAGACTAAGAATTGCAACTGAGAATCATAAGAAAGAATACAGTTCCTCTTCTTCCTCTAAACTCTTGGATTATGAATTTATTGGCAACATGCAGGAAAATTGCAACATGTAAGGAAATACTCATATGTTAAGATCTGATTTCTGGGCCATAGGAAAATATGGTCATTCCTAGATTCCTGAGATCCAACTTTCAGCTTTCTTTGGCTATAGAGGATAAGAATTCTGCAAAGCAGAATCCTTCTATTATATAAAGTGGACATTTAATCCTCCCATTATATGAAATGGACCTATTATGAATCAAACTCGCAATAGTCCTCCCAGGTCATGTGTTGAATGGCGGGTACCAGCTGGTGGCACTATTTTGAAGGGGATCCTTTGGGAGAGATAACCTGGTTGGTAGAAGTTGGTTATTAGTGGTGAGACTGTGAAAGCAATATCTGCCCCTAGTTCAGGTTTTCATGTTCTGTGTCCTGTCCATTATTATGTGAAGCTTCCACCATGGGCTTCCGCTACTGTGGACAGAAATGCTATGGCCACCATGCCTTTCTTGCCATGTGAACTGACCCAATGGGAGGAGAGAATGCCCATCCCTTTCCTGACTCATGCACAAAGAATGTGGCTTAAATATCCTCACATTCCCATTTTCTTACCTTCATCAAACACCTTTCCTCTCTAATGAGTCCTTCCTCCCTTAAACTTTTTCTGTTTGACACATTGATCACAATGACACAAAGGTAATTAGCCTAAGATTCCAGTTCTTTTATTTTATGAATGAGGGAAGGAAGGCTCTGAGAAGTCTTGGACTCATTCCAGAATTGATGGAACCAGATTCAACCCAGTCGTCCTGTATAAAATGCACATGGGAACTCAGCCCAACCTTGCATACAGCTGTTCTACCCTAAGATGTGTAGAGGCAGGTGAATTGAGGACTATCACTCATTTTTCATAAGTGAGATATTCACAATCGGTCAGAGGGTTTTGAAGTTGTGCTCATCATCATTATAAATCAGCCAGCCATTTCCCTCATGTTTCCTCTTTGTTTTTCTTTTGACACATGTTCTTCTTAGAATCAATATCTCAGTGGAAATCTTCATTAATAATTTATGCAACTTGTTTGTTCATGTTTGTATCTACAACTGAAAGGTAACAAAATTATTTTTGAAATTTTCATCACATCATGATTTTCCTATTCTCAATGAGATGGTTTCATTTTTCCTTTAAGAAAATAATTATGAATCCTTGTTTAAAATATCTTAAGTCTCAGGCTGCAGAAATATGTATTGGTGGTTAAATACTTTGCTTTACAAGCAAAAGGACCTGAGCATAGATCCCCAGATCTCACATAAAAATTCCAGGTTGATATTGTGATGGCCTATAATTCTGGCTCTGGAAGGCAGAGGCTGACAAACACCAGAGTAAAGCAGTAAGGAGGTAAAGCAATAATCCAGATGATTTCCAAAATCATCCTTGGACTTCCACAGGCACACACACAGATTCAAATATCCTTTTGTACATACAGTGCACATACGCATGTGCGCACACACACACACACACACACACACACACACACACACACACACACAAGGATATCTTAAATCTTACGTAATGACAAAGTTCTTTACTTACACTGTACCTTAAAATATATGTGAATGTCCATAGCAAAATGACTCTTATTTTTTGTCTGATATGACATGAACATATGCATTCACAAAGACATTTTCTTTATCACTATAATGAAAGTCATAATTTTAGAATTTGAGTTGGGGCTCTTCTAGAAGCCAGGATTATAGACTTTTAAAATAAATCATCAACTCTAAAGTCAGCGTCGTGAGCCGCGGGAAAAGTTAGATGACTAAAGTCCTGAGATGAAATGTGTTTGGCCAGCAACACTTTGTTCGAGTCAGGAATAGATGCTGTCATTCATCCAGACGGTCTGTCATCCTCCAGTCTGTTGAATCTCTTCACTATGAACCTGAAAACATTTGGTGGGCAGGGAATGAAATCTTGAGGTTCACAATATTGTCACCTCACTGACTTGAGAGCCAACCTAGGTAATTACTCTCTTTTGCCAGCTCTGAGGCATTTCATTTGTAAAATGATTTGTCTTCAGTAACTTATTCCACCTAGAAAACAAGACATAGAGGTCAGTGAATGCGTGTGAGGCTGGAGGAAGGAGCATGCCTCGGAGCATATACCATGGAGCATAAAGTGAACTCCACTGAGGGAGTGGGGAGGGGAGGGCTTATGAGGAGAAGGTACACCAACTGTTGCAGGCAAGGCCTTCTTCCTGCCTCTACTTAGAGTCCTGTCCCTAGTTTGATTGTAGGTTAGTAATAACATTGAAGCAAACAACTGCATTCATTCAATAGGCATTAATTACAAACCATGCACCGTTTAGGATCAAGTTCCAGAAAGGAGACTTGTCACACATAAAAACAGAAAAAGCAGATGCATCAGAAATGAGGGAGATGTTAATTGTTATTCACTTCGCACATCAAGGGTGAGCCATCAGAACCACGTAACTTCCACATATCAATATGGAAGCCCTGCCCATCTCTTCCTGCTACATTGCCCTCCAAACCTGACTTCTATTCCCCACACTGAAGCCTCAATCATCATATCACAGTTCCAGCAAATGAGGGAATGGGGTGATTTTATGGATTTTTAATATCTTTCTGGGACCCATCCAACATTTTCTCTGATATCATACAGAGTACAGGAGCCCCTCACTACAAAAGTAAATTTGGGTGGTCTTAGATGAACACATGAGGTCACTAACAGGAGATAATGGATTAGAGGGGCTGGAAAGGTGGCTCAGAGGTTAAGCCTCTGCCTTGCAGGCAGAAGGTCCTGAGTTTGGATCCTAGACCCCACGTATAGATGCCGGGCAGAAGCGGGGGCAGCCTGCGTTTCTGGTCCTGGTAGGGTGGAGCCTGTGAATCGCTGGGCAGAGTAAACAAGGAGGAGGTAGAGGCGGTCCATGATGGTTCCCGAATTCGTCCGTGGTTCTACACACACACACACATACATACACACATACATGCACACACGTGCACACACGCATACACTGCAATTGAATAAATAATAATAAAAAAATTTTTAAAAAAGAGACAGTGGATTAGGGCAGGTGAACCTCTGTCTTATGTTAGCTCTTACACTATCTTTAATAGGCTGTACTGAGTTTGTATTCTGAGGAAGCATGTGTTAACAAAAGCATATGAAAAAAAAAGAAAGAAAATAGGTCGCTAAAAGGTTAGTGAAAAAGTTTTAGAGTTCAACAGTCCCTTCATAAGACTTTTCCCCATGGAGATATGAACAAGTATCTACTCATACCAGATAGTGAATGACAGACCAAAGAAGTTATTCCTCACAAATATAGATCACTGAACCAACGGATTAATTTGGGGCTACTTCTCAGGAGAATGGCTGACCCATCCTGGGTATAAAAAGGCACATCCCTGGAGCAATCTGCACAGCTTCCAGCAGCTTCAGTGAGGATTCTTCTTGCCCAGAAGTTATTTGTAAAATATTGGGAGGGGACCTTTTGAATCTTGTAAATTTGAGAGTTTCCAGAATTTTGAAAATCTCAGAAGCCTCCTCCTTCCTTCATGAGGGGCTTTCCAACTTGAAGGAAAAACACTACACAGCTCTATTCAGTGAAAGAAAGAGAGAAAGGTTGGAAATGTATGTGCAGGTACTAATAGTTGTACTCTGGGCATCTAGTTGCATTCTGGCTTCTCAGTGCTATGTAATGTCAATATTTGTAGATGAACCGGACCAGTTTGGCACAATATTCGACAGCATGTCATGAGAGCAGGTCACTGCATACAGAACAAAGGGATGCCATGACAGTTAAAATGGTTAGTTATACCCCAGTGAAAGAATATAATAAGTATACAGTTAACTAAATGATGTGGCAGCATACATCAAGAACCAGTACAGGTGGAATCCAAGGGACATGGCATATATGTTGTTTCCCCAGTAGGACCATTCTGTTTTGTCCTCCTGATTCGACATCATTAATTCACCCCCATGCTCTCACCTTTGTGGATAAGCTCACCGATGTATGTTGTTGGAAGGATGGAAGTAGGTACAACACATAACTTACTCTCCATATGGCTAACTGTGTACTATCTGCACAAGAACTGGCCTATGTTATCAATTTCTTGTACAAAGATAAGCACAAACATTTATGTATCCTCTCTCACACAAGGTATGTGGAGAAACCCCTGTTAAGATTTAGAAGACTGATGTTCTACAGAAGGAAGAGAAACAGAGCCCAGACTTCTAGGAGTCTGCACTTGAAAGAGACAAGACAGGCACAGGCAGACAATGTGCCTTTCTGGGAGTCTCATTGCCCCAGAAACAGGCTGTCACTTGGCATAGAAAAAACAAGACAGGATATGAGAGCAGACAGCAAGCCTGGAAAATTATGTTTGAAAAGTAGATGTATGACAGGAAGATGAAATTACCTGCATTTGACCTTTCTTTTGCTTTCCATATAAAGAATTTGAAATTCCATTTAAAAATCAAAATAAGAAAAAGGCTTGAGGTGTGTAGCTGACTCACTCAATAGACGTGTAATAAATGTAATTCACATTCATCTGTGACACTGACTTTTTGCCTCCCCCACCCCTTCCAGGCATCTGAGCTTCCCATTGTCTGAAATCGCTTCTTGTCATGGTTCTTGTACAGACATTCTAATCACCTGCTTGTTGTAATCGCTGTCTTCTGAAATCATGTGGGGGCAGTGACAAGAAGTAAAAGCAGACTGGGCAGCCTAGGGAATTGTGGTCCCACATCTGTGCTGTGGTCTACGATGGATTTATTAAGTCCCAACCTTGCTAGGCCTCAGTGTTTCAAAGCCACAGAGAAAAGCATTGAGCTTCATGAAGGGTTGCAAACCCAAGTGTTCCCAGGCACAGGGCCGATTACAAAGGGGTAAAACAGAGCAGATGTCACACAATGGAGGTAGAAAGACTCTAGCAGCATGGACAGTGACTGAAGGTGGTCACCCTCTGCCAGGGATTGATAGTAGCAGATACAGGTCAGAGGAAACCTGGTCTGATTATTCTCAAAAAAAAAGCCAATGACCCAAATTGCCATATAAAAAATTACCTGGTTTTAAACTGCCAAATAGTTTTTATGTTTAAAGGAAATATGAAAGGACTAAGGAAATAGGTCAGTCTGTAAAGAGCTTGACCTGAAAGCACAGGGACTGGAATTCAACCCCCAGTACCGGTGTGAAAAAGTCAAACACAATGTACATACTTGTAATCCTAATACTGCAGCTATTTGGTATACATACTAGGCAGATAAAGTCAGATCCTTGGTGCTTGCTACCAGTCACCCTAGTATAATTGGTGAGCTCCATAGCCTAGCAATAGACCCTTTCACATAAAGCAAAGTAGATGGATCCTGAGGAATAATCAAAGCCCAGAGTTGTCCTCTGGCTGCACATGCATGCATTCACATGTGCATCTGCACACAAATAAGAGTGCATGAATATATGCACACATATGTTTATATAATATTACCTGTGAAAAAATTCATTTGCTACTGGTCTCAGAGCTCTTAAGATTTGTATACAAATTTTGACAAAAACAATAAATATTACTTACTTTTAAAATTCATTGTGCCCTGAGGACACTTTAAAAAATCATTCAAATACCCTTTTTTCTTTTAGTCATAAACTATACTTGCAGCTCTGAATTAAACTAGTGGAAATGAGACCTGAAGATGGAGCGATGGAAGGGAAGTAGATAGAAGAGAGAGCAGACATCCTCTTTCATGGCACCCTGGGCGCTGACCCTATGCATCCTGCATTGCTGGTGTTCTTATGACCTGCTCAGAGGTCAAGCCACCAATGAAGTTCTGTGCCACTTAGTGATGTAAGTTATGCTCCTTCTGCATGGCTCTGATCATGGGGTCAACTGCAAGGTGCACCTGCATCCCTTCCTCAAGGTACCCAGAGGTGAGGCTGAAGTGCTACACATCTGTTAAGCTGCCCTGATGTCGCTGATGCATATGAATGATTTCCAAACTTAATGAATACTAATGGGGGAAAAATAAAGGCTTACCACAGGCTAGAAAGATATATTTTCTTATATTCTTCCTCCTCAGTGCAGAGATTTTCACAGTCATGACATTCTTGCTGAACTTACAGATATTTACTAGAGCACTCAGCCTCTGGAACCTACAACACTGACAGGGTCATTCTTTGCTTGGTATCTGCAATGTGAGGGTGTGTGTGTGTGTGTGTGTGTGTGTGTGAGTGTGCGCGCGCGCAACCCCCACACACATACACATGTGCATGCATGAATATTTATTTGTACAGATAATGTCCATGTGTTTATTTGTTTACCAAGATGAACCTGTAAGAAAGCCCACTTAGCATGTTCTTGGTATCCAACTACCACTGGGATTAATCTTGGATGGCTGTCAACTTCTTAAGAACACATGATGTGTCCGTGTCTCTTGAGAATTCACTGGGGCTTTACATAGGTCTTTCTACAATTGTTAGGTTCCTTTAAAAGAATGCTAGTCAGCTTATCAACATGGCAGGCTTCACATAGTATAGTTCCTCTTCACACCCTTCCCTTGATTACTGCTTGATATGGAGCCAGAAAGACAGTAAGAAAAAGTAAATTCTGTGGGACAAAAGCAAATAGGTGGGACAGGTTTGTGGATGTTGGAGCTATTCTTGGTGCAGTCTGAGACTCTGTCAACAGATAATGAAAAGGGTTGAAAGAAAGAGACAAGACAATCTGTGTCCAGAGGAGTGCTTATTCATTTAAGTAGTGGTAGGGCTTATGTCCAGGGTAAAGTCACTGTGAGAGACCAGTATTACTGCATTACGTGGCATGTGTTCTTACTATGCCCTCTTGTTGAAATTAGCTGAAGTTTAGCTTATGATGCAAAATGTTCAATTCCATCTGTAATTCCTCAATGGTTGTATCTAGCAAGCCTAAAAGACTGAGCTATTCCAATGGCCCTCTTAAAGCCATAGAAGAGGGCAGTGGTACCAGTCACAGCTCTATCACAAATAACAAAACCTTTGCAATCAGGAGCAGTCAGGAGATCCATGAGCAAAAAAAAAGGATGAGACTTTAAAATGCCCTTTGTCTACATTCAAAAGAAATAGGAAATAAATCGACCACTCCTCAGAGACCCAGCCTTGTCAGAGTAGCAATCACCTATCACAATATGTGGCAGATCAGTCCATGTGAGGTCTCTTGAGATTTAGAAGCATTTGTCCTTGTTTGACATGGCCTAGGATTGCTATTTGTTTCTGTAGTTATTGTCCTTGGCTCTTCTCTGATTTGAACCCCTCTCACCCGAGAGAATATTAACCCCTCTGCTGCTTCTAATTTGATAATTAGAATATGTCATTGGTTTCAAAACCAAGAATTCAAGATTTTTAGATGTTTTTTAAAAATACTGATACACTATATTCAAACCCATAGGAAAGGGGCTTTCCACTGAACCAAGAACAAATTTCAGGGTCTAACATCTGAACGGTTCATTTCAGCCTTCCTGATGTCTTGAATATTTTACTTCTTTTTATTATTATTATTATTTTTATTCAATTGTGCGTGTATGTGTGTGTGTGCGTGTGTGAGTGTGCGTATGTGTGTGTATGTAGAACCACGGACGAATTCGGGAACCACCATGGACGCCTCCACCTCCTCATTTACTCTGCCCCAGGATTCACAGGCTCCGCCCTACCAGGATCAGAAACACAGGCCGCCCCTGCTTCTGCCCGGCTTCTATACGTGGGGTCTAGGATATGAACTCAGGACCTTCTGCCTGCAAGGCAGAGGCTTAACCCCTGAGCCATCTCTCCAGCCCCATTGAATATTTTACTTCTTGAAAAGCAAAGTTATCATACAGCTGGTTTCTAACAAGCAGTAACAAATATAAAGCAGGAAATGTAAAGAAGATAATATATTCAGACTAGGGAGATGGCTCAGTGAGTAGGAACTTAAGAGTATTTGCTCTGAAATCATGAGGACCTGAGTTTAAATCCCCAGAGAATGAAGCTGGAAACTTGCTGATCACCCAGCCTAAACAAAACCCAATGAGCTACAGGTCCAGTGAGATGCCCTTTCTTAAGGGGATAAAGCAGAGAGAACAATTAAAATAGGAGATTTAGCATCCTTCTCTGACATCTGAACACACACGCATACACACACACACACACACACACACACATCAATACACCAGAAAAAGAAAGAAAGACAATATTCAAACTATTGCAATAAGACAGGGTATACCTGACTCCAAATACCTGGTGGCAGGTGAAGTAACAAAATGGGTGAGAATTACTAAGAGGAGCTTGGTTGGTATCACTACCTCCAAATGACGGCCTTGTAGACCAAGTATAAGACTAAGACCTGGTCCAGCTAGAACCCAGAAGAGCTCATTAACTAATGCTTGTCAAGAATGCTTTTGGCAAAAAGAACTAACACATTAGTAACCAATTATGTGGACAATAGGACCACACCAATAGGGTCTTATAGGGGGGTGAGAGTGTGTGTGTGTGTGTGTGTGTGTGTGTGTGTGTGTGTGTGTGTGCACGCGCACACACACACACACACACAAGCTAAGATTTATATCTAAAGTTGAGATCAAAAGGGCATTTAACTTGAAAGATGACTTTCATGAAGTTCCAGAGTATTTTAGAACAAATGGAAATCAGAATTTAATCATTAAATTGAGAAATCATTGGGGACAAGACAGAAATGCCTCTAATCTGTGCCTTTTTAGGACAATTGATTAGCACTCTTCTTATTTAGTTAAAGGCTTGTAACAAATAATTTAGGGCCTATTTTGAAGCTGCCTAAGTGTGGGCTACTCAAACTGTCAAGTGTCCTCCAATTATGGTAAACATCCCTTTGAATATTCAGCTGTGAAAACAAGGATCGTTCAGTTCTACTGGAGATCAAAAAATTGCTTAGTTCAATCCTTTTCAGCAATTTCTGGTTATAAATACATGATTTATTTTCCTGGAGTTATATCTGGTATTATGTATTAAATTAAAATGGTTTTATTAGCAAAGACATTTACAAGAACCCCATTTTTAATTTGGAGTACAATTTTACTTGCATGACACATGATTTCAACATAAACATACCAATTTTAGTGACTCTGAAATCCTCAAAAAATAGCTAAAAAGAAGTTGACATGTTTTATACCTCTCATAAAATGTGTGCTTCAGTCATCATACCTGAACTAAAAAGTCAAAAAATCTTAGGTAATAGTTTGTAGTATCTGACTAATTATATGTGACATTTAATTTAACATTTGGTCACTATACCATGCTTTCCAAAAAGACAAGATCATTTGATCTATGCTTCCAAATTAAATGTTATTTGGAGCAATCTATGCAAAAAAAAAAATCATAAACAAAATTGCTGGCAAATGCAAAGATATTTCCTAAGAAAACTGACAATACAAGTGCTAATTTCATAATATGAACTGAAGAAAGCTTCAAGATTTTTATACCTAATATTAGGGGGTCATCTCAGGTTCTACAAAAATTCTACAAGTATACATGTATCTTTGCCAGAAGTTTTTCTGAAGTCTTTTAACAGTGAAGTCCACAAAATCCTTGATCAAGCTCACTAGTTGGTCACAGAAGATCAAAAACCTGCCACAGCATTTGTTAAGTCTGATGTACTTAAATATGGGCCATCTTGAAGTCTCAGATTCTGTCTCTTTCTAAATTAAGACTACTAGTAGAAGGCCACACCGTGAGCTAATTGAGAACCTGTATGCAACATGTAATGATCAAATCAGAGTTGTTAGCATATCTATATACTAAAGTATTTTAATTTCTTTAAGCTTTTTCCTCCTGATTCTTTATAAAATATTTAATAAGTTATTTTACAGTCATCCCACTATTTCATAGAGCATGAAAGTTAATTGCTATCTTGCTATATATTGATACACACTATCTTCTCTATACTTTCCCTTCTCTCCTACATCTTAGCCTGTGATGACATACGTTCTACTCTCAATCTTTTTGAGACTTTCTTATCTTGCACATGTTAGTGAGGATTTATAGTCCTTGTTTTCCGTGTCTGAATTATTTTAATCAACACAATGTTTTTCAGTCCCATCTGTATTACTACAAATGACAAGTTTCTATTTTTTTTTGCAACTGAACAATATTTCATTGTGTAAATATGCCATGTTTTCTTTATACATTCATCCACTCGTGGATATTTTCATTGCTCCATCCCATATCCTGGTTATTGTGAACAGTATTTTAGTAAACACAGGCTACTGGGTATCTCTATTTTGTGCTGATTTTGTTTCCTTTGGATATGAACCCAGAGGTGGCACAGCTGGATTATACAGCAGCTCTATTTTTTGAAGAACTTCCATAATATCTTTCCCAATATCTGTACCATTTGTGTTCATACTAGCAGTGCATATGAGTTATACTTCTTCCATACTTTTCAACATTTTTGTCCTTTGGTTAGTAACCATTCCTACTAGTTCATAAGAAAGAAATCTTGTTACTGAGCCACAACTTTTTGTAGAGTCATACATTTCCAGGGCTCAGAAGATTTTTTTTCTCAGACAAAGCAATAAAATTACAGAGCAGAATTGTAATAGGAGTTTGGAAAGTAAGTAGAGACTATTTTTAGCAAAGTAGAAGTCACACATTCCAGTGGCAGATATCCATGCAAGGAAAGACAATAAGCTACAAAAAGCAATGATCTTAGTGTTGTTCTTCATAATGGAAACACATGATAACTTTCAGAGAGCAGTGGGATTCAGGGAACATGCACTAGACTTGTAAAACATCTGTATGATCTTAAGAATTGCTTGGATGCAGTGTCGAAGAAGAAGAAGAAGAAGAGAAGAAGAAGAAGAAGAAGAAGAAGAAGAAGAAGAAGAAGAAGAAGAAGAAGAAGGAAGAAGAAGAAGACTATGGCAAATAGGCTGTATTGAGCAGCAACTAAGAAACAGGAGACTGACTTCACAAGTCTGACTGAACTGCCCTGGTGCATGAGCAAAGCAGCCACATTATGCTTGTGTTCTCCTTGACTCCCTCTCTATTCTCCACTGTTCTAAATCCTCTTGGCATCCTTCTACGATGTTCTATAAGCGTATTGCTTCTCAATATATAGATTCTTGGATTTCCTATCATGCCTGGTTCAAGATTTCAGTGGCCTCTTACTCTCCATCCAGAACTGTTTCTCATTCTTAAGACTGCACGTCACCCAGCTCTATTGACCTCTTGGACTAATGTCGTGGGATATGGTTTATCCATCGGTTTCTTTCAGGTTAGGATGTGTATTCTTAAATGCCTGGATAAGCATCCAAGGCTCTGTCCTTCAGAGCATAGCTACTTCTGTCTTCAAGAATTCACACTTTTCTTCATGTCGTGTTTGTAACTAAACTTCAGAAGCCTTTAGTGGCATCAACCCTACTAGCCCTGGAGCTTGCTTTTTTGGGGAATGAGAACCTCTCTGAAGAGTTTTTCTGGAGGAATTTTCCATCCCTCTGACCTCCACACCCATAGCATCTGTTCCCTGTTTCTCTAACCTTGATTTCCTTAACATAAAAGAGTTAATTTCTGTACACCTCTTCTGAGCGGCTGGCATTTTCTTTCACTGTGTGATCAATATTCACTTCTTGGCACAGGGGTATGTGAAAGAACTGTGGATTGATGTCAACCAGCCAGGTGCTGTCGTTAACCCCTCCACCATGTAGGTGGGGCACTAGGCCAAAGGATCAGAACTCTTGAGCTGCAGGAGGAAGCTGCACTAGATTATCTTACAGATTGGCTTGGCTTTTGCATGTGCAGGGTAGATGAAAATGTGCCTGATTCGCCAGACTAAAAAGCATTCCCCATACATAAGGCTTGCTCTGTTTCCATGACCTCTATGCATGATCAAAAGGGGTCTGTGCACAATTCCTGCTTGACATGCTTTTTTTTTTTAGTTAATTGGAAATGGCCACGCAGGTTTTATATTAACTGTTATGCAAAGCCTTAAATATTAAGGAAAGATCCAGGGCAATAAGCAAAGGAGCCAGGGGAAATAACCAAAATTAAAGATGTTAAAGTTGGAAGTTAGAAATGACCTAAGCTTATTTTTTCTTCTTCTTCATTCTTAATTATGGTCCCCTACTTCCTGCGGGAAAAGAACACTTAGCAGAAGTTCTGCCACCTCTAGCAAATGTACTGATAAAATGCAGATGTTTTTCCACCTTGACCCTGGTCAAGGAAATACATGATAAACCTTTCATTCCACAATTTTCTCTTTGTTTAGTTTTGTGGCTTCCTAAGTGTGATCTACTTTCTTTATTTTCTCTCTCTGTGCTTCCTCCACCATCAGTGAATTCTAAGCCACCCAGCTCACACACTCAGCAGTGCACAAAACTACCCTTGACACTATTTGAGATGGCATTTAGAAGGTAAGTAATGCCATAATATAGCAGGGAGCCAGGGAGTGGAAGAGCACAGCCTTCAGAGTCAGCCAAATCAAGAGTTTCAAGTTCTGCTCTTGTTATTTGCTGACTGAGATCTTTGGGAAGTTGCTTAACCTTCCCAGCATTCAGGTTCTTATTACCAGGAGAGAAATAATAGTACAATCCTAACAGGTCATTGAGATGATTAAATGAGATGATGAGTGCAGAATACCTAGCACAAGACACACTGAACCCAAGATGATTATTTTTATTAACTCATTGAAATGACATTAGTAAAACTAATTTCCTGGACCTTGAAACTTCCCTGAAAGGGAACTCTGAGCACAGTATCATACAGATCATCAAGTCTGGGCTTTGAGTGGAGCAAGAGGAGTTCTTAGTCTTGTTGGGGCGAATGCACAGTGGTACAATCACTTGGGAAGACAGCGTGTCAATTTCTATGAAATAAAATCTACATTTACCATACTACCTAGATATCATACCCCTTGACATTAATCCAAATGGGCTGAGTGCTTATGTTCATTCTAAAATCTGCATGTAAATGCTCACAGAAGCTTTTTTCAAACTTGGCAAAACATGGAAATAACCAGGATATTTTTCAGCAGGTGAGCAGAAAAATAAATTGTGGTGAATCCATTCACAGGGACATTATTTAGCACTAAAAAGAAATGAGATACCAAACCATGAAATGACAAGAAACAACCTTACATGAATACTTCTATATAAAAGAAAGCAATATGAAAATTCTGGATACTGTGTGATCACAACTACATGGCATTCCACAAATCTGAACTATGGAAGAATAAAAGGATCAGGGGTTTTTGAAGGGGAATGTTAAGTAGGCAAACAGCATTATTAGGGTAGTAAAATATTCTTTATAATATGGTAATTGTCAATATACATCTTATTCTCAAAACATCTTATCTTTAACTATTTATTAGAGAGAGAGAGAAGAGGTACAAACATGTTATATGTGGAAATCAGAGAACAGCCCCTCTCTTATCATGTGGATTGAATTCAGGTTGCCAGTTTTGCAGGTAGGCCCCTTTACCAGTTGAACCATCTCTCTGACCTGTAAAGATGCATATTTTAGACACCCAATAGAACTATATGACAAAGAGTAAACCGAAGTGCATGCTTAGTTAATAATGGCACTTCTATGTGGCGATGACTCAGAGGAGAAAGCATTTGCTGCTTAAGCAAAAGGACTGGAGTCCAGATCTCCAAAGCCCAGGTAAAAACAAAAAGTGGCAGACCTGGGTGATGGCCTACCTATATTCAAACTCCAATAGGCAGAGCCTGGAAATCCCCAGAGCATGGTGGCTAGTCAGACTAAATGACTTACTCTGAGTTTAGTCAGAGACCCAAGCTCCATACAACAAAGTGGAATAGCAATTGAGGATAATTCCCAATATCACTTTTATGCCTCCACACACATGCACATACATGCATATGTACATGTGCATGTGCACAGATAGTGGATAAACACCTACACTCACTCCATACACACATTTATGTAAAAAGTGGTGCTCCAATATTGCTTCATTATCTATAATGGATGTATCACATTGATATAAATAGTTGATGATCTGGGAAAATGAATATGAAGGGAAAGAGTCTACGGTGATTATCTGTACTTTTCCATTTGCTCTTGACTACTACTCAATTTTTCTGTAAATTCAAAACTGCTCTGAAATAATCTATTCATTTGAAAGCTCTTTAACTATATATTCTAATGAATTAAAAAAAGTATATCGAGTAGTAAAAGTAAATCTTACCAGTAGTTGTTTGCATGCTATGTGGATTTAAGTTCCATTTTGCTCTAGTATATACCTAAATAGAGACAGTGAACCCTACTGCAATGTGGTCTACTCCACCTGATGAACTAGCCAGTCTCCCAGTAATATTCTCAGATTTTGCTGGTGCTTACAACTTTTGTGTGTGGTCAATACATAACAAGGGCCTATTAAGGGGCTCGTATTCTCTTTTGCACAGAACAGAGTCATTGTGGACGATGACCAGTCAGTAAGACCGCATTTCCCAGAATCCCTTGCATTCAGGTATGGTTGTGTGGCTGCTCAGAAATTACCTAAATGAGGTCCAGGCTTCTTGGGAGCAAGTGGTGCTTTTCCACACCATCTCAAAGAAAGGACTTTCTTTGGCTGCAGAACTCAATTCACTGTGAATCACCTACATTGAACAGTTCCTTGAATAAGAAAGAAGCCATTAGGTGTCCATGGCCAGTAAAATCAGCACAAAAGAAGTGGCATCAAACAAACTCCCTAAGTTTGATGGACCAGAAATAGGAGGATGAGGTAGCTCAACTGAGCACACAAATCCCTGGGGTCAAAGCCTCAGCTCAGTAGGGCTTTTTGTGAAGGATTTAGGATGAGTTCTACTTCCTGGTTCAACCAGGGTCAGGGCTGAATTCACTTTGTAGGCCTGAGGCCTCCTGTCTTTGTTGTTAGCCAAGGTCTAGCCTGTGCTCCGAGAATCCTTCACGACTTCTCCCTGGCTTTATGGGCTATAGTTTCTTATTTGGCGTCTCTGATTTATATTAAGAGAGAGACAAAGTTCTCTGATTTTAAGGGTACTTATCCCTGATTATCCAGGGTATCCTCCTATCTCAGAGGCAACTGAATCACATCTCCCAAGTCTCTTGAACCAAGTAAAGTCCTTAGGATTAGTGTATGGATGTCTCTGAGAGAGTATTTTACCTACTCTCTATGTACTAATGTGTACTAAAACTGACCATTGGACTGTGTGTGTTGAAACACCTATGGTTGTCCTAATACCAACATTTTCCCTTTTCTGGATTGATAAAATTTCTCCCAGCCAATTTAGTAGCAGTACAACCTGATCTGTCCCTCTCTCCCTTGGAGATGTAGGGGAAGTCAGCAAACATTGAAAATATGTACGTCTTGTACAATGGTAACAAAGGAGGTTATCTGAAGGCCTTTTTGAAAGGGAACACAGGCATGCTCCTGCTGGCGCACATTACTCAGTGTACATGAACTTGCACAGCACCTTCCCGCTGCTTGAAGGTTGACTTTGTACTGACAGTTGCCTGTCACCGCTGCCTCTCCCCACTATTCCTCAGGCTCCTTCTAACATCTCCATATCCCCTGTGTTTGCTAGGAGCATGCTACCACAGCTACTTTAGCTATGGAGACATATACTAAGGAAACCAATTAAATGAACAGAATAGGGATAAAGAACCTGGCCCAACACTATCTCTTAGTTCCTTCTCTCCTTTAAGGAAAGATGAGATTTCAGGGTAGGGGAGAGGGAGACAGTCCATGAGACACTGGCTGTCTATGACTGAATAAACATGGAAGTCCATTCTCCTGTAAGTACAGAAAATGAAGGAACAAGCCTGGTGATAACTCATGGAAAATGACTAAAAGAAAACCATGAAGTGCAAATTGAATACATCCTGGGAGAAGGGAGAGACAAAATAGCTTCTTTGATCTCACATGTAAAATCAAAAGCTTAGAGATTCTGGAATCAGACACAACAGGTTGGGACAGGGAGAGGCCTCTAGGATGCACTGTGCTGTCCAGCTATGAATGTGCTCACTTTCTGCTCTTGGTCATCTAACAAATCAGACGCCAATGATGAAGTGGGACACAGTGGGGAGAAGAAATCAGGAGATAAATGGAGCTCCAGAGCCCTGCAGAAGAGTGTCCCGTGAGGTCTTTACAACTCATTGATATGGTTATCACAACTGACTACCATTCCTTTCAAATTTGATTCAGTATTTACATTCTTTCCTTCCCAAGGATAAAACTTTTTTTTAAAGTACTTTTATTTCACTCCTCTGCATATAATTCCAGTGTTAGCTGAATTGACATTAAACAACTCTGGTGCACATTAACACATCTGCAATAGTTTATTGGTTAGTGACTTCTCCAGGGATATTAGCCAAAGTTTTGTGTGTGTTCTCAAGTAGACCAGGAGCAGGAGCTGGAAGGTAACATAGAGCACAGATTCTACCCCCTAATTTTTCCAGGCTGTGATGGAATAATGGGAATAAAGGAAACAAGGCAGGAGGCCTCTAGTAGAGGGTCACTAGAGACAAAATAGTGACCTTGGATAAATCAGGATACAGGGCAATTTGGAATCATCCAGTGAGCTGGCAAGCATCTGCTATGAACAATTGGAGATCTAGTGTATAGCAAAGTTTTCAAAGGGCATGAAATTTGAACTAGAGTTACATATATTTTGGAAACTGATACATGTTCTAGCTCCCTCGTTGCACATCTAGCAGAATTGAGTTTAGACTGATCTCCAGACCCCCGGATTCTTGTAGAGATGAGACCTACTTTTACTATCTGAATTTGTTACTTCAGTTCTAGTCTTATGACTCTTGATTTTGTTGAACGTCAATTGCTAAATGTTTCTCTTAGTGGAACAGCCAAGTGTCTTGCATGTTGTCCACGTGGTTGGTGCGCGTTTGTATCTAGTATAGATGATGGAAATTTGATAAGCAGAGAAACCCTAAGGCAAGCCACTAAAGATGGTCATTACCATTTATTAAGCAGGTGCTGAATGAATTGGTCTTTTATCGTAATGCAGATTTACATTGCAATAGGCAATCCATTTTTCAATTTGGTGTATTGCCACTGATAAATTAACAGATGTCGATTGATTTTGTTTTCCCTCAAGTCCCCTGTTTACACCTGACAGGCCATACTTTATAGCTGAACAGTTATTTGAAGTTATAAACATTATAATTAGCAATTTTTTAATTAGGCTGACAATTAACAGGAGATTTGCAAAGCTGCTAATTTGACATGTCATACTCTCTGTAGTGTTTATGTTAACCACAACTTGAGTGAATTCAATTGAACAGAAAACGACAGTGTCTAGAAAAAGAAAAAAAAAATATATCAGTCTCCCAAGGACCTTTGCTTCCCACTTGGCTAGCATCGTGGCACTTCTGACAGAGAAGCAGAACTTCAGTGAGATTTCACAGAGCAGCAATCCTGACAGTCAGACCTGAAACAATAGAACCCCAGGCGCAGAGAATAGTTAGAGGTACATGTGCAACAAAAGTCATTTCTGTTCTTTGCATTTGATATGCATATTTTAAGGTCTTACCAACCACAGGCAAATCTGCATCTGTGTTCAGTTGCAGAGGCATTGCCTGGGAATAGGATCTTCAGACATGACTGAGGACCCATTCCATCAGACACAGACACCTGGTTCATGGACACTGGCTTGCTCTTTGGTATGAGTTTTCTCAGCTCTGAGATGTCTCATGTAGAATCTAATGGAATGGGAGAGACAGGTGGAGACTGAGATATGGATTGCCTCTGGATTTCCAGAGAACTTCTGGTATTTTATCTTACCCATCAATGTTTCCCTATCAAAGGAAGCTATTCCATGTCACTTAGGGTCTGGAATTCTAAAATGCCACACTCAGTTTATAGGACAGGTTGCATTCCAGCTGTTTACATTCTTCTGAATTCCATTACTTAATAACATCGTCTACAAATAAGATATGCTGTTCTGTTGGGCCCTATAGAGATTTAGCAAAAAGCAAAGTTTCAGTAATTTGTGATTTCCAAGGTGAGATGGACAACAGGTCAAAAGAGCATGAAATGACTTGAAACACTCTAGAATGAGGATCAGAAAGAACAACTTCTACAGTGCTTAGAAAAGCAAAGCATTTTAACATGAAAGACTGGTGCTCATAAATTCAACCAGTTCACCGGCACTTTTCTTTTCCCAAGGCTGAGTCTCACTTTCTGTTCACAATGACCAAGTCGTTAATTAAAATTTCCAGTTCAACCAAAAGCAACTTACTGAAGTTAGGATGTGCCATTTAGCTTTGATTAATAACTTTTTTGCTGCTTTCATTTTCTTTAAATCTAGATCTGAAGGAATTTGCCACCTGCAGATCCAAATCTGAAAAGATCTGTTTGAACTTTTCCTGAGTCAGCCTGCTTTCTTTGCTGTATGTTGCAAAAGAATATAACATTGTAGAGTCTGACATCATTGAAGTATTAGTCAAAAACTTTGAGATCCAAAAGAGCATATTTATCAACGTAAAATTAAATGACTAACACCAAAGAAGAGAAACAGTTTCTGATGTATTTTCTTTTTTAACATTAAAGCATCTTTATTTTATACATGTGCTTTGTTCCTTGAAATATTAAATTACTGAACTACATGTCATAAAAAATTTCATCACATTTTCTAAGTAGTTAAAAAGTTAAACCCTATAAATAATAAGTGTTCCCTATAAATAATAAGTGTATTTTTTCAAACTATGAATTATGATGATTACAACTAATTTGATGCCAATGAGCACATTGGTCTGAGAAAAATGAATTCTAACTCACAGATAAATTCAGTCACATTTTACATTCTGAATACCCATAAAACCAAATCCTGTCACAGTGAAGAACCCTATATTTGGAGGGCAGCCTATTATGTAACAAGGAATGTATCGCCTGAAAAGTTATACAGTTTATTGTACACAGCTTCATATAATTTATCTCTCTCTTTCTCTCTCTCTTTCTCACTTTTTCTTTCCTTTCTTTTTCTTTTCCTCCCTCCCCCCTTAACCAGTATGAAAGTCATAGGATCTGATTTGAACATGTTAGAAAACATTGAATCTCAACAATTTTGCATAAGATGTGTCTGTCTATTTTGGGCTAGCAGATATGGCAGAATAGAAATGTAGAATGAGACATGGTCCCAGGAGAGTGGCAGGTGATGACTGACAGAGAAGGATGCAATATATCTCTGGGTGTCAGGTTGAACTCTCCAATATGCATATATTTTCCTGAATACTCTATTAACCCACAGGGAATTATTTCAGATTTACATTCTAGGATATTAATCAACTTTGGCATGAATGATGGGACACTTTCAAAAAGGTTAAATTGTATTTATTGGCTATTTTTAAAGATGGAGAAGTCAATTGAAAAATGCCAGAAATGTGTTAACAAAAAAGATGCCTATAATTATATATAGGCTTTACTATTTAGTGAGCTAATTTTATTATCTAACTTCAAGTTAGAGAGATGAAACCTAGGTTGTGTATATGCATAACCCACATTTTCCATGAGTTCATAGCTGCTAAGCTAACTTTATGAGAGCAATTAATTTAGCAGATCACTTGTGATGTAAAGATTGAAAAAAAATCTTCCTCCCTCTGGGAGGAGGAAAAATCAAAAACTTACAGGCTGCATACTGACCAGTTAGTAGGGACAGAAGTTGTGAATTCCCTGCTGGAAGCTAGCTGTGCCCATAACAGTGTTTTCCAATATAAAGGAGTACTCTGGTTCTCAGTTGTTTTTATTTGACTTTTCTAATGTGGGTTTCCATCTCCTGTCTAGAATCCATCAAGCTGCTGAATTTTGGCTGAGAGAATAAAATGTTTGGAAATACAGAAGGCTTGCAAGCTCTCTCACTGTGATGGTTAAACAGGATAGTTGCACAGTGGTGTTATTTTTATAAATAGTTAATCAATAGCCAATTAGTTATAATTAAGTGTGCACTGTGCAAGGCTCATACTCCTAATTAAGAGTGTTTACTTCTAAGGGACTCGGTGAGCCTTAGTGAATGTTCAGGCCAAAACCTACTTTTCCTCTTCTACACCTGCCTGGTCCACCCAGGATTCAAAAGCATATCCATCTTCCATAGCATGGTGTTGTATATTAAGCTACAGCCCCTAAGTTGTTCTAGAGTTTGTCTTTAAAAGAATAGATTCAGGCAGATTTAGTAGCCCCTCAGAGAAATGCTGACAGAAAAGCTGCAATCTGTAAACCCCTGCTGGAGAATCCCCTTCATATCTCCTCCCTCCTTTTCTCCTCCATGGATCTAAGTCCTTGTATTGAGAAGTCTAGGTTTCTTTGTATTGAGAAGTCTAGGCTTCTGTTAGATTTCATCATCTTCCATAATTCTTCCATCTCTGCTTGGAATATGACAGCACATTATAATCAAGATAAGGAAAATGAAGAAGGAAGAAACACTAACACATCAGCTATCACATTTATCAACACCTTGATCCAAACTTAGTGTTTCATTATGACTACCTAAAATGGACCAATGTTAACAGAGGCCCAGATCTAATGGGGTGGGCATCAGAGAACAGGAAGAAGATGTAGTAGCCAGAACTCCTGAGGAAGGACCACCTGCTATCTCTGGGTAAACTCATGCAGATTAATCCAATTCTAGCAGATTCCATTGGCAGTTAACATCGTTTGTGGGGTTTGTGGGGTTTGTGATTGCCTTGTGTAGTCATGTTTGTAAAAGAGATATTGGATCCAGGGGATGTAGTTCAGCTGGTAGGGTGCTTGCTTGTCCAACATGTTTGAAGGCCTTTATTCTTCCCTTTATTCAGCACTACACAAGCCAGAAGGCAGTGATGTCTGTAATCCCAATATTCAGGAGAGAGAGGCAGGAGGACCCAAAATTCAAGGTTCCCTCAGCTACATAATGAATTGATAGACACCCTGGTTATATGAGAGACTCTGTCTCAAAAGCAGACAAAACAAAATAACAAAACCTCTTTGTTCATTGTGTGCTTGCACTGTGTCAGGGACCCACCCACATTGGGATTTCTGGAGTAAAATAAGAAAGACCTGCCTTCACAGAAAGAAGTAGGCTGAGGACAGCAAGATAGAAGAGACACGAACTTCACATTGTTATCCCTGCACCCAAGTGAGATCTGGTGGGACAGAGGAAAGAGGGGCGGAATGAGAGCAGCAAGAGACTCATCTCAGGCATGAAAGTGACTTCGACGGTTCAAGATGCTGAGGCGAGGAGACTGTAGGAATGGTGAAGTCTGAGATAAGCTAGAAGTGGGTGACTTGGCCTCCGCTCACTGAGGCACAGGTCTTGCAGCAAGGAATTCAGGGGAGAAATTCCTCAAGGTGGAGAAGAGAGACAGGCATGGTCCTAGAAGACTAGAGTCCAGATCCTGGGCAGGGAGGATTTCAAAACAACAGCAAATTCATGAGGCCAATGGGAATGGACAAATTGACTTGGAAAGTTCACATATTATGGGACATTGTGCAGACTTTAGTTTTGCTCTGTGGGGTGTGGTCACAGGGCAAGACCTAAATTGTGAAAGATTCAAGCAAGTGTCACTCAGACCTTCTCTTCCAGTAGCTATATCAAAATCTCACAGAACACGGCAGTCGTGAACAAAAGAATGATTTCTCCCAGCTTGGGGGTGGAATCATTCACTCTGATGAGGACCTCTCGCGAGGTTGCAAGTAACCAACTCTCATTTCCTAGCACGGTGAAAAGAAGGCTAGAGAGCCTCTCTTTTTGTGGTATTAATCTTGTTCACCTTCATGAATTGAGCATACCCTTCTAAGCCACAGACCCTGATACTCTCTCCCAGGACTGTGATATCAAATTAAGAGCTTCAAGTCCATGCTCAGTCCATAGTCAATGGTACAAGGATCAGGTGGCAGCAACAGGGCAAGACGCTGTCACTTAGTCTCATAGATGATACTCATGGCCTGGATGGGATGATGTGAATGTGGCTATCAGAAACAGGATCTCTGAACATCTCAATGAGATGAACATTTTAGCTTTCCTTTCCTTCTTTCACTCTTGCATTTTATCTCTGTTTCTCTTAATTTGCCTTTTCTTGAGATTTATGGGTTTTTTTCAGCTGATTTTTTTTCCTTAAAATAATACTGGATTCATAGCAATTGAAAGAGGGAATGGAAGAGAACCCAGTCTATACCCAGCCAGACTGACACTAGAACTCTGGGGTCCAGTTCAAGTGACAAGTCCCTGAAGCCAGAAATCAGAATTCCCATGTAGTCATCAGCATCAAAGATAGCAAAAATACAATTAGCTGTTTCTAGCGGCTGCTGCTCCTCGATAGATGCATGTGCACCTGGGCCCTTGAAGCTTGGGAGAGATGCCACACTGTGATTTTTGGTATCTTCATTCATTATGCATGAAGCGTGCCCCTTAGGTGGCAATAATTATTATAAATGACAAACAGTAGCTAATATTCCTGTAGGCATTTAGTTCTCAAGGGATGGGTATCCTGAATTTATGAGATGATTCTGGGAGCATCAGCCAATCAGGAAGAAGTGTCTATACTTTATAGATGACCTCAGCAGATGGGGTTTGGCTGATGGTGGAAATGACCCTGGCAGGAGTGGAGCTTCTCTCCTCCATAGCAGCCAATATTGGACAGCTCATGGAGAGCCTTCAGGGATTGGAAAAATGTAGAATAATGGTCTGGCAGAGCCCGGGCATCCCCATCGGGCTTGCCAAGGGCAGACATTTGGAGACCAGGTACTGAGAGGGATTGTGCTGTGTATACAAAGGGCTCCGATAGAGGCACTTTATTCTGTGCTGTTTGTCTAAGCACAGGAGGGATCCTAATGGAGCCGTCAGACCTTGCTCATTGGCTAATAGTTTAATTAGGCCCATCTGGAAGATGCTGTGGTGAGACCTGTCCCAGCTCTTACATTGGCAGGGAGGTAATTTGTCATTCTGTGGCCAGTGACTGGCACAATCCCATTCCCAAAGCCGTGCAAGAGCTATACCGTCTGTCTCGTGAGGGGACAGCTGATCATCTGAGGCATTTATGTTGCTCACCTTGCTGCAGAAGGAGAAGCAGACATGTCTGAAATCCTTGAGCTGACCTCCACCAGGGAAAACAACAGCTTCTGAATGTCTAGGAAATGCTATTCATGAGCAGTTCTGACATAGGATGCTTAAAGCATCATGGGATATCAGCCTTTGGCCATGGCTGTCTTAGGCTTAGCTGAGGGAAAATGTCACGTGGCCAGGGAAATGAGAAATATGCATCTTTTTCAAGTATGTCATTAAATGTCAGGCTTCCCCCTGACTCCGCTGTCCATCCAGTGCCTTAGTGAATAAATAGAGAATTAAAATTTCACACCATGTAAAAAGTTGCTAGTATTCAAGGTGAGTGATGCACGAAAGCTAAGAGAGTAAAGAGAGAAATTAAATTAAGTCCTTTATGGAGCGATAGCACTGATTTCTAATGTAGCTAGGTCAGTATCTGACACTTTTATACCAAAAGATTCTATGATGTCCACAAACACTTGGAAGAAAATTCCATTTTCATGTCATGGACACTTTACATCATATTTCAAATCTACTTACACAGCTTTATTTCTGTGGCTGTACACTTAAAAATCTAACCCCTTTTTGGCATACTTTCTCTATCACAACTCCTAAAATACTTAGCTTATCAAATCCTGATCAGTGTGTTTTTGTCATCTCATAATGGTGACACTGACTTCACCAGAATGTTGGGTCTCTCATCGAATCACTCAGTACAACCTTAGCATTTTCTTCATCTTTAAGCAACATAGAGTGAAGTTGAGTAACTACTAGAAACATTATGGAATGCCCCCAATATAAATATATAAACAAACCTATAAATCTTTCTTGGTGCAAGACTGTCATTTAGCTCTATGTCTCAAAGGTGATTTTTAGAACATTTGTGAATCTGAACAATCCCAGAGTAACTGTCCCCAATATTTAGGGCTACATTCTCTGTAGGAAACAATAGAGTTCAATAGCTTAGTGATATTTGACATCATAAAGATCTTCAGAGAGACTTTGTAACTGCAGTGATAATTATGAAAAGGCACATTACAGAATGAGTAATACCACCCAATTACAGACCCAGGAATTTTAAACCATCCCATCCTTATGTAATCACCATTCACTCAGGAAGCTGGAAACCATGTGATTTCAGAAATCATTTTAGGAATAATTGAGTGAAGATCAGATATTGAAGAATGATGGCAAAAATTTGAAGACTTTCAAATTTAATTTTAAATTTTAACTATTAATTTAGTTTAATTTTAAAATTAATTTTAGACTGTCTAAATCTGTGATGCTATAGACAGCACAATAGAAGCTGTGGTTCAATGAGTCAGCAAGTGGGGGAGGAACTTGAATCAAAGAGAGACCAACACCTACCTGTTAGTGCCATCTGCCCCAACCCACGATGCTGACACACGGAGTGGACCCCCTCATACAGACTCAGGATGTACTCTCCAGCTTGGCTCGCGATCTGTCCCAGATTAGAAGGTCACTAATCAACAAGTTAGAGTTCTTTGTATGCATATTTGAGTCACTCATATCACATAAAGAAACCTTCCTAAGAAAATGAGAGAAATGAAAGAAGGGAAGAAAACAACAGAATTATATAAACTATTCCACTTTATTACATAATATCAAGTCAAATGCAGTGACAAGGGCACTGAGCACGTGCGCGCGCGCGTGTGTGCGTGTGTGTGTGTGTGTGTGTGTGTGTGTGTGTGTGTGTGTGTGTGTGTTCCAGAGGACACTTGAGTATGCATGCCTTTGGAAGTCCAACAATGACACAGGGAATCATCCTGGATAACCCTACTTCGGTATTGCTTTGCTCTGGGGTTTCCCAGGCTCCACATTCCAGGGTCAAAATTGCAGGCCACTGCCTATTTCCACCCAGCATTTTCAGGTGGGAACTGGCAATCTGAACTCAGATTGCTTTACTTTTGATGCAAAAACTTTAATCCCTATGTCATCCCCTGTCCCACAAAGACATTTTCAAAGGACACAGAAACAATCCATTTTTTCTCAGAACTTTGTGCCATACAAAGAAATTAAAGTGATTAAACCAAACGTAAATCAAATAGCTCAAATCACTACAACTGAATTTTTTGTTTGCTTTTAAGGTACTGGAAATTGAATTCAGGGCCTTATTCATTATAGGCAAGTGTTTTACCACTGAGCTGTACCCACAGTCCTCTTTGTGACTTTCCATTTTAAGCCAGAATAGCTGGGAATACAGGTCCTTAGTGCCAGGCCCATCTCTTCATTTGAGCTTAAATTTGATATTACGAGTGAATACTCTGTCTGGATTCTGAGTTCAATCCAAGTATCTGTTTTCTCAAGATTTTGAATGTAACTAAATATGATAATGTACTTTGTAGGTGGAAAGTAATGAGAGGTAAATCAGCCCAGTGGCTAATAGGTCATATTGCTCTTATGAGCAATTAACAGTATATGAATTATATAAGGTCCTCGATGTCTGAGTTTCCTCTGCTAAATTAGAGGATCAAAACTTGTGCTTAAAACTTCATAGCCCAATGCACAGAAGCTGCATTAAAAATAGATTGTGTAGAAAAATTGTTCAGTAAATGATTAGTGCTTGCGCCTCTATAATATTCATATCACTGTTATTGGGTTTTGTTAGGCTGTACACTAAAATAAAAAAACAATTCAAATAGTTTCCAAGGATGGCTGCATGAAAATGAATTCCCTGAGAACCAAATTTCTTAAGTAAATATAAATAGAAACCAAACCTTAGACATGCATTGATTTTCTGAACATATATGGGAAAATGTAAAGGTGAGTCAAAGAACAGTGTTTATCCTCTAAAGCTATGGAAGTCATATGGGGAAAAAAGATGAACAAATAGTTCCTAGAAAAGTATATTTCACAAAAAAATAAAAATAAAACCCACCTCTATCAGCCATTTCTAGCCAAAGTGTGGGTCAGTCCTTATTAATTCAGTTTATGGAGCGTCCCAAAGATATTGAGGGAAAGGTTGAAAATAAAATCCTGCCCTGCATCTAGGAACTTCAAGTTGAAGCGCATTGCTTTGTGCTTGGCTATGTGTGAAAGGGTTGGAAATAAACCCACTTTGAAGAGACTGCTACTGAGGAAGATGAATTATTTTAGGAAGCAAAGGAGAAAAAGCCCAGGACACACACAGTAAAACTGCATATAATATCTTCAGAAGCTCAAAAGGCCAGAGAAGTGTTACACTTAACAAAAAAGAGAGAAGCTTTTCAAAACTGTGAAAATATTTTTTTCAGATTTCTAAGCTTCCTGTTAACAAGCCTACGTGTCCTCAAACCCCAATCTTGTTAAATGTTTTAAACTATTCCTCTAAGAAGTAATAGATACCTATCTATTTAGAATTTTTATGTCAGATTAATGATATCCCAGTCTTATGGAGTATCTATTTCCTGAGATCCTAAATAAATTAAATATACATAATGTGAATTTACATGTTTTCATATGTGACAAATGGTAGAAGAAACCACAGCCAAGGGAAGAAATGGCTCATAAAACTCAGCAATGATTTTCCATAAAGTTTCTGCAATGAACTCTAAAAAACTTCCTTCTTTCTAATGTTCTTAAAAAGGCATCAAAATGAAAGATCCTCAAAGTATTCATTTATCATGAAGATCCTCTCTACAGTTATTTATCTTTTTTTCATTTATGCCTTGAAAGCAACAAGGAACTGTAATAAAAACATCGGTAGTGACAATGGAAGCTGCATGAATGCTTTTGGTAGCACAGCAGACAGCTTTCTCCTCTGAGTTTTATTTTCCTTCTGAGTCTCAGAGCTTTACAATTTCCTTATCTGTTCCCATCATTAATAAATAGCTACTTTGCTTCCAGAGGAAGTGCTTACTGATTAAAGACCTAGGGGGTGGTGGAATTTCCCCCAAGGACTCGTGCACAGTTCTGAGTGCTGGGTGTACACTGAAGATGCACCTCAGCATATTCCAGAGTCTTTACTGAGTTTAATAGCAGTTCAAAAAATGTATCATGCCCCTCCAGTGCTTCTGAACATTAAAATAAATTAAACTGAAGGTGACATTGACTTGGAGATGGTGTTAATAATATGAAGGCCTCCTGCAAGTTAGCATCTGGAATCAGTTCAGCTCTGAGAACCGAAGAATATCTCCAGTTATTGACTCCAGAGCAGGTTGTGAAGAGAGGATTTGTGTTTAGTGAAAGTTAGTCCAACACCACGATGGTGGTGGTGGTGGTAATAGTGTACGTGTTTGTGTAGAGATGTGTAAGAGTGTCCCCCGCCCATGTGGGTGTACGTAGAAGGCAAAGATTATATCTGGATATCTCTCCTCCTTCATTTCTCTAGCTGGTATTTTGAGACAGGGTCTGTCAGTCTGTCACTGAACCTGAATTCATCATTTCAGATAAAGTAACAGGTCAACAAACCTCTAAGATCTGCCCATCTCTGCTCCCATGTGCTGGGCTCACAGACATGCACTCCTGTGCCTTGGTTTTATGTGGGTTATGGGGATCCAAACTCAGGTCCTCATATTTGTGCAGCAAGCACTTTGCCCACTTAGACATTTCCTTGCCCACAACAGTGGTTTTATGTAATCACTTCGGAGACACCTTAGTCCATCTGACAATTGAACCAGGTAACTCCACTACTAGTCTCAAAAGGCTAGAATCCTTAGTTAATTAATTAGTGATTAATTAATTAGTAATTAGCAAGTTCTAGCCTTTAGAGACTCATCTAATTTGTTTCTTTTTTATTTTTATTCAATTGTGCGTGTATGCATGTGTGTGTGTGTGCACGCGTGTGTGTGTGTGTGTGTGTGTGTGTGTGTGTGTGTGTGTGTGTGTGTGTAGAACCACGGACGAATTCGGGAACCACCATGGACCGCCTCCACCTCCTCCTTGTTTACTCTGCCCCAAGATTCACAGGCTCCGCCCTACCAGGACCAGAAATGCAGGCCGCCCCTGCTTCTGCCCGGCGTCTATACGTGGGCTCTGGGATCCGAACTCAGGACCTTCTGCCTGCAAGGCAGAGGCTTAACCCCTGAGCCACCTCTCCAGCCCCCTAGTCCTTTTCTTATTATTGATAAATACTGGCATGATTCGTCAAAATCTGCCTGCATTTCCTGCTGGATGCTGAGCACCACTGAGGCAGGGAGGGAATGTGTCTGAGAGAGCATCTTGCATGTTTGAGAAAGTGACTGAATTTATGAGTGGATAAGTCATGATGGATAGAGAAGAGTGAGAGCGAGAAAAGGCATTTCAAGCAAAAATAAAAGGAGCTCCCTAAGCATTGGGATGCAGGCATTAAAATCAATGACTTGGAGCACAGGAGGAGGGAGCAACTGGACACCACTGAGTTACAACAGAGATGAATAAGGGACAGTGATGAAGCCAGAAGGCAGGCTAGTCACAGGAGCAAGGCTAGGAAAAGCTGGGCTAGAAGTTGTGATGAGTCTGCAGTGGGCCTTGGAACCAGTTTCTATGAATCCTGATAAAAAATCTGGTGTATTTTTGACTTTGTGTAACTGAAAAGAGCTTCAACTGTTTAATGTGGAAGTTGTCCCAATCTGAATTGTGTTTTGGGTTCCATGTTATAGTAATTTCAAGAAGTTAAGTCTTGCCATATCCCCCGCCAGGCCAGCCAGGGGGAGGAGGGGAAACGGCTTGGGCCTCGGGGCTTGAGGCAAGTGAGCGAGCAACATTAAGCACAAAACTTTTTCTGAAAAATGGTTATATTGGTGCATCCAACCATTCATTTTCTGTGTATGTGTGTGTGTGTTTCCTGCTGGATGCTGAGCACCACTGAGGCAGGGAGGGAATGTGTCTGAGAGAGCACCTTGCATGTTTGAGAAAGTGACTGAATTTATGAGTGGATAAGTCATGATGGATAGAGAAGAGTGAGAGCGAGAAAAGGCATTTCAAGCAAAAATAAAAGGAGCTCCCAAGCATTGGGATGCAGGCATTAAAATCAATGACTTGGAGCACAGGAGGAGGGATAGACAGTGTATCTGTCTGTCTATCTGTCTGTCTGTCTGTCTATCTGTCCGTCTGTCTGTGTGTTTTCAAATGTGCATGTGTATGCAGGTACATGTATACATGCAAATGTGTGTCTGTTTATATGTGGAGGCTAGAGGTCAAAGTCAGGTAGCTTCCTCAAATTGCTCTACACCCTAGAGTGTAGAGCACTCTCCCTAAACCTAGAATCCATTGATTGAATAGAACATATGTCAAGGAAGCCCCTGGGATCCTCATAATTACAATGTCCCCAATTCCTCTACTAGGATTGCAAATTCATGGGAGCTGTGATTCCAAACTCCAATACTTGTGTGGCAAACACTTGATCAACTGATAAAATGATTTGCTGTACTGATTGGGACAATGTGTATAGTTTCCATTTCTGTTTGCCTGCATGTTTCTTCCACTTGGTTTCATTTAAGACTTCATTAAAAATTCATTGGCATACTATCCGTTCTGTCCTTTCTAAGACTTCAAGACTGACTCTGTCACCTTAAGAAAGCAGTGTGTAAGCTTAGTAAAAAGCCACCTCTCCTATTATTTCTTGGTGGTTTCTGGGACAGGAATACTTTCTTTCACCCCCATGAAACATCACCTGCTGACTCCCCTCTCTGAAAGTCAACTTTCCGCATGTGGAGACTAATCTCATGAAGATCATATTCAACCAGAGACAGGAATCCTATGTTCTGTCTCAATCATCTGTGTGTTTAATCTGAGTGTTTACATAGGCATTGTGTACACTGAGATGGCCCAATTAGTACAGAGCTTGCCGTGCAAGCATGGGGACCTGAGTTGAGATCCCCAGTGCCCACATAAAAAAATCCCAGGAGCAACAGTTCACATCTATAATCCTAGTGCTTGTGAAGGAGGAGACAACAGGAGATCCTTAGGGCTTTCTGGCTTGCCGGTTTAGCCAGATTAATGAGCCCCAGATTCAGTTAAAGATCTGTCTCCAAAAAATAAAACAGACAGCAATCAAGGCAAATACTTAGTGTCAATTTCCGGGCTCTATATATGCAAACATATGTGCTTAAGACTATATGAAGATATAGACAATTAGGAAGACACACACACACACAAGAAAAGAATTAGCATTGCAAAGTCACACTCAAAGAACAATCTAGGCATCATCATTTGATAATGAAATCTAATTTTAAAACTTTAAAAATTAGCAAAACAAAATGAAAAATTCAAACATCAAATAAAAAGGGTTAGATGCTCATGCATCTTATTAGTCTATGAGAGAAGTCATTTAAAAGGCTCCATGCCGTGTTTAAAAGTGGAGCACATTGGCGGCTGGATCTCTGCACGTCTTCTCTCGAGCAGACAAGAAAAATTGCATTGCGCCACCATCATCATTGACTGCCCACTTCGCACTGGTGCCTGGCAGGACAAGACAAAGCTCATGTGACAGCAGTTGGAACAGCCTGCACATTTCTCTGTCACCGCCTATGATAACCTGTGTCACTGCCAGCAAGCTTTTTTTTTCCTTAAAGGCGAAAGCTTGAACATTCCCTTTGTCCTTCTCTATGCTCCCCTTACCAATCCTTGAGAGCAAAGTGAGGTGATAGATGTAGGCAGCTAAAAATAGTTTGTTTTGCATGTAACATACAAGCAAGTGAATAATTTTCTTCTGTAAGCAAGATGCCCGGGGACAGGGAGAGCTTGGTGGTAGCGGCAGCTCAGGGACGTTGATGGAGTACCGCTCCCTGGGCAGTAAATCAGCTTGGCACACTAGTGGAGGCAGGTGCAGGCTGAAGGAAGAAAATATCAAAGCCTTGGGAAATGCTTCTTGCATTTAAAAATTATACTTGAGTTCTCTGTGGTTGACACAGAGAATTTGATCATTTACCCCTAGCTTGTGTAAATGCCGTAATGAATGTCTGCATGAGTTGTTTCTACCACTGCCTTTGAGATAACCCGGAGTCTTTACTGATTTCAAGATGAGGGGAGCCGGGAGATGGTACCTTGAGCTATGTGTGATGAAGCTCTTCGTGATGAAGCTTAGGAAAGAAGACCATGCAGCCTCTAATGTCACTGACCTGCTGTATCTAAGTCTTGAGTGAGGTTTTAGGGCAGCCATATCCACCAGTCACATTGTCAGGGTCAATCCTAAAGTTCCAGAACATTCTCAGAACTGGGCTTAGAGAAGTGAGACTGACTTTCTCTTGAGACAATGCTTGACCACATACCTCGTTGTGGCATAAATTTGAGAATGCCCACTGTTTCTTCTTGTCTTTGGCTGGAGTCTCTTATCCTGTCTCTAAACTGACCATGGGCTTGTCCTGTCTTTAACTAATTCATTGTGTTCATTGAAACTTCAGTCACTGTTGTTGATTTCTCTTTCAATTTTACTTGTATGGAGGGAAGGAATTAAAGTATGAGTTTCTCTAGGATCCCGCCCCCAAGAACCACCCTTCAAGTGATACAGATCTGGGAATGACCAGTTGTTTCCTAGTCTGAAAGACTTTAACATAGCAAAGGTAATCAATAGTCATGACTGACATAAAAATGTGTGTGGAAATAGACTTCAGATGTCTAATTTACAGGTGCATGTATTATATATATTATATATATATAATATATGAATATGTTAACCTAACTGCACATTTATTTTTATGATGTGCAATATAAATCATTTGACCTATAAAGCAGTTAAAAATATAGAAAAGGGACTTTTAGCAGACTACTCAAGGGAAGCAGAAGGATAGAGCTGCTGATTAATTCATAAGACACACAGATGGATGAGGAGCCAGAATTTTCCTAAGTTCATCCTCAGAACAAAGATGTGAGGAAAATAGGTGCTTCCCAGATCCTAAAAATGCTATCATTTTCTGTAATTGAAACTGTACCTTGAAATCTCAATGTCCATGTTATTGACATAAACAGACTTAGTTACTCTTTAAAAATATACTGTTCTTAAAAAATAACCCAAAAGGATCTAGACTTGATGTCAAATTGTTCACTTCATTATTGAAACTACGAGAAGCAACCAAATTCAATTACACTTGGTTAGAAAATAGCATGTCAAAATGTGGGGAAAAAAGAAGCATTTTAGACTATTGGTTCTGTGGGAATTTATCAAACAGCTTTAATTACTCTCGTAGAGATACTTCACTTCTTGCCAATGTTGTGCTTAAATTTAAATGCCCTAACACATTATTGAGTTATTTTATATTTGCTTGTGAATAATATTTTAAGTTCTAGTATTGATGACTCATGGCTTCCATATTAACTGCAGGTATTTTAATTTATTAATTATTTGTGAGTTCCTGTGTTTTCTCCTTGGGCTTTTTTTAAATCTTTTTGCAAGATTTACTAATATAAGTATAGCATTAATTAGACTCTTTCTCTAGAAGCTAACTAATTTGGTTTATAGTATCTATTAATCTTAGCTAAGAGCAAATTTTTGTGTCTTGCTATATTTTTCTGGCAAGAACAGCAAGACTACTATGGCCTGTCTGTATGAGCTATGGTCATCATTCTATCTTGGAAATTTCTTCTGCCCATTTTCTGTGGCTAAAATTAATTTTCTAATATTAATCTCCATTGAAAAAGCTATTTTCTCATAATATATTTTTCAACTGACATATAAAAGCAGCCAATATTTATTTTATAATATAATGTAATATCATTTCACAATATATACAATAAAAGAATTAGTGATAAGTGTATAAGTACATAAACATACTCACACATATATCTCATTGCCATATTAATCTCCCAGGAAATAACAAGATTTAACCTGAGCTAGTTTGTTATCTGAAATGTGTATAAAATAGTTTTTCAACTTTATACATTTAATTTAGAACATCCACTATCTTTGTTCATCTCTCAATTGTTTTTTTTCTCATGTTTCAGGCCAAAATACAACTAATCTATCCACTACAGTCCCTTTAACTTCAATAAGCTACTCTCAATTTTTTCTTCTTCTACATTTTCTTCTCCCCTCCCCACTCCCCCTTGCACTCTCCTTCCTTTGCCCCTTCTTTTTACCCCCTTCTCTCCCTCCCCCTCTCTCAGTGCCTCCTCCTTCTTCCGTTCTGTCCCCAGAGCATCCTTTTGAACAAACTTTACTTGATTTTAACTTTTCCTGAAAAGCAAGATCACTTTCTTGCCATTACATTTCATCCACTTTCTCTTAAGCATTACTGGTGTTTATTATACTGAAAGAAAATATTCTTTACATCCTTTTTCAATCTATTTGTTAAAAAAATTGAATAGAGAATTTACATTTAACCCCTCCATTCTTAAAGTACAACTATGATCACTAAATATAAATAAGACGGTTCGTGGTTCCACAAATCATGCTCATTTCTACAAAGGTGTAATATTTGACAGTTCCCTGAGGACAGGAAAGACATCCTTGGAAAAACAGGAGAAATGTATGAGAAGTGGTGAGTTCCCAATCACCAGAGGTGGCTAAGCATAGCTGTCTTGCTGTCTTGACACTACATAGAGACATTAAAGCTTATTTCAGAGTCCGTTCAGGTGCCCCGTAGGGTCTGAAGTTTTACTCTGAAACAGTCACGGTGAGGAAAACTCTGTGTTATCAAGCAAGTAGTAGATGTGAGGCTCAACCAGAACTTCCTTATTATCTTGTAGTAGCAGCACTGGTAGAAATCATACATAGTATCTAGAACTTTCTTTAGGAATTGTGGAGCGTACCTCCACAAGAGGCTCCTGAAGGATTCAGAGCTGCAAGATTCAAGGAGAAGAAGGGACTAAACAAAAGTTGGCTTATATTCAAAGATGATATTTGATGATGACACTTTTCTGACTCCTGATATCTGGAGATATGCATGAAGCCTTAGGGACTGAGCAGGCTCTTCATGCAACTGTCAGGAGAACCATGTAGAGCCATGTGACCTAGATCTGAGACAAAAGCAGAGCCCTCCTGTTAAATACACAAGTTTCTCCCATTCTAAACATTACAAGCAATACTGGAGTGTTTCATATTATTGATAATCTCAGTTGCAGTCACCATTAGACTATCATGAATAGTGAAAATCCAGATACTTAAATGGAGGCATAGAGTGAGGTCATTACTTTCCCACTGGCAAAATAAGTGAAAGCAAAGTTGGATAGATTCTCTCTTTTCCACTGAAGGAAAGACATATTTGGCTGATTTTTGGGTTAAAAATGTGTGAGTATATAGCATAGCACATTAAGCAAATAGGAAATGAAAAATGAATGGCAAATGTCCCTTCCCTCATTTTTGGTCCAGATTTGACTGTGTTGAGTGGTAGACATCATAACAGATACACTGCAATGAGATATATGTCTTTTTAGATGTTTGACCTTCAACAAAATATTTGATTCTGAGTGTTAATCATCACAAATGACGAATGGTGATAAGAAAATGATCTGTCTCACAGGGTCATTGTAGAAAACTATACAGTGCCTAAGAGACAGAAAACATTTAGTCAATAGTTAACACTTAATAAATATTAACTTGGAATATATGTTCTTTGCTATAATTGGCCTGAAAAGAGTCTAATGAAAGTAGAAAAATAGAATGACACTTTATAAGGTCTCAATTGAGTAAAATTGTTTAAGAAAAAAATGCCTTCAGCTATATCCATTATAGCTTTTATAAATGCCATTTTTATATTAATGCTGAAAGATTTATTTGACATCAAGTTATTCAAATACATATACTTTTAGCATTTAAATTAACTTCTCGTCCCATACTCTAAATGGGAAAATATGTCATCTTTTTTCAGACAATCTGAGCTCATTTTTAATTCAAAGTTAATGACATTTTAAGAATATTTCTCTATATAGAAGCATAATATCTACACCTGTACCCTGCATCTCCTGGGATGATTAAAAGCTGCTTCATTTATATTGGACATTGGTTTTGACGGAATAATTCAGAAACTATCACAGCCACTAATGAGACTTAAAAATGCAACATTTCATTGTTGGGAAGTTTCCTCCAGTTATTAACGCAATCCCTCCCATCTTTTCCCAGTTATCCAATGAATTAATCCGTATCCCTCAACTTGATCTGATAATGGAAGCACTCCAATTGTCCATACTCATATAAAAACATTGAGTAATTTTTTCATGATTTTCATGTGAAGGACAGATATTTTCTAGTGCTATATATACATTTTTAACCTTGTATCTCTTATATAAAATCTTTAGGGGAACAAGAAAGGGATTATTGTGAAGCATTCTGGAGCAAAAGAAGCTCAATTTGACTTGTCATTAAAAGTCATGCAGATACATTAACTCGCTAAAGGTACAATTTATTGAGAGCAATTATCATCCTGTAAAAATGCTATGTAGGAGCACAAGCAAGGGCTGGGGAAGGGCTGGGAGGTTGCTCAGCAGTTACAACACTTGTCATTCAAGCACAAGGACTGGAGTTTGGGTCCCCAAATCCCAAGTAAAAATTCCCTTGGACATAGTGGCCTGTCTGCAATTTCATCCTTGGAGACTAGGAATTCCCAGAGTAAGTTGGAAAGTCATACTATCTTACTAATGAACTCTGGATTTGATCAGAGACCCTGTCTCAATGAAAGAATCAAGTGGAAGAGCAATGGATTCCTAATATAAAATCCCCAGCACACCCACACATACTCTCGCATGTTCATGTGATGCATGAGCACCCACATGCATAATATACATACATACAAATGTATAACCATGGGAAAATAAAAATGAACTCAGTGGATCACTCATGCAGGGGGCATGTGGGATATGGAGGGGAAACTGTATGAAATGCAGAATAGGTGGTATGGGATGAGGTGGGGTGGGGGTAGCTAATTGGTGATGAAGACACATAAATTCATTATTGATATAGTGAAAAATGGAAATGTGAAATAAACGAAAAGTATGATCAAATTTAAATTGAGTCGTACAAGAATTATATGGATAGGTAAGGAATGAGTAAAAATCCTTAACAAAGCAGTCAAAAGAACAGTGCTAAACTAAAAACAAGGAATTATCATAAGCTGGGGGTGGCAGGTCATGCCTGCCATTCAAATTTTCAAGAGGCTGAGAGGCAGGAGGATTGCTGTGATATGAAGACAGTCTGCATCAAAAGAAGAAAATAAAGACATGAGTTGTAGTGCTTCTCAGATTCAAAGAATTAATGGGCTGTGTGTGTGTGTGTGTGTGTGTGTGTGTGTGTGTGTGTGTGTGTGTGTTCATCCATACAGGTTCATGTGTTTTGCATCTGCACAGTTCAATCTCCAACTTATTTTTTTGAGACAGGACTAAAGCTGGGCTTGCCTGACTAGTTAGTGAGTCCTGGAATCTGTCTGTCTTTATCTTACCTTCAGTGGTGTCACCAGTGTGCATGACTAGCCTTCGTTTTTCATGTGAACTCTGAACTAAATTCAGATTTTCCTTTACAGTAAACCCATGACTCACTGAGCCAGTTCTCAAACCCCTAATGAATTATTTCATGTAAATTTATTTGAAAACCTGGAGACTCTAAATCTCTAAGCTGAGGGTAATTATTTCAGAAGAAAATCTTCACCATCTACTAAAGGAAAGCATATTTGGTTTTCAAGAGTACCCTGCGTTTCATTAGACTTGCATGTTTCGCTAGCAATCAAGATTTCTGGAGTACTATGTGATTATAGCTCTAATCAAGGAAGAATGTCACAATTAAAGAATGAAACCTCATGACAAGAGACACTCTTCATCTTTTCCTGTTCCTAAATTGTCAAGGTAAAGAATTTCAAATATTTTGAAGAAGTGGGATTTGCATCATCATTGATAGAAAAAAATAAATGGACAAATAATTGATATTATCAACTACAAAGCCATTGTAGCCAAAAGAATATTTCTAAATAAAATGAGACTGGAAGCATAGCTCAGTTGGTTGAGTGCTTGCCTAGCATGCATGCACAAGGCCCTTGTTTCACACTTAGCATTGCATAAGTTGAACGTGGTGCTGTGTATGTATAAGCAGCCCTGGGGAGATGGAGGCAACAGGATCAGATGTTCAGGGTCATCCTTTGCTATGTATCCTGTTTGAGGTCACTCTTGGACACATAACTCTCCTTCTCTAAATAAAAAAATAAGTCTATGACAACAATATCCATGATCTGCGCAGCATGATTCTGCTGACTCATGGACAATTCTTGCCTAGATTTCAAATCTTTCAATATTGAATGCATATAAATGCACATAATAGATGGATTCTTTTAAGTTTCAAAGTTAGATGTGACCAAAATCTATTGATTAGAATTAAATATATAAATAAAATTTAATAAAAGCAAATACATCTTTATTTTTTTTCTTTTTGATATCATGGTTAAGCATATTAAGCACAGCAGGAACATGTCTCTCATGATGTCACTTATGCAAAATGTCCCCACGACTTTTCTTTGGTATGTTTTGAGCAACTCAGTCTGTCTTCTTGGTTTCTTCTCTCAGTTTTCTATCTCTCATCTGCCTTAAATTCCTATCATGTTGCTGATGAGCTATTTTTCACATGTTTGTATGGCATAAAACCATTACCCAGTTTGACGTTCCATTTAAGAAAGCATTGATTATATTTCCAATACATTCCTTAGAGTTCACCCTAGGAAGAAACATACTGATGTCCATGCATACACCATGGGTTGACTGTTTTTGCATTATATGGTAGTTTTGATTTCTGTTTAATTAGACTTAGAGTTTCAGCACAAAGTCCTGGATGGTTGTGCTTGCTAGATAAGAAGCCCCTGAAATTTTGATAGCAGCAACACCTACCACAGTCCAAAGATTCAAATAGAGCACTCAGAAAAAAAGCTGGAGTTTGTGTGGGGGAAGATCAAAAGATTCAGAATCATTTGGTGTCACAGAGGGTAGTGGAGAGTGATCCAACGGTGAGTTTTAAATCTATAAGAAAAGCACACAGCTGATTCTACCTCCAAGAAGGAAATGAGCAGAGAAATGGTAGGTTTCAATCCCAAGTGAGGATGAATAGTGTGGATAGGGATTATTGCCCACAAATTTGAAAGCCAGGTATTTTGGTAGGCATAGTGGTGTGGTATGAGCATATAGGTATCTTAAATGGCCATTCCTCATGAGTCTTCATTCAATATATGCTTGCCAATGCTAAAACTAGAGGCATGAACCTCTCTAATTAATAAAAGCAATACCCCATTCCCAATATTTTTCACAGAAACCCCAAAACCACTTTATTGAATTTACCATAGAACATTTCACCTTGTATCGTGCTTTAAATAATAAATGTAGGCACTCATTTACAAGGCAACCTCCTGTAACTATGAGTATGTTAAAACTTATTATCCAAGGTTGTTAAAAGCGAAAAGCACTAATATATGTAGGATGCATTTAAAACTATGAAGAAGACCATAAACAGTGTGATGTATGATCTCTTTGTGTGTGTGTGTGTGTGTGTGTGTGTGTGTGTGTGTGTGTGTGTGCACGCATATATGAAGGCCAGAGAGTGAACTTGAGCAACTTCCTAAATTATTTTTTACCTTATTTATGGAGACAGGACCTCTTAGTGAACATAAGATTGCCAGTTTGGTCTGGTCACTGATCTCCAGGTAAAATGACTATGTCTGTCTCTCCAAGATTGGTATTACAGACTTAAACTACTATGCCTGCCTTTTAAAAATATTTTATTTGTTTATTTTTATTTGAGAGAGAGAGAGAGAGAGAGAGAGAGAGAGAGAGGGAGAGAGAAAGAGAAAGAGAGAGAGAAAGGTGCACACATGCACCATGTCATGTAGACATGACAAAATCATGATCAAAATCAGGTTGCTGGGTTTGAGAGTAGGCCCCTTACCCACTGAGCTATACCACAGGCATGCTGCCTTTTTTCTTTTGAATGTGAGAGTTTGGAATTAGACTCCAATTTTCAAGTTTTCATGGCAATAACTTTACTGACTGAGCACTTCCCTGATCCCTGTATATTATGACCTTTTGCAATTTCACAAATATACTTATTTTAGTTAATATGTATTGATTCTTGGAGAAATTTTTCTTATTCCAGCTTTCAAGAATTTAAATGAAAGCTGTCTCCTATAAACACAGATTGGTTTGCTTAACTGCACTCAGCCGCAACAGGGAATCGACTAGAATGATAATAAATGAGAAAAATTAAAAAGTGTTTGTTTTAGAAAGTAACTACTTGTTTCAGGAAAAGCTTATTAGAGCTAGTTAAAGCTGTGCTATTAATGAATATTTGCACATTTATATTACTTTCAGTTAGTCAGTATTGGTTGTTTTAATAATGAGCTGAATTCAATTAAAGTATTTTATTATACACACATATATTCTTTAAAGTGTATAAACTGGAGAAGTTATACGAATATTGTGCTATCTGAAAGGTTTTGAATTCACTCCAGATATTATAGCAAACAAAACTAAGTGAAGGTGGCAACGGCGGGGAAAGTGATGGACCAGAAGGCAGGAGAGGAGAAGCCGGAGAAGCTGCTGCGAAGCGGAGCCACCAGAGGACCTGAAGAAGCAGCAGAAAAACCTGTGAAAACTAAGACTGTTTTTTCCAGTCATTGAGGGGAAAGTTCCAGCCGCAGCTCTGAGAAGCGACCAGCTGAAGAAGTCGCAGACCTCCCAACAAAACCTACAAAGGTCTCCAAGTTTGACTTTGCCATAGGTAGTCAGACGACAAAGAAAGCATCAGCCACATCCATCAAACTTGGATCAAATAAGCCTAAAAAAAACTGTTGCAACTCTTGCTCCAAAAACCCTTTCAGTAGCAGCAACTTTTAATGAAGATGAAGATAGTGAACCAAAAGAAATGCTTCCTGAAGCAAAGATGAAGATGAAGAATGTTAGAAGGACTACACCAGCATCAGCTGGTCCAAACTCCTTTAACAAAGGAAAGCATGGGATTTCCAATAACCAGAAGCTTTGGGAATGAAATATAAAATATCATCTTGAAAATTTCCACGACCAAGACAATTAAATAATGTGTTTTGGAATGGGGGCGTGGGATGGGTGTAAAGTTAAAAGGAACAGTTTTCTTTTTTAATAATGGTATAAAACTGTCTTTGGAGCAGCTTTTTTCTTTTTTTGCATTTTTTAAAAGATTGAGTTGTATGCTGATAAATGAGTTTGAAATTAGAAGTAATTTATATTTTATATACAGATTTCAAGACATTTGCTAATTTTCTAATCTTACATGATTAGTTTCCAAAGGTTACATATAATAAAGAAGTCAGAAATGGTACCTTTTTAGGAATGGCATAGTTTTTCATACTCAACTATTAGCACATTAAGAGGGAAGCAAAGAGTTACTGTTTAAAACCGCAGCAGTTACTCTTCTGGCTTCACTCCCTCGTCACCTAAGTGTTGGCTCCCAGGAACAGCCTTACAGACAGGCGTGTTGTGCTTTGAAGAAAATGTTATTGGACTATTGACTGAAAGGAAATCTAGATAAAATTAAAATGAACCTTTATTTCTTTATAGGCATTTTAATATTTTGTTTAAGGTCATCATTTATTAGGTATTACATTGCTATCAGTGGATACAGATGCTTAGCTCTTAAAACTTTTTATGTGAAGTATTGACTATTTGAAATAGCCCACTTCACTTTAATGGATCTTGTTACCTTTATTTTGAATGTGCTTCTCTAAATTTTTGTTCCTAATTCCTGTGAACATTTCCTCCAGAACTTGAGGCAAATCTTATGTTTCTTTTAAAATACAAACTACCACCAAAAACCTAAACATACACTGCTTTAAGTATTTGGCTGGTTTTTATTTTTAAAAGATTTAATTACCAAAAGGAAAAAAGAACTATAACACTATATGAAGACAAAAAATGAAAATATGAATTTTCTATTACTTTGTTGAAACATTTGTTACTAACTTGTTAGATCCAATTCCTATCGAACTCACTAAAACATTATTCATTAATATGGTTCTGTGATTTCTTTTAAGTATGTACATACTGACCAGTGACCATAAAAGCTCATTTTAATTACTGAAATAGAAGGGAAAATGCATTTTCACATGAAATCACTCACCACATGTAGTCTATTAGATTGTGTATTGTCAGGTGTTTGTTTTGTATTTTTGTATTGTACATGGGCTTTTGTTTAATGTGACAATTCATATTTTTAAAAACATAGTCACAAAGGAAAAGATTTTCTTAACAACTGCAATGTTAAATTTGGAGGCAGCTTCAGAGACTTTTATTTGTGGTCATTATCCAATGAGCTCCTATAATAAGTAAGAACTTCTGAGAAGCAGCCTACGGATACTCCTAACACTTTGTTCAGTTACATTTAAATTTAGAATAAGCCTCAAGTAAAACAACAGAAATGTACATAACACCATTAGTTTTTAACATGGTTTAATCATATTAAGATACATAAATTTAACTTTTATGTGGGCAGATTATCCACCTAGTTTATTCATTTTTCTGTTTAAAATAACAATAACTGTCCTATATATTCTTGACTTGACCCAAATCAAATATTAACCCAAAGTCAAGGTGAGAAGAGAAAAATGACCGAGATGAATGTCTTTACTTAAATACCAATAAATTTTGTCAAACTCTAAAAAAAAACTAAGTGAAGGAATGTTGTTAACCATACAGAAATTATTGGCAGATTCACTTTTAAGTTCCTTGTATATGTGGAGTATTTGGAGCCTGCAAATCTTGGAAGAAATCAAGCATATATTAAGGACCACTTGAAAGGCAGAAACCTCAGACCAAAGCAATAATCCAGAATTATTCCTGAAGTCACTCTTGGGCCTCCACAGGCACCCACAGTCCTTTTCTATATGCACATGAACCTACACACACACACACACACACACACACACACACACACACACACACGCACACACACGCACACACATGCACATATACACACACACACCAACCAAAAATTGTCTTTTGGCCCTACCATTGAGAAGTAATTTTTTAAAAAAAAATTTTATTATTTATTTAATTGCACGCGTGTATGTGTGTGTGCATGTATGTGTGTGTGTATGCGTGTATGTGTGTGTAGAACCACGGACGAATTCGGGAACCACCATGGACGCCTCCACCTCCTCGTTGTTTACCCTGCCCCAGGATTCACAGACTCCTCACTACCAGGACCAGAAACGCAGGCTGCCCCCGCTTCCGCCCGGCGTCTATACGTGGGGTCTAGGATCCGAACTCAGGACCTACTGCCTGCAAGGCAGAGGCTTAACCCTTGAGCCACCTCTCCAGCCCCGAGAAGTAATTTTTATCTGCAAAGAACATGTTCTTCTGAGGTGACATGTGCAGCATGTCTGAGACCATGATTAGTGACACCTTTAGTGGCAATTTCAAAAAAGGAAAGTCATCATTTTAAAAAGAGAACAATTGTTCTTTAGAATTTAATCCAACTAAATATTAACAAATTCTTTTACAAATCACTATTTGAAGTTACATATTCCCCTTGATAAGAGCATGCATGTGCAGAAATAATTTATTAAATATAGTGGCATAAAGTAGATGAAAATTATTTCCTACCCTGCATGCCAAGGTCTCCATTTAAAAAAGATATCAAATAATTGATCTGTCTTCCTATCCTTCCAAACAACCCACCTACTCACTGTTTCTTTATCTATATATTCACATCACATTCATAGCTGATTTCAAAGAATTAGAAACCCTTTGTAAGGATGGTGAAATCAGTGGCATGGTGATGTTGCTCAGTGGTAGGAAACTTGTCAAATATTCATTCATTAGACTGTGTTTGATTCACAGCACACCAAAGAAAAAGTGATTCTATTGTTCACTATTGATTATAGTAAGCAATTTGTTACTTTCTAATCTGATGCTCTGTAAAGATAGAGAACTTTGGTACAAGCCCAGCTGGCTCTGAGCATGAATCTGTACAAGACCAGCTGGCTCTGAGCATGAATCACACAATCACCAGGAGTGTGGATTCACACTAGGAAGGAGAGTATCTAATGTTATATCTACTTAATGTAAATCTTGAGTGATATTTTCCCAACTTTGTCCCCAGAGCACTTCAAAATGGTGGGCATTGGTCAGTATAATTGAGAAAAGAAAGGAACCAAGCATTGAGAGAAAAGATATAAGAAAGGGTGGGCTTTCCCAGGGTGATTTTTAAGATCATGAGTGAAAACTCTTGCACATGAAGTGTGTCATGTATTTGCTTCTTCCACTTCTGTGGAAGCTGGGAGTCTGTGGATAGTGGATTAAAGTAGCAATTATTCTCCTGACATTCTGACAATGAAGTAAAAAATGAACTTAGATCTATGAATTTCAACTGTATTTCCATAATTCTGAATTCCAAAGTGAACATATACTCCAATACATAGAAATGTGCATAGATATATGACTTATTGCTGAAAGATTTTTCTGCCTAAAGCTAGATATTTGGAGACAGGATATAACCTTCAATCAGCTCAGAGACAGTCAGCTAATAAGGTGCAAATAATTCAACAGAGATAGAGACTGAAGACTTTTCTTAGGATTAAATATAGATGGCACATCCCATGAGATGGAGAGATTGCTTGAAACAATAAAAACATAAAAACCCTTTCCATTTCTTTGTTTCCCAGAAGCACTCTGGTAGAAAGGCACCTTGGCTTCATAAAATTGTTGCTTGATAAAACACAACCCTAACAATGCATGGAAATAAGAGGGCTTTATTGGCTCATGATTCCACCACTCTAGGAGAGTGATCAGCAAAAAGAAGCTGGGGGAACTGGCCGTATCATATCTAAAGCTGAGAGCAGAGAGGGCAAGACTCTATGCTTTATACTCACTTTCTAGCTTTCCAGTCTGCTAAAATGCTAGCTAGCTCTCTCCATCTTATCCACCCATCCAAGAAATAATCCTATATCCTATGGGCTGCGACTTTCTACATCAGTTATACACTCTACACAATCTATAGATCTGATCAGATGACTCTCTTAACCAAATAATTCCCCCTTAGGTGTATCCAGATGGCTGTTTCCCAAATATTGTGCTGACAAGTAAAACTGTCATAAAAGGTAAAAAAGATTGACTGCGAAATATGGATCCATCTGCTCTGATTTGTATAGATTTTATCACTGCCTGAAATCATTTCTCTATTTGTGTGTATGCCAGAATGCAAGCTTCATGTAGAACAGAGTCCAGGACTTACAATGGTCTCTGACTCATAATGTTCCTTTGAGAATATTTTCTAAATATATAAAAAAATTATCCCCTACTTCTGAATGGAAATATCTGAAGTAGGACTGGAGAGATAGCTCAGCAAGCTCAGCCTGCTTGAAAACCTGTTGACCTGAGTTCAGACCTTGGAGTCCATATGATAAAAAGGAGAAAAGCGATTTTCAAAAGTTGTTCTCTGATTTCCACCCATGCCTTTCTCTCCCTGCCTTTCTTCTGTTATGTTTATGTGTGTATATATGCCTATCTGTCCCTTTCTCAATAAACAAATAAACAATAAAAAATAAACAAATTTTAAAAAATGAAATATCCAAAGCAATCTAACCTAGTAATATTGGCCACACAATCCAGACCAGAAACATACCAAGTAGTGGTCCTAAGGTGACCACAGAGGAAGAGGAAAAAGACTCAAACTCAACTTCAGTGTGTTGATCAAATAAACTAAGGAATGAAGTCAGCTGATGTTGGATTTCTTTCCTAACTTCTATCTGTCTCATCTCCCATTTTCTGGGTCCTTCTCAATACTTCCTTCCCCTGAACTTTCAGTTTAGGTGTTTTCATGTTCATGCCTTTTTCTAAGTAGTTACTGGACTATGTCCTAACAAGGCTGCCTTGTTAGCCCCTGCTGAATTTACAGAATGGTTAACAAGCAGCAGCTCGATTGTTTCCTGTAATTCACATTCCTTAGTCCTGGGCTCCTTTTGTTGACATTTGCAGTAAGTTTAGGAATACAACTTAACAATGTCTCCCAGGATCTTTTCTTGTAAAGTCATTTAAAAGAGCAAAACTGCTTGTTGTTTTGTAATATATTGTGTCTCCTGTTTGATAAGCCTTTCAAATAATTAGGGGGAAAAGACTGCACATTTGGTTAGGACACTCTGTGGAAGCTTTCTGAAAGATGTGAAGGATGAGTTACACTTGTTGAAAGTTTGCAGATCCTTGGAGCTGTTGAGTCAGAGGTGGAGTCACCACATTTAAATCTTGGTCATTATTTATGGGAAGCAGAGGGAGCTGTGAGTTTGGGTCAAAGTTGGAGAAAATGAACTAGAATCCAATTATAAACCTCTTGGATGCCTCAATGAAGAGGTGGTTGTCATTTCCAAGGGAGTAACGGTCTCAAGAATAAACTTGCAATTGCCTCAGAAATAGATGGTTAAGAACTACAAAGTAGTGGAGAGAAACTTTTTGTTCTAGGCAGAGACCACTGGCCAGAGTGTGTCTTTGGAGTGCATTCTGTGGATCTTCTATATCTCATAAAATGAAAGAATGACTCAAGTAACCCCAAAGTTCTCAGATACAAAAACTGTACCAAATATGAAAGTATGTGTTATTTTTGGACTGTGGTGCTTTGGGGCATTTGTCAGAAGACAGTTGTGAGTGGCTTGATCCAACTACTGTTCCATGTCTCCTGGGAGGGAACATCCCCATGTCAATAATGGCACCTTGTTTTGGTTCATTGTGAGCCCTGAGAACAAGGCAGCCTATTTCTCTCTTGTATTTGGTACTTGTCAGAGTCTCCAAGTCTTTCATGAAAGAAAATGATACTTTTCCAGCAGCCACGTGGTACAAGGACACATAGGTGGGTCTGAAATTTGAACCCGAATATGTGGCAAGACCACTTGTGCACCTCAGAGTGTATCAGTGGCATATGCCCTTCACATGAAAGTGGTCCCCAAGGCTGGAATGGAAAGTGCATGAAAGATAAAAGGCAGTCTTCACTTTCATTCCATAGTCAATAGGAAATAGATAGACTTGCCAGTGACACTGTTTTACAGTCCTCAATTTAAAAGATGGTATAATAGTAGTACTTTTAAATTTTACATTTTTAAGTGTAAAAACCCAGGGACTAAGGCAGCTATAGTGCAAGGGACCTGCTGGTACAACTGCTCTGAGTTCAATCTCCAGAAGCCCGCTTTGATTTGGAGCTGTGCATTCTGGTACGCTGCACACACCTCTTCTACTTCCTCCTTGTTCCCCAATCTCTCCCAAACAAGTAAATAAAAGATTTACTTTTTAAAAATGCAAGAACACAGCAGCCGACAAAATAACCGAGTGTGTAAGGCACTTGCTTGCATACTGGGTGTTTTGATCCCCAAAAGCCTCCATGGTAGAAGCAGAGAACTGACTTCTAAAAGTTTCCTTTGTCCTACACCCATGCACCATTACTTGTTTTTCTCTCTCTTTCTCACTCTCTCTCTCAAATAGTGAAGACAAATGTTTAAAAATAAAATAAAAATGTAAAAACCTATGCTAAAATACCTCAGGGTTTTAATTTGTGGACTTCAGCTTGACTCACTTACACACCCAGAAACTCATTTCTGCCCTGTTTTTGTGTGGAATCAAACTGAAACTCAGGGTAGTTGAGACTCACACATGGCAGCAGAAGGTCAGAACCGATGACTAGGGAAGAAAAATCTATGATTCAATTATCTTTTCCTTTTTAAAAAAAAAATGTCTGTTTGTCTTTCTCTTGCTGAACTGTGGCAGATTAGGTTCCTCCCTGTGCCATCACAGCGTCGGGATTCTAAAATGTTTTGAAAACATTCCTTAGAGCCACACAACAATAATTAACAGCCTAGCAAGTGCTGAACAGCAAGCAGCTGATAATAACGCGGCCTAATGTCGGCAGAATGTAATTAATCATGGCAACTACCCATCGCGAGGAGGATTTACGCTGGGCTATTGCGCAGCGCTGATGAGGCTGTGCTTGGTCCTTTCCGATGTGTGTATTAAGCACATCTTTCCCCTTAAGCAAACTAAGAAATGCAGAAGGGAGGCATAGAGAGCTCGATTTCTTAATGTGTTTATTTTCATCCTACGATGCAATGGCTTGCCAGTGTTCCCCAAGGATCCCGGGGACTCACAACTGACCATGCCCCCAACTGTCCCACAAATAAGCAAAAGTTACACTTAGCTGCTGGATTTCTTAGGTCCACAATCACAGAAGGAAAGGGTCCCACTGACTTATCTGTCCATGGTGCTGGTGGACCTGCAGGAAGCGTTGCAAAATGCAAGAATTTGTTTTTTCCTCCCAGCCCCTTTCTACCTGCTCCATGTTCCATGCAACCCAAATGAATTCCTAACAAGAGAAAAGATAGATATTGATTGCTCTAAAAAACATCACTGAAAGCAAATCTACTCGTTGTGTGAACAGATCAGAGTTCCCACCTGTACCCAGCAAGCACTTGCTGATAGAAGTGACGAGTGCCTTATGCTGTGGAGCTATGAGAAATCCCCTCTTCTCCTTTGAACAGGCAATTGTTCATGTATGAAAAAACACAAGACAGTAAATGAGCACCGTATTAAATGTAGTCAGAACTTGTCAGTTCCAGACACATGCTTCTTTTTCATATAATGACTGGATAAACTCCAACATCGCTTAATTTACTATCATCTGCAGGGTGGTGAGAAGTAATGTGAGGTAGTTTGAGGGTTGACCACAAAATTAATTATAGAGCATACCCGCTCCTAGCGGACCTTAATTTACTGTAGAGAGATGGATTTATATATCTGGTCACACCTTCCCAAAAGCCAAATAGAAATGAGCACCAAGGGGCTAGAAGATAGCTCAGTCAGGAGAGTGCTTGCCAGGAAGCATGAAGTTCAATCCACAGAACACGGTTTTAAAGCTGGGTATGGTGATGTAAGCTTGTCATCTAGAGCTAGCAAGATGGAAACCAGATTTCTGTGTCTCAGTGACCAGCATTTCTAGTCTATTTGACAAGTTCCAGGACAGTGAGAACCTGTCTCAAAAAACAAGATGCATGATATCTGACAAATGACAACTGAGGTTGTCCTTTGTTCTCCATATGCACCCCCACAAAGATGATTATGCATGTATGTACACATGCAAACACGTACACACACACATGCTCACACACGAAGTGAATCCCAAGTGTGTAAGAAAAAGGTTTACAAGGGCAGTGCAAGAGACACAGGCCATAGGATATTGGAGAAGAATCTATATATTTAAGTTAGCCTGAATACTTGTTTCTTTTTATTCCATTGCATGTGTGTTAACATGCATGTGGATGCACACCCATGTATTCTTGCCTGCTTGGAAAAGCCCCCAGTTGTATCAGGTGTCTTCTTCAATCATTTGCATTATTAGGCCAGGATCGCTCAATTGAACTCAAAGCTCAGTGATTAGCTATGCTTAATAATCATCTTACTTTAGGAATCCCTGTCTTTGCCACCTCTTTAGTGCTGGGTACCGGTGGGCCACAAGGCCTGCCTGGCTTTTATGTGGGTTCTGGGGATAGGAACTTAGGTCCTCACATTTGTGAGCAAGTGTCCATCCATTGAGTCATGTCCTTGACCCCAGGATGTGTGTTTCTAAGTGCTGTAAGTCACTGTGTAGAACATGATTAAAAAGAGACTATTTATAAAAAGGATGCAATTTTAGGTAATTTTCAGAGTCTCGTTACTAATCATCACAAGACAGAACAATGTGCTCCGTTTTTCTTTTATCTTTTATTATTTTATTTCATAGCTATGTGTAGGTAAAGGATAGGAGTCACAAGTGGAAGAGGATCAGTGCAAAGAAAGCAGCCATCAAATAAAGACGTCAGAGAGAACTTGCTACTTCTCGTGGTAATTTCATAAACAACCAGTGCCTTCCTTCCTTCTCATTTATGACAACCTAGTAAAAATGAACTCTGCTAGAATCTAAGAATTTCAAATGGCATAGTCACAGCTTTGCATGCGCAAAGAAACCTCTGCATAAAGTTTTTATAGCTTATGCTTTGTCTCTGTGATTATGGAGGCTGTTCAAGAACTGACATTTACATCTGAAATCAAAGTTGTCAGACACAGCACTGTTCACTTTAACCTCCAACAGCTATGAGAAGGTGGTGACAGAGAAAAAAAAAATACTAAGACAGAAAGGCAATTCACTGTGAATGGAGCAGAGCTGCTCTGATCCGCAGGAGCCAATCTTGAAGGTGCCAATTGGCTAAGCTCTCAAGTGCCTCATGAAGACCAAAGTCCTCACGTCTCAAATCCTGTAACGCCATCTTCCAGGACTCTAATCTTCAGTGACTTTGTCTAGACAAATCAATAAATCAATCAGGGGCTGCTCAGGCCCCTTCTTGGGCACGCACAGTGTTATTAAAACATATGAGTCTTGGTGCTTGAGCATGAAGAGGAGAGGGGCAGGACCCCGCCAGGATGACCCAGAAGGTGCTTGGCAGGAGCCCGGGTGAGCTGAACCCCAGGGATGAAGCAAGGAGCTGACAGGCGGGCAAGGAATAGACAAGCAACAGCAGACGGGGATGACCTAAGGGGAAAGAAGGCAGTGAAATGAATGAGAAAGCCTGGGGACACAACTCGCGTTGCTGGAGTGCTTGTCTAGCGTGCATGGAGTTGCGGGTCTGATCCTCAGCACTGCATAAAGGTGGACGTCATGGTGCACACGTACAATTCCAGCACTTGGGAGGTGGAAGCAAGAGGACCAGAAGTTTAAAGTCATCTCTGGCAATAAAGTGAGATAAGATACTACCTCTAAATAAATAAATATATAAATAAATTTAAATAAAAAAGAATAAATGAGAGAAGACACATAGCTATGGTGGTAATTTGAACGTACACATTTCACATAAGATAACTTCAGAATCTACAGGCAACCTCATGAATGATTTTTCTCCTTATTTTCATTTTTGAATTTTTATTGTAGTAAATATTTATCAGGGAGGTTTGGAGCTAACACTCAGTACACTGGCTGCACTACAGTGTTTTCATGCACACACATATGTCATTGTGCTTTCTTAATATTCATTCTCATTACTCTCCCTCCTCCCCAAAGAGTCCTGCTTCAGTTTTCATGTCTTCAGCATGCATGTAGATACACATATGTTTGCTGCCACACATGATTCTGTCTTTCTTCCCCACCCATTATCCTCTCTAATTTCTTTCCTTCTCTTTTTAGACTCCTTTCTTCCATGCATAGTTCCCTTCTGTATTGTGTGTGTATGTGTGTGTGTGTGTGTGTGTGTGTGTGTAAAACTTAGAAACAGGGAGAGATGGAAGAGGGTGAGGTTTTCAATGATGATAAATAATGAGGTCAGGAAGGAACAAAAAATCCAGTATTCAGTCATGTATATGTGTATGTGAATACATGTGTTCGTGTATGTGTGTGTGTAGTGTGTGTTCCACACAAAATATGTCCTTTTATCTTTATGCATCTGACTTTTGTTGCTTACCATGTATTGTCCACTTCTATCCATCTTCTGCCACCTAATATAATTTGATTCTTTTTACAGTGGATTAAAGCTCCATTGCATGTGTATCACAATCATGATCATTTCTATGTTGATGGAAATCCAGTTTGCTTCTACACATGAATGACTTTTAATAGTTCATAAGAATTCCTGGGATATCTGTACTCACCCCATCCTTCTCTACCTTTGGTCCTTGTAGTATTAAAATCAGGGACAGCCATAAATACTGGGATTCTCAGAGATATGAGCTGCCATGCCCAATTCTTTTTTTTTCTTTTATTTCATTTTTCCTAGTTATTCAAGCTCAATGAGTAGGCATCCTTGGACCCCTTCTTCCCCCTTCTCTTCTTCCCTTCCTTTCCCTTCATTCTTCCATCCTGCTCTTTCTCCTTCTATCCTTCCCTCTTTCCCTCATTTCCTCCCTCCCTCCTCTCTCTTGGTATTTCCCACCTGCTCCCTGCCACCCTCCAGATCATCAGCTTATGTGGGCCCCGAAGTTCCCTCTGAGTCATCTGTAGTGAGGGTCTAGAACTCTGTGGTATGCTTTGGGCTCCTTCTTGAGCTGCCCAGTAATATGGGTACTCTTACATCTGTCTGAAGCCATCTCCCCTGAGAACTACAGAAGTCTATGGGGGCGTGTTGACATGTCAGCCATCGTGCAGGTCAGGCAGGATCAAATCACATTGCACCGAGATCCTGGCTGCCACAACCCAGTCTTGAGTGGAATATCTTGTCCATCGGTGGATCTCCCCAACTTTAGGCTCTTACAGTCTTGCTGCCCCCTTTTCCTCAAGGTTCCCTGAGCTTTAGGAGGGGAAGAGACTTGGCTGTCTAGTTCCAGGTAAATATTATAGGGTCATCGGTGTTCTGAATTATGGTTTGTGGCTCCTACAATGTACTGGGCTGCATCCTGTTTGGATGTTGAGATCTTCTCCTAACCAACAATAAAAAGACTGTTTTAAATAAGGATCTTAATATAAGAAGGCTTAAAAGTAGAGGGAAGAATAGGAGTAGGACACAGTAGTGAGTATGGTGAGTCTCCCAGTTGCCAGTTGGCTACCATCTAACTGCCAATCTCTATCCACTCCATGACTGGGAAGATATGCCCGACACTTCTAACCTGTCCAATCTCAAGTGAAAAGGAAGGAAAGTGAAAGTGAACTGTGTCAGATGTCTCTGTACTTAGAGACCATTCATGACTACAGTCTAATTTCCCTATTGAACTGTGCTCCTTTGTCTCCTTTCTCTTGAGGTCTTCTTTCCCCTTCCCTTCTAGTTATAATCTTTTGCAGTTATATTGGTGCTATAGAGATTTTCTTTTTAAGTATGTCATTAAGAGGTTTGAAATTAGGAACCCCTCTAAGGGAGAACATGCATCATCTAATTTTCTGTGCCTAGGATAATTCACTTAGTATAATTTCTTCTAATTCCTCCATTTACCAGCAAATTTCATTAATTCATTTTTGATGGCTGAGTTGTATTCCATTGTATAAATATACCACATTTTCATTATATAATCATCAACTGTTAGGCATTTGGGTTGATTCCATGACTTTGCTATTGTAAAAGTGCTACAATGAACAAGGATGTACTAATGTCACTATAGTGAAATGATGCATTTTGGGGGGATTATTTCCAGTAGTGATATAGCAGGATCAAATGGCATTTCAATCCTTAATGGTTTTAGAAACCACTATACTCATTTCCAGAGTGGTTGAACAAGCCTGCATTCCCACCAGCAATGTATAAGAGTTCCCTTCTCCCCACATCCTCTCCAGCATTTATGGTTGTATGCATTTTGGATTTTTTGCCAACCTGACGGAGGTGAGAAGATATCTCAGGGTAGTTTTGACTTGCATTTCCCTGATGGCTAGGGAGGTGAAATATCTTTTTAAAGGTATTTGTTTGACACTTCAATTTCATCCATGGAAAAGTTTCTTTTAAGTTCTTTGGCCCATTTTCTAGTTGGGCTATTTATCTCCTTTGGATTTGTTTATATAATGAATTACATTTATTGATTTGCACATGTTGAACCACCCTTGTGACACTTTCTAAACAGAGCCTTAATAGCACAGGAAATAGGATCAACACTGAACAAATGGGATCTTATGAAATTAAAGCATTTCTGTTCAGCTAAAAAGACTGTAAACAAAGCAAAAAGACAACCCACAGTGTGGAAGAAAACCTTCACTAACCACTCATCTGATAGAGGTCTGATATGGATAGTGCACAAAGAACTCGAAAAAATAAACACCAAGGAGATAAATAGCTCAGTTAGAATATGGGCCAAGGAATCTAAGGTCCACCTTAAAACAAGCTCCAACATCATTTTATGATTAAAGCCCTAGAGACAATTGAAATGGAAGGAACTTATATTAACATAATAAAAAGTATATACAACAAACCTGTAGCAAGGATTATTCTAAATGGTAAAAAACTTGAAGCATTCACACTCTGATCAGAACTAGGCAAGTCTGTCCACTCTTACCACTTCTATTTAATATTGTACTGGAAGTCTTAGCTAGAGCCATACATAGGACAAGAGAGGGGGATAAAAAGGATTCAGATTAGAAAAGAAGAAGTCAATGTATCCCTATTTGCAATGACATGATTCTACACCTGAAAGATCCTTAAAAACTCCACCAGGAAACTCCTGGAATTAATAAGTTCAGCAAAGTAGCAGGTTACAAAATTAATGTTCAAGAATCAGTGGCTTTCTCATACTACAAGGATGACAACAGTGAGGAAGTCCTAAGAGAAACAATCCCATTTACCATAGCCCCTAAAAAATAAAATACCTTGGTATAAATCTAACCAAGGAAGTGAGAGACCTTTACAATGAAAACTTTAAAACCCAAAGAAAGAAATTACAGAAGACACCAGATGGTGCAAAGACTCCCCATTCTCCTGGACAGGTAGAATTAATGTCATAAAAATGACCATCCTACCAAAAAATGATATACAGATTCAATGCTATACCAATCAAAATTCCAAAGCAATTCTTTATAGAAATTGACCAATCTCAAAATTCACATAGAAGCACAGAAGGCCCAGGATAGCAAAAACAATCCTAAGTAACAAAAACACTGCTGGAGGTATCACTGTACCAAATCTTAATCTATACTACAAATCCATAGTAATAAAAAGAGCATGTAACTGGCTCCAAAATAGACACATAGATCAATGGATAAGGGTTGAAGATCCAGACGTAAGCCCATACACTTAAAGTCATCTGATTTTTGACATAGGGGCTCAGAAAACTCAATGGAAAAAGGACAGCATCTTCAACAAATGATATCTGGATATCTACATTCAAAAGATTGAAACTGGATTCGTACTTGTCTCCATGCATGAAAATCAACTCCAAATGGATCAAGGACCTTAATATTAGACCAAACTATAAAAATCTTAGAAGAAAAAGTAGGAAATTTCCTCGAGCTGATTTCCAATTTTTAAAGAAACAAGTGAAAGCCTACAAAGCTTTCCAGCATTGGCTTAGGTGCCAAACCTTGTGCTCTAACACCTTCCTTTCTTCCTTTCTTCTTCCTCTTCCTTTGTTTCTATCTCTTTCTTCCTTTCCTTCTTTCCCTTCCTTCCTTCTTTCTCTTCTTTCTCTTTCTTTCTTTTCTTCTTTCTTTCTTTTTTTCTTAGTTTCTTTCTTTCTCTTCATGTCCTTTCTTTCTTTCTCTTCATGTCCTTCTTTCTTTCTTTCTCTTCCCTCCCTCCTTCTTTCCTTCCCTTCTTCCTTCCTTCCTGCCTTCCTTCCTTTCTTACTTCCTTCCTTCCTTCCTGCCCCACTTCCACATCTGAAGCCCATTCCCTTATGTCCCTTATCAACAGCTTCACCTATATACATAACTTTGAAGAAACCCACTGTGCTACTGCAGCCCAGATAGAAGTCCTTGCAATATGCACTGGTTTCTGCCTTAGGTCACCTCGCCCACATGTGACATGGTTATTGGTTGATATTTTATAGTTACTACTCATATACTAATTGCATTTCCTTTTTATTTATTAAAATATGTTAATTAAGATTTCTGGAATTTGGATTTTTTAAATAAAGGAAATAAAAGCTATTTTAGGCTCCAAAATTACCTCAATGCTTCAGTTCATCAATCAGAGACTGCTGTTTTATGGAAAAGAAAATGTCTATTTGGATTTACATTTCAGGACTTATCAATAATTCTGCATAATGTATGGATGAATTTTGTCAATCCTAAACAGAAAATAGCATTGGAAAAAGTAAGTGTGTAAAGCCAAGTATGTATCTCGATGGCAGAGTTCAGGTCTAGCATGTGTGCAAATCACCTGACCAAATACATATAGCACAACATATAATATAATCCTTTGGTGGGAGAGAGGTATGTGTGATGTGTTCACTTGGGGGTGGCTATGCATTCGAGTGCATGTGCACAGGGACGCCACTACTTTAGGTATCACTCCTCAAACACCATCCACCTTGTTTTGGGGGATAGCATCTCACACTGGCCTGGCCCTCTCTGAGTAGACTAGTCTGGCTGTCTTTTCCTCCCCCATACTGAGATTACAAGAAATCACCACCAAACACCACTTTCCATGTGGATACTGGGAATTGATCTTGGGTTCTCATGTTTGAATGGCAAGCACTTTCCTGACTGAGATATCTGCCCAACACTCAATAGATTTTTTTTTTTAAATACCAAGTCAAGGAAAAATCTCAAGTAAGTACAAAAGCCATATTCTCTTCCTAGATCCTTCCTTTTAGAGTACTTTTTTTAACCTTTAAAGACTCTGAAGATGAAATTAGCAGTCATTTTGTTCCTGCATATTGGTAATGAATAATTATGCTGTCATGCAGTACATAACTATTAATTACATGACTGCCTTTTTACTTCAAGTAGTTATTTAATAATTTTTTAATAAAGAGTTACATATGTCAGTCACTTAAAAACATATCAATCAATGTTATTTTCAGAAGGGGAAGGCTGTCATAATCTCGTGAAGACTCGCTCTGTGTGATTATAGTCTTCACTGATAGGGGATGTCACTGTCTCAAGAAACATATGCAGCACCTGGAAGCAAACACAGACATGCTCAGGTTGTTCTGTGCCTGCATTCACGGATGCTAAGACAAGATGAATGCTCAGTTGCATGGTTACACGGCTCAAGCCACCAGCTGCCAAGCAAGTCGTGATGCTCATTGCATCAGGAAATATGGATAAAGTCCAAAATTGTCTTCAATAACTAGAAGCAAGTTCTAATCCTGAATCTATTTTCTGATATAATAATAAACCTGAGTTACCTGGAAAACCATTTTTTCCTTGCAGCCCTTCAATTGCATTATACATAGAATTGAAAGAATAATAGAGTCTGCTTCAGGGGGGTTCTTAGAAGATTAAATGCTGCAGCTCTCTAATAAATTCTATAAATATCAGCTATTGTGACTGAAATGCTCAGCCTCCACACTGGGTATTCTTGATAGTAAAGGGAAGCATACACCCTGGTTCTTTGCTCAGGAAGTCTTCAGCTCAAGGAGATTAGAATTCATGCACAAAGCAGGCATTGCTCCTACATCATGGTAGGATACTTGAGAACAAACAAGGCAATAGAAACTAAATGGGATCAATGTGAAGACCACGGTTGAGACTTCTTTCTGTGAACTAGCACTGTACAAGGAGAAAACTGGAAGACAGGAGATTTGGATGCTAATACTTATGATGGAGTTCTCTGGTTGGTAAATTATAATCAATGTATTTTCATATGTAAAATAATATATAAAATTTTTCATGCATTTCATATATAAAATAAAAATATATTTCCATAATAAATTTATTGTTAAAAATAATAAATCTGGAAACAATCATCACAAGACTCGAGAATCATACCTTGAAAAGCTATCCTTATCCATTGAAGTATCCTGGCTCCATTATGGAAGTTGATTGCAAGTGAAAGTAAGCATTTAGCCAGGATTTGTCAATGCTGTTCAAATAATAGTGATCAATAAGCCTGTGCAATAAATTTTGAAAAATATCAGTATAAGTTTTAGAATCTCACACTTTTTCTGCAAAATAACTTTCAACTGTTAGGTCCTCTGCATTTTTATTAAAGTTTAGAAGCAGCTATTCTTCAAAAAAGTGTGATTTAACAAGGCTTATATGAAATCCACAGATCAATTCGAGCAATATTATTATCTTGACACTGAGCTTTTCTGTCTCCCTGATAATTTCAATCTTCTTTAATTTCTCCCAGTGATGTTTCACAATGTCCAGTCTATAAATCTTGAATTTCTTTTGTTAAATATATTCTTCATCACTTATTTTGCCCTTGTAAATGTAACAACTTTATAGTTTTACCAAACAAATTCAGTTGATACAGTTATGTTATTCTGGCATTTTACAAGTCTTGCTAAAATTTCTAGTGAGCTCTGATAATGTTTTTGTTTACTTCATTAAGTTGCTCCATATCAGACCCTCTGCAGATAAGCACGTTAAGTTTAAGTTTTTTTCCATGCATAAAGTGCCTGTGCTTGTCAGCTAGATTGAGTTGTTTTATTTCTTGTTTAAAGACTTAATTTTCTACCTAATTGTTTCATCAATAAGTAAAGTAGGAAAGGCATATTTTATAGGGTTCTAACTTCCATGGGATGAGAATTTTTCATTCTTTTTACTTATAACCTATGTTTCTTTCTGGTTGTACAGTGTATAACTTACAGATAGTATGTAGCTAAATATTCTTTATCCAATCTGATAATCTGTGCCTATCTATTGGGATGTTTAGACCATTAATATTTAATATAATTATTTACTCAACTGATTCTGTATTTGCCATGTTGCTGTCGCATTTATTTTCCTTTGTTAAAACGGTTTATTTATTTATTTACTTAAGAGAGACAGAGACAGAGACACAGAAAGATACAGAGAAAGAGAGAGAGAGAGAGGTAAGAGGTCAAAGAAGGACAACATTCAGAAATGCATGGTGTTCACAGAGATTAAACTCAGGTCTCCAGACTCTAAGCAGGGGCCTTACCCATTGAGATGTTTCACTGGCTCTGTTGTCTCTCTCTCTCTCTCTCTCTCTCTCTCTCTCTCTCTCTCTGCCTCCTCCCTCCATCCTCCCCCAGCTGGTATGCTACTTTAGTTCCACTGCTGATTATTTCATGTTACCCACCTTGCATACCAAGTGAGCTATTGAACACAGACAAATAGCTAAGCCTGCTCTTATTATCTCCAGTGGCTGCGGGAATTCAGCATGGAATGCCTACTTCATATTTACTTTCAAATGATGTGATTCGTTCAATTGGTTGCTGCTAGATGTCCTTCTTTAAAATTGACTTCGCTTGTTTAAATTTTTGTTATTATTGACATGGCCAGTGTTCTCGCTATGAAAAAACTCTTTTAATTTTTAATTTAATTCACTAGAAACCACACAGCCCTATACAATAAATAGATGGAAGCATTTCAGCCCTAGTAGCAACATTTAAAATCCAATTTTAAAATGTGTAACATTAATAATTATCTTTCAAATTACATGGTAGAAATAAAAAATTCTTTGGAAAATAATTACAAAATATTCCTGCTTTATATCAGCATTTCCTTTAATTGAAATTTTGTACTTTTATCACTTGTTTTAAAAATTGATAAACCGAAATATTATTGTAATATCTACCAATATTTATAAATTTTCATTGTTCACCATATGAGATCCATGTATCGGATGAAATGACGAAACGGAGGTGGTGAGACATCAAGCCTGCTGTGCGATAGAGCATATCAAAGAGTTTAGAGTTGTCAGTGCTCTGAGACGAGAGATGCTAATTGTCATAGTTAGGCACAGATGTCAACTAGATGGTTGAGGGTTCAAGCCCCAGTCACATTTGTAGAGAATTAGTAGTTGAGTTAAGCCCAGAGAAAACCTGCAGGAGATTGTCTAGTTGATAGGGAAGGCCCAGCTCATAGCTTGTGGGACTAGTCCTCAGGGAAGGTAAATAAAATGAAGAGAATGGTTTGAGAAAGTTAGCATCCTTCTATATACACTTGGCCGGACATGTTAATCTGACAAGCAAGCATCATCCCTCTCTCAGCATTATGTGGAGATGGTGTGACCACTTCCCTCTGCCTTGGTAGTGGTGCATGCTCTCCTGTCAAGCTAGACAACCAACTGCAACCAGACTATGATAAGAAGATAAAACCCCTGTTACTTCAGCTGCTTTGTCATAACTTTATCAGCAACAGCAGGGTAACTACAAGATTCACCTTCCACTCTGCTTCACCCATGCATGCTTTGCAGCTTGATTCGAAGGAAAACTGTAGAAACATTCAGCTTAGCATGTGAGGCACACACTGCTGGGTGGACAGCAATATGCCAAGGAGCTGGGGCCATCACTGCATCCTGAAGCATCCTCTCCAACATGCATCCAAGCCGAATGCTTCTGGGTCAGGGGCATGCAGCAACAGCAGTCCTGGCCATGGGGTCCCAGGCTAGGTTTCCTTTCTAGGAAAATGATCTTCATGTTTAAGGGGGACGCTAGATCTGCTCTGGAGACAGACACTCCTTCACCAATGAGTGCTGTTACCAGCAGGGCTTCTCAGCAAAAGAAGGAGCCACAGCAGAAAAGAGAATGAGTCTGGAGGGCAAAGAGACCAGCAAGCACAAGGTGCTTCTGATTCTTCCAGATCTTTCCTTTAACACCCCATTTTGGCTCCGTTTATATCTGTCATCATTTTCCAAATGCAAAATAGGAGAGGGGAGAAAACATCTGGCCTCAAAAAAAAAGATACTGTTTCTGAAATTTAATTATTGCCAAGACAAGCCAAGAGCCTATGGAGACCCACCTGTGGCAGGCTGGCACCAAACAGGAGTTCAATCATCAACTTGGGTGTTGATTGAAGTCCTTACGTAGAATCCTGAAATGGATCTATTTTCTCACTTTTGCTACATGTTAATATTTTCTGGCACCATGGGTGGGGATTAATCATCAAATTCCAACATTCTCTTTCACTTGTTTTCTTTTTGAAAAACATATTTTATTTATTGTGTGTGTGTGTGTGTGTGTGTGTGTATCAGAGGACACTGTGTGTCCCTGTGGGGGACAAAGTGTGACTTCAGGAATCATCCTGGATTGCTTCTATCTCCTTCCTGCTTCAGTCTAGGATTTCCCAGACTCTGCCCATCAGGGCAGGAAGTGCAGCCAGACTCCACCATTTCCACCTCGTGTTTTTAGGTGGGATCTGGGCTCAGAACCTTCTGCTTGTGAGATAGTGTCTTAGCCCCTGAGCCATCTTTCAAGGTCTCTTTCACTTGTTTAAAGTCCTGACAGCAACATTTTCCACATTCTAACTTCCAAAGTGCATTCACAGCTTAGGAAATCCAAAAATCATCCCCTTGATTTTATCTACTTTTATTACTTTGTGTAATGTTCAAATTAAAACGGATGAACATACAAATTGTGCTTGATTTTTATTTTGGCTCACACTATTCCCAGTAAGAAATGATTTAAAGGAAACACTGCATTTACTTCAATGTTAAGACTTCCATAATGCATCATTTTTATATCCTGATAATATGGTCTAATCAAATTTTTCCGTACTTGTCTTAAAACCAGGGTTTTACCTTTTACAATTTTCAGTTGGTGGCATCAACCTACATCAGCATGCATTTTCTTCTGGAGAAGATAGAGAGGTTCTATTTCTCCCCCTCCCTGCCCCCTTAACAGCATTGGCTGCTTTCAGGGTTGAATTAACGTGTCTGTCTGAGTATTGCATCAATGATGGACATTTAGACCTCAAGGTATAATTTCCAATAAAGAAAAGTCATTTTATTTCCATGTGAATAAGCACTCTATCATGCTAACCAAGTCAAACAAAGTTATTATCTGGCTTTTTGCCAAGATATAAAAAAATAGAAAGGTCACATTTTTAATAGCTTTGTACTCTATAGTAATCAAATTTGTAAGCCTGGAGAAATAAACTCCTTGAATCTCTCCGTGCTCCCTGAGCATTTTAAGCACTAGCTTGCTGTTCACAGGTACGTTGCTAAGGGCTGGCAGCTTGCTGCAGGCATCTTATCTGGATTATTAGCTTTGTACATGAAGGCATCGTGTTCTAATCAGAAAGTAGCAGAAAGCAGCTAATAAGTAACATGTCTATTCCAAACCACCTTTGAAGACTGTACCAAAAGATAACTACCAGTCAAATTTGAACACGTGGACAAACAAGATTACAGCGTGTAAAGCACTATACACTTGAAGTGTCAATGATTACTGAGATCAGAATTAATTAAAATGAACACCTGCTTTAAAAGTCAGTTTTGTTTTGGGTGATAGTGTTACATGACTTGAGATTCTAAACAAATTATTGCAGAGTGTGTCTAGCACAGACTTTCAAGTTTCACTTCAAAATGATGGATAATTCTCAGGCTTGAAGTATGTCTCATGAATATTAGCATCAAAAGTATAATCCTGAGAAGTAGGAGGAAAAATATAAAGACTTCTCTTAGAGAATCAAACAATTCTTTGTTTTGTTTTTGTTTTGTTTTGTTTTGTTTTGTTTTAAGATAAGACAGAGAATGAATTGAAAAAGCCCCCAGTTCTTTTTCATGATGTTTTATGCTTTCCATAGAAAATATATATCCTTAATTTTGCCCAAATCTTTGTTTTGTTTATGAAAAACAGCCCAGACTGGCCCTTGAGCTGGATATGCAACTAATGAATTCAGGCTCAAAATTTTTTTTGTTTTTAATGAAAGTGTTGACCGTTGAACCTCAGAATAATACATAATAAGTTCTACCACCAAGTTTACCCCCCAGTGCCTCATATTTTTGTTTTAAAAAAATTCTGTGGACCAAGTCTCAGATCACTCAACTGATCTAAAGCCAGATAATAACTTCGTTTGACTTGGTTAGCATGATAAAGTGCTTATGCTATTCCAAGAATTGCATGACTACAAATAACTAAATTGTCTTACTTGTGGTGAGTTGTTTTTAAGAGCCTTTGTCAGTCTATGCAAGTGCTGACACTGCTTTGTTTCTGAGCTCAGGTGAAATCAGGTGGTTCAGAACAGAATGGCTGTAGGAGCTTTTCTCAACTCTCCAAAAACATAATTTTAACCAATGTATACTATAATTCTTAGAATAAAGTGTGTTCATACCTCATCACTGATACTTTTTGAATTTAAAACAAAATTTCTCTCAACTACTAATCACTACAGTCTAATAAGTTAAAGCTGTCAAATAGCAAGTATTTATTTATGGTTTAAAAAACAAGAAACAAAATCAGAATATTATACAGCTACTACATAATCACTTAAACTAGGACCACTTAATATATATCAACCATGGTTATCTCATAGATGATAAGATTAATGCATAAATGAAATACCAAACAAAGTAGAAAGAAGCTGCTGACTTCAGGCCAGCATTCATTGAAGAAAAGAGCCTTGAGACAGAGATTAAGCAGTAAATTAAGAGTTAAAGTTCAGAAGAGGAAGGGGGTTAGCAGTAGGAGGAGGAAATGGGTGAAAGTAATGGGGCAAAGGTGATCAAAACAACTTTATATGCATATTGCATTTACATTATATTCCATATTCCATGCAAAATTATTATGCATAATTAGTATTTGTTATTTTAAAAAAAACTTTAAATAGTAGTCAGTAGTTCAGTCTCTGAGTTCACATGAATCAGGAATGAGCTATCCACACCACTGCTGACCAGCTAGCTGACTTGGACATGTGATTTAGTGTCTTACAGCCTTAATTTTCCACAGAGAATGAGTACAATTACAATGGCTTCCTCAGATTTATGGAAGTGACTAGTACTGATAAGCAGTCAGTCTGGTTTTAAAGTTTTCTAAATACCAAAATCCATGAGCACCTACTACTTTCTGATGGCTTGGTCCTGCAGGTGCTTGAGTTCACTCACATCCTCCTTCAGAAGTATTTCTGTTTGGATCCTTGGTTGCACAAAGGGTCTTGACCTCTAATGTACTGTATTATGAGAGCTGCACAGTGATTTCTCCAAGGCTGATTGGTGGCTGATGCATAAATGTGAATACCCAGCCTCAGAATTGAGAGCAACACTTAAGGATACTCCAGCTGCACAGTTCCTTTGTTTCCCTGTTAAGTAGGTAGAAGACTCTGTTGATTTCAATAGTCAACTCTCATACCTGTTCCTTCATACCTGGACAAATGTGGAATCACACAGTGCTTTCCAAAATGTTATGTTCATGAACACCTAATCTTTTGAGTCTCCTTCTGGTAATCAGGCCGTGCAAACAATACCATATAACCCCAACAAGCAAAAGAGAGTAGTGTCTACTCTCATCCCTAATGAGGAATATGTCACCCCATTCTCCCTAGGTTGGGCTGGATAAATGTCAGCCTGTTTTTTTACCTTTAGATATATGACCTACTATAGAGGAAGCAATCCTCATGACTACACAGAATGAAACAGTGAAAACAGACGTAAGACTCCAAGGAAGAGAAGATTCCCTCTTCTTTTTGCAAGTCTGAGGGCACCATTCACACAATGAAGGAACATCAGAATATTGCCAGTGCTATACCTCTACAGATTTTCCACTGTTGTGAAGGTTGTCCTTGGAAAGGAAAGGGTGGCTGGCAGAGACACACAAAATTCTCATTGCTGAGAAAATACATGAAGTCACCTTGAGCTAAGGTCATCTGGAATGAATCCCACATTTCTGGGCAGAAATTACACCAAAGGCAGGATTTTATTTTCCTTTTTCCCCTTCAGCCTAATGCATGTGTCATATTCCTGTCTTAAGAATGTCAACAGGAAGACAGTGTCCTGTTCCCAAGGAGACAGTAAGAGCGGAGAATGCACTATAGAGGTAAGAAAGGGAGAAATAGAGTCAAAGCGCCTGTCTTGGGGAAATCCTTTCTGTTTGCAGGTCTTTCGGGAGGGGGGGGATAAGAAGCTCTAGCAATATAGGTCTGGATTACCAAAGCTGTAAGGAGGAGGAAACCAAGTACTAGAGAGAAAATGTCATCTAGACAGGCAATTTCCAGCAGAGCCAGCATGACTTCCCCCTTGGATCAAATATACCACCACTGTCTTAATGTCTTAAATTATTTGTTATGAGAGTAAGTTGAAAGAGGAAGCAAGGATTCCATATTTTAGCAGTGACCAAGAGCAGGAGCTGATTTATGGGCTTTCAGCATCCTGAAGGTACAAAGGGAGGGAAAAAAAGATCAGCTACTTTTGACATGCTGTAGTTCTACTCCAGGTCTCCAAGGCAGACTTGTGAGAATCACCCATGCATGACAACTCTCAGTTATTTAAGACAAAAAGTCTATTGCATAGTGAAGGTTTCCTGCCCACTTTTCCTTTGGTATTGGAGAGACAGGGAGAATTTTTGTTACGTGCATGTAGATGCATGCAGATGTATTGTTGCAGGTTCATGTCTGTGTATGAACATGAGGAGGCCAAGGGACAATCCTAGATGCTATTTCTGAGGAGTTATTCCTTGTTTTTTGAGACAGGATCTCTCACTAACCCGAAGCTTGTCAGGTGGCTAGTCTGGCTAGCCAGCAAGCCCCCATGATCGATTTTTCTCCTCCCTATCACTGGGATTGTGAACACAAGTCACCACGTTCATCATTTTCCACATGGATTCTAGGGATGGAACTTGTGTCCTCGTGCTTGCAAAGCAGGCAGTTTATGACTCAGTTATCTGTCCAGCCCTTGAAAGCCACAAGATTGTTAATGATATATGACAAAGTGTGCTGTATGTATTTCATATGACTGTAATTCATTGGCCTTTACATTTTACTCTTATATTGTTATGGACCAAACTATATTGCCACAAATTAATGCCTTTGGACTATGATTAGCAGTCTCAGTGTCTAATTATGGGCATCTTGGTGTATCAGTGTCTGTATTTGTACATATTGGTTTCTTTGTAAGCATATGTGTGTGTGTATGTGTGTGTGTGTGTGTGCACGTGTGTGCGTGTACATGTTTGAACCAGTCTTATCTAAATCTTTTTCCCTGACTTTATTTTAGTAAGTGTTTTGTTTTCATATTTAAAACTTTATCATAAAATTATTGAGGATTTTCACAAATCTGTACTATAAATTATTTCCCAGGACTTTACCAAAATCTGTGATACAAATAAATGGCTATAAGGTACTCATGGATCAGAGTAGAGTCAAGTCAATCACTAGAGGATGATCAGCTGTTGTTAGTATCATGAGTCATGAGACTGACAGTGAAGTTTGCCCCTGCACTGGGCACAGCACCGGGTAGGACGCTTGTCTTTTCACGGACTCACTTTACCCAAAAAGCAGTGATGGCTACTGAAATTTTTCCTTCTCATATCACAGGCTGTGTATTGAAAGGGTACTTGGGGTGTGGGTGATGAAGGTGAACAGAATAGCTGTGTGGCCCTTGTCATAGTATGAGTGGCATAAGGAATGAGAAGAAAAGGATCCATGAACAAATAAAAGGGGACACTAACCCCTGAGATCTGAATGAGCATATTAGGAACTGTCTGTGCAGTTAATTGGGGAGAGTGCCTTCTCTCAGGCAGAATGTACTCAGTTGTGGAGCAAAATGAAGAGGAACAGTGGGTAAGAACTGGTTGGCAAGTGGAAAAGCTGAAAGACCTGAAGCCTCATTGTCTCATCCATCTCTATGCAATGAAACCTCATTTTCTCATCAATCTCTGTGCAAAGCCCTGTTTCCAAACCAGGACTTGAGAGCTTGTCTCAGAAGATGCCCATCAGGGCTGGCAGTCTCTGAACACATTTGTAAGTGTAGCCCTTCTAGTGGAAACTGACAATGATATCTAAGAAAGTGGAAAAGAATGGTTCATTCATCCACCCAGGGTATGTTCCTTCTAGCTAGTGTGGCAGGAAGCATTGTGCTAAAATTAATCTCTCTCGTCTGCTGGGACTGTCTTCGAGAAGCCCAGTGGAGGAATAGGCAGGTGCATTCCTGAGGTGCCCAGCCTTGCATCCAGTTTCACCTTAGAAGGACATGCATGAAGTCACGGTGACTCCAGATGCTCATCCCCCATTTTCCCACAGACTGGCTATGTGGGGTGACCCCAACCTCTGCCTGATTCAGCCACAAGCCTGTCTAAGAAAGAGCCGCTGTCATTAATTGCCTCACATTACAGTTTATCACTGTGCAATTTAACGTCTCTGACCTCTTGGTCGTCTCATAATGAAACCATCTTTAAAGGGAAAACAGGCAGTAATAATAAAAAAAATCAGCAGTCCAATTCAGCTGGTGGCTGCCCAAGCTTGAAGGGCTCTGGGCACCTTTGCTTAAATAGCTAAAAACAAAATTATAATAAACGGAAGCATTAGGAGTCCATCCGAAACCGGCCTGCTAAAATTATAATGAAAAGGGCAGACCAGGCTGCAAGTGCCCTGCTATTAATTACTTGCCTTTAGACACCAGAGAAGTGTATTTAAACCAGACACCTGGAGAGGCTATTTGCTAATTGCACATGTTCTAATGACTGCAGACACGTGGAGGAACACACTCATTCCAGGTACATAACTTGCCCTGTTCACAGAAAGCTAATATATTGATTATAGCTGCTGTACTGTGATGCCTGCAAATGCCAATAGAGTGAAACAGACCCAAATGAAGTTTACTTCATAGGCACCTGTTACAAGAATGGGCAACATTGCATGGGTTTATCTTCTTATGCACACAACCAGAAAGGCATGCAGTCCTTCCATATTTCATACAAATATCCAAATTCCCTCCCTGCAGTCTTAGCTGTGTCCTCCGATTTGTGAGTAACAATTTCTATAAGGAATAGATGATGAAGCCTTGGTCGGATGCATGCACGAGAATTGAGACACCGTGAGATGCTGTGCAGGCTTCCTAGCGTTCAGAACCTGACATGCAGACACAGAGAGAGTTGGCAGGTCTTCCCCTCCACACCACGCAGTCTTTCTGCCTGCATTGTTTAGATCTTAGCACCAGGGCAGCAAACAGTTAACCAAGGAGACAAAACCCACTGTGACCAGCAGGTCTCCACGCAATCATCAGTAGAACTAGCTATTATAGCCAATTTAATAGCTTGAAAATGAACTCATTAGTGGTCTTTTATCAGTGGAAAAAAGTCTATTAAATCCGGATGTGTGAAGCAGCGGCCCAGCAGCTCATTTCCATCCCACTTGTGACCTGAACAAATCTGAGAAACGCTTTTCCTGGGAGTGAGGGTCACACTCCACACGAAGAGAGCCAAGGACCGCCTCCTCCCCCACCCCCAGCCCACATCTTTCCTGGAGGTCTTGTGCATTGATTTACAGCGTGTGGAGTGCCTAGCAGGCGTCCTTCCAATCTTTGGCACTGCCCTGTGCACCCCTGCGTGCTGGATTCTGAAAGTTAGACCTAATACACGACAGTGTTAATCGGGCACTGCCCACAACTGCTGAGCAGGGCAGTGAGACAAAGCAGTTGGAAATGATACAGAGAGAAGTGTTTTTTCTACTCCTTTTTGCTCCTTGTCCCTTCTCTCTCTCTCTTCTCCTTACCCTTCTTCTTTCATTCTGCCAGTGGCCACTGATACAGGCGTATGTTCAGGCACTACACGTTCAGTATTTCCTGCTTATGATTGCGGTTGAAATTCTCTTAGACAAATGGTTCAGCTCACATACAGGCAGCCTGACCCTTCATTAGCTGTGGGACCGAGAGACCCGGTTAGCATAAATCTACAAAATAAACTGTGGGGAAAATACACAAGGTTCACTCAGCGCACCTTCTCCTTTTCTGATATCCCATACACTTTCCAGCCAATGCTCGGGACAGCCGCGCTGTCTTCTTTACGGTATCAGATCACTTTTCATGGACATGGGTCTTGTCTCATGAACTGAAAGAGTAAGTAATCTGACCACAGAGACAATAATTTATCGTCTTTTCAGAGTCTTTCCCAAACCAAGATTTGTTTTCAAGGAATATGTGTGGGCTTCGTTCCCAGTGGGAACAGGATTAGCACCTCAGGAGCTAATTGGATTATATTTCATTGTTACTGCGCACTGTTGTGTTAGGCAGTGCTCTTTGGAATGATCAAGCCAGGTGGTCGAGCTGAGCACAGCCATTGCTTGCCCATTAGAAGCCCGTTTTCCACTTAAATCATTGCGACCCCTGGGGGTACATACCATTAGCTTCACACACAGGTCAGTGAGTGGAACTGGGAGCATTCAGAGTGTTTCACAACATTCTGAAGCCCCAAGCCCTACGATTTCTAGTACGTGTGAACACATAGCATCCTCGCCTCACTGCACATCAGGGTAAATGCTGATCATATTCCTCTTGATTCATGGTTCTGATGCAAGAATAAGGTCTGTAGTTCTCACTGTGTAAGAGTCAAAGCATGGGTTGGGGAGATGGCTCATGGGCTGGGCAGACGGTTCAGGGGTTAGAGTCGTTGCCTTGCCAGCGAAAGGTCCTGAGTTCTGATACCCAAATCCAACATAAAAATGCTGGGTAGATACAGCAAGAGCCTATAGTTCTAAACCTGGAATACCCTCCCAAACCCCTCACACATGTACACATAAATAAAAAAAGCAAAGCATACACTTACTTTTCTACAGAGCAAATACAGCAGACATAGAACCTTTGGACTAAAGAATTCCTGTTTATCCAAGACCCACAATCAGATTGGGAACCACGCTGACTGTCCAGTATCCATCCCACTGATGTCAGTTCTCCACATAATTGTAATGACTTATGGCTCAAGACATTTACTCTGTGACAAGAAATGTCAGGGCCAAAGTAAGCTCTATGTATGCCACTGTGTGCTGAATTTCTATGATTCTAGAATGTGGAGGGTCTTTCAGGGGCTCTCCCTGAATTACTCACAAGTGACAAGACCCCTTTCTCTTCCAGCTTCCAATAGGAGAATGATGTTAATTACCATGAGTGGAGAAAATGGACAAAACTTCATCAGCTGGGCTTCCAGCCACCAAGAACAGTATTTAACTAGTACACAGGAATTAGTAACAAGATATTGGAAAGAAAATAATTAAGTTTTCTCCTTATTTATTAAAACTTAAAAGACCTAAATCATGAAGGAATTATTTCATATATGTTGTAGGGTCACATAAATTAAAAGTTTTAAGTTTTGTTATCTATCTAAAATAGATATTAGTTTTATTACTTTACAATTTTTGCTTCCCTTTGAAAGGAATTTTTATTGACCAGATGACAGAATTCGCCATTCTTTGCCATAGGCACTGTTCTTTGTAGCCCATACTTTGTCACAGACGAGAATCAAGTCCAACATGATACAAAGGCATGTGTGCTCTCACGGGAATAACTTTAATCTCAGGTATAATTTATGAAAGAAGCACTTCTTGGCAACAAGGCATGCTCTGGTGTCCCTTCTGGTCCCTACACATATTTCTATAAGGTCCTCTTTGATCATTGGATGTGAAGGGAGAAGATTTCCATCCAAAAGTATATCATCTCTTTCTCTGCCACTTCAATTCTGGAGGTCAAATCCAGAGCTACATACACATGCTAAGCAAGCAAGGCCTGTACCACTGAGCTACAGCCCCACCCACTCCATCAATTGTGATTCCTTTTGAGGATCTGGCAAGTACACACAATTCCCCCAATGGTCTCTTCTACCTTGATATGGACACAGGCTTGAAAAACTCACTGCACTGTACTCTTCAGGGGCTAGCTTGCTCTATAGAAAGCTAACTCACTTTTGTAAAGTCCCACATCCTTCCTCTCTTTTTTCATTTGGTCCATTAAACTTAGCTCTTTTCTGCCAAACATGACTGTGTTCTTCTGGGTTCTTCACATGGCACACCCCAGAGTCTTCTGGATGAATTGCTAGAAGCATATTGAGGTGTGCACCCTAGGGACTTCCAGCTCAGTGATTCTAGGTTCTCAGGGGAATCTCGTTTTCTGAGAATACCCAGGTGACACTGGTTTTATGGATTTGAGAAAACTTATAAGAACCCCTCCCTTAGGGTGAGATCTATGCCCAAGAGAGATACCAGAACCTCAGGTAATAATCCACCCTAATGGGGGAAGAGGAGAACAGAAAAGAGGAGGAAGGAAATTTGAAACATGTAAAGAAACAAGAATCTGGTGCTAATTTCTATGTGGGAAAAAAACTTAAATGCCTTACCTTGTAGCAAGTTGGCTAGCAGCTACCACAACTGTCAGACTCTTTTGAGTTTTTAAATTCAAAAACTGGGCTACTATTTGCCCACTTCCTATTCTATGGAGATTCTGCCAAGAAAACTAGTATCTTTGTTTTAAACACCAATTTTAGGTGTTTACTTACCAAATAGTGTACTAATTAGCCTCTTACCATACTCCACTGTGCCCATGAGCTTATATTCTAGACCAGCATATGTTGAAGCCCTTAACCATAACTGTATCTGTTGTTGAAATATCTGCAGCAGAAATTAAACTTTGACAAAGCATATGGATGTAACTGACAAAACTCTCTTGAATCACACAGTAATAGCTACAGGATAAGCATTCGTTTTTTAAGAAAATTGAAACAATAACTAAAAGTTACAACAAGCTTAATAAATGTAACATGTTTTCTTTGCCTCAACAGTAACTACATATATTAAAAATAAATTGCAATTGCAGTGTTAGGAAGGTAATTCAGTGCATAAAATCTTTGCCCTGCAAGCATGAGGTCTCAGTCTGATCCACAGAACACATGGTAAAGAAATGAATATAGTAGACTAGACAAGGGAGAGAGAAATAGATAACAACAGAGGAGAGAGCAGATGGAAATCTCTGTATGTATGAGTGGTCATATCAAAGAGTATCTGATGATGAGTAAAATTTATCAATGAATAAAATAAAAAGAGATCAGGCACAATTGTGCATGCTTGAGACCCCTGTGTTTGAGAGGCAGACATCCCTAGGACTCACTGACCAGCTACCCTAGCCTCCATGGTGAGCACTAGGCCAGTGAGAGACCCTAAATCTGAACAGCAAGGTGAAAGACATCTGAGGGACCTGAGGAAAAAACCTTTGAAGCTGTCTCTGGCTTCGCAGGGGCATATGCACACATGTCAAATGCACACATATATGCATTTATACAGTAAGTAAACAAATGATATGCAGACTTATGAAGAGCTAATACTAATTGCCACTGCAAATTCTTGACTAGCAGAAGGAAATTTTGCTCCCTGGGTCCTCACCATTCAGTAAACAATGACTGTCAAGGGTTTTTTTGCTGAATGTCTGGAATCCAGGTGTGTCAGAGGAGACCATTCCCCCCATTCCAGTCAGAATCAGGGATTCACATGGAAGAGCAGTTAAGTGGCATTCTGAATCCTTTCATTCCCTGGGTATTAGCTCTAATATAAGGGACAGTGACATAATTAAATAGGAGCTGTATGTAATATAAAAATACTGATTAAATTAATGACCAACAAATGTCTGAAGGTTCAACTGCAAATCACTGACTGATAGAATGAGGCTCAGAGTGACCTCTGAAATCACACAGGCAAGGCTGGGTGTGCCAGATAGAAGAGAAGACAAAAAAGAGAGATAATAGAAAACCACTGATTTTCCCCCTGGTAGTATGTTTAGAAATAGCCTGGTCTTACATAGATGAGATTTTCATCATCTCTAAGTTATTTTCCCAACGGGAAATTTTAATATACTATTTATTAGCATAACACCATTATATAAATGGGTTTATTCTGCTATAACAAAAATAATTTCCTAGAAAATATGCCCTTTAAATTCCCTGGCCACAATAGCTTAGCCTTTTTCTTATCTCAGCCTTCTGCGTTTTAGCTTCAATATTAGGGACATAGAAGAATGAACAGATTATATATATATATATATATATATATATATATATATATATATATATATAATATGCTTTGTTCCCATAGTGTAAGTGATGAAACCAGAAAGAACTTATGGTAGATTTTAGACTTTCATATACGCAAAGTTTGTCACCAAACTTACTGCCTTTGGTTCAGTGCCTTTTAAATCTATAATCAAATCGAATGTACCTGGAAATATTATGATTGGCAAGTGGATTTAGTATCTTTTTCACACTCACTAAAGAGGAAGGGGCTCGGACAAGATAAGGATCATTTACAGGTAATAGATTCATACCAGATATTTTCTTTTGGCAACGGGAATCAGATATGGAATCAGTAGATGGAAAAACAGAGTTTGGGCAACCAACTGTTTAAAAACTGGTATTTCTTGCTACAGTTTTTCAGATGCTTTAGAAGAGGTACTTTGATATAAACTGCCAAAAAAAAAAAAGGTACAGATGTCCATTTCACTTTGCTGCATGCTACATCCTTATTTTTTTTCACCTTTCTACATGGCTTACTCTCCAACCAGTGATTCCTAAGTGTGACTTCAGCTTCCAGGTCAAAGCAGCTTTGATGCCTTTTGTGTTAGCTATATATCCACATATATGTCTTCATGTGTGGATGCTTGTGCGAATATATGTGTGTATACATGTGTGTGCATTTCCAATCCCACGACAGTATGATCTGCATGATGATGATGATGAAGATGATTTGGGTATATGTGTGCATGTTTGTACAGGTGTACACTACTTGGCTCACAAATCCCAGGAACCCTCCCACCCCGCCTTCCCAGCATGGGAACTACACTGCACCCAACATTTCATATGGGTGAACTTAGATCTTCACGCTTGTGCCAAAAGCACCTTACCCAACTATCCATCTCTCCAGCTCCGATCGGCTTTTTTTGTTAAGCTAAAACATCTGCTTCTTCCCTGCTCCAGGAAGCTAGAGAGATTTTCACCAGCCTGCCCTTCCCAGTCCACCACAGACTACCTGCATGTACAGCTGCTCTATATCAGCACATCCAAAGGATAAGTGGAAAGACGTCATTTCATGGCATGTTCACTACAGTCTGATTCTATTTCCGCCTTTTATGCAAAATCCTTCTACGGAAAAGCTACTAGGCAACACCAAAATCATGTTCTAAGAGGCAGCATTAGCAAAGACCCATTATAGCATTCGGAACATCTTTCTCCCATTGATAACAGCATTAGGCTTCCATAAGGGTAGGTGAATGCAGATGTAGAAGGCACAGCACAAACTAATAACAAGTGATTGTCAAATCCCTCCCAGACAAGACAGTTACAATGTTTTCAGAAATTTTTACATCAAATTCCTGTGTGTGGAGCTGTCTGAAATTATAATGAGAAATAAAATCAAAAGCTTAATTGATTGATGTAAGTAATGTAAAGTAAATGAATTTGTTAGACACATGAGATATTTTATTTTATTTTTATTTGTGTGTGTTTATGTGTATGTGAGCACAGGTCTGTGCTCGTTGTACATGTGGGGGAGCAGAGGTCGATGTCAGGTGTCTTTCTTGGTCACCACTTTATTTTGTGAGACAGGGACTTTCATTGATCCTGGAATTTGCTAATATGGTAAGAACATTTAATAACTGAGATGAAAGATATCCCTATCTCTGTCTCCCCAATGCTAGGATTATAAGTGTATCTAGTTTTTTCATGTCAATGCTGAGCATCCAAACTCAAGTTCTCATGCTTGTGCCATCAGTGCTATACTGGCACCCGTCCTATGGAATGATTTTAAAAAGATTAGATCACCTGCCGCTAAAATTCCAATGGTCTCTCCATTTATGGTAACAAACTTTTACCACAGAATTAAGCCATTTGGCACTTACTTGTCAATCTTATTGATAGGGGCCCATTCAGCGACCCATGATAGTGAGAAAAAAAAATAACTAAACTTGTCTGTGATTGTGGTTTCATCCTCATATTTCTGCTTATAAGACTCCTGTTGTGGAAATGCCAAGGTGTTCATTTAAAAAGACAAATTCTTAATATGATCCCTGCCTGAAAGTAATTGTAACACTTCTGAAAACACAATAGTGATAACTGTAGAGAGATGATGAGAAAGAAACCAGAGGAATCAGTAATTTCAGATGTCACTGGTTGAAGAACCTTCTTTTCACAAGCAAACATTTTCACCTACATAGTCCTCAGGTAAGGTGAGACATAAGCACTTCCAGGTGATCACTTCCAGGTGATAAGGTAGGCTGTGTTTGGAGCAGGACTCTAAAGCACTTGGCATCGAGCATCTGCAGGAGACTGTTTCCAGTTTTGATGGATGTGACATCAGGGGTCTGTCCTCTCTGCACAGGAAGAGCCGTGACCATTTTGTCCTGATACCTCCCTGCCTGTCTTCCCAAGTGGGTCGCCGTACTAATTTCTCTGCGAATTGATCTTCCTCACCTTGATCTCCACCCGGAGCTCTTTTATTTGTTCAGACAGCTACAAACAACATGCGTTCAAGAAGAGCTTGCCAAGGCAGCCTCCTGCCCCGCCGTGCATTGTATTGGAGTCAGTTTCTTCAGTGACAAAAGGGGTCTGGCACCTCCTCATTTATCACCAGAGAGTGAAATGGCATGCCCAGAGATGAGAGGAGAGGAAAAGAAGAATGGCCACTTCTTCCCCTCCATCCTTCAAAGAGTCTGTCTCACAGAGGTGGGGTGAGGAATAGCTAATTTAGAGAAGGAAACCACTGCAAAAATACAGAGTGGAGCAGAAGCAGCAGTAGAAGCAGAGAAGACCTGATTTCCAGGGATTCTCAGAAGGCAGTACAAAAATTAGAGGAGGTCTCTTTTATTCCAATACTACAGTTGATCAATTTTGTATGTTCAGCAGATGTCAGTTAGGGAAATAAATCTTCTGCGCCTCTGAAAGTGTTAGTTAGCTTTCTCATCACGGTGACAAAAAAAAACCCTCAAAGGAGGAGAGAATCATTTTAGCTTTCAGCATTAGAGATTGCAGTCCATCATGGTAGGAAGGGCGTGGTGCAGCAATGCACCTCAGATCATGGCAGCCATGAAGCAGAGACACAGAATGCCTTCTCTAGTGAGAGGGCTTTCTCTTCCCCTGCCTCTTAGTCAACCTAGCCCCCAATCTATGGTGCCCCTCAGATTCAGAGATGGCTCTTCCCCAGTCCTTACAGTGAATTCTCTCTGGAAGTCTCTCCATAGATACTGGAGTGTACTTTACTAATCACCCAGGCTCTTCTCAATCCAACGTAGTTAATCCACTCTGGATGGGAAACTAGACCCAACTGCAAGAACAAATTCACCAGACATAATCTATCACCTGGAACAGTGTAGGAGTCTTGCCATCACTGCCATCCCTTGGCACTGCATTGTCTAGTGGGGCCTTTCTGTCCTTCAGTTTAACACCAAACATAATATACCCTGTTTCTAGTGAAGTCTGATCATCACAGCATCCACAAGAGCCAATATCAGAAGAGGGTCCATTCACATTATTGTGCACTCTATGAAGGCTGTTCATGTTTTCTTCTAGTTCACAAGTTTCTAAGAAAGGAATGAACTTCTTTGGTTATGTTTCTCTTTATCCTGAGATTAAAGTTATTTGGAAAGTAACCACCTGAACTGTGACCTGTAGAAATAACTTTGACAAGTTTCCTAAATTTGTCTTTGAAAACTATCTGGCAGCATGTCAAAACACACAGCAACACTGTCACTGGATTTTAAGGTATTACGCCAGCTTCCTTTTCAAGGATTCTCAAACATCAGGCAGCTCTGAGGCCTTTGAGTCATTCATGAGCTAAACACACATTTGTATGCCAGGCTTTATACCAAAAGGAGCACACCAGTTATTTCCCCCTAAGACTATCCCGCTAGAAGACAAGAGCCAAAGATGCTGTTTATAAAAGAATTGAGCTTCAAATCATGTCATTAGAAAAAAGGTGAGGATGTTTGTCCAGACAAATTCATTCAGAGCCCAGCAACTAACTGCTATGGCAGAGATGGATCTTTCAACAGGAGAATGAGGGGGAAAAAAGATTATCTTGGAATCAGATGGCAGAGTTCACCTTGGACTTCATCCAGTGGTCATATGATTATGGTCACCTGGTACCTACCTGGTGTGTGACAACGTTCACTCTGTCCCTGATGGAAGAACTCGAGCGACCATTAATATGCACAATGAAAAGATGAGGAAACTTCTGAAGTTCAGAGCTATACTTGGTGCATCTTTATGAAGTAAAGAGCCAGGTTAGGAGTGTTAAGGACAATGGAAGCTGAAAACCTGGCTGTGTGGATCATGGAATCTTGCCTGGCTTTGTATCTGAGCCGTGTAGTCCTTTCACACCTAGAGGTTGGTTTCTCCAATAAGCCATATGCAGCATCAGACCCTCTGTGGCTAAGGTAGGGTCTGGCACCAGGACCCGCATGGGAACACTATTGTTACTATTACAATTATCATTGCCACCCTTGACTAATTTGTTTTTGGAATCACATGCCAAATGCTTTATATTTACCATCTGGTAGAGTCTCCACAAGCACCTACAGAAAAGGCAACATTACTACATCATTATTTCATAGATCCAGACCCTGTTTGCTTAGAGAATCTTGAATGTGTCCAAAGAACTTGTCCACAGGGCTTCTAAGTGACAGTACAGAACAGGATGAATGTGAAGGTGGAAATAAACATTGATTTGTCCAAGGCAGGGCATCTGTCGCTTGTAGTTGCATAGTTTCCCTACTTTAACCTTAATCCTTATTATATACTACATGTTTATAATAAAACTGGATCATGGAAGTAAAGGGCAACAGGCTGTGGATCATGAGGTATTGCCAATATAGTTTTTGTGCTTCTCTGAGTGAATCGCTGATGCAAGGTCTGTGCTAACAAGCATGTCACAAGTTTTAGTTTCACTCTACAGAAAAGATATTCATTTCTGAAATTCCTGCACTATTTATACCACATACGACTTGACCTTAGGTAACCTTTGTCATGTATTTTGATGTGTGTGTGTTTCTGTATTCGTGTGTATCTTTTCTTTCTCCACCTTATATTTTTTAGAAAGAATTGCTTTACTAAATATGGAGCTCATCATTCAATTAGGCTGGCTGGACGTTGAGTTCCAGATATCCACCTGTCTCCACTTCCCCAATGTTGGGGTTGCAGATGATAAAATGTGCACAGAATTTTATGTGGGTATGGGAATCTTAACTCACATCATGTTTGCATAGCAAGAAAGTACTTTATCAACTAACTATAAACTATTCCTCCAACCTATAGTTAAGACTTTTAAAAAATTTTAAATAATTCTTAAAAGTTTTTGTTTCTATTTTTAAATATTATTTTCCACACAGATTTCTAGACAGACAGGGCATACCTATAAAGTGAGCTTTTACTTGCCAGATGTGATAGTGCACGCCTATGATTCCAGACCCTAATGGGCTCAGGCTTAAGTTGGAGGATCACAAGTCCGAGGCCAGCTTGGATTGCACAAGAGTCTTTCTTGTAACTGAAAAGAAATAAAAATAGGAAATACTTGCATATTTTACCTTAACTCTCTTTCCTTATGTGTACCGTATCCATCTTTCTGTCATATTTTAAGATTCATCTGGAAGGGACACACCTTCCCAATATCAAGTTAAATGACTGGAAGATAGTTACTAGTGTCAACACAGATCTCCACACATTTGTAAAGAATTAGCAGACAAGTTAAGTCCTAAGGAAAACTGCAAGAGATTGTTCAACCAATAGTAAAGGCCCAGTTCCTAGTGAGGGACTTGACCCTGGGCAGATGGATAAAATGGAGGGAGAGGGCTAAGAATTTGGCATTCTTTAGTACACTTAGACATGCTTCCTGTTTGACAAGTGAAGTTTGCCCCTCTTTCAGCAATCCTGTGAATGTGGTATAGCAGTTCCCTTAGCCCCTGGTGTTGGTGTGGACTTTCCTACCAAGCTAGAGTAAGAACTAAAACCAAACAATTGTAAGCCAAAATAAAACTTCTTTGTTCCCCCATAAGCTGGCCTTGAATTTATCAGCAACATAAGGAGTAACTATAATGGTGACTTTTATGGACATGAAAGTTAAATGGAAGTATTAATAACTTTTACCTATGTATACCCTCCCAAGACCCATATTCTTCTTTATCTGCTGATTTTGTATCAAGAACCCATATGTCTGGGGCATGTGCACAAATACATTATGTCAGATGTACTAGTGGTAATAAGATGATACCAACTGTGATATTAATAGCTATTAATAGCCACTGTGTGCGTATAGGTCACAGCACTAATGCCGTATATGTTTTCTCACTTAATCTTCACAATAACCCTTTGAATTTGGATCTATTATCATTTTCATTTTGCGGACCAGCAGACTGAAGCACATAAGTAAGTCCCTGATAATAGAATAGTGACATAATCCATGGCCTTTGATCATAGTTCTACACCATTCTCAGGCTTTCAGACCCTTTATCACACCAGCTACAGTTGATGAAGGATGTCCAGTATCTAACCATACACTGGGAAGTTTAAATTTTATGTTTGAAATGCACTATTAGCTCACAAGATACATTTTCTCAATTTGTCCATTTGAATTTCTTTTAAGCCCTTTCATTAACACCGCAGACATGGCTCATGAGTTGCATTCTTCAACAAAGCAAAGGGATAAGATAGATATGCGGCATGTAAGCCTTGGATCCCTTCATATACTGCTTGAACTCTGCATTCAGGTGTTCCTGCACTTTCTACTCAATATTGCATATGTAGAAGCTTGGGAGGTTTCTCAGTGGTAACAATGCCCGGAGTCCACTTTGCTGACCCAGACATCATCTGCATCTATTCACTGACTCTAGACCTGCCTCCTGGCCAGACATTCTTTTAGGGATGATGATTTCTTTAGGGGATATTTGACATTTTGACCCTTTGAGAGAACAACTTTACGGTAGCCATATATCTCTGTGGATACTCCAATAGACTGTTCTTGAGTGACCCTACATTGGCTTCCCACTGAGTAGAACCATGAATAGAGAAGGATCCACCTCCTTCAAGAGGTTTCTGATCTATCTATAGATTCCCCATTACTGAAGACTCTTTTACAGCAATTTCTCTCAACCTAGAGTGTGAACTCAAGCCCTTGTAGAGTAGAATGTAGATCAACCGTTGTGATTCTAAGAAACACCTCACATTTGCATACTACTCACTTCAAGAAGGGTACCTGGTCTAGGTACAGACTTTTGAATAAGGTTAAGCACATTATTTTATGTTATGTATTACAGCTACTTTACATGAGATTCAGGCAAAATTTCCAATAAAGCACTTTAAGAAAAGAAGGAAATAAATTTGGCTCCAGTTTGAGGTTAGAGAACACAGTCAATAATACGGCAAGAGCGTGAGGCAGCTGGTCACTTCGCATCCAGTTAAAACGCAGAAAGAGATGAATGCTGGTGCATGATTTACTTTCTCCTTTTTATTCAGTCTGAGACCCAGTCTATGAACTACCACCATCAACAGTCAGTGCAGATCTTCCCATATCATCTAACCTAATTTAGAAAATTCCTCACAGGTATGCCCTTTTGTTTTTTTCTTTGGTGATTATAAATATCATCAAGTAGGCAATGAAGATGAGCCATCACACTGGATGATGGAGAATTGCCTTAAAGATAATGAAAATCACAATCATCGAAATATGTACTTTTTTGTGCTACATATTCACATTTCTTCGCCCCCCCCCGAAATGAATAGAAATCAAGAGCACCCAGAGAGACTTATTTGAAAGGTTTTATTTTCATTTCATTACTGTCACTTGTAAGATTTTAATGAAGGCTTACATCTCTTCAAAGGAGAGTCACCCTCAGCATAACCCATCATTATTTTATGCTCTCTGCTTATATAATCATAGCTCCCTACAACTGTGACCAATATTCTGGTGAACCTGCATCAGACCAGTAGCTCCTGGGCAAAAGGTTCATTTTACCTCTAACAGAATGCACTGCCAGGGAGAGAATTTTCTTATTATGTCCCTGCACTCACTTCAACCTAAAATGACAATTGGCACCAGGAGAATGGAATAAAGAATGGCTTCAGTAAACTGTAGACTTGTTCCCAGTCTCCTCCTTTGCTGCTCAGTCATCCTTGACTTTCCTTTTCCAGCACTGGCTCTGCTGTTCTATTACCAAAGTTGACAAGCTTTCTCAGTGGGGCCTCTGCAGTGGTACTCCATGGGCTGGAACACAACACTTGATGAGCATTGACCCTCACAAATATCTCTTTCTGTTTTAGACAGCTGCCTCCCCTTGGCCTTGGCCACAGAGGGCACTAACAGTCACCAGTCACCAGCTGCCATTAGTAGCCATTTTCTAAATCACTGCACAGAGCAGAATCTTGTACTGGGCAGGAACTTATACAGCAGATATCTATCTACTCCTAAAGGAAACAGAATTTCGAGAAGGCACAACTCAGTCCTAGCTTAGGGTTTTCACATAGGTATTTGGTAAGTAATGATTCTTGCCTGGCATCAGATTTTATTCTCTTGTTTCCAGATGTTAGTATTATTAAGTCATTTCTAGAGTGATAATACTTATTAAAAAGAGAAAAAGATCCTTCTTTGTATGAGTAATCATCTTTACACTTGCCCTTTTTGCTTCTGTGAGCAAAATAGGCTTGTTAGTTTTCTTTCTCTGAAGAAAATGTGTCAGAATAAAAAGTTGTGATGTAAGAATCCTTGTCCACTACACTTTCACTCATCTAATAATGCCAATCTCAGAAGTACCACCTCAGAGTATGTCACTATTTTAAGATAGATCCTCAGTCCATAAAAACTCCTAGAAGTGGGGCTGGAGAAGTGGCTCAGGGGTTAAGCCTCTGCCTTCCAGGCAGAAGGTCCTGAGTTCGGATCCTAGACCCCACGTATAGACGTCAGGCGGAAGCGGGGGCGGCCTGCGCTTCTGGTCCTGGTAGGGCGGAGCCTGTGAATGCCGGGGCAGAGTAAACAAGGACGCAGTGGAGGCGTCCATGGTGGTTCCCGAATTCGTCCGTGGTTCTACATACACACGCGCGCACACACACACACACACTCACACACACACGCGCACGCACACTCCTAAAAGTATGTATAATTTAGCAGTCCACAATATTCAGTAATCTGGACCACCTCACACCCGGCATGCCACTTACATGAACAAGCATCTTTCAATAATTTATGAATTTTGAAAAGGTCTCATGTAAAACACAACTGTCTATGCACAGACTGCAGAGCTGTAGGTTGATATATGCCATCATCAACTTTGGGTGACTTCCGGAAGCATTTGATGGGGCAGTAGTTCCCAGCTGATTGCACAGCCTTGTAGAAAGTTTGCATTCTCGAATATGAAGCTCTGTAACACAGACACTAACCCCCACAAATCTAGATCTTTTCTGGCTCTATAGATGTCCCCCAAAACCAATTTGGAAGTCAATCATGATCAACGCATCCTTTAAGCATCATTTTGTCACTTACAATGGAAGGCAGCAAACTTGGCAGATCTTCCCTCTAGAGTCTTGAGTAGAACAGTAGCATGTTTGAGTAGAAGAGAAGGGTCACATGACTGGGTGTAAAAGTAAAGAGTAGAGCATCTACCTTGCTCTATAGTTGCAACTGATATATTCATTGTATACAAGGTAATTTATTACATAGCATGTGCATCACATACATATACCTTTCCCCATAGTACATTTATATTTTATACACGTGTTGTAGCTAATACCATCATTACAACTGACCCCATATTATGTTTATAATTTCCCATATTCTTAACTTTCATCCTCAACCCCATACCCTGATTGCAACAACAGCTCCCAGATAGGATTTCCATGGCATTCTGTCTCATGTAATTCAAGTTAAAGTCATCTTTTTCAAACACCCGTAAAGATTTTGTTTGGATATAGCCCAGAAGCTGCAGCATATCATCCAAATCCTTCTATCACTGGGAATCCCAATCATCTTTCTGGTCTCTCTATTATACTGTCTCTGCTTGGGGCTTCAATTTCCTTGCAAATTGGCAGTTGTGGGCAGAACTTTTTTGAGTGTTTCTTAAACTAATTGTCTTCAACTTTTTCTCTACCTTGAAAACTTCTGCAATTGTATGATAGCCCACTCACAGATTGCCCACCAGGAAAAGTCTCCTCTATGTTTCAAGCATGCTATTAGTAAAGACCCAGTTCCTTCCTGGCATTTATATCACATGCCAGACCCTGCTGAAAGCTATGTTGTTTGTGCTTGGAGTGTATATCTGAGTGATTCACCACAACTAAAGCTCATAAAGAAATCTTGCTTCCCATCTATCTTCAGTTTCTGCACCACAATCCTCAGTGATATTAAAACAAAAAGTAGATGTTCGATGAATGCCCACTAAGTGTATGGATGCATGGGTAACTGGACCACTTAGCTAAGACAGGACTGAGGTAAGAAAAATATAACTTTAAAATTCCTTGAGTCTCCACTTCCAGAGTTTGCAAGATCTAAAGTCCTATAACTGGCTGTAGAATAGCTGAGCTTCTTTCAATATTTTCCAACAATTACACTTTATCTTGCTCCAGTGACTTAAGCTGCTTTAAATGTTAATTTTGAAATGGAGTCTTCTGGTCAGCCAAGAAAATGAGGAGCAAATATTTCCAGGAACATTGCAGCCATTTTTGAAGTGTTTGTCATAGTCTCTTTGCTGGCACAATGAGGTATTGACAAACACACAGAGCCCAGGCTGGCTAGTGTGATGCCCATTCTAAGAGCCATTTGACAACTAATTAGCAACATCAGTTCATAGCAAGAGTTCGTGCCAAAATCATTTCAAAACAAACCCAATGGAAACCTTCCACTCTTGGAAGCTAAGTTTGTACATGGCCCCACCAATAAAGGATTTAGCAGAAAAGTGGAGAGAAAAAAATCCATCACAAATAGAAAGGTAGGTGCCAAGCATCTGGCATTTCAGAATGCAAATATGTTATGCAAATGTCAATGAACATATAGTACCAACTACGCAATTCACAGGGCAGCATGCATGCCCAAGACCTGGCATGTGTCATTGTATCTCGAAGCTTCTGGAGCTCATTGAGAAAGACCGCAGTAACAACAGTATAAAGAAACACATTGCCTCTTGTCCAATGCTGTTCTCAGGCAAAGGGTCATGTTACAAATTTCACTCCACATTGTTCCACCAAACAATTATAAAACAAAAGAGAGAAAGGAAAGAGGTTGAAATCACAAAAAGTGAGGAAAAAATTGTAATGTTTGCACATGAATTTCTGTCTGAGTATGAATAGCTCTGAGGGGCTTCACATTAATAAACAAGCCTATGAACTAATTAATTAAGCTTCTATATTTTTTCTATTTTTACATAGTTATTTCCCACTTTTAAATTCTTAGTTACTAGTATTTCACAGGAATGGTATATAAAGAAACTTGTTTTGGAAATTATGATGATTTTCTATCACCACTTTTATGCCTAATTTTAAAGCTACCTAGTGAGTGAGTAGTGTAAGTTAAATCAATTCAAGTACCAATTCAAACCCTCGTGGTCTATTTGACATCTAGTCAAGCAAGAAGTAGAAAGTTAATGACCATAGCTTGAAGGAGGAGCGGCATGTGAGGTGTGAGGATACAGTAGCTGGTTAACAGTCTGAGCAGAAAGCAGTACAGGACATTGTAGGCAGACTCCGAAGAACTGTGAGGCTGAAGCAAGAGAATGCCACATGTTATCATAGTTAGTAAGGACTGCTCCTCCTTCAATGTTTGGTATTCTCAGCTTCTTTTTCCACACTTTCTTAAACAATGTCTCAAAGGCACTATAAGTTGATTTTACTCTGACAAGAGAATCCGTGTTAAGGGGGAGGCGTAATAAAGTTCTTCCTAGGGCAGGGTCAGTCATGGGATGAAACATGTATTCCCACAACAGTCTCAGATATCTCAGAGAGCCTGAGCTTTGGAACAAGGTGGATAATACTAGAACTTGATCTCGCATTTTCCATGACTAACTGGTGAGCCGATTTTCTTTCATTATAATAATTTATCACTTACAAGATAACAGAGCTACACAGAGATTGCTGAATAATAGATGAAATTGTGCTGAACCGAGGAATTTCTGCCCTAAGGAGTTTTCCATGTAGAGACATAAGTGGAATTATGTCGGACAAGCGTAACACAATCCAGCTGCCTTGTCAGACAAGATATGGTGTAATTTCTGGGGTGAGAGAAAGAGAGAGAGGGAGAGAGATAGGGAGAGAGAAAGAGAGAGAGAGAGAGAAAGAGAAAGAGAGGAATAGAATATTAGAGAGAGGGGAAGATGGAGTAATAAATGATGGAACAAATTGAGAATGTACCAATGAAGATCCATTTGCCAAAATATAACCCTATCTGGGAGTCCTGAGTGCCACTGAATCTAGACATCTACCACAAATGCAAATAGCAGAGTCTTACTGGCAGATGCTTTAGTGATGTTTAGTAGTGCATTGACCACAAGTGAAGAAGCATTTTTAGGAGAAAGACAAAGATAAAGCAAATAGATATGAAATGTCACAGTCACCAGTTCTTTAAAAGCAGGCCTGGATACAAATGGTATCATTTCTCATCAATGTTTCTTCTTAGATGGTGTTCTCCTAGGAACTTGGTGTGGTCTCCTAAACCTATGCTAACCTCACTCGGTCCACTCCACCTATCAATGACTCAGAGGCCATATGCCCTATGAAATCAGGCTCCTCCTTTCCTTCAAACTTGTAATCCCGGCAGGAGCTGAAAAGTCTTTATCTGAAAAGTCACAAACAACCACAAATGCAAGCCTAAGGAAATGGTTCAGTTAGTGAAGTATATGCTTTGCAAGCATGAGGATCTGAATTCATTCCCCAGAAACTGTGTTAAAAAATTTAAAAAGCAAGCCAGATGTGGTGGAATGTGCTTTAAAATACAGACTGGGTTTGTGGAAATGAGTAAATCCCTGATTTCTGGCCAGCCAATTTTCCTTCTTAGCAAGCTCCAGGACAGTCCGAAGTTACCTGATGAGTGTAACTTGACATACGCGTGTACCTTCAAACACACATGTTCACCCACAATATGCATGCACATAGCATATACATATATGATATGCACACACGACATACACACTAGCAGCATACATACAACATACATAACACCAGCATGTATATATATACAAAGTACATATATGTAACACACATGCATACAACCAACATATATGCAACATATATAACACAAGCATGTATGAGCACAACACACACAAGAGACATACAATATACATACACAATACATACACATTCACAGAGAGAACTACATAAAACATACACATGACATACACACAACGTACATACATGTAACAGATAAATTTCTCACTGTGTTCATAGAAACACTTCTATTTCTCTAAAATCTAAATTCATTCACCCTGTTTAAGTAGTGACTTCAAATCTATTTTTCTTTCCCCCAAGAGAAACCCAAATATTATGAAATAAAGCTCAGCACTCCTGTTTTTCAGAGACATGAACCATTATTAGTTCTTCTATTGCCAAAGACACACCTAGGGGCCTCTGAGGATTCCCAGGACCCCAGAGAGCTTAATCAATACCTTATCATGATCTTCATCTTCATCCCAGGAATTTTTGTTCTTTCAAATTTTTTCTTAAAGATCAAAACCATTGTTCATGGCAAATTAATTTTACATCTACTTGATATGTAACCAAGAAAAGAACAACAGAAAGAAGCAGAGATTAGTTATATTAATTTTAACCAGAAATGGGGCGAAAACGCTTCTGAGGGCTGGACAGAAAATTTGCAATTCCCCGTGTAATTGAGAATATTTTTATGGACTTCATAAATGAAAACTTCTACAAAGAAGATACTCTGGTTAATTTAAGTTATAATTAAAAACAACACTGGCTTATATATTGATTTCATTGCATTGTATTTCATTTCTGTTTATTGTTCCACATTTTAACGAGTTAATAAGGGAGGTTTTTATGTATTCTTCCATGTGTGCTGCTTACAAACTCCAGCTACTTTTTGAACAGAAATCTCAGTTGTGTAACACAGTTGTATCTCTGTTAAAACAATAAGGAGGAGGCTGCTCAACTATATTCAATTATCAGGAAGTCAGGGATCTGTTATGTTTATGAAAGGTTTAGGTTTCTACTTTTCTCAGATAAATACAAGTCTACTTCGTTTCATTGTGAAAACAAAGGTAAAGATAAGTTCTAGGCATCAACTAAAGGAGGAGGTGAGTGGATCCTGGTCAGAGCTACAGGTCCATGAGATTCTGGCAGTGACTTCATCTTGAAAATCCACCCATTTGGCTACTTCCATACAGACTTCATTGTTTGATTTATCTGATACATCATAAAATATGAGGCGAGGGCTGAGGAGATGAAGTGCTTGGGTAAAGTTCTTCTCTTCAAAGCTTGAGGACCTGGATTTGATTCCCAAAACGTATATAAAAGAAACCAGGAATGAGAGCATGAACATATTATCCCATCGCTGGAGTAGTGGAGATAGGTGAATCCCTGCGTTTGCTGACCAACCAGTCTAGCAAAGTCCAGGTCGGTTAGGGACACAGTCTTTTAAAAATTAAAGAGGTGGTACGTAAAAAATGGCATCCAATGTTGTCTTCTGACCACAATGTGTATGTGAACACAGTGGTACACATAAGTACCTGCACATATATTCACGCTTACACACACACACACACACACACACACACACAAAGAAAATGTGAGCTGAGCCATTAATAACCATCTGCAAACTTGTCTTGTTTCTTTTTTTTTAAACATTTTTTATTATCTCCGCTCATACAAACTTAATAGGTACACCAGTTCCCTCCCTCCCTCCTCCTCCCCCCTGACCCCTCTGCTCATCCTCCCCTCACCCCTCCCTCCCCACCCCTCAGTGCCTCCCCTCCCCCAATCTCAGGGGATTGTCTTAAGTTTCTTAAGCCCAGGACTTAGGTATTCTCAAGCCAAGTGAGCAATGTCCATTGGCAAGTGGTTCTTCAGTGCCTTGCTTTTCTTACGGTACAAGAAGAGGGGGGGAGGAAGGGAAGGGGGAGGGAGGGAAGGGGGAAGGGAAGGGAAGGGAAAGACAGAGAGAGAGAGAAAGAGAGAGACATAAGCAGTCATGAGATTTGTTTTATTTAATAGACTTTAATCATTGTTTTATTCACAAATTAGGTAAAAAGTATTAAATTCCTATGAGCCTCGTGTCCACATATGTACAGCCTTCCACACTACTAGCACTTTCACCTGAGTAGAACATTTGATACAGTTGTTTGTTCTACGCCAGAACATTAATATCAAGGTTTCACTCTTGCTGTCTTATGTTCTACAAGTGTCTTAATTGTTTGTCTTATTACTCTGACAAAATACCCTGGCAAAAGCAATTTAAGGAAAGAAAGTTACATTTTTGACTCATGGGAGGATAATGGTGGTCAGAGCTTGAGACAGCTGGCCACACTGCCTCAACATTCAGAGAGCAAAGGAAAATAAACAGCGGTGCCCAGTTCACGTTCTCCTTTCTGTTCTGGCCCATTGGATGATTCTGACAATAGTCAACATGTGTCTTCCTTCCTTGACTTTCTTAATATAGATAACCCCTGACAGGGATTCCCAAGGACTAATCTAATCTAGATAATTTCTTACAGTTGCATCTGAAGGCATTATTTCTAAGTTATTCTAGATTCTGTCAAGTTGGCAGTCAGTGTTAACCAACAGAATGGAATTGAGCAAATACATGTGTAATGACATATGTCTACCATATAGTATTATTTGGAGTAGTAAAACTATGCTACTCATCTTTCCCTCTCAACCCCTAGAATCATTGGTTTTATAATCTCCCATCTCACAATTTTAGCTTTTCCAAAATGTCTTGTAGTTGGAACTCACACATTATATAGCATTTTTGGATTGGCTTAATTGTCACTTAATAATATGCATTTCAGTTTCCTCCTTGCCTTTTCATGTCTCAATACTGAATAGCTTTCCATTTTCTGGATGGACATGGTTTATGTGGTTGCTTCCAAGCTCTCAGCGTTGGTGCACAGGTTTTTATAAAGATGGGAATTATCAACGTCTGAAGGTACATAACAAAGAGCATGAGCACAATGTGGCAAAGGTATCTTAAGTTTTTCTGGAGACCACCAGATCATCTTGAAAAACTGTTTTCATTCTCACCAGGAGTGGATGAGAGCTCCTATTGCTTTGTATTCTCCTGATAGTTGATGATCTCTGTGCTACAGATTATGGCCATTCTAGCAGACTTGAAGCAATCAATGTCTTATAGATGTTTTAAGTCTGCCTTTCCCTAGACACCCTTTCTATGTTTTCATATGTTTATTTGCTATCCATGTGTCTTTGACAAGGTATCAAGTCTTTGGACCACTTTCCAACTGAGTTGTTTGCTTCTTTTCCACTTTTAAGTCCTTTGTACATTCTGGATATTGATTCCTTCTCTGATAGCTCTCCTGAAATATTTTTTCCCAATCTGCTATACATTTTCTCATTTTTTGATATTGCTTTTTACAGAACAGAAGCTTTTAATTATAACGAAATGCATCTTATTAATTATCTGTTTCATAGGTCATACATTTGGTATTATGTCTAAGAGGCCAGGTTAACCAAGACCATCTAGATAATTTCTTATGTTGTCTTAAAGAAGTTTTTTCATTGTATTTTAAGAAGTTAAATTTTATAGCATTGTAAGATCTCTGTCTAGATTTGTTGCATCTATGAACATGACATTGTTCTATCAACTTTGTCCCTATGTCAAAGATCAGCTGGCTGTATTTGCATAGGTCTATTTCTAGACTGTTTTCCTCCATTGATCTACTGTGATCCTTTCCCAGCACCTGGTCTGGATTATTGTAGCTTTAAGGAAAGTATTAAGATTTGCTGATGCCAGCCTTCTCATGTTCCTTCCTTCATTGCCATGTTGGCTAACATGAGGGTCGCTCCTCTCCTTAAAAGCTATAGAATTCAAAAAACTTACTTGGATTTTGATTGGGATTATGTTGTATTCAGAAATCAAGTTGGGAAAACATTATATGTCTTATTATTATTAAGTCTTCCTGTCTATGGGTAGAGAATAACTTCTCATCTGTTTAGATGTTTGATTTTTTTTATCAATTTCATGGTATAGACTTTGTGTTATTTCTGGATTTATTCCTAAATACTTCACTTTGAGAGATGTTCTGGTCTGTTCTGGGCTTCATTTTTCATCACAGTCAGTTCTTTCCTTTCTTTAAGTTTATATGATTTTATCTTCAAAACTCAGCTTCATGTAATGCCTAGGCTGTTACAAAGGCAAAATAATAAATCAGACTTGAAAACACTTTGTAAAAATGCAAGCTTCTGTGGATACTCATAAACACGTTTATATTAAAGGTCCTGTCAGTATACAGAATTTTTCAACTTTTTAATGAAATGATGATCCCCACATCTCTATCGGATTGTGTATTATTTTCAAATATTTTCATGAAATTTGTGGAAGGGGCATCTGATGTTAAACTGAGGCATCTATGGAAACAGTCTTGTTGATCTGTGGCATGAAAACCACAATTTGGTGAAATACTGAAGACATGTTTACATTTTTATCAGAGTGCAAGCAGATAATTACTTCACTGTGACATATTGGACACTGGCTCTCAGACGATGCAATGCTGATCATCAGCAGTTCAAAGTGCAAGACTGAGAACATAGCTCAGCAGTAGGGCACTTGCCAAGCAAGCACAAGACCCTGAATTCCCTCAGGAGCACCTCAGTAAAGCAATACAAAACAAAACAAAAAAGAAAGGAAAAAATGGGGTCGGTAGGGGAGGAAAGAAAAGGAACGGTAAAAGAAAAGGGGAAGAAAAATGAGAGGGAGGAAGAAGGGGAAGAGAAATACTAGTAACAGAGTGATAGTAATTTCATAACTACATCTGGCATTAAATCCAAGTAAAGGTAGAAAAATATCAAGAAAAATAAAATTTAATGTGTGTGTGATTGTGTGCTTTATAATGTGTATGCTTGTATGTATGAGCATTCATTTGTGTGAATATAGGCACACAGGCCCGTAATACACATGTGAAAATCATAGGTTAACTTCAAGTATTGGTCCTTGTTTTCCATCTTGTTTGAGGCAGGGTCTCTTCTTTGCTGCTGTGCACAACAAGCTAGCTGGCCCATGAGCTTCTGGGGATTTCACTTTATCTACCTCTTCACTTGACTCAGGAGAGCTGAGATCACAGATGTGCTCTCTACCATATCCAGTTTTGTGTGTTTTCTGGGGAATCTGAACTTAGAGCCATATACATATACATACATACTTTTCACTGAGTCATCTCTGCAGGTCTCTGTTTATTTGATTAATTGTTTTTAAATACCTTTTTTCAACACCTGTGCTTAGATGTGATTATTTATCTGGGGCTGTGGGGACTAACTACAAAAATAGCAATAGAAAATCTCATGCTTCCTAAGGCATAGAATGAGGAGTCCAACTTGGGGAGGATTTACTGATTGAAGGTCACTAACACACAAGTCCTTGGTCCTTGCGGGCACTAATGTGGTGCACCTCAAGCTGGATTCTTGTCACACAGGATCATGTGACATCCTATTGCAGCAGAATTTGCTGAGACAGAGATGAGTTCTGAGATGTTTCTCTTTGTCCCAAGGTGCTCATCTACCACTTAATCCATTTGTGCATCTCATCCATCATGTAAATGAAACGTGGAGCAGTCCCAAGTTCCTTCAAGAGGCTGTTAGCCCTCGACAGCAAGTAGTTCAGAATTGATTAGATTAAGAAGGTCTGCTTGGACCTCAATTCAAGTGCTGTTTGTGCAGCTTAAGTGCCAAGTGAGAGGAGGAGGGAGAGACCTGGAGGGCAGCAACAGTATCCAGCTCAGAGGCAGTAAAACAGCTGAAGTGGGGCTTGTCAGCACAAGACACTGTGTGAAGATTGCACATTTAAAGCAAGCCCTCCTCTCTCGCTCTTTTGTTTCTCTCCATATATACACAGATATGCACATATACACATATGTATATATGCATATGCATATGTATTATGTCTGTATATGTCATCTCACATATTGTATGTTCACATGACTCTTTTTTGAGTGTGTTTGCATGTGAATGTGTTTGTACATATGCATGCAGTGCAGCAGAGGGCACTTGGATGTGTCTCCCTGTGGAGGCCCAAGAGTGATATCGGGAATCATCCTGGATTGCTCTCCCACTTTATTTCTCCACTCTGGGGTTTTCTAAGCTGCACTTTCCAGGACCAGAATTTCAGTCCACTGCCATACATAATATCTGAGGATCCAGACTCAGGTTCTTTTGCTTGGGAGGCAAAAGGTTTTAAACACTGAATTATCTCTCCAAGCCATATATGTCTCTATATGCATAGAAGAAGAAATTATATATATATACATATATACACACACATATATGTACACATCTACATGAACACATGATATTTAATGCTCATACATATGATAGGAATTCTCATCACTTACTTGGGCAGCATTATGTTGATGGTAACTAACTGGCCCAGGTCATAGTTAGCATCCAGCTATCTAAAGATGGCCATTACAGGTTCAGCTCTCCTGTCACATCCTACTGCCTCCTGAGGAAAGAGACTTAAGTTCCCCAGGTTCCCATACTCAGGAGAATTTCTGGAATAACAAGTGTCACAAAAGCCAGGACATGTGAGTTCAGTGAACTTGGATGTGCACCGATGCTTCATGGGAAATCTCACATGAGAACTCAGACAACTTGACCTGACCCTAAACAGGCTATATCTCTGAACCTGAGACTTTTTAGGAATTATGACTCTATGTCAAATTCCTCCTAGCCAGACTGCTACTTCTGTTTCCACACAGTGAATCAATACACATATTCTACAGCAATACAGACACCCCAAAGGGAGTCTGTGATCCACACATGCAGAAGGACATGAGGGTAGGTGGAACATGGCAGGATTGAAAAGGAGAGGGGAAGGTAGGCGAGGCATGGTATGAACAGAGAGGGGAAGAGGAGAGCATGGATGGTTGGGGTAATGATAAACACCCATTTTGTTTAGAAATGAAAGTTCTCAATAAAAAGAAAGTAAGGAAATGTGAATCTGTAAATATATTCTCATCATATAAAAGCACCCACTGTGTCCTTTGGTAAATATCTAAATGAACTGAAAATGTATATCTACACAAAAACTGCCCATACATGTTTAAAGGGACCTCATTCATAATAAATGAAATATGGTTGGAACATGCTCTTCAACAGGTGAGTTGATGAGCAAGCTACAGGACACTCAGATAATGGGGTGCTATTACAGTCTTTAAAAAGTAATGAGCTTTGGAGTCACAGAAAAACATAGAATAAATTCATGAAATTAAGCAAAAAAGGATAAATTTTAATAGCCAGGGTGTAAGGTACATGTTTTCAGAAGTACAGCATATGATTTAGACAATTACAAGATGTCACTCTGTGCAAGATCATCTGCTTGTCGGTCTCCTTCACCAACTGCAGAATGCAAATCTTTAGAGAGTGAGGACACTGATTTTGCAAACATAGGACAATTAATATCTGTTGGGAAGTCAGAGAGGATTTCAAAGGTAAACTAAGGATTGCAAGAATGGTTTAAGAAGGCTTAAGAGGTTTAAGAAGGAGAATGTCTCATGAAATGAAGGTGGAAAGATTCAGCAGGGACACTGGGGGACCCAGAATTAACATCAAATGCAACATAGTTTGTAGTCAGAAGTAAGTGCAAAAGAGACAGACCTCAGTCAGAGCCAAGAATCCTGAGAGACACTATTTTTCTGTCTTAACTCTTCCTCTGTTAGTAAACTGGATTTATTCTGCTCTGCTAGCTGTCACTTGAATTTTTATTTTATTTTCTCTGAAGCATTTCTGCTCTATGTAAAGAAATGGAGCACATGGTGGCTTTATCACAATATATTGTGATACCTGGTTGGTCTATATTATGAAGTTCCTTCTTTGTCTATGACTATCGGATGGATACAAATCCAAAAGAATCTATTGTGTTGAATTCACGTTATACTGCACCTGCCTGGCAGCTGAATACCAATGTCTCAAACCACAGAAAACAATTTTCTTGATTATACCAAAATGATGATTAATGTGGAATTATGCATTTACTATAATTTCTCCACTTGTATTTTTGTTTAATAAAATGCAGAAATTACATGAATAAAACAAAAATAAGTGTGTAGCTGGGCCTCACATAACAGCAGTCTGTGGGAATGTATTGGGCTTTCTACTTATGATTTGCTTGTATACCACTTGAGTCTGGTGGGAAACATAATTCAAAAGCATATTTGCTTTTGAAGATGGAATCTTCCTCCTCGCATACTGGGAGAGTGAATGTGAGTGTCTCAATCTGCTGAATTTATGGTGAGAAGAACTTCAAAAGAAAGATTATCTAAGAAGACTCCAGACATTCAGAGATAGAAGCCAGGATAAACTGAGGCAGGCTAGAGAAGAGTGGATCTTCTAGCCCCTGATTCCCCATTCTTTGTTCCAATGGATTTGACTTACTCAGTGCTCTCAACTTAGTTCTCCCTCTTCCTCAATATATTCTCCTCTGCTGTCTAAATCTCAATAGAAGATTCACCTAGTTCATCAGCCATGGCCAGGCTGACAGATGTGAATCCTTTGAGTCTGGGTCAAAATCCTCTTTTCCTTCAGTGAACCACAACCAGGAAGAATGTGTGTTGGGTATTTGTCTATGATGTGTATGTAAATTTGTGTGTGTGTGTGTGTGTGTGTGTATGTACATATATATATATGTGTGTGTGTGTGTGTGTGTGTGTGTGTATATATGTGTGTGTATGTGTATGTGTATATACATGTAGATTTAACATGTGGCATATGGTATATGTATCTTTGTTAGTATATGTGTGTGTATGTATATAACTCTCTCTCTCTTTCTCTCCACACACAATTCTGCACACAGGTGTGTGTTTGGTGAAATGGCATGGAACAAGCCATGAGTACCATGAGAAATGTAGGTACAGACAAGAATCTGGGAGGTTAGCTCTACCCTCAGCACTTCACCTGACTATTTCTTATCTTGGAAAAAGTGTATAAAGATTGTGACACTGAATTTGGCCCAATTCATATGTTACTGCCAATTAAAACTTTACTTGAAAGTCATCCTAAGTATACAAATTCTCCCTGTAAGATGCAAAGGAAAGAAAGCATCATTATTGCTTAATTACTTAGACAAGAGTGATTGTTACTTTTCTCATCCTGGCAGTCAAACACCTAACAAGAAGCTACTAAAGCAGAAAGGATTTATTTTGGGCCATGCTTAAAGCAGGTACTGTCCATCATGGCAGAAATGGCCTGGTAAAATTCATGGCCACATGAGGAGTCATTTTCACCCACAGTGGAAGAAAAGAAAGAAATTCAAGGTAGGAAGCATAGGGCTTCAGTCCAGGGATTGGGGCCCACTATAATGCCAGGAGGACGGTCCCTCCTACATCAGCCTTTCTTTTTAAAGTTCCTGAACTTCCCAACTGGGGATAAGTGTTATAGCACATGAGCCTGTGAATAGCAACTCACACTCAAACCATTACAATAATAAAAGAAGCACTTTTCCCATTTTCAAGTGGTATGTGCATGTGTAATGCATTCTCAATGCTAGTAGGTATGGGGGGAGATGAAGAGGATTCATAAGGTTGAGTCATATCATCCTTGATATTCCTCCACCGTTTTATTTTGAGACAAACCCTCTAATTAAACACAGAACTTATTAATCGAGCTAATCTGGCTAGCAAGCCTGCACAGGGGAGTCCCAGTCTTTGCCTTCCATACTGGGGTTACATACCAACACACTCAGAATTTCATTCTCATATATATATATATATATATACATATATATATATATATATATATGTGTGTGTGTGTGTGTGTGTGTATATATGTGTGTGTGTGTATACATATATAGGTACATCTATATGTGTATATACACATACATCTATATGTATATATATACTAATCACAATATATACTCACTGAAGAAACATTTAGGAAACAAAATAATTTTAAAATATCCAAAACTGAACTGAAAGCACACAGACTGCTATTACGTGCTTTCTTTTTCTCTTCCTAGAATTGAGTCTCTATTCTGCCATATAATGACCAGTATATTTTTTAGAAATGTACAATAACTTCCCCAAACTTGTACTCTACTTACATTTGAAATGAGTGTCATATTTCTCATTCTATTCAGTTGTGATGGTGATTAAATGTGAGAGAACACATTGTATAGTCAGCTTGGCTTGTCATAACAAAGTATCACAAACTACACAGCTTAAACAATGGTTTGATTTTTTTTTATTGTGTTAGAAAATGATGATCAAGGTGTTAAATCCACTCTGCATATGTGTCAAAATTTCCTCTTCTTTTTTTTAGTGTTTAGTGGAGGGTATGAATGTGGGTGTGGGTATATGTGGGTATATATATAAGGTAGCAATTTTGTTTGCCCATGGAGATCCAATGGTGACTTTGGAAACCATCCTGGATTGCTGCACTTCCTTATTGCTTTGCTCTACAGTTTCCTAGGTCAGAAGTGCAGGTCACCGCCATTTCCACACAGATGTTCTATGAGTTTTCATGTGGGATCTGTGATCTGAACTGAGGTCTTTTTGCTTGAGAGATGAAGGCTTAACTTGAGCCATCTCTCCAGCGGCAAAATTTCCTCTTTTTATGAGGTCTCAGTCATATTACATTAAAGCCCACTTCATGACCCCATTTTATAGTAATCTCCTCCTCCAAAGACCCTGTGTCCAAGTACAGTCATCCTGGAGTCTAAGGGTTAAGTTTCAACATGAAAATTTGAGGGGATTAAAAACTAAACTATAATATGTGCTGCTAATCTTATGGTTCCTGATAGATGGTTATAAAAATTCATTACCCTGAAGTAGGTGAGTGGCTCTGTGGCTAAATGCACATTATCTGCAGGTCTGGCAAGCCGAGTTCAGTGCCTACAACCTACCCAAAGATAGATAGAACTGACTCCACGAAGTTGTCTTCTGATCTCCACAGGTACACCATGATGTGGGTACTCAAACACACACACACATCATGAACACACAATAACAAATAATAGCTGCTATTAATGTTTATTCTACCCTCCTCTGCTGTCTCCTGTTCATCAAGGCTGATGAAGGCTGCAGGCATCACTGTCTACCTGTCCTTAGACACCTCTCCATCACAAGGTCTTTGCATTGCTTGGAACCTTCCCAGCCCTGTCAAAGAACTTGGCCTTTGTGAGGTCAGCACTACCTTGGAGTCAAGAATCCTTGATGTTCTTGATACCATTTCCAAAGAAAATAGAGGATGTTTACATAGATTCCAGTTTCACAAGATAACTAGTTATATCTTTATACATTATCTGGAACATAAGTTTTACTAAAATAAATTTCATTTTTCTAAAATTTATCTTAGTTAGGTATGTCTGTCCCATCTCCATTTTATTACCAGTTCTAGGACATGTTTGGCTACTCAACAGCTGTTCTTGCTAACTCATATTTATTCTTAATTCCTGCTTTCTGGAGTCTCTTTGCAAACTCCAAGGCAGAAACTGTCTGAGCTGATGAAGGCAAGAAAGCCCCCTCAGAACCACTGGCAGCTAATGGCATGAACCCGTTTTAGGAGTTCACAGGGAACCTGGATGAATGATTGGCTACATCAGCTAAGTCTTGCATAGCAGGCACAATACTGAGCAAATAATACAGTTCCTCAGATCCTGGTGGAGATCATCATTGCTTCCAAGAATTGGGGTGCATGAAGGTTAGGGGGAACTGAGCTTCAGAGAGAATAGCAGTAACTTAGTAGCAGAATAGGGACTATGTTAGTTACTTTTCTTGTGACAAAACACTTGACAGATCATCTTAAGGAAAGAGGAGTTTATTCAGGCTCATTGTGTGAGGATGCAGTCCATCATGGCAGAGAAGCTATGTAAGAGTTCAAAGCACATTACTTTCACAGTCAAGAAGCAGAGAGAGATGTATGCTGGTGCTCAGCTCACATTCTCCTTCATATTTAGCCCAGGACTCCAGACATGAAATGATGCTGCCCATACTAAAGGTGGTCTTTCCATCACCCAATATGGAAACCCCCTCATGGGCATGACCAGGTTTATCTCCTAAGTGATTCTAGATCCTGTTGAGTTCCCAACCACCATTAACCATTACACAAGCTTAACTATATTGGCTTGAATCCAACAGCCTCAACTCGATTCTAGATTTACAGCTAACTACCTTGTTTCTGGGTATCAAATGTACTTATCAGAGCTGTGGAAGAAGAAGGGGATTAGGCTTCATGGCTCAAGAAGAAGATATTCATATACCCCAAGGTAAGAAACACAGAGATGCCTCAGTGGTGGGAGGGCAGAGGTAGGTAGTGAGGGAGAAACAGATATGGGCTCACAGCCTCAAGCAAGCCCAGTGTATGTGGTGTCACAGTGCATGTCGGGGGGGGGGGACAGTGTAGACATGAAGCTGAAAGAGTATTTAAAAAAGGAATAGTTTATAGCCCCCTTGAACCAGCAGGTACTTACACTGAAACACTGCTTACTGACTTGTTGTATTTTTCACCCTGTGTATTTCTCCTCTGTGAAATGTGTTTCTCTGGCATCTTTAAGACCCATTATTCTCCATGATTACCACCTGTGAGCTGGCAAGGAGGAACCATACGTTTTTGCCTCTCAGAGAAATATCAGCAACGAGAATACAGAATCAAACTGCTACCTTTTTAATGAGCTAAGCAGCCTGGCCATTAATTTATAGTGGCTTCTCAAGCAGCCAAGGGGATATATTAGTTTTAATTTTTTTAAGAAACAAAAACAGCAGAATTGCTCTGCTCATAAAATCCAATCACAGCAAGCTATTCTGTGAGGGGTGAATTAATTAGCACTACTTATTATGGTTTTACTGTTATTGATTCATTCTGCTCTATCAATAATCTTAATTCACCCACAAAACTAATCCAATTTAATAACCTGTGAAAAGGAGTTGGGAAATCGAGTTGCTTGTTAAAATATGACTTTCCAGAGTTTTCTCCTTTCGGTTTGGTTTTCCTGTCTTCAGAGTCCTTGAATAGCTGACCCATGGATCTCCTAGTTGGTACTGCTAGACACTTTCAAGCATATCTCTCTGTCCCACGCACACCCTGTCAATACTGCCCCCTCCTACCTAATGTAGGCTTAATAAGTCCAGTTGAATGATTTTGGAGGGATGGATGCAAAGTAATATCTGCCCCTAAATTAAGAGGACACCAACATCCCAAAGAATGACTCTTTTATGCATCATCAAAATGATTTAGTTAAAGATTATTTATGGAGACACAGACACCTATGAACAGTTACATTTTCCCCAAATTTGTCATCCTCCCAACTACCAAGCTCCTGTCTTATATGAATGCAACTCTGTAACAGAACTCACGATTCAAAGCATTTGCTATGTGAGAACCCTCCAATGAAGATATCTGCTCTTCCCTGGCTTGTTTCTGAGAGTCCTCTTAAAGTCCGACCTCTGTGGTTCCAAGTCTCCTTTAGCCCATATATTTTGCTCTCTCTATGGCAAGGACAAGCCCACCCCAGGTAAACGCTAAGCATACATCTGTGTCCAGGCAAACATCTGCAGATACAATCTCTTTTCCATATTCCAAGCCCTGTATTCCAGATCCACCTCTGCAGAGAAAGCTGTCAGGCTATAGAGCCAGAGTTGCTTAAGCCAACCTCCAATAGCAGCCAGGAGCCTACAGGCAAAGAACATGGGCACTAAAGGGCTGAGGACATGGAGATAAATTACCAGGATGTTTAGCCAAGGCAGAATACTAAGAAGATACCGATCCAGGTTAGATGTGTGTATTCCCTAAAGGAAAAAAGTCATCTGTTTCTCACAGGGTCCAAAAACACAGTTCAGAAGGTATATCCAAATCCTGAGACCTGCTCCTGATTCCTGAGGCATCTGGGCGGTGGCATTTCCTCTGCAAGTCTCCTGTACTTAGTAATTCCCCCCAGTCTCATCTTCTCTTTTTAAGCTCCTAGAGAGTCAGGGCAAAGACAAGAATTCTCTTATCTTACACAGAGAAACAAAAGATGGACGTGAGTGGGTCAGAGTGGATCCCTGTTCCAGATTTCTCATATAATAGCAGTGACCACCACTATTCTGTGGCACTCTGCCAAAGAGGATTCCTGGGTAGTTTATTTGGCTGTTGCTTTGAACTTTGTTCTCTGCCTATGAGAAACAGACAGAGCAGCTGCCCTGGTTGCCCAACAGGCTGCCCTGGTTGTTGGATTATAATACACCCATGGAGAAGCATCTTTTATACTTTAAGGCCTGGAGAGATCCTAGCAAAGCTTCCATCAAGCCAGCACCAAGTTCATGAGCTGACTCCATTTTTGCAAAGCAGTAATGGCAGCCTCTCTTCCCCCAGTTGTAGGGCCCCAGAGACTGCAGTCAATCACCTCCCAAACTGCCACCCTTTCCCACTCAGCAAGCAGAGAGCAATGAGGATCATGGAGATATTTCTAAGATGCAACTTCTGGCTCCAGAGCTTCTTGGAACACTCGCAGCTCCCACCATACCCACAAATACCCACTTACTTTCAGCATAGAAACAAAAAGCATTTGAATCCCTGTAGAATCCTTGCTTTGAGCAATTTCTCATTGTCTGTTTCACGTCCTAAATTTGCTTGCAGAAAATATCAGAGAAAGCAAATATGAATAAAATAAATTATAGGATTATGGGCAAGTACTATGTAAATATTTTCATGAAACTGTAAACAAAACCTGTCATGCAGGCTCTTTAAAAAGTATAAAAATAGATCAAAAATTTTACCCCTTAGAAGTACAGTATTTTATTTGAGTGACAGCTCTTTCTATGCACAAATCTGCACCAAATGTGGGCCTCCTAAACTGGATCACCAAAGTCAAGATCCTCAGGAGGGGTTCAAGGACATGCACTTTCTTTTAAAGATACATCAGTTTTGGACTCACTTAAAAGCATTCTTTGGAACTTGGATTCTTTCACATCACTTAGTATTTCTTTATAAGAAGAAAAGAATGAAAGTAATATAATTTCATTTAATGAAGAAGATCTGACTGAGAGTGGTGAGCCATGCCTGTAGTTGTGGCACTTGATGTGGAGGCAAGAGGATTACGAGTTCAAGGCCAGACCTGGGCTACCCAGGCAGACCCATCTCTAAATCAATTAGTTGATTAATTAATTGTAACTATATCGAGAAAACTCTGCAATTGGCTTCAGCCAGGAGACATATTCCAACCTCCCCAAAGCCAAAAGTATTTATTCCAAGGTGTACATCCAAACTCATCTTGGCATTTTGTTGTAATTAGACAATAATAGTGTCTTACTTCTTTTTCTAATGTCAAAGGGCTGACATTTCCAGAAGAGGGTCCCAACCCTATGAAAAGTTCAAGAGAGTCAAGTCAGCTGAGTCATCCACCTTCTGGTCAGGCATCCTACCCATGGTTTCTTGCTTTCATAGCTACCTACATAATAATAGCTCCCAGCAGATACTTTTGCTTCCTTCCTACCATGCCTTTCTTACACATTAGCAGATGCAAGCACTCCTCTAGCTGGCTAACTGAGGTGTCTCCTCAGAGAGCAGTAAAAGTTCCTGATTAAAAAGAACTGGTGTTCTTGACCTACAGCAAAATTAGTGAGTTTTGTTTTGGTTTGCTTTTGTGAGGTTTTTTGTTTATTTGTTTGCTTGTTTTTGTTTTCCTAAGAAACAAACCAATCCTAAAAATTTCTGCAGTGAGAAAGCAGGTAAAGGCAACTGACTTCCAGTGGGACAACCTGACTTTGATCACCAGAATCCACCTCTGACTTCTTCCACAAGTGGGCACACACATACAGACAGAGAGAGAGAGAATAAATAATATTCAAAAATCTCTGACTGGGGTCCCATCTAAGAAACTGGTAGCCCTTGCAGCATGTCTGCCAACTGACTGAAGAGCAGATTGCAGAATTCAAAGAAGCCTTTTCACTATTTGACAAGGATGGTGATGGCACTATAACAACAAAGGAATTGGGAACTGTAATGACAATGACGTCTCTTGGGCAGAATCCCCCAGAAGCAGAGTTACAGCACGTGATTAATGAAGTAGATGATGATAATAATGGCATAATTGACTTCCCTGAATTTATGACAATGATGGCAAGAAAAATGAAAGACACAGACAGCGAAGAAGAAATTAGAGAAGCATTCCATGTGTTTAAGGATAGCAATAGCTATATTAGTGCAGCAGAGCTTCACCATGTAATGACAAATCTTGGTGAAAAGTTAACAGATGAAGAAGTTGATGAAATGATCAGGGAAGCAGATATTGATGGTGACGGTCAAGTAAACTGTAAAGATTACAGTTTGTACAAAGATGACAGCGAAGTGAAGACATTATACAGAATGTGTTAAATTTCTTGTACAAATTGTTTGCCTTTTTTTGTAACTTATCTGTAAAAGGCTTTCCCCTACTATCAAAGAATATGCATGTATAGTAATTAGGACTTCATTCCTTCATGTTTTCTCCCCTCATCTTACTGTCATCATCCTTAAACCTTATTTAGAAATTTTTCTAAATTTTAGAAATTGATCATGTAACATGTTGCATGTGGCTTAGTCTGGATATATCTAAGCCCTTCTGAACATCTAAACTTAGATGGAGTTGGTCAAATGAGGGAACTTCTGGGTTATGCCTTTTTTTTAAGTAGTTTTTAGGAATTGTCAGCATGCTATTGTTGATGTGTAGAATTGTAACTCTGTATGGATTATGGACAGTCAACAATATGTACTAAAGGTTACACTACTGCAAAATGGGTGTATTATTCAGTTACTCATATACTATTTTTTTGTTACTTGTTTTTTTAAATTTTGTTTAGCCACTTAAAAATCTGCTTATGATACAATTTGCCTCAAATCCATTCCAAATTGAAAATTTGTTTTCCAATAAAAAAATCACAATTAAAAAAAAATCTGAAGGGGCTGGAGAGGTGGCTCAGGGATTACGCTTCTGCCTTGCAGGCGGAAGGTCCTGAGTTCGGATCCTAAACCCCACGTATAGACACCAGGCAGAAGCGGGGCGGTCTGCATTTCTGGTCCTGGTAGGGCGGAGCCTGTGAATCCCGGGGCAGAGTAAACAAGGAGGAGGTGGAGGCATCCATGTTGGTTCCCTAATTCGCCCGTGGTTCTACACACACACACACACACACACACACACACACACACACACACACACACACACACAAGCGCGCGTGTGCGCGCATGCGTACACATGCACACTTGAATAAATAATAAAAAAAATCTGAAGAGCAGTTGTTGCAGTTTGCCTGCATGATTGCTGATAAATGACCATCAAATGGCTTAAGAAAACAAGGGGTTTATTGTCTCTTATGATTATCTGGTTTCAGTTCTCAGTCCAGCTTGACAGGAGCGCGCATGACAACACCAAGCCAAGGGAACTGGCCACACCATCTCTACATAATGGCTGAGAGAGGAACGATCCTTACTTGCCAGACCAGCATGTCTTGCCAAGTGTGCAAAAGGATGCCAACTTCCTCAACTGGCTCTCAGTAATTTGTTCATCTGTTCAGGGCCTAGTCTTACCCACTATGGGCTGGACCTTCCCCATCAGCTAGACAATCTCCTGCAGATTTGCTCTGGGCCTAACCAAACCACCAATTCTCCACAAATATGCCCAGAGCTCAAACCTTCAACAGTCAAGTTGACACCTGTGCCTAATCATGACAGCAATGCACAGTTGAAAAGGATCTGTTCCAACCTAAGCATGTTCTTTCTCTTCCTCCAACTCCACTACCCCAGTGCAAACTCCACCAAGCAAACCATGTGCTGGAGAACTTGAGGGAACTAAGTTATTCAGGCCTAAATCCCCAAAGTTAGGGTGGGCAAGACAGCATAATGAATAAGTATTTTCATATTTTACCAAAAAGTCTCTAATATAACAATAAATTATGTATCTTCTAATGGGTATGCACTCAACTTGAAAAAAATTTAAAAATCACAGGTGGAGATGTTATAACAATATACATCTAAAACCATATAACTTATACCGAAATTTTATGACAAATTTAATCTATACAGGCATACATTTACTTATGTATAAATCATATTGCATATATAGCACATATGATTACAAACCATGTTTTTGCTCCTAAGAGTTGGTTGATGTTGTTTTCAAGAACAGAAAAAGTGCTCCTTAGGTCAGCAAGACAGCTCATTGGGTAAGGCACCTGCTCATCAATTCTGTGACCTGAGCTCAATTCCCAGAAGCCCACATGGTGGAAGGAAAGAAATGATTTCAGAAAGAGTGTTCCTTGTACAAAATGACTTACAACTTCAGAGAATGAAACAATGAGGAAGGATGAAAATGATTCTGTTGCCTTGCTATTTAAATAATAATTTCAAGTGTCTCTAAGAAGAATGGGAAAGACAAGTGCCCCCAATTCTGTCCTTATTTTAAACATCATCCACAAGAAAGTCTTCAGCAGAGTATCTTACAATATTTTCAGAACACTACATTTCAATAAGAAAATTGATGTTTCAGAAAGTAATTTCCATGTGTCTAAAGTTCTAAGGTAAAAGATGGGCAGATTTTTAGGCAATTAAACCTTTAACTGATCTGAAGATATGGCAAATGGATATGTCTAATTTCTAAAAAGCAGACAGGTGTTAGGGTGAAAATACTTATTTCCTAAGGCTTCCTCCTCTGCAGCTCATCATAATGGAATTTAAAGGTAAAATTAGAAACTGAAAAATTGACACTGTAAGAACCCAGAGGCAACCTTTGTTGACCTCACTATGTGTGCTGATGTTGGGAACACCAGCAATGTTCCCAGAGGGAAGAGAATGGCTACTTCCCCAGAAGCACAGCCTCTGCGTGTGCCACACCTGACCTTGCACAGGATGCCATTGGTACACATGGTGCTTGGATTCAACCTGCTGCAAAAGAAATTCTCTCTCAATGTCTCTATGTGTCTTTCTACTTTGCTCCCTCTTTCCTCCTCCTCTTCTTTCTTCTCCTTCCTCTTCCTCTTCCTCTTCCTCTCTCTCTCTCCTTTCTCTCACCCTTCACCCAGACTCTCACCTTCTCCCCTTTTGTTCCATGTGACCACTTTCGGTCTCAAACCTCTTAACATCTTCATATAATTTATAACTCACTCATTTATAAGGACTGAATCAGGGGCTGGAGAGGTGGCTCAAGGGTTAAGCCTCTGCCTTGCAGACAGAAGGTCCTGAGCTTGGATCCTAGACCTCACGTATAGATGCCAGGCAGAAGCGGAGGCTTCCTGCGTTTCTGGTCCTGGTAGGGCGGAGTCTGTGAATACGGGGCAGAGTAAACAAGAAGGAGGTGGAGTTGGTCCATGGTGGTTCCCGAATTCGTCCGTGGTTCTACACACACACACACACACACACACACACACACACACACACACACACGCACAACTGAATTAAAAAAAAAGGAACTGAATCAAGTCACAGCAACTGCAAGTGTGCTTTGTCCATCTTTTTCAATATAAAAACCATCCCAGGTTTGAAAGTTAGCATTTCATGAGGCAGAGCCAGAAACAGTCAATCAAATGCACTTACCTTTTCCTGAACAGCCCTCTCAAGCTCATTAGAAAGGGTAATAGTGTGAACAACACATGAAGTGTTATCGCTTCTGTCCTTTACTCTCTCCTTCCTTCCCTCCTCCTCCCTCCCTCCCTTTAGCTATCAATGGCCTTTTACTGAAATCACAACCAGGGTTAAACTTCAAATGACCCACGCTGATTGGTGTGAAATTCTGTTTGTCTACAGCAGTGCTAGTTGGAAACCCTCACATAGGGGAATGATTAGGAATGTTTAGATGAGCTGCTAATGTGGGATCCCTCCCTGCCTTGTGGCCGACTGTTTTTGGAGAGTATCTGACTCAATATTACTTCTGAAATGAAGGTATTCCCCAAGCTGAGTACACTGACCCGTGGTCAGGTGGGCTGCTTTAAGGTGTTACTCTTGCCTGAGAAAGTTTGCACAGTGCCTGTCTTTTGCTGATCACTGACATATAACCAGTCATTCTCCCAGTTAGGTTTCTTGTTAAACTTGCATATTCCCTGTGAACATAAATCCACAAGAGGAAGTTGATCGGTATAAAGGTGAGGCTGTGCAATGTATATTTTATCTTCTGAGACAGGGTCTCTTGTAGCCCTGGCTGGCCTTTACCTTATATTGCAGTTCAGGATGATGTTGGGTTTATTAACCTGCCTCTACTTCCTGAGTGCTGGGATGACAGACATGCTTCACCATGCTGGGATCACGTGCATATGTATGCCTATGTGGTATGCATGTGTTTATTCATGTTTACATGTGTGTGAACATGCATTATGTAGGCAGGTGCATTTGCACATGTGTGTGAGTACATGTGGAGGTTCTAAGTTGATGGGTATCTTTCTTGATCGCTCTTCACTTGATTTATTAACTTCCATCTCCAAATGCCAAGCATTCAAAAATGCAGCTGATTTAAGTAACATCATCAAAACAACTGACTAAGGTGCCATGTGAAGGCTCCTGAAAAGCATTAAAACACAAGCCCTGGATAAGTCTCTGCTGGCTAGTCAGGTTCACTGATGTGTCTTTTTCTCGTCAGTGGAATGTGGCATTAAGGTGAGACCCTGAAGTACAGCAGCTCATCTTTAGCACCAAGTGAATGGATGCCACCTGCGCAGATTCTACAGGCAGCCGGGGAAATTCCTGAGCAGGGAAGCAGCTGATTGGCTGCAGAGAGACGACCAGTGAACTCAGAAGAGTCCAGACCAGGCAGATTACTGCCCCGTCCCTGTCACGTTTAGATCTCACTTCCCCAAATTTATTAGGTAGATTTCTTTGAAAGGGGTTTAGAAGTCACTGGGCAGATTTCAAATGAATGGACTTTGACATTCCACAGGTATATAAAGATTTGGTTTTCCTGTGGATAATCAGAGAGACTTCATTTACCTATTACAATGTGTGTGTGCGTGTGTGTGTGTGTGTGTGTGTGTGTGTGTGTGTGTGTGTGTGTGTAAGCCAGAGGAGGATATCACTCTCTACTTTATTACTTTAAGACAGGCTCTCTCACCGAAAAGAGAGCTAAACTGGCAACTAGAAAGCTTCAGCAGTTCACCTATCTCTATCCCCACAATGCTGAAATTAGAGGTGTGTGTGGCCACATTCAACTTTTATTTAGGTGCTAGGAATCAAGTCCTCATGCTTGTGTAGCAAATACCCTTACCCAATGAATCATCTCCCAGCCCTCTAGTATGAGCAGTCTTAGATGTGCTCATATCGCCTCACACTGTCCATAACTGCTTCAGATTCATGGCAATATGCAGACCTTTGCTTCCCAAACACCAGTAATTCTATATATCTGCTCTGAAGTTTAAGTCAAAGAGACAGTAAGAGTTCTTCCTTATGTTACATTCCTTTAAGCCGAGTTTTTATTTTTGTACTTGACAGAAGCATGTTGTTCTTTATATATCTCCATTTCTGCTTTTCCTATTGCTTTTAAATCAATTATACTGACATTTTATGGCCACAAGAACTACTTCAGCTAGACTTTGGAATTTGAAGAAATACAGTTTATGGAAACAAACTGTTAGGAAGGGAACATATGCATTACTATAATTTAAGAATTTAGCTAGTTATATATACATATATATAGAGAGAGAGAGGTTAACATGTGGACTATATAAACATAGTATAGAATACAAATGGCTATCCTAATACTTATTTTTAAATTATTGATTGCAGTCATGGATATTCTAGCTAAATCAGTGACCTTCTGTTAAAAAGTAAATATCAATGAGCCACAAAAAATTTCTGGATACTTTTTGATTTGTTTTGTTTTGCTTTCACTGAAATTGAACATGCTTTTTTTTTCTCCATAGGCTTTCTCCACCATCCACTAAAACCCTATCCATTATTTCTAAATATCTCTACAGCTCTGAGCACAGCAAGTAGCTTTCATGGCACCTCATCCTTTGGGTAGCATCTTAAAAGAAGGAGACTGAAGGAAAAGTCACTGTTGGCAGTGGTCTTTATGGGATAAATCACATCCTTGAGGAAAACTAACCATCCAAATAGAATGAAAGTCCCTTTATCCTGAAATGAGTTAAACAGAGAAGGGGATGTATGGCTGAAAATTCTTCTAAGAACAAACATGCCCTGATAAATAAACTATGCAGAGACTTTTTCCTTCTTTTCTCTTATTGTCCTTCCTTCCTTCTTTCTTTCTTTTCTCTATTTTCTTCTTTACTTTTGAGTTAGGATCTTACGTACCCCAGGTTGACCTCAAACTCTCAATGTAGCCAAGGATGACTTTGGACAGGTAATCATCTTGAATCCTTTTCAGATACATTGATGAGATAAGTGTCTATGGTATAAATTATACTTAATGTATTCTCAGCCAGGACAAATAATAGAAAGCAAGAGAAAAAAATAAACCAAAAATAAACCAAACAGTTTTCTTTTCCTACACAGGGGAAAGTAAATTATTCTAATGCTAGAATGACAGTGGGTTTAGGGACAGGTACATGGCTTGAAAGAGACATGGAGATGGGTCATCCTCAGGCTTATTATAGTGTGTAACACAATGAGGTCACGTAAAGCTCAGCCTGCCAGGGAGGCCAAATCCTAGTCTTTTTCTTTTTTTGTCATTTAAAAGAGAGTAGGGAGGAAGTGATGCTCTGTCATGGAAGTGAGTCTGAGGACCTAGGCAGGCATGTGACTGCCCGTGCCCACCCAGGTAGGAGGCAGGCACTGTTCTCTCTAGCTTTCTCTACTTTGCAGAAAATGATGTCATGTGTTTCCTGGACTTCTGGGTCATGCCGGAACCCTTCCTGTCTCACCTGTTCTTCACACATCCGAGCATGCTCAGTGACTCCATGCATCCTGCTCTCTCAACTGCATCATCCTCTGCTGGTTTCTTACTGTGTCAGGAGGCTTAGTTTGGAAACTGCGACTTGGGATCAAATAACATTTCTAAGTAATCATTGGTGGCCTCTCGCAAGAAACACAGAAAGATAGAAGTTAAAGCTCCATTCTTCTGAAAGCTGAACTTTTGAGGCATATTTTGATTTGGGGGATCCAAAACAAAAGTCAAAAATCTGCCTCTTTAAAATAACTTTTGTGAAAAGAAAAGAGAAAGAATTGAATAGTGTGAAAAAAATCTTAGGATTTTTAAATGAATAATCCAAGGTGGAATTAAAAGAGGAAATCATTTGCCCTTATATTCATCATAGATGTGAAAACAAGTTATTTAAGCTATTTTCCCTTTGTTCACACATTGGGATACTCTGTCTAAATAGATTTAGATGTGGAACTCCAATATTTATAACAAGGACCATAAATCCAGCTATCTACATAAGGAGGAGGGCACACTTCTCAGAAGCCTTTGATCTCCACTGATAAAGACAGAGCTATGGCTTATGTTATTTTTTACACTTTTGTCCTTTTTTTTATAATTCTTGCCATTATTTCCTTTCTTGCGATGAAGACACATCAACTTTATAAAGAATGCTATAAAATATATGTCTTTAAATTTGTGAAATCATTAGGAATCATCAACTCAAGGCAACACTGCAAAGTTGCTGAGCATGCCTTTTATTCTCCTGACTTATTCTTTTCCCTTTCCCCATTGTCACTACTGACCTCACACCACCCAGCTCCAGGCTCCTTCTGTCTCTCTCCTGTCAAATCCAGATGAGCATCTATTAGTCAGCATTTATATTCTCAACTGCTGCCAATTTAACTGAGTGCACTTATCATTTTCCTAAAAGGAATTTGAAATTTAAGACAGGCCCATGGCAGAAGGAAAGTTCTAGGGAAGGTTTAGAGCACAGGTCTTTCCACACAGTGGCCTCTGTGAGGCCCTCACAGGTCACTTGCAGAATTCTATAAAGTAAGTTCACCTTGTGATAGATATTAGTATAATATTTCAGGAGCACCAATATAGTACCAGGAATAGTCACGAGAGCAAACAGCTATAAAATTTAGCATGCAAACCCCACATACACCTCTACGTCATGTATTCAGCCTTCTCTCTCACAACATGGTGAACCTTTCTAAGGAGCATTTCTTTGATGGGGAGATATGAGTATTTAATGCATACCTATGGGAGCCTCATCTCAATGTTTTCAGTGATACTATGAGCAGGTCAAGAGTGTCAAGGTTCCAAAACTTCTTGTGAATATAGTCAGTCAGATACCCTAGTATTGAAGATACTGCCTGTTGCAGTTCGTTTGCATGGTTGCTGATAAATGACCATAAAACAGCTTAAGGGAATAAGGAGTTTATTGTCTCTTATGATTATCTGGCTACAGCTCTCAGTCCAGCTTAACAGGAGAACTCACCAACACAAGGGCTGAGGGAACTGGCCACACCATCTCTACAAAATGGCTGAGAGAGGGATGATACTTACTTTTCAGACCAGCATGTCTTTCCAAGTGTATTAAAGGATGCCAATTCTCTCAACCAGCTGTCCATATTTTATTCTGAGGCCTAATCCCACCCACCATGGACTGGGCCTTCACCGTCAGCTACACAATCTCCTGCAGGTCTGCTCTGATCCTAACTAAACCACTAATTCTCTGCAAATGTGCCCAGAGCTCAAACCCTCAACAGTCAAGTTGACACCTGTGCCCAAAGTGATGTCAAACACTTTGTCCAAAGTGATGTCAAACACTTTGTCCAAAGTGATGTCAAACACTTATCAGATACACATGTGTTGGACAATGAGTTCAATCATGACCAAGACAAAAAGCATTAATTCACTCATTGGACTTTAGTATTGGTAGGTTAATACAGATGATAATCATGAATGGTTCAGAGGTGAAAATAGCCTGGATATAAAATGAAGCAAAATGAAGAATGGCCATTGGTCTGAGCAAACTTAATCATAACCTGAATGGTAGGAAGAATGGAGTCACCGGGAGCTTCTGGGTCACTGGATTCCTCTTCTATGCTCTGTGTCTGCCCATCGCTTAGCAGTTAGGCTCCAGACATGACCGTCTAGTCAAGAAGTTGGCTGCAGTTGAATCTGACATATGACAAATGGGTCACACCTCTGTGAAATTTTCCTCACTATGGTTGCTGGGTTTTGAGCGGTGAGCTAGGATATAAAGAGCACTGGACAGAAGTCACATGACCTTGATAACCCAGTCTCAGAGTTCAAGGGAAGTATACATCCCCTGCCTGCACTCCCTGTGTAAGTCCATGACATAATCCCTCAGGCTCACGGAGATGAAGAAAGACCCTTCCTTCTGATGGCACACAGGAAGTGTTTCAAAGGAGACTGTGCTATTCTTGAGGAACACGATCTGCCACAAGCACCTGCCTCAATAACCTGGATGAGGACTGGAGAGGTGGCTCAGGGGTTAAACCTCTGCCTTGCAGACGGAAGGTCCTGAGTTCGGATCCTAGACCCCAAGTATAGACGCCGGGCAGAAGCAGGAGCGGCCTGTGTTTCTGGTCCTAGTAGGGGGGAGCCTGTGAATCCTGGGGCAGAGTAAACAAGGAAGAGGTGGAAGCTGTCCATGGTGGTTCCCGAATTCGTCTGTGGTTCTATACACACACACACTCGCACACACACAATTGAATAAATAAAAATTTTTTTAAAAAAATTAAAAAAAAATAACCTGGATGGATGGTCATGATACCTTAGATGGTGGTGGGCAGTGAGATGCTGAGAAGCCTTCATCTTTGTCATTTTCAGGCCTGAACTGATGGGGTTTACCAATTTCTTTTTTTTTTTATTACTTATTCAATTGTGCCTGTGTGCGTGTGTATGTGTGTATGTGTAGAACCACGAGCGAATTCGGGAACCAACATGGACCGCCTCTACCTCCTCCTTGTTTACTCTGCCCCAGGATTCATAGGCTCCGCCCTACCAGGACCAGAAACGCAGGCTGCCCCTGCTTCTGCCCACCATCTATACGTGGGGTCTAGGATCCGAACTCAGGACCTTCCACCTTCAAGGCAGAGGTTTAACCCCTGAGCCACCTCTCCAGCCCAGGTTTACCAATTTCTTAGAGGTGTGGAGAGAATAAATTTGTTGCAGGATTAATGAAGCTACTATTTCCTGCCAAGAAGACAGGTATGGTTTTGAAACTGATGGCTTCTCCAATATCCAAATCAAGAGTCAAATAAGAGTGGTCCCATGAGCCTAAATTGTCCATGGAGGGATTCATCTGAGATAAAAACTGGGAGGTTGTCAATATAGAGGTGATATGCAAAATTTAAGCCAATGGAATAATCAACTCATCAAGAGAATGCCTGTTGGAAAAATAAAAAGATGGAAAAGGCCAGGTATGCCAGCTGTAAATTTACAGTCCATATTTTGATGGGGGCAGGGTGAGAAAGAGAAGTATTTGTGGATGAAGACAGAGGAATGGTCAGTTAGGGAGAATGAAAATCAGGGAGGGAAAGTGTCCCAGAGTTTAAGAGAAGCAGTATTTCAGGGCATAGTAACTAATCCTAGTAAATGTTAAGTGTTCTAG